>CM040124.1:9888689-10491038 GCA_022559845.1 Amorphophallus konjac
AGATTGAAAAAGGAAGGACTCTGGACTAAAACACGCCTTAATACAGGGCGTCTTTTATGAATTGACGACTTTCACAAAGACGTCTTCTTGAAACACGACCTAGGAAAGGGCGTTTCTTCCTGGATTTAATTTTGGAAACGAAACCTTGCCTTGTTTGAAAGCTCAAATAACACGCCCGAGATAACGGCGTTAATTAAAATCACGCCCTGAGAGAAGGCGTTACTCATAAAAGGCCTTTTATTTTGAAAATAGATAATCCCAGAAATTAAGGGATAACACCAGGAATTCACGCCCTCACATACGGTCGTCCTTTCTTTGAAAACGCCCTACCACAGGTCGTTACTTTTAAAATTAACGCCCTTAATCAAGCCGTGAATCACAAAAATACAGGAAAAATGCAGAAAACTCACAAAAAAAAAGAAAAACTTCATGTTATAGGAATATTGAAGTCTACTTGGGGCATTTATATAATAACATGAGATTTGATCAACAAAACGTCAATTTTGGCGTGTCTACAGTCAGCTCCCGGCACCCTGTCGGCACTGATGAAGAGAAAAAGAGACAAACAAACCATGTCAGCGCCCGACACCATGTTGGCACTGATGAAGAGAAGAAGAGACTAACAAACCAGGTCAGCTCCCGGCACCCTGTCGGTGCTGACGAAGAGACAAAGAGACCAACATATCATGTCAGCTCCCGGCACCCTGTCGGCACTGACGAAGAGACAAAGACACCAACAAACCAGGTCAGCTCCCGGCACCATGTCGGCGCTGACGAAGAGACCAAGAGACCAACATATCATGTCAGCTCCCGGCACCCTGTCGGCGCTGACGAAGAGACCAAGAGACCAACATATCATGTCAGCTCCCGGCACCCTGTCGGCGCTGACGAAGAGACCAAGAGACAACAAGCCATGTCAGCTCTCGGCACCCTGTCGGCACTGACGAAGAGACAAAAAGACCAACAAAGCATGTCAGTTCCCGACACCCCATCGGCACTGACGAAGAGACAAAGAGACCAACAGAGCATGTCAGCTCCCGACGCCCCGTCGACGCCGACGAAGAGATAAAGAGACCAACAAACCAGGTCAGCTCCCGGCACCCCATCGGTACTGACGAAGAAAAGAGGAGACAAACAAGTCATGTCAGCTCCCGACACCCCGGCGGCACCGACGAAGAGAAAAAGAGACCAGTACACCCGCGGGCACCGCCCGGCTCATCCGTCGCCTGCGCTACCCGTGGGTGGGGGGCATTTGTGGACACTAAAAAATTGCACACCCAGATATCATGCTTGGCCCAGCATCGACAACGGCACCGAGTGAAGAAGCCCCGGAGGGACTGGTCATCCGGACTCCCCAAATATGCACACTACCGGGAAGCCATCTCCGGAGTCACGACAGTGAAGAGAAACCAACCACCAAGAGCCCCCACAATCCATGGGCCTTGAAGAAAATTAAATGGGCCACAACTCATGCACACAACGGGCTCAGAACTGTCCATTTCAGCCCTTCAGCGGCACAGCCCTTGGCCCTCTAGCGGTACACCCCTGGGCCCTTCAGCGGCACAGCCTTTTGGCCCATCAGCGGTACACCCCTGGGCCTTCAACAGCACGCCCTTGTTCCCTTTCAACGGCACACCCTGCAAGCCTTCAACGGCACACTATTTCGGGCCTTCAACGGCACACTATTTCAGGCCTTCAACGGCACACTATTTCAGGCCTTCAACGGCACACTATTTCAGGCCTTCAACGGCACGCTATTTTAGGCCTTCAACACACTATTTCAGGCCTTCAACAACACGCTCTCCTGGCCGTTCAGCGACACGCCTTTTGGCCCTCTCAACGGCACGCTTGTTGTGCCTGCCAGCGGCACGCCATTCCGGCTCTTCAACGGCACGTTCCGGTAAACGAAATCTTACGCCCATGCCCTACGGATTCTTGGCGCGCAGTGGACCTGCTGAGGTGTCACCCGGGGAGAGAGCCACGCTGCCTACTCCTCCTTCCACCCAGGACAAGGGAGTCAACTCCCATTAAATGCCCGCCGGACGCTTCCCGCCTTCGGAGGCTCCCGCCGCCCGGGGTATAAAACCCCTCTTCGCTGCGAAAAGAGAGGGGGGACGGACGGACAGAGAGGCAGAAGAGAAGAAGAGAAAGAGAAGAAGAGAAGAAGAGAAGACGAAGGAGAAGAGAAGAAGAGGGAAGAGAGGAAGAGAGGGGAGACGCCTCGCCGCTCCGCCCACCGCCGCCGTCTGTGCGAAAAGAGAAGAAGAAGAAGAGAAGAAGAGGAGCCTGCCGCCTCGATCACCACTGCCTGAGCGAGGAGAAAGAAGATGGAAGAGAAGAAGAGAAGAGGAGCCGGTGTCCCCCCCCCCACCGTATCTTGTTCCTTCTTGCTTTCCCTTTTCCGTGTTTTCCCTTTATTACAATGTAGTAGTCCCCTCGGGGCATTTTTCTTGTGAGAATAGGAATAGAAGGCTTGCGAATATTTTTGATGTCTTTCTAAGACATTTCTCGCGTGTTTGCATCCCTTGGCGTTTTCCTCTTCCTCTTCTTCCCCGTTGGTTTGGCCTCCGGCAGTGAACTTTACCCCGTGGCGTATTCCTCTCGTAGGGCTTTTGGCCCTCACCCTCGCCCGTCCGCCTGTGGGGAGTTTCTCCCCTCTCGGCCACTCAACGATCCGCTCCTCCAACGCCCTGCAGCGGCACGCTGTCGCCCAGGGCCCTCTCCGGCACGCCCCATGGGCCCTCCCCCGCTGTCGCCCAGGGCCTCTTTGCCGGTACACTCCAATCGCTCCTTCCCCGGTGCGTCCTGGAGTCCCTTCGCCGGCACACCCCAATCACTCCTTCCCCGGTACACCCTTGGAGCCCCTTTGTCGGCACGCCCCCCTACGGGCCTTCCCCGGCACGCCCCAGGCCACTCCTTGCCGACACACCCCCAACCCTTTTGCCCGGTGCATCCCCGGCCAGCCGGGGAGAGGTTTCCTATCCGGCGTTCCCTCCGAGTTTTCTGAGGTTTCATTAAGGTGTTGCCGCTCTCGGGCGCCCACCTCTAGTTGTCGAGTTCCGCCACTCTTTGTGGGCGCGTTCCCTGTATCTCCCTTACGCTCGAGTTAAGGGGAGATGCTACCGAATTTTCGTTAGAAACGATAACATATTAAAAAGATAAAGGGAAGCAACCAACAAATGGAACGACCACACGTTAAAAAGGACTAAAAGAAATCAACAAACAAATAACAAAAAGGAGAACAACGATAAAGCACTTTAACCGAGGCAAGGGAACCGTAATCAACATAAAGAGAGCCAAATCGAATGACAACTAAATAACTTGAACATTCGTCCTCATGGGAGAAAGAATGGAAACTGATCAAAAGAAGAAAAGAAGAAACCCATGCAAACTTAATAAAACCAAAGAAAAGAAGAAAAGAAAAGCCTTAAAAGAACTAGAGGGAGAGTGGGCCCTCATCGGTATTTCCAACCTAGCCCTTCAGCGGTACACCCTTTTAGCCCTTCAGCGGCACACTCCCTAGCCTTTCAGCGGTACACCCCTTTAACCCTTCAGCGGCACACTCCCTAGCCCTTCAGCGATACACCCTTTTAGCCCTTCAGCGGCACACTCCCTAGCCCTTCAGCGGTACACCCTTTTAGCCCTTCAGCGGCACACTCCCTAGCCCTTCAGCGGTACACCCTTTTAGCCCTTCAGCGGTACACTCCTCAACCCTTCAGTGGTACACCCTTTTAGCCCTTCAGCGGTACACTCCTCAGCCCTTCAGCGGTACATCATTTTAGCCCTTCAGCGGCACACTCCTCAGCCCTTCAGCGGTACACCCTTTTAGCCCCTCAGCGGCACACTCCTTAGCCCTTCAGCGGTACACCCTTTTAGCCCCTCAGCGGCACACTCCCTCAGCCCTTCAGCGGTACACCCTTTTTAGCCCTCTAGCGGCCCACTCTCTCTCCAAAAAATATATATAATGATAATAATAATGATAATGATAATAGTAAATTAATAAAAATTATGATAAATAAATAAATCTGAATATACATAAGAAATAAACAAAAAAATGTGAAATAGTAATAATAATAGTAGAAAAGAAGAACATAATAATAAAAATAAAACAAAATAAAACAAAAATCATCTAGAACAACTACATAAAGGGGAATAAACCGCACCAAATCTTACGACTAAAAATCCCCGATAAAGAAGATGGTAAAAATCTATATCGCAGCCCCGACTCTCCCGTGGCCCGGTGCTGAAGGAACAACGATGTCGCCCTTCTAAGTTGGGTCTGAGTCTCGGGAATGATCCCGAACTGGCCATGACCCGACCTCGCCTCGGGCCGACATTCCGATTAAATCGGACTCGTTTCTCAGGCCGGATCCCTTCCGAGCCACTACGAAAATTATCGCACGTTCGACAGACATTTGAACGGGTTCACCTCGATTTCCACCGCGTTTCTATTACGGACCTGTGTCTGAAAATGAAAAGACATGTGAGCAACCAACATGGCCGACGGCTCCCACCCTGACGTGGTCGTAACCCGGTATTGCTCTGGGTCGATAGCTCGACAAATCGGATTCACCCTAATGGGATTTGTTCCCGCTCTTTCATTGAAGTTGCCGTGAACTCGGCGTACGTTTGTACGGGGTTGCTTCTATCTACGTCGTACCTTCAATATGGACACTTGTCCGAATATCAAGTGGTCCGCAAGTGACCGACAGAAATCGGAATAGAACGGGATGGCTCCCGTCATCCCTGGACCCTACACATGGGAATATCAATAAGGCCTTCGTGAGCTATGCTGGGACCTCGGGTCCGTCCCGATTATGGTCACTGTCTTACCCATATCCTCGGCCTATAGCCCGCTCCCTTTGAACACATTTTTGGTTTTGGAATCTAGTTCCGGGACTCTTCCTCGCTGCCCTCCGGCACCGAGAACATTAATGATGCCCACGCAAGCCCCGTTTAGACCGCGGGAGGCGCCCCCGGCATGGTCCTGACTCGATCTTGCACCGGGCTAACAAACTCATTGATTTCCTGCTACACTAACCGAGATTTAACCGAATGTTTTCAGAGTCTCGGAATAATATGTTTGTCATGTCCCGGCATACATATGTTCTAGGCCCTTCTGCGACGATTACGATATTCCCAAGCCGGACACCCATCCGAACATTAAACAGTCTCCCGAATGACCGACACGTTTCGAAAGTCCACTTCCCTAGACATAGGGCTTTACAGTCGATTCAAGAGATATTCCCTCGTTACCCCTTGGCACCAGAAATATTAATGACGCTCATGCGAGTCTTGTTTCGACCGCGGGGGGCCCACCGCAGTATGGTCGCAGCTTGCCCTTGCACCGGGCCAACAGATTTACTGGCTTTTGACCGCTCCAACCGAGGCTCAACCGAACGTTTTCCGCTCTTCCGAACAATAAATTTGTCGTACCTCGGCATACATGCGTTCCGGTTTTCCCGCGACAACCGCGATTTTCTCGAGTCGGACATTCGTCCGAACATTAAATGGTCAGTACACGACCGACATGACCGCGAATGGTTTTCTTCTCGCCCTCGCGTGAGGATTTCAATATCTCGTAATAGACCTTTCATGCAATTAATTTCTTGGCCATGAGGCCCTGAATCCCGGCGATTAATCAAGGGTGTTCCTGTAAGGTTTCGCACAGCACCTACGGGCGACGCAGCGGATAACAAGAATTTCATTTGCCCGATCCCGGTGTTATGGAAAACTTAATCTGTGCTCTAATCGGTGTTTCTAAGACCCTAATTATGGGTTGCGTGTTTCACCTTGCGCGAAACGACGCTGTCCGCGATGCCCAATGCAGAATATCGAGCCGCACAGCTATACGGCCTCTAGAGCAGATCCACACGGACCCTTGCGCAGCGCCGGTACCTCCCCGGCACAACTTTCCCCGACTCTATCACCTTCTGGAGAGAGAGAGAGCAAGGGGAAGAAAAGGGGGGAAGCTAAACCTCTCCCTTAAGCCTAATGCTTGATTAGCTTAAGGGGTTGGAAGGAGAAGGCTCGAATGAGCTTCACGTAGGTGCCATATATATAGATTTTGGACCCTTTTCTAAAGACCTCCAAAAGACCAAAATTGTATATATGACCTTTCCATTATTATACATATGTATTAAGCCCCATTTACACTCCTTTCCAAAAGGAATTAAAAGGAAATAATACATACATTTGTATAATAATAATCCGTCACCCAAGAATCCATTGTGTGTGATCCTCTAGGCCCATAGTTTTTTTTTATTTTTTTCTAGGCCCATAGTCACTCTAGTTTAAGGCCCATTAACTTCTAATTCTTAATTAGAAGTAAATTAAACGTATTATTCGCTTCTACAAGAGCCGAATAATAGTTTAATTCATTCCGAACCTTCGATCACGTTGGGTCAAGCAAATCCGTGTGATCTTAGAGGACGCCGGGTTTAAATCAGTCTGTCTGGAACCTGTGAGTCCACAGTTACCGCATCGATTTAATCCCTTGTTCCTTCTATGAGTCTGGTACGATCGAGGGTATGGTTTCTATCAAACCCCATGATCGTGCCATTTGACTATGACCTCCTTAAAGTGTATGACGTCCATTCTAAACGAACTCACACGACCCTGGCTAGGGATTTAACGGAGCGTCAATGTCATGACCCATTAACTGTCTGATATATACCCGACAGTGAGCGATCCCTTCTTGACCATTGATGATCTTCACACGTATCCTGGAGTGGTTAACGACTCGGCAACTCATGACTTATGGTTAAAGTCACTTAGCCAAGTGATTAAACTATTCTAATCCTCGTGTAAGATCCGATCAATGCCTCAGGTCAAAGGACCAACGATGCTACTGAGACAATTGGATCTTCAGTTGACATTAGGTATAATCAACCATCTGAAGATCCAATAGCGGATCAGTTCAGTGTACATCCTCCAAGGACATACACCTACACATATGTGTTGGTGCCCCGCACCAATGACCATGAGACTGGTCACTGACACATCATGTGTACTGGTTTAATAGGTAATCAAAGTCCCCGAGTGATTACCCTCCAACCAGGAACAGTTTAAGGCATGTGTACATGTAAAGTCAATTTCATGTTCGAGATCCCATCACGAGTTGACTTTACAACCACATATCCTAGGGACAACGTAAAGTAACACAATCGCATATTTACGCTCAAATATCACTTTATTAATAATGAACAAGATCGTACAACTATTGGGCCTACCCGACCCGAAATTGGCATGTAGCACACCAACACTAACAGTTCCCTCGTATGGGGGATGTAAATGACGCCGTGACCTTTATGGCGCGGCGGGTTTTGGTCCCGACACGAACCACACAATCGTCTGACCGAGTCAGATCGAGCGCACCATGGGCTCTTCGGAGCCCAAACAAATTGTCACTTCGGTGACTGGCACGCCCACGCACTCAATAGACGAACCACCTGTACCAGCGAATTCTAGTGCTAACACAGCTGGTCAGAGATAAGCTTAATCAGAGAGAGAGATACACGACAAAGCTCGCACCGAGTCAAGAGAGGCATGATACATTTGGATGCACCGAGAAGGAGGCTTATCGACAGTATGTGAGCATGAGCTGAGCTTGCACCGAGGCAAGCACTTATGTGTAAGGTGCACGAAGTTGCATCGAAGGATTATGAGCGAGACACTGCATGCACTGACTATGACTTAGTCTATGACATAGCATGGACCACATGGACCATACTCAACAGATGAAATTGGAGAATTAAAGCACCAATAGCTAAGCATGATTCATCACAAAGTCATTATCAAGACTAGGGTTTCCAGACATGAGTAATCCATCGTGCAAACAGTTCACAAGGATTAATCAGATATTCTAATCAGATGCACTGACCACAATTCTATCATACATGACTTAGAAATTATCATTATCAAAACCAGGGTTCCAACAATCTCCCCCTTTTTGATGATGACAACCTAAGGAGTCATGTAAGATAATTCACATAATAAATTGAGTGAAAATAATTTCTGTCATGCATATAGCAACCACTGTTTCAGCACAACAAGCAATATGAATCAGGTGTTAAACAGTTACCATCAAAACTCTAAGATTCATCAAAAACTTAAAGACATCCATAGGGAAGGTTTAAAGTTATCCACAAACAAAAAGTTTTAAGTTTTCTAAAAGGAATTTTTTTTAAGTCAAAGTTATCCAAGATTCACAAAAAAAATCATCATAAAAAAAAATCATCATCCTAGCATCAAAAAACATACCACATCTACTCAGCAGATCAGATCACATGACGATTCCTCTCCCCATTTGTCATTATCAAAAACCATGAGAGCTTCTGGGGTCTCTCGGATCTCTGGGAGGAGCAGAACTTGAGCTTCCTCGTTGAGGGTGTCTGTCCAAGATGGAATGCTGAAGAGACTGTAAGGAGTTTGACAGTTGCTCAAAGCAGTAGAAAATTGTGCCGCTAATACTGGCCGAGAGAGAGGACATATCCACTTGCTCTGTGAAGAATTTTTCAAGTCTGGCTACAACGGCAGCAACTTCAGATTGAGCTTGGTCCAATGCTGTACGGATCTCCTGTTGACCAGTGAGGAAGGGATGATCCAGAGTCCTCATCTTTGCAAGCTCAATGTTGATATCGTAGGTCTTGTCGAGGATAGTGACAAGAGTCTTGTAAGAATTGGTCTGAGTGTTCTGAACACTTCTAACTGCCTCCCCGATTCCATCAATCAGACCTAAGAGCTTTGCTAAGAACTCTTGCATTGTATCATCTACCCTCCATTTTTCAGCCACAAATTTTATCCATTGTGTATTCACTCTGAGCTCTAGAAGATGTAGTCTTGTGCTCATTTTATTCAGATAAAGATTTGTGTACAGAAGCTGGGAAGACACCATCTTACTCTGATTTTGAACCAAGGTTGACAGATTGTTGAGCAAATCAAAGATATTCGGCTCACTATTGGCTTCAGTAGAACTTGCAGACATAGTGCTTGAATCAGGATGCTCGACATGGTAAACCGGATGATCTTCCTCAAGGATTTGTGTATCCTCGGCAAAAGGTTCAGCTGGATCCTTAGACACTTTGCTTCCAGAAGATTCCCCTACTATCTCTTTTCCTTTCCTTTTCTTTCCTTCTGGAACTTCTTTGCTTTTCTCAGCCTTTGCTTCTTCGAGATGGACGAGTTCATCGGTCTTCCTTTTTCCTTGGGCATATCCAGAAGGCCCCTCCTCGCTCTTGCTCTCAAAAACATTTTCTCTTTCGGTCATGCTGGTGTCTTGAGTTGGCGGCAGATGCTCCTCAGACACCTTCAATTGTCCCTTACCTTTCATTGACGGAGAAGACATCACGGAGGATGGCGATGGAGATAAGAGCGATCCCTTTCAGGAAGGGTGAATGTAGATGTCGAAGAAGGTGAAGAGAATGTGAAGAGGCGAGTAGCAGAACAACGGAGAGGGAAAAGAAAGAACTGGAGAGGCGCTCACGGCGGAAAGTCGTGAGAGTGGGAATGAATGACTAGGCGTATATAGGGAAACTTGAGCGACACTCTAGGGTAAAATAATATATATATATATAATATATTATCGCTTTTACCCGGTGCATTTTTTGTACCCAAACTACCCTTCTCGTGTATATGATATTTTTCTTCACCTCTTTTATGGTCTTGGGCGTATTTAGCTTATATCTTATACGTTTGTTGCTCAAAGAATTCATCTTTTATTGCACAGCCAATGGAGATGAACATACCCCCTTTTTACACAGAACAATGTCTAGTTAATACGATTCATCAAGATTATTCATCGTTTTCATAGAATAAGTCTGGTTTACAAAAGTATGTCTTATATTGCGTTTAAGTCCTGTTTCAACTTCCGAAGAAGGACCAGAGTCAACCATTACCATGCATTCTTTTCCTTTTCCTCTATTTTTTTTTAAGAAAAAGGAGCATTCCGGTAGGACTGGTCTTTTTACACAAGGAGACATGTTTATCAGACACCAGAGTCCCTGGTTACTCAGCACAATCTACCTTTATGCCATCTTTTATGAACAGAGATAGCTCATTTCTTCATGACATAGTTTTTAGATTTCTTTATTCTAGATAACCAGTTTCTCATAAATTTTGCCATTGCTCTGCCATTTCAGTTATATTACTTAATGGCATATTCCCTGGACTACATTCATATTAGCTTGAAGACATGATTTAAAAGCACTCTATAAGACAACCTCTTCTACCTGTTTATCCCAATACTCATGATTTTCAGATTGATGAATTCATTTAGTTGGACACTTCCAGATGTAGAGATGTTTTCAGCTCCATTGAAATACTTTCAAGAGTCCTCTTAACAAGTTACTATAAGATATAATCTTTATAGGCCGAAGATCACTCAACTGGCAAGATCAACATTTTTATACACTACTAGGAGTGGTGATGATAGAAATAATGCACCATGGACAAAGATAATAATGTTCCATACATTGCTCCCCCTAAGTGTCAGCCCAAGGGAAAGGAATTTAGATGAGAGGAGATGGATCATTTGATGATAAAGATGAAAGATGAAGAAGTGAGCTTTCCAACGACATTGGAGTAGAGGTCGAAATTGGTGTAGGGTTGCAGACAGCTTCAATCCAAGGACATCCTTAGCTAACTATTGACCCAACCACTTCTGACTAGACCTGACAAATTCAGCTCATCATCTCATCTTGAATACTTCTAGTTTTCAAACTCACAAAGTGCACCAACTACTTCATTCCACTCAGAAAAGTTCAGCTCCTTTTTGCTGAGTGTCAAGATCCCAATCAAGCATCACTTTGTTTTTCTTGCAGATACACAGAAGTGTATGCATGTTTTATTTCTTGACGCATATGCAAGCATTCAATTGACTCCTTTTAGATTTTCATACCAGTGAACTGTGTAATGAACTAACATGTAGGGAGTGTGATAATTCATGTGGCATTCCATAGTTATGCAACAGCTTCAATCATTTGCATGCATTCATCTAGATGGTAGCGCAGAGTAATGGAACAGAGTTTGGAAGACTAACCTGAAATGTGCAGACCTGGGGTTTTCTTCTTCAAATGCCTTGGTTCATTTACCCCTTTTATTTCTTGACCAAGGCATATCTGCAACAATTTGGTCAGTTTATTCCAGCAGGAACCCAAGCAGCCTTGGGTCCTGTATTAACCCTAACAGGTGTTCTGAGCAATTTTTTAGCCGCATTGTCATCAAGTTTCATCAAATAGCAATTAGTCATAGAATGTCCAAATTTTCCACAATATCTACATGCACCAATAGAGTTTTTAATATTATGATGCACATTGACAGAGCCACGAACTCTAGGTGCATTTTCATGGAAGTATCTATTTCTATCATGGAGGCTGTTCCTGTTTATTTTGCTAAACTTGTTTTCCTCAACAGGATGTCTAGCATTTTTGAAATTTGCCCGCCAATTTTGAAGGTGCCAACAGTCTTTGACTGTATGGCCATGCTTTCTACAGTGAGGGCATTTGAGATAATTTCTTCTGAACGAGCCTGACCAGCACTCAGTGGCCTTGTGGCCAATCTTGTTACAGTTAAAGCAAGTGATGTGCTGGTTCATTGAAACAAGTTTTCTCTTAAAACCATGTTGACTTGCAGGGAATTTAACATGATATGAATGAGGTCTTTTCTTATCATTTCCAAACCAACAATGAGCAGCAGCGTGTTCTACTTTACCACAATTAGAACATGTGACACTCTTTTTCTGAGTGACAGGGAACATGTCCTGAAGATCCCTAGCATGCATTTTTCTAGCATTCAGATCATCTAATTCCATTAAGTTGCATTCATGCATCAAGTGACCAATCTTGTTACAGTAATAACATTTCATGAGTTCTCTTTTATGTGCATGTCTAGGTGTATTAGTGTGTTTTACAGCATGCACATTTTCAATATGAGTGTGATTCAATCCTTTCTTCACATGACTGGCCTTTTCCATTTTTCCAGTTTGTTTCTGATTTTTCTGAACATTAGGTTGTTCATTTTCTGAGGTAGTGGCTACATTTGATGCTTTGATAAAGCTTGTCATTATCTTGTTTTTGAAAGCCTTTTTATTGACATTGTTGTAGCCTAACCCTTCCTTTTGAGCATTCACCTTAACTCCTAGCAGCCTGTCCAGATTTTCTTTTCCATCAACAAATTTAGACAAAACTTTGTTCAAATCCTGAATTTTATTTTCAAGAGATGCAATGTGTATTTCATAACTAGCAATCTCTTGATCGCTGCAATTGACAGCTTCATTCAACACTTTGTTGGTATTTTTGTATTCTTCGATCTCCTTTCTCAGCTCATCAATTTTTTCAGTTTCATTTGTACAGATGATTTTCCCTTTTTCCAAAGTAAGAAGTCTTTCAGACATGGCATTGTTTAACAGTTTTGATTTTTCAATTTCTTCTTTAAGCTTATCATTTTGAACTAATTCATTTATTAAAAATTGATCATCTGAATTGGCTTCCTCTCTCCCTTTAAATTTAGAAGTTTCCTTCAGATCTTTTTAAAGATTTTCAATATTTTTCTGCAACTCCATGTTTACAGATTTGATGGCTTCAATTTTTTCAGCTAACAAATTCTTCTCTTGCTCAAGTTTTCCACATTTTTCTTGGTCTTCTTTAACATATTTTCTAAGGGAATCATTTTCAGATTTTACCTTGTTTAATTCTGAATTAACTTGTTCAAGATCCTTCAGAAGTTTCAGCAAATTTTGATTATGAGACTTACATGCATCATGCGATTGTTCCAGCTCCAAATAATTTTCATCTGTGAGATCAGAGATATTCTGACTAGTTTTCTTTTTCAATCTTTTGTATTGTTTTCTAAGTTTTTCATGTGACTCTAGCAGATCACCATATGCATTCTGCCAATCATTCAGAGTATAACTCTCGAAGGGGTTTACCTGATCATCATCCTCGTCTCCATCTTTGTTGCTACTTTCACAGCTTCCATTAGCCATCATGCAGCTGTCCTCCCTTTTTCTATGAGCTACTTTTAGTTTCTCCAGAACGTCCTTTGCAGACCTGCAGTCAAGAAGAGAAGGATGTAAGACATTGTCAATAGCTGCTTTCATCAGATTCAAGACTTTCTGATTTTCCTCGTGTTTTAATCTGTGACTGTCGGTCCACTTGGACATTTTCTTTGGTAATCTGTGAGGACCATGTGAAATTAATTTCCATAGATCAGGATCAGTTGTGATTACACTTCTGCGTAGACTTGCGAACCACGAATCAAAATTCGAACCGTTGAAGATCGGCGGATGAGCCATGGATCTAAGACAACAACCGGATACGTACCACACAGACACAGGATCCACTTAGAATCGATAAATCTGGGCAGTAAGAACCCGCTCTGATACCAATTGTTGTGGAGCAAGGCCCGGATTCAGAGGGGGGTGAATGAATCCCTCTAAAAACTTTGCTCAATTAAAAACTTAAATCAACCTGATATGCGGAATTAAAGCAAACAGTTGCAGGGCTGAGAGCCCACACAGAACATCAACTAGAGTAAATCAAATGTATACGATCGGTGCTCAGGTAAACCAAATACCCACTAGACGGGAAATATAGGTCGAGCCTAAGCATACATCTAGCGAATCAGACAGAGCAATCAAACCACGATGGACGGAAAGTTTTTAGGTGGTTCGGCCAGACCCACAGTCTGCCTACGTCTACCCCTCACTCCAAACCAGAGTGAGGCTTCCCTTGCAATAGCAAGAACCACAGACTCAGTCTGCAAACAGACGCTGTCTAACAGCTTGACAAACCGAGGGAGACAAATCCCTCACACCAAGTTCTGCAACTCACAGAAGCTTGGCACCTGGACTTGCTACCCACAAGACCAGAACTGGAGACAATCCTCCCTTCCTCCAAACCGGAGGGTAACCCACAAATAGCACACCACTACTTGCAAACCGGAGAACACTTCTCCCTTCTCCTGAGTCCACAAGAGGAACCCGAACTCAAAACAGAGTGTCGGAAGCACACGAAGAAAATGCGAAAAGGGGCAACCAAAAGAAAAATCAAAAGAAAAAAGGACAAAAATAGTAATCTCCAGTAAGCATGGTCGTTCTGGATTTGATCCACGAACAGACTAGACAGATCTTCAGAATGAGTAACTGCACTTTCTCTTTCTCTCTTTTTGCTTCCACGATCTCTTCCTCTAGGCTCTCTCTTCTCACTTCTCAGCTCTCTCACTCTCTGGCAACTCCTTCTTCTCGTTCTTTTTCTTCAGCTGCTAGCTCTCTTTTCTTTTCTTCTAGAGGCCTCTTCTTCCAGCACCACCACTCTTTTCTATATTGGCCTCTCCTTCTTCGAAGGGTATATAGCTGCTTATAGGAACAGGGGCTCGGTAAGAATGAACCAAAAGAATTCTACGGAGACTCCCATTCGTCCACGTGTTCAGGAATGAGGCTTCTTTTCCCTAGATCACGTGCCTATCATTTCTCCCCTTCCATTCTTTTTCATGGGTCAGCCTTGTGCCTTTTAAGAGCTCAGGTGACTCTCTTGCGAAAGAAATTGTTCCCTGTAAAAGACAGAGTATTGTTTAGGTTCACTTGCAGAAATTTAGAGTTCGTCACGTGGATGAGCGAACCTTGCACAACCTTAGGCTTATTCAAACCAGATATACACTGACCGGGAAATGCGCAAGCAGACATATCCACAGACCTAACCCAAGTGCTATAATGCTTTGCACCGAGTTGTAGTGTACGGACAGGAAGCGACAAAAATGCAAGGCTGTACTGACTTCTGAAAGCAAAATGCGAGATATGCACTGAGACTAGTATAATGACGAAATGTCATACACATAGAACGGACATGCACACATATGCACGAACTTTGTATGGACGTTGCACCGAGGTAAAGATTGCACAGACTCTAAGCCACATAGGACGCAATGTGAGAGATGGGATATGCACAAAGTTTAAGACATATGAGATGCAAGGTTAGATGGACACAAGCACTGACTTTGACTAACCAGGAGATGCACGGAGTTAATGTTATTCAGAAGGGAAAGTATGCACCAGTCGGGATATGCAGTCCAAGCAGGAACTGCACCGAGCTGATAAAGAGAAGTACAAGACAAAGCTTGCACCGAGTTGTGTTTGCACTGAGATGAAGAGACTAGGTTGGGTTGACCAAGCAAGATCTGCACCGAGATGCTGGTCAGAGATGAGCTTAATCAGAGAGAGAGATACACGACAAAGCTCGCACCGTGTCAAGAGAGGCATGATGCATTTGGATGCACTGAGAAGGAGGCTTATCGACAGTATGTGAGCATGAGCAGAGCTTGCACCGAGGCAAGCACTTATGTGTGAGGTGCACGAAGTTGCATCGAAGGATTATGAGCAAGACACTGCATGCACTGACTATGACTTAGTCTATGACATAGCATGGACCACATGGACCATACTCAACAGATGAAATTGGAGAATTAAAGCACGAATAGCTAAGCATGATTCATCACAAAGTCATTATCAAGACTAGGGTTTCCAGACATGAGTAATCCATCATGCAAACAGTTCACAAGGATTAATCAGATATTCTAATCAGATGCACTGACCACAATTCTATCATACATGACTCAGAAATTGTCATTATCAAAACCAGGGTTCCAACAAAGTTAATATACAAGAACACAAGATAGTCAATTCAAAAATCATAAACCTCCCCGGCAACGGCGCCAAAAATTGACCGAACCGAAATGTGCGTCGTTAAACACAACGACCGTCAATCTTAAATTTATTTATCGAACTCGTAATTAAATAAATGGACGTAGTATAACGACGAGTCCGAGTCGAATCCACAGGGAGGTTGAGTTTTGAAATTGAGAACCTTAAGTTTCTTTTGGAACGAAAATAGGCGAGTGTTGATTTCCCTTTTTGCTTTTTAGAATTAAAAAGACATGAAATAAATTTATCTAAAGAAATATGGAGGGTTAAGAGAGAGAAATGTAGATATTTAGAGGGAGAGTTTTAATCTACAAAATCAAGTGCTAAATAAAATATACGAAGTAAGGTAGGGCATTATGCGGCCGTGGTGTGAGGGTAACGGTATCGTATCCTCGAGCCTTTGAATTATGAGTTGCCGGGGACAACCACGTGCGCTCGACTGGAAGATCCATTTGTCTTGAGCCGACTTTAGAAGAAATTTAGGGGGTGATCGATAAAGAATTTAGAGTGATATTAGAGGGAGATAGAGAGAGATCATGTTAAATAAAAATGAAGATTTGAATAACAATCACACTAGAAGTAATTATTAATTGCAATAAACATACAAGTGAAAATTTTACAACAAAAATAAATTACAACCAATCTAAGGTAGAAGAACAATATGAGAGGGAGAAGAAGCGTTCCTACGTAAGAGAAATAGAGAGGTAGAGATAGGGGTAGAGAGATAGAGAGAGAAGGAAGGGCCTAAACTAAAGGAGTGAGGGGGAAAGGAGGGAATGAAGACTATCCTCCGTAGGTGTTAGATTAGATGCCTTATAAAGCTCTTCCTCGTGCCCTTTTTTAGGGCCAAAACTACCACTATTACACATTATTTTATTCTCACACTCTCATTAAAAACATACTTTCAATGCCTGCCAACCATCTTGATGTGCCCATGTCAACCACCGTGTTTGCCACCTGCCATGAGGAGCCCATGCCTTATCAATGCCGATCATTGTACTTTGCCATCCTCCTTGCCATGCTAACCACCTGCCATGTGCCATGTCTCCCTCTCTCATTTCTCCGCTGTATGAAGGGCCGCCCACGTGAAGAGGCCATATAATTAACATTTTAGCTCTAGAGAAATAAGGTAAAATCATGCAATGCGATGATCACGCGATGAAACTAAAGTAACATGACAATCATATAAGATGGAATGAGAATAAGAATGAACTAGCAAGAATAGAAAAAGAACATGATATTGGCCTTTCATGAACAAGAATATATCAAGAATGTACTAGCAAGCCGCATAATCAACACTTTAGCATCTTATGCTTATGAGCAAATGCTTCGTGAATTTCTGTGGAATATCAAGCAAGAAAGTCATGTACAAGAATGTCATGTCGTGTCGTGGATCTTCACTTATTTATAGAAATAGTACTCCTAGCGCAATGCGACGCCAGTAGCATCATACCCCATGGTTTATAAAATAGTATATTTCCGGCAATCAGCCGAGGGGACTAGCATAGAGCCCTTGAACACAATCAGTGCTCGATCGCATCTTCAGGTATAAATTAAGCTACTTCCACGCATGTAACAATAAAGTATGGCCAAGAATATATCAATTCCAAATAAGGAAAATCAATGAATGAACGCTTCAACTTGAATATATGAGATCAAGAATGACTTAGACTATGCTATGCTTATGGAAATAAATTGGCAGCATAACAGTTGTGGACGCGCTTTTCATTTACATTCTTATTCTTTTATTTCTATTATTTATTTATTGGCGTGCCAGTCACATATGTGACGATTTCATTGTGCGCTCGATCTGACCTTTAATCAGTCGATTGTGAGTGATCGTGTCTGGACCAAAAGTCCGTCATACCATAAAGGTTATGACGTTAATTACGTCCTCCCTAAGAAGGACAACCCTTGATTAAACGCCAAAGACAGGAGGAAAGTAGCGGCAAAATAAGACTCAAATGAGAGGGGGTTGGTTTACTCGCAGAACATTAAATGGACTGAATAAAGCAAGGATACATCAAGTACGAAATAAATCCGGCAGCATATCCCCATTATCTTGGACTATACCAAGTGGGAATAGGAAGCCACCCATGCAGCGGCAGGATGGAATCCGTAAAAGATCGGGCGTATTTGACCCGGGATCCGGATGGGGACCAGTATGACATGACACACCCTATGCAGGTGCGATGTCTTATTAATATCCCCCTTTGAGGGACCGTCGGAGAACATGCGATGGCAAGACTCCATAGGCCGGCGGGGTTAGAAAAGCATACCGTAGTCACTTAATAATGTAGGTGAATTTCGACAGCATCTCCCCTAATCTTGGATTATGCAAAGGGGAAATAGGTGATCATCCACGGAGTGCCGGGATGAAAACCAAAGGGAAAGGCACTGGGCCCGGCACAGTGAGGTGTTGGGGATGCTTCCCCATTTATTTGCTCCATGGGGTACTGAACAATGTAGGGGAGGTCCTCCCCATTACTGTATCTCCTCAGGGTGTATGCAATGATCTCTAAACGTCCCCAGACAGATGTATGGAGAGATCAAAGGGTTGGAGGATGATGGTACAGAGGTGGATCTCGTCTGGGTTTATTGGCCAAAGACAGAGGGTTTCGGCATAGGAGACAAAGTGGCCCAAAGGGGGTTCTCGACGTAGAGACAGAGTGGCCAAAGGGGGTTCTCGGCATGGGTTTTATTGGCCAGTAGAGGGGTCTCAGGCACAGGAGACAAAATGGCCTAAAGGGGGGTTCTCGGCATGGGTTTTATTGGCCAATAGAGGGGTCTCGGCGCAGGAGACAAAATGGCCTAAAGGGGGGGTTCTCAGCGTGGCTAAAAAAAAGGGAAAGGGGAGCTCTCGGCCGTGAGGTTCCCGGCGCGCTGGAGGCCGCGCCGAGAACTATTCACCGCGCCGAGGGATGTTGGCGCCGGGAAGGCAATGGGTTTAGGTGTCGAGAGGATTTGTAGGGTTATAATGCTCTGTTCTGGGGATTTTTCCTGGGATTCAGGCAGAAGGCTGGGGGATTTTAGGATGTAAATGAGGAAGGGATTAAGGGTTTTGCCAGGCTAATATCAAGAAATCACAGGGACAAAAGGGATTCGAGGGATTAGAGTCATCAGGCATTCAAAACCCTCTGGAACTGACTTTATGCCATTCACGTAGCCGGCCGTCCAAGGGAGTCGAATTCACCCAGAGACATTCGTTAGGGTGAAGCGGCGATCAACGTAGCCTGAGCTTTATTCCTTGCTTATGTACGAGTGGAGACCATGAGATAGGCTGTCTCAGGTCCCGCTCATAACCAAGGAATCTACAGTCAGATACAACTGTCCAATCGGAAGGAGCAGGCAGTGAGGAGAGGAACATCGGAGGTTGAATCTGGAACTCGACAACCCATGGGATTGAGTGAGGAGCTCCGTAGTCTCTCTAAACGATAGAGGAATAGGGCTAGCCTAAGAAAATCCGTGCGCGGATGCATAATCAAATAGAAGACCACTCATTCATCTCCGACAGATATAAAAGAGGAGGAACAGCAACACGATCATTCAGAGAATGGACTGCTCACACTCCAAACCAGAGCGGGGAGCGGAGGTCTTATTCATTCATCTAAGGTATGAAATAAAGCCCATTCAAAACAACAGAAAGATGGGAGATAGAATGTTCAAAGAGAACACAGACGAGAACAGTATGCAACGGGGAAAGAAAGACAAAGAAAGATGGGGGAGTGCGGAGCATTGACTCCTCTCCCTCCCCCCGACGCCCACCTTCTTCTCCTTTCGAACTCCGCAGTAGCCCCTTCTTTTTTTCTTGTCTCTTCGATCTTTTCCTATCTATCTGTTCTCTCTTTTTTTTTGTTGACGCCTCTCTCTGCTCTCTCCCTGCTCTCCTTTTTTTCTCTGCTCTCCTTTTTGGGAGAAAAAGGTTTTTTATAGCCCCTGCTGGGCATATCTCGGCGCGCATGGTCGATGGGGGCTTCCCGGCGCGCTCGAGTGTGGCTTCCCGGTGCCGGTTTTGGATCTTGGTGAGGGTCTCCCGGCGCCATTAACCACAAGCCCATTTAGGGCTTCTAAATATCTTCCATTCCTCTCATTAGTGGGTCTCGACTATCAAAGCCGTCAGACCTGCCTTTTCATTTGTTAACCCCTCGAGTCTGTTAGAACAGTCGAGAGCCTCTTAGTTGATGGGTTGACATACTCTTATCAGAATATTTCTGGAGATTTTTCATCAGTCAATAGACTGCAATTCTTCATCAATACTGCCATCTGAGCGACGACGATACCGGACATCGGCTTGACCGGGAAGGGCCTCAGCCGGGTGGTAGCTTTAGTGATGACTATTCTGTAATTCTGGCTTTGCAGGAATTCCTGAGAGCTTCATGTCTGATTCAATCTTCTCTTTGGTCTCATCTTTGTTCTCAGTTATATTTCAGGTGTCAACAAATGCCCCCCACCTGTAGGTAGCGGGAGTGCAGAATAAATGACACGGTGCCTGCAGGTGTATGTCAATTTTCTTTGGTCTTTATCTTGACAACTCTACCGTAATGGCCTCAGTGTATTCTTCTCTTTGTTTTCTTCTTTCATATTTTCTGGCAATTTCATGTTTCATCAATAGTTTCAGGTGGTTTCTTGATGCACAGGTCTTGGCTTTTGGCGCACGAAAATCTCCCCGGCGTGGAGACGAGGGGGTTCTCGGCGCGCCTGGCTTCCCGCACGGGGCTTCTCGGCGCCATACTTCTCGGCGCGCCTCTTGGTCGAAGGGGGCTTCCCGGCGCGCCTGTTTTCGGCGGGATTTTTGAAATAGGGGGGGTTCTCGGCGCGCCTCTTATCGCGCCGGGAACCCCTCCTCCAGTGGCCCCTTTTTAAGGCGCCGAGCGCCTCTTTCTTGCTCATTTCTTCCTGTCTCTTCTCTCTCTTCACCCACTTCTCATCTCGGCGCTAGCTTCTTCCTCCTCCCGGTCGTCCCGCTTCCAGTCTCGGTGGATTTCGCACCCGGGTAGGGCATCATCTGGGGGTTAAACCCCTACTTTTTACGGGATCACCCCCTCTTGGTGGGTGACTCCCTATTCTCTTTTGGGCAGACCCCGAGTAAGGGGAGATGCTGCCGAAATTTTCACAGAGCTTCACGTTGCAATCCTTATAAGACTGTTTCTTTTTAGGACTTTCATTCACATCTTTTCTTCGGCTGCAGACACTACAATGGCTTCCAGCTCTGCTGCTGCATCTTCTGGAGCTGTTGGGGCGAGCTCGTCAGCGCAGCCAGATATATCACGGGCTGTAGTAAATTGGCTGAACGTGCATAGCCTGGACTTCGGGTATGACAAAGTTGCTGCCGTTGACGAATCGTCTGATTCTGAGACGGATACAGTATCAACATCGAGGGTATATTCCACTGCAATGGAGACATGCTTCAGACGGGGCAACGACTATCGGCCGGATCTTCCGAAGGACCGCCACTTAATGCCGTTCATCCGAACTTTCACAGTGGGTGGCATGCGAGACTATCGGATAGCCCGTGCTGTCGAAGCTGCCATCCTTGCCGAACGAGATAGCCTGAAGGAGTCGGTGTACCGCCACAAGGCCATCTATCTTCCCGGGGAGAAGCGTGACTGGGACGCAGTCCTCGGTATATCAGAGCTGGAGCCGGAGAAGAAAATGTTGACCCGGGCCCCGAATTTACACCTGCCCGGTGGGATAATGCTAGTGGCCGAGTTCATAGGGAGAAGCCTGGCTATGGTCTATTCCTGGCACCGATAAAATGGGGATACCGTGAAGAGCCCTTTGTGTTGAATTGTTCGGCCGTCCAGTTCAAGTATCATCTAGCTACCGGTTGGTTTGGAGATACCAAGATCACTGACGCCCACCTATTCGGGTGGGAGCGGTGGAGTTCACCGAGTTTGTTTTACAGGAATATGCCCCTCTGCTGATCAGAGCCGGGGTATATCACAGTGTCTTTGCTTCTAGATTCCGCTATCCCATATCCCGAGGGTTATGCTGTGGAATGTTCGAGTATTCTGCCCTTTGTTCAACATATTTTATACAGCAGAGGGCGAAACATCTCTCGACCTCTGGAGTTTGTCACAGCTTTCTAGTCTGCCTATTGACGGCGAGCCGTATGAAGAGGTCTGCTTGGCAGATTCCGAGAAGGATAGCTCAGATGGTGAAGGCAAGTATTCACTTGGCTATTCCTACCGGTATTTAATGAAGGCCTATCGCTCCATCTGTCTGGCGTATAGTAGAGGATCCTCCAAGGGTTACCATCCTCGAGAGAAAGGCAGCAAGTTGGGGGTCCGGATAGGGCAGTGGATTCAGTATTTCTTTGACGGTCCCTTAAAATATGCAGACTTCCCTTCCATGGGTCTGACTGCCAGCAAGCAGATAAGGGCTCCTCGCTATAAGTCAGCGTTGCCATCTTCATTGCGCCGTGTAGGCAAAGGTGGTCCAAATCCAGCAGGGGTGGACCCTATCACACATTGTGCGGCTTACTTCACATTCTGGTTGTGCACTTTCGCTCTCCCTCAAGGGGACGAGACAATCATTCGGCCCGAAGCCATATACCCGGCATGCCAGATGGCCTGGGGAATGAGGCTGTCACTTTGCCCAGTGGCCTTGTGTTTAATCTACAAATCTTTGGGGGATCTGTACAAGCATCGGACTCCCCGCTCTTTGAGGACCGTGGGCCCTTTTCATTTCTTCAATGCCTGGGTCTGCAGTCTGTTTCCTGAATTGGCTCCTAGAACTCTGCAGGCAGATACAGTATTACCCAGAATGATTGAATTTGCCAGTGCTGAACCTGGCTCTTTCTCTGATCAGTTGTTCAAAATAAGGGGCCGACTGATAAGGGTACCAGTGGATGCCCCTGGCAGCATTCATTTCTGGAGCTTGGCAGCAGGTTCAGCTCCTTTGGTTCACTCTCAAAGAGAATGCAAGATGGAAGAGGTAGAGACCTATGTTCACCCCGTTTCAGGGGCTAATGCTGTTCGGTCTATTCTGGAGCCGGAGCTGGTTAGATGGGCCATGGCCATTCGGCCCAGTGTTTTAGTTTTCAGAAAGGGTGGTCTGCTTCTTCTGGAACCATATTACCCATTCCGCTTCGGGCGGAACTTTGGCTATGACCAGCATATCCCTACATCAGTTGCTCAGTTTCCCCTGGATAGCCAGGCCAAGCACGGGTCCACCATTGTCGGTGATGGCCGGTTGTGGTGGGATTTCTATCATCGCCATGATGGCGCAGTTTTCAGGGTTCCCACTGTTTCTAACCGTGTCCCCCGTGTCACATCAAAGTATATCAAATGGTGGAACATTCGGACCAGCTTTTACAGGGATGGTAGGGGTGCATTCTGGGACGTGGCCGAGCGTTCTTTCCTGAAACAACAGCCCGGGCCGGTATTTGACATCCCCGAGGCCCACCTAAAAAGGATTTATTCACAACATCCGAGGGAGGCAGAGAACTATCTGGCTCAGCGTCGGGTTCTGAAAGAAGAGGCTCCGAGCCAGCCCGCTCCTGTCTTTGCTGCCATCAACGAAGACACTTTTATGAAGAACTTGAAACATCTGTGCCATGTAGGAGGCGCTCGTCTGGAGGCGCAACAGTACCCTTTCCCTGTTGAAGAGCCGCTCCTGACAGTCGTCCCCTGGAAGGGTCCGACAGATAGATTTCATCCCTATAGGACGTTTGTGCGCAGGGAAGATAGGACTCAGACGTACTACAAGCACACGTCTTGGCTGTTTGTTCTGCTGAATGTACATGGGTTATCTGCAGAGAGTCCGATAGCCGGCATATTGAATAAGCCATTGTTTATCTCTTTTCATTATGTCGACGGCTGGGGCATGGACCACCTCGACTTGTTTCGATGTCTTGATTTTCATGGTCATAGCGATCTGGCATCTTTAGTGGAGAAGTGCCAGACATTTGGTGATGTCTGTTGGCTTGTCAAGGAGGCTGCTTTCCGCTCCAAGGAGGTAGCTTATCTGTACTGGCCGCTTTCTGTCTTTTATGATGGCCCAGCAGGTATGATCTTTCCTTTCTGACTGTAGTGCTTTCTGTTTGTTATTTAAACTCTGCATCTACTGATCTCATTGCTTCTTTGATGTCTTCAACAGATAGGCCAGATATAAAGCGACAGGGACTTTACAGAAAAATCATTGCGCAAGCTGAGAAGCCTGCTTATTTCGAAGTCCCTGCAGCAGCACCGACGACCACTCCCCTGCCTCCGGGCAAGAAGAGAAAGATTTCTGCAGTGAAGACTGTAGTTGGGAAGGCCAGGAAGGCTAAGAAGGCCCATGCTCGGCAGTCGGCATCAGCAGTGACGGACCCTGGGACCCCTCTTCCTGATATCCCCTCATTTGATGAGTTTGAATCTCAAAGGGAGGGCGCCCAGACGTCAGTCAAGGGTAACATCAACAGCCTGCAGTTGTGTCTTTCATCATCTTTTGCTGAATTTTACAGAAATCTTCGAATCTGACCCCCCCCCCTTTTTGCACAGCCCAAGAGCCAGTTGTGACACCTTCTGTGGTGGAGACCAGATTGCCCTCTCCTACGCCGGCTAGTGAGGCGGAGGGTAAGTGTGCTTTTTCATCTTCTCTTGCACATTTCGATTATTTGTTTATTGTTTCTTCATCCAGGCAGCCGTTAGGGACGCAAGTCCCGCCCGTGGATAGTGTGGAAATCTCTTCTAGCAGCTCCGCGACCGCTTCCGAGGCAGAGGGAGAAGGAGCAGGTTTCAGCGAGAGCGAGACGGAGGGTATCTCCAAATCAGAGGCCCCACTCGTATGTACTGCCGTTGTTCCACTGTTCACCCCCTCCAAACTGCTGGTGCTGTCTTCTGAGGAGGAACTACAGGAAGAATTTGCTGGCTTGGACACCGAGGCAGATATAACTCCTCCCTTTGCTGCTTCAGCAGCGAAGCTTTCCTCTCCCTTGCACTCCTTTGAGGATATCGACATCACATTAGAAGTGGGTCTCTCTCCCTCTCCTCATTATTATTATTATTTTTTATCTGCTGCTTGATGTTGCATTGATCTGTTCACAGGAATCCCCTGTTGCTAGCCCGGTAGCGACTGCAGCCTTTGAAGCCACTCTATCTGACACCTTGGCTATTGTTCCTGCTTCGTCAGCCGCCTGTGCAGGCTTTTCTGAGATAATTCGCCCTGTGCCGGTGAGGGTACAGTCTTCTACAGACTTAGTATTGCTGGACTTGAGGACCTCGGGGGAGAGTTCGGCCCTCATCCGGGTCTTGGATTTTAGAGCTGAGACGGACCCAGCTAGGGGTTCTGCCTTTATACCGGCCGCAGTGATGACCATTGCGCCCGAGTCAGCAATTCCCATAACAGTAATTATGGAAACTGAACTTTTGCCTCTTCAGTCCGTAGCCCCTGCCGCCTTGACATTGAAGGAACTGGCCGTTGAAGCGGGGATGGAAGAAGGGGAGGCAGCTGCCACAGAGATCGGAGTATTGTCCATAACTGACCCAGAATCGATCTCCGTGCTCTCGGAATCTGAGGAGGAGGTGCCCCGAGAAGAGGATGCTGAAGATGCGGGTATCACATTGGGGACCCAGGAAGCAGCCGCTCCAGCACTTATTAAATTTGCCCCTACGAGCATTCAAATAGCAACCCCCGAGGAGATGGAGGTGGAAGGCCTCTTGGTTCCGTCAGGGATTGCAGAGAGAGCTCAGTTGGCACCTTCAGCAGACCTCCCGTCTTCCTCTTCCCAGCCAGATGTTACACTATGGGCGGATATTGACAGTGAGGTGACTTTCGAAGTAGCTCCATTTCCTTCTCCTGGCTTTGCTTCATCTGAGAGTTTTGTCTGGCAAAATTTGGACATGCTGCGCCAGCTGGTGGAGTCCCAGCCCGGACTGACTTATCCACAGCTGAAGAGATAGCTGAGCGTTTCACAGCTGGTTTACAGGCGATGGGCTGTCCCATGGAAATATGGGCCCAGCGGGTTCTATTGTTGTTAAAGTTTATACATCGCCGGGACTTCTTGGCACATATTATGTCTGACAGACTGGCAGCTTTGAAGTTGCAAAGGATGGAGTGCAAATCTGAGCTGGAGAAAATGGACTCTGTTCTTCAGGAGCGCCAATGCCAACTGCAGTCTCTGGCGCAGCGGGAGCAGTTCGTGCGCAGCCGGATAACCATCCTGGAGGCTGAACTGTTTGATCTCCGGGCTGAACTGCCGCAGATAACAACTTCTCGGCCGCAGCTTGCGGAGGAAGTAGCTCTGTTGGAGGGGCAGGTGGCATCCTTTCAGGACGAGTCTGCTCGGCTACAGGAGGAGGAGGCTCGACTTCATGAGCTGGGGGCTGCCCCGCATGTAGGGCTTCTGGCCTTCGAAGACATATTCCGGCGCCCGTGAATATCTGTTTCCCCCTTTTTGTAATACAATTCCCCCTCAGGGGCCCTTCTTGTATTCCCTTTTTTATTCAATGGAAAGGAATCTTTACACCAGTCTCATATGTGGTTTGTTCTTTACTTATCGCACCATCAATATTTCACGGCGATTTGGCAGCGGTTTCAGCGGTCCCTATGCGAATAGCCCGTACCTAGCAGGAGAGCGTCCACCCTTTCAGAGAAAGGATGGGGAACTCGCTCCACCGCGCGACGGTATCCGGAGGGTGCTTAAACCCAATCCTAGGGGTAGCTGAATAAAAGAGGTTTAGAACATCGTCTGGAACAAACAGATGGTTCATCTCGGACAGGTTTCAAAGCTGGTCGGGGCAATGTGCCAAACGACCAGTGACGGATTTTATCATCGATATTGGGTTTATATCGACGCAAAGAGTTTTATAGGTTTCATCAGAATAGACATAAGGTCTAGACTGGGTAGACTTGATCACAGGTGGGACGTGAAAAGGGTATGTGGTTCCCATCAGAACGGGCGCAAAGTCTGAACTGAACAGGTTTCATCATTGGCCGGGCAATGTACCGATCGACCAATGGTTGGCTTCATCATCGATATGGGGTTTATATCGATGCAAAGGAATTTCATAGGGTTCATCAGGATAGACGTAAGGTCTAAACTGGATAGGGTTTCATCATTGATCGGGCAAGGTGCCGGTCAATCAATAGCTGGTTTCATCATCGATATTGGGTTTATATCGATGCAAAGGAATTTCATAAGTTTCATCAGGATAGACGTAAGGTCTAAACTGGATAGGGTTTCATCATTGATCGGGCAAGGTGCTGGTCGATCAATAGCTGGTTTCATCATCGATATTGGGTTTATATCGATGCAAAGAAATTTCATAAGTTTCATCAGGATAGACGTAAGGTCTAAACTGGATAGGATTTCATCATTGATCGGGTAAGGTGCCGGTCGATCAATAGCTGGTTTCATCATCGATATTGGGTTTATATCGATGCAAAGGAATTTCATAAGTTTCATCAGGATAGACGTAAGGTCTAAACTGGATAGGGTTTCATCATTGATCGGGCAAGGTGCCGGTCGATCAATAGCTGGTTTCATCATCGATATTGGGTTTATATCGATGTAAAGGAATTTCATAAGTTTCATCAGGATAGACGTAAGGTCTAAACTGGATAGGGTTTCATCATTGATCGGGCAAGGTGCCGGTCGATCAATGGCTGGGACGTAGGTAGAGGTGTAGGTCTCGTTAGGATAGACGTGAGGTCTATTCCAGCAGGTTTTATCGCGGGTGGGACATGGAAGGATATGTAGGTTTCATCAGGATAGGCATAGGGTCTATCCAGATAGGTTTTTTTTTGTTGACCGGGCGAGGAGCCGATCGATCAAGGGAAGGTTTAAGAGTTTCATCAGGACAGACGTAAGGTCTGAGCTGGCCAGGTTTTACCAGAATGGTGATGGGTTTCATTGTTGGTGGGACATTTGTAAGAGGGTATGCAGATTATATCAGGGTAAACGTAAGGTCTGCCCTGGAAAGGTTTCATCGTTGACCGGGCAAGGAGCCAAACGGTTAACGGAAGGCCATATCAAGGGAAGGAAGTATGGAATTTCTCAGAATTACCACATTACTGACCCAGGCGCCCTTTCGGGTTTTCACCGGAGCCAGCCCCCTCTTGCTTTTGCCCACGCGCCCTTTCGGGTTTTCACGTGGCGGGGTGCCCGATTTTGCCTGCAGTGCCCTTTTGGGTTTTCACCACAGCTGGGTTTTAGCCATTTTTGCCCTTGTCCAGAATGCCTGAACAAGTCTGGCGGGGTATCTCTATTTTTAACCCCATTCTTCATATATATATATTTATTTTTATTCTTTCTCTTTTCTTTTGTCATCGTCTTTCCTGGAACTAGAACTTTCATTCTATGGACCATGGGGCCATATGTTTATTGTGGATACACGATCATCGATGTGGGTGTCAACATCAATGCAAAGGGAAATAGGGTTTCATGATCTATCCAGACGAAAGGTCCGAATTGATTTAGAGGATATAGATAGCAGCTCGGGCACGAGGCCATTTGCTGGAAAAGTGAGTTTCATCGTTAATGTGGGGTTTAACATTAACGCAAAGGAATAGAGTTTCATGATCTATCCAGACGAAAGGTCTGAATTGATTCAGACAGCTGTGTTGTGTTTGTCAGAGCAGACGGAAGGTCTACCCTGGATGGGTTTTAGCATCGATCAGGCAGTCTGCCAACCGATCAATAGCAGATTTCATCATTGGTATTGGGCTCATACCAATGCAAAGGTTTCATATGTTTCATCGGGATAGACGTAAGGTCTAAACCGGACAGGTTTATTGTTGATCGGGCAGGATGCCAGTCAATCAATATCGGGTTTCATCATCAGTATTGGGTTTATACCAATGCAAGGAATTCATAGGTTTCATCGGGATAGACGTAAGGTCTAAACCGGACAGGTTTCATCGTTGATCGGGCAGTGTGCCGGTCGATCAATAGCAGGTTTCATCATCGATATTGGGTTTATATCGATGCAAAGAAGTTTCATAGGTTTCATCGGGATAGACGTAAGGTCTAAACCGGACAGGTTTCATCGTTGATCGGGCAGTGTGCCGGTCGATCAATAGCAGGTTTCATCATCGATATTGGGTTTATATCGATGCAAAGAGTTTCATAGGTTTCATCGGATAGACGTAAGGTCTAAACCGGACAGGTTTCATCGTTGATCGGGCAGTGTGCCGGTCGATCAATAGCAGGTTTCATCATCGATATTGGGTTTATATCGATGCAAAGAAGTTTCATAGGTTTCATCGGGATAGACGTAAGGTCTAAACCGGACAGGTTTCATCGTTGATCGGGCAGTGTGCCGGTCGATCAATAGCAGGTTTCATCACGGTGAGACATAGGATAGGTTTTGTCAGAATAGATGTAAGATCTAAACTGGGTAGGTTTTACCGTGGTGGGTCTTAGACAAAAACAAGTGGAAGTGTTTTATCAGAACAGACGGAAGGTCTATCCCGAGGTGGGCCCCCTTTTTTTGCATTGATCAAGGCAATATGCTTGTGATCAACGGGGTTTCATCATCAGGTGGGACTTTATGATGATCGTCCTTCTCGGAGTTTTATCAGGCAGGGTGAAAAAGGGAATCCACATTACTGACCCAAACGCCCTTTCGGGTTTTCGTCGGAGCCAGCCCCCTCTTGCTTTTGCCCATGCGCCCTTTCGGATTTTCACGTGGCGGGGTACCCGATTTTGCCTGCAGTGCCCTTTCGGGTTTTCCCCGCAGCTGGGTTTTGGGCCATTTTTGCACTTCTCCCTACATAGGAGTAAGTCTGGCGGGGTATCTCTATTTTTAACCCCATTTTTTTTACTTTCTTTTTATTCTTTTTCTCTTTTTTTAGAGGGTGACATATCGGAATGCCACCAGATCAAGATAAGGGTAGCTTGGTTAGGGCGGAGTGCCACTAGACCAAGAAAGGGTAGCTTGGTTAGGGCGGAGTGCCACTAGACCAAGAAAGGGTAGCTTGGTTAGGGCGGAGTGCCACTAGACCAAGGAAGGGGTAGCTTGGTTAGGGCGGAGTGCCACTAGACCAAGAAAGGGTAGCTTGGTTAGGGCGGAATGCCACTAGACCAAGAAAGGGTAGCTTGGTTAGGGCGGAGTGCCACTAGACCAAGGAAGGGGTAGCTTGGTTAGGGCGGAGTGCCACTAGACCAAGAAAGGGTAGCTTGGTTAGGGCGGAGTGCCACTAGACCAAGGAAGGGGTAGCTTGGTTAGGGCGGAGTGCCGCTAGACCAAGGAAGGGGTAGCTCGGTTAGGGCGGAGTGCCGCTAGACCAAGGAAGGGGTAGCTCGATTAGGGCAGAATGCCACTAGACCAAGGAAGGGGTAGCTCGGTTAGGGCGGAGTGCCGCTAGACCAAGGAAGGGGTAGCTTGGTTAGGGCGGAGTGCCACTAGACCAAGGAAGGGGTATTTTGTCCGATTACTCGGGGAATGGTTGCGCTGCATGATACAGCTTTAGATGCCTTCCGTTGAGTGGCGAGAATTGAATTTCCCCTCGATGGTTGACAACCACGTAGGCTCCTCCCTCGTAGACCCTCTGGACTACGTACGGGCCTAGCCAGTTAGCAGCAAGCTTGCCTTTTGGATTGGAAGCCATGACTTCCCTTTTCTTGACCATGACCAGGTCTCCCTTCTTGAATTCTCGCCCCTTTGACGAGCTTATTGAAGGCATTTGCCATGCGGGCTTGGTACATCTGGATATTTTTCTGGGCTTGCAGACGCTTACCCTCCAATTCAGCCAGTTCTTCAAGTCATCTTTCAGCATTGGTTTGTTCGTCGCGAACTAGGCCATGCTGGACTGCAATCCTGAGTGATGGCACCTCCAGCTCTATAGGGACTACTGCCTCGGAGCCGTACACCAGCGAATAGGGCGAGCAACCCGTGGGGGTTTTATAGACAGTGCGATATGCCCATAGTGCTTCATACATCCTTTCACCCAGTCTTTTTTATTAGAACTGACGACCTTGGCCAGCAGGGTGCACAGTGTCTTGTTGAAGGCTTCAGCCAGCCCATTTGCTTGTGGATTGTAAGGGGTGGAAGTCCTCCATTCTATTTTATACTTCTCGGCAAGCCGATATACCTTCTGGTTCCTGAAGTGACTTCCATTATCAGATATTATTCGACTGGGGACCCCGAATCGGAAGATGATATTATGCTTGATGAATCTGGCAACCAACTCACCAGTCACTTCTCTGAGTGCTACTGCCTCCGCCCACCTGGAGAAGTAGTCTGTTATAGCCAAGATGTACTTGTGTCCAGCTGAAGAAGTCGGTAGTGGCCCGACTACATCAGTTCCCCACTGAGCAAAAGGCCAGCTGGGAATCGTAGGGTGTAGAGCTACAGGAGGCCTCCTGGGTACAGTGGAGTGCTCCTGGCATTTCTGGCATGACTTTGCAAACTGGCAACAGTCTTCAAACATAGTGGGCCAATAGTAACCCAGCTTCTTGATTTCAATTTTCATCTTAGGCCCAGCCTGGTGTGCCCCTGCTATCCCGGCATGTATTTCTTTCATTGCTTGCCAGGCTTCTTCAGTAGATAGGCAGCGGAGCAAAATCTTCTTGCGGGCGTCTGCCATGATTCGAAACAAAGTCCCATTTCTGCACTCGTAGGAATCTTTAACCCTTAGGAGTTTCATTCTCTCTTCTCTATTCTTGGGCAGCTGTTGGTGCAAGAACCATTGCAGCAGGTGCTGTCTCCAATCAGATGTCTGGGCCTTGTCAACGGTATCAACTTCATACTCTTCAGGACACGCTGCCAGCATGCTGGGGACCTATCGCCTGTTCATGACAATAATGTTCAGCGTCTCGTCTGGCGGGACTGATAGTGAACTGGCTAGCTTTGCGAGTGCATCAGCTTGAGCATTATGTCCCCGACCCACATGATTGAGCTCAATATGGTAGAAATTTGCCATGAGGCGTATAGCCTTTTGACAATAGGGATTTAATTCTGGCTTTCGCACTTCGAATTCTCCCTGTATTTGTTTTATCACTAACATTGAGTCACCGAAGATCTGAAGCATTCGATACCCATGCTGAGGGTGACCTGGAGCCCAATTATCAGGGCTTCATATTCAGCTTCATTGTTGGTGCAGGGCTTATTTATAGAACAGGAGGTGTGCAACACTTCTCCCTCAGGCGATTTCAGCACAATGCCGGCCCTTGCACGTATCCTGGTTTTCCCATTGGAGTCAGTTTCTGTTCTTGATGCCCCATCAAAATATAATTGCCACATGATTGGCTGGGTTTGACAAGCTTCAAGTACTTCATCATCAGGTAGCTCGGTCTCAAGCATAGCATTTTCTGGTACAGGGTGTTCTGCAAAGAAGTCAGCCACAGCCTGGCCCTTTATAGCCCTCTGAGGTATATAAGTGATGTCAAACTCCATCAGAATCACAGCCCACTTGCCTAGTCGACCTTTGAGTGCCGGCTGAGTCAATATATATTTGAGCGGATCTGCTGCAGATATCAATCTGATCTCATGTGACAGCATGTAGTGTCGGAGCTTCTTGGCAGCGAAGACCAGCGCCAGACAGGTCTTCTCTATGTAAGTATAGCTTTCTTCAGTTCTGATCAACCTTCTACTAAGGTAGTATAAGGCTTGCTCCTTTCCATCTTTATTTATTTGAGCTAACATTGCCCCCAGCGAGCAATGTGTGGCTGCTATATAGAGGATCAAAGGGCTGCCCTTCACTGGTGCCCCCAATACTGGAGGGGTTCTGAGATATTCTTTCAGCTTTTCGAAAGCCTCTTGGCATCCGTCGTCCCATAGGAACGGTACATCTTTCATCATGAGCCTATGAAAGGGGTGACATCGACCCGACAAATTTGATATAAACCGTCGGATGTAGGCCAGACGCCCTTGTAGAGATCTTAACTCAGGCAGATTCTTCGGTGGAGGGAGCTCTTGAATAGCCTTGATCTTGGACGGATCAATCTCAATGCCTCTGTGCCGGACAATAAATCCCAGAAATTTTCCACTGGTCACGCCGAAGGCGCATTTCATAGGGTTCATTTTCAGCTCGTATTTCCGCAGCCTTTGAAACACTATCCGCAAGTCTTGCAGATGATCTTCCTTCTTTCTGGTCTTCACCACCAGGTCATCAACATAGCACTCCACTTTCTTGAAGAGCAAATCATCAAAAATCTTGGTCATAGCTCTTTGGTAAGTGGCGCCGGCGTTCTTGAGACCGAACGGCATTCTTTTGTAGTGGAATATTCCTTTCGAGTGCGGAAGGCAGTGTGTACTCTATCCTTTTCAGCAATCCAAATTTGGTTGTATCCGGATGAGCCGTCCATAAATGACAGGGCTTCATGACCAGTGGTTGCATCAATCATTACTTCAGTGATTGGCACTGGGAAATCATCCTTTGGACAAGCCTTATTAAGGTCTCGGAAGTCAACACATATTCTGATCTGCCCATTTTTCTTCTTTACGGGCACTATGTTTGCCAGCCATGTGGTGTACTGATTTTCTTCGACAAAGCCAACATCAATAAGCTTGTCGACTTCTTTATTGATTTGGTTGATCAGCTCAGGTCGCATCCGCCTGGGTGGCTGTTTTATGGGGTTGGCTTCTGGGTCAATTGCCAACAGGTGTTGTGCTACATTGGGACTCAACCCTGGCATCTCATCATACGTCCAAGCGAAGCAGTCCTTAAACTCCCTCAGAAATTGTATGTACTGTTCTCGGATCTCTGGTTCCAGCAGAACACTGAGGAAGGTTGGCCTTGGTTCCTCTTCTGTCCCCAAGTTCACTTCTACGAGCTCATCAACGGTGGCCTGGCCACCATCTTCGACTTCGGGCGGAGCCTCCTGCAAATCAACAAAGCCCCTGGAGATATAGTTTTCTTCAGTTTCAGAGTTCCCTGACTCTTCCTGTCGGACCTCGACCGATGACGACTCATCGTACAGGGCAGAGGCTATGGGACTTTGTTCCGTCTGCCCACGGGCTATGACCGGCTCCGTGTAAGGCTCAAAGATTAGGTCTTCCACTTCCGGAGGCCTTGTTGGTGTAGATTCCTCTGGGGAATTTATATTTTGCAGAGCTCGAACTTCTTCCAGAATACGTTCAAACTCTAAGCATTCTCTTGTATCATTAGAAATCTGGTCTTCATCCGGGGTTCCCGTGTCAAACTTTGCTTCGGCCTGGAACAGGTCTTCCTTACAAGACAGTTCCTCCCAGCACCGGCATACATTTGCTTCATCAGACTTTTCTGCCTCGGGCTGGTTATTGGAAGGCTCATCATCCGGTATAGACTGATATATAATCTCTTCATCTTCTGAGGGGTAATCATCATAGCCCATCCCAGGAGGATCTTCATGTGCAAAGAAGGCGGAAATGACATCTACCTCGGTTTCATAGTATTCTTGTAGAGTGTAGCCCAATCCCGGGTGCTGGGTGATCTTCATCAATTCCTTATTATTCTGGGGCGGATCCCAAAGTTCTTGGAATGCTTTCTTCTGGGCAACGGGCTGCAGTGAAGGCATCTGCAGTTTGGAGAACATCTGCGAGACCCGTTGTGTGGTGTAGTCCAAGCCTGTGATTGGCACCATTCGGCTTGTGGATTCTTCCGGGATCATGCAGTCCTGATCATCCTCTTCAACAGGCTCCCCGGTATAGAATATGATGGGAGGCTCGCAGAAGCGAGGGACCTCCATAATCTTGAGTGGCAGCACTGTCTGACATTCCAAACTGGTGACGGGCTTGACCAGTCCTTCCGGTACTGGGACTTGTGTATATTTTTCTTTCATCTTTTCATCAGTATCATCAGGATGAATGCTTGGGGGTGTAATCCGTGCAAAGTCCCCAACATGAGAGACATGGGATACTTCATGTTTCTTGACATAGCCCCGTGGTGGTGGTGGAGACCAGTCTTCTGTCTTTGCCGCCGACTTCTCCAGACCAGTCAGAACTTCTTTCTTTTTAGCTTTCTGCGGAAGGCTCGCATAATAGGATGCATCGAGCATATGACACTCGAAGACTTCAAAGGGGTGTAAATCTGCAAACACCCTTTCCTCTTTGCCATCATGACAGTACTTGATGCACTGATGCAGCGTGGAAGGTACTATCTGGTACTCATGCAACCACGGTCGCCCTAACAAGGCCTTGTACGTGGTGTTAGAATCAATCACATAGAATCGCACCACAGTGGTGAGGTCCCCCAGTGTGAGGTTAAAATCTGCTACCCCCAAAGGTGTCTCACATTTCTGGTTAAAGCCAGCAATCTTCATATCTCTGACCTTAGTGAGGTGCATATCGAAGTAATACTTCTGATAGATGCGATATGGCAGAATGTTTACAGCAGCCCCGGGATCTACCAGTATCCGGCTTAATGGCTGGCAGTTGAGATGTCCTCTCATGTATAGTGGCCTGTTGTGGCTGGGATTTGGAATCAACATGTCATCTTCAGTGAAAGTGACTGTCGGCCCAGAATTAACTTCTGTCAGTAATGCTTCATACTGTGCTGGTGACTGTAGAGCATCAATAATTGCTTGGCGGGCGTCTTCACTTAAGGAAAGAATTTCCCATATAGAGAATCTGGTAGGGAGCTTCTTCAGCATTTTCATAATCCGGCTGCCTACCCGGACATTGGAGAGTCGCATTTCTTCTGCCCAGCGGGGCTTTGGCGGCTCCTGAGGGGCTTGCGACATTGCCTGCCTACTTCTTGTCTCAACTCCTTGGTTAGTTTCTTGAGGGACTCCCTCTGGAAGCTGGGCCCTGGGTGTTGTCGGGGAATCTTTTTCTTCTTCTTTGCCTTGCTTAGGCTTCAGGGCTGTTGATTGCTGATGCTCGTTACTTCTGGCTGGTGCAGTTTGTACTGGCTCTTCGCCCTCCAAACTGGATAAAAATTCAAGGAATGACGGAGCTCCATCCCCTTTCCTTTCTTCTTGGTATAGACTAGCAGGAGGAGGGATCTGGACACCTCGCACTTCGGGCTCTGGTATCTGATAAGGTTGTTCTCCCCTGAAAATGATATTGTGATTGGCTGGCGGGGGACGTCCCCATCTTCTCCCAGAGCGGGTAGCATGCGCCGAGGTGGAAGCTTCAGCATGGTTGGCTTCCAATGGCGTGGCTGATGCCTCTGTGTCATCATCCTCCCCAGGTAAGGTGAATAACACCGAGAGTGTGTTGCATTGTACTGTCAGGGTTTTATTTTTTCTTCTGTTCTTTGGCTGCCTTTTCTTCTTCTGGTGCTCTGACTTTGCTGGCTCCTGCCCCCAGAAAGGTTCAGTCTCATCTTTTTCCTGCTTTTCATCTGGTTTTTCTTCAATGGTCAACTCTTCCAGCTGCTCCCAGAGTATGCAATCCTTCACCAGTAGGGGCTTCGGCTCATTCTGCTCATATTCGTCGAGTCTGTTGATGTACTGTTGAAGACGTTTTGCCTCAGGACTTATTTCTTTTTGTGTGGGAAGCGGAGTCTGTCTCCTCCGATTATAGGTAGGGATTCAGATGACTGGCTGTGTCTCAGCTACATGCCGAATCGGCTTTACCGGGGGCGGCCCCGACTTCGGAGTGGCATTCCGAGTGGATGGTCTAGTCGTTCCCGCAACAGGTGCTCTCTTTCTGGTCTTCACCGGCTTTGTCTGCCATCCCTCCTGATCCCTTAACGGGGTAAGGAAGCATGCTTCATAAGTGTGCCTGGTGCATTCTTCAACAGCCTCTTCGGGCAACTGCTGATATACAGAAATCATATTTGCAGCCATCCTCATTGCTGGAGGTTCATGGGGGCGTGGAGGGTTCACCTGATAGTCTCCCAACTGTAGCTCTCCCTTTTTGAACATACTTTCCATGACATCTTTGAAGACGTAGCAGTCTTCTATAGCATGCCCCAATGCCCGGTGATATGGACAGAATAGTGGGTCATCTTTCTTTGTTGCATCTGCAGGTCTTTTTGGTTCGGGCAGCGTTACTTTGTTGAACTTGTAGGCCCAACTGAACAGTGCACCCGTCTTCTCTTTGGGGAATGAATATGCCTTCCTCATTTTATTTCTCAGGGAGATCTTTTCTTTCATTTCTACCGGGCCTGCCGGAGGAGCATCAGTTTTCTTTCCTTTTTCTTTCTGCTGTTCAAAGGTACCGAAGTCAACAGTGTTGGCCTCTGAATGCGATGGCCGTCGATCAACAGCCTTCCCCTTTTGCATAGCAGGGATATTGGCGGTCGGACGCTTGGACAAGAACGTTTTAACCTCCGCTACTATATTATTCAACCGGTCAAATGTTCTGACATCTGCCCCGATCATCTTTTCCAGCACCTCCCTTCTGAGGTTTTGTTTGCATATCTGCACTGCATCTTCTTGATGGGGAGGTCGCCTGCACCTCATGGCCAAATTCCTCCATCTTTTTATATAATCCAGGGCGGTCTCATCTTGATTCTGCCTGGATGCATACAGCTCAGCTATTGTGATTTCCCTTTCAGTGACATGAAATCTGTCTCGGAACTTCCGCTGCATATCGGGCCAGTCAGCTACTGACCCGGCGGGTAAGCTGGAGTACCATTCAAAGGCTAACCCTGTAAGGGACGAGCCAAAGAATTTTAGTAAATATGCTTCATCAGCTGCCAGGTCGCCCATAACTATAGTGTAATAGGCTATATGTTCTCTGGGAGAGCCTTGGCCGTTGAATTTTTCAAACTTCGGTGGCTTGCTGACGCCTGGTGGTAATCTCTTAGCAGCATAATGTGCAGGGTATGGTACTTTGTAGATGTCATAGGTACCAGAATCATCCCCGACTTTCTCAGACAGCTTCATCTCAACGATCTTTTCTATCATCAGTTTATTTGCCACAGCCGGATCCACTGGTTCTGGAAAGAAATATGCCTGCTGATGACTGAAGGGGGTTGTCATGACCGTTGTGTGCAGCGCCGGCTGGGATGTTGGCACAGCAGGTTGTGTCTGAGATGCAGAGGGCTGTGATGCAGAGGGCTGTGATGCCACCTGTTGTGGAAGAGGCTGATTATGTGTCCTGCCTTCGCTATTCAGCTGAGGGACGGCTGGGACGGCCACTTCGGTTGAGCTGGAAGTCTGTCCTGCCGGCTCGGCCTGCTTAGAAACAGGCGTCTGCTCATTTCTCTCATTTAACTATCTTCTGAGAGAATCAATTTCCCGTTGATACCTCACGAACATTATCCGGATCATGGGATCTATAGTTGTGGGAATTTGCATTTCCCCTGAAGTCCCTTCAGTGGGGTCCAACAGAGAATTGTCTTCTTCTTCAGTAGTCACCACATTTACTGTCATCGTGGTGACTCTTCGGGCCTCATTGACGGTCGAGAGGTCGTCTTGACTGGCAACTGCTAGCTTATCTTTTGCTGCCTTGCTTCTTCTTGTGATGGCACCCGGTCTGGATGCCAGGTTAATCAACTCTTCTGGCTGTTCTGGTAACATACCATATCTTCCGGCGATGCCGGCCATGTTGCAAGCGAGAATCTGCATTCTTCCCTTCTGCCTGCGAACTCTTCTCTTGACCTGTCCGGGATATGTCAAACGGTCAAATACAGACATTCTCTTTTCTTCCCTTTCTTTCTGGTAGATGTCTTCTTCGTATCTGGCCCTACGGCCATCTTCATAGTCATTGGAGTTAGAGGACGATGCCTCTAGCATCACTTCTTCTCTTTCTTCTTCTTCCTCAGTGCCCAAGGCATGAGATAGTCTTTGTTGCCCCAGGGAGGGATTCCCAAGGCAGTGAAAGTAGTCTTGAACCACCCGGTTCATCTCTTCCTGGCTCTGCCCTTGTAGCTTCGCACGGGGCAGCAGCCTTTCCTGGGTCCTTGGCTGATAGGCCAGCCTTGAGACTTGAGCAGCCAGGTACTCTAACCTGGGGTATCTGAACACATCAGCCTGCCTGGTGCAGGCCTGGGATCTTTACGGAGCAGCAACAATAGTAGCTTCCTCCATCATGCTTTCATCCTTCTTTCGAAGATCTCTGCCCCCACTCCGGGGGTGAGGTACAGCAACATCTTTCTCTTTCTTTTCCCATCTTCTGTCCCTGGCTCTGGGACGGGCAGTAACATGGTCTTCTTTCTTCTCATTTCTTCTGCCCCCAGCCCTGGGACGGGCAGCAACATCTTTCTCCCGAGCTGGTGCCCTACTCTGGATCTTCTTCGGCACCCAAACTTGTTTGAATTTGATCATCCTGGGCGCCAATAGTTGCTTTCCCTTGTTTTCCCAATCGGCCCTCCTGATGGCCAGTGGCTGGAATCTGTTGTTGGTATGAACTGATGGAATGACCCTGTCGGGTCGTGCATCTCTGGGGCGGCCATTGAGGTTCACCCTCATGCTTCCCACCATCATTGTCTTTCCCGAGGCCGAAGTGCGACCTCCAGTTGCAGCGGACCGGCTCCTCCGGTCGTTTCTTCTTCTCCTACCAGCAGTGGCGGAGACAGCAGTCTTCTTCTCCAGGTGATGGACCAGGCAAGAAACAGCAGTAGGGACAGCTACCATCTTTTCTTTCTTAGCTTTTGGTGCCGCCGCGGCCTCTATTGTAGCGACGCTTTCAGCTTCATTGTTGACTTGTAGCAAGTCGACAAATACGAGGCCCAGGCAGTTGGGTAGACCCACCGCCGGGGGCATGGATCCGAATCCCATTGGCACCGCCAGGTACCCTCCGCGGACGTGGCCGTCAACCACCTGCTTGCCGAAGAAAACACCAGCTAGTCCAGTCTCCATCTATAGTTTCTGCGAGTAAGATTAACACACAGTTAGAATTTTGAGAGAGGCCGCCGGGCCTCCTGCTTTGGCGTAGAGATGAAGGGAGACTCGGTCCCACCGGGCGTGCCAGACTTGTGGACGCGCTTTTCGTTTACATTCTTATTCTTTTATTTCTGTTGTTTATTTATTGGCGTGCCAGTCACATATGTGACGATTTCATTATGCGCTCGATCTGACCTTTAATCAGTCGATTGTGAGTGATCGTGTCTGGACCAAAAGTCCGTCATACCATAAAGGTTATGACGTTAATTACGTCCTCCCTAAGAAGGATAACCCTTGATTAAACGCCAAAGACAGGAGGAAAGTAGCGGCAAAATAAGACTCAAATGAGAGGGGGTTGGTTTACTCGCAGAACATTAAATGGACTGAATAAAGCAAGGATACATCAAGTACGAAATAAATCCGGAAGCATATCCCCATTATCTTGGACTATACCAAGTGGGAATAGGAAGCCACCCATGCAGCGGCAGGATGGAATCCGTAAAAGATCGGGCGTATTTGACCCGGGATCCGGATGGGGACCAGTATGACATGACACACCCTATGCAGGTGCGATGTCTTATTAATATCCCCCTTTGAGGGACCGTCGGAGAACATGCGATGGCAAGACTCCATAGGCCGGCGGGGTTAGAAAAGCATACCGTAGTCACTTAATAATGTAGGTGAATTTTGGCAGCATCTCCCCTAATCTTGGATTATGCAAAGGGGAAATAGGTGATCATCCACGGAGTGCCGGGATGAAAACCAAAGGGAAAGGCACTGGGCCCGGCACAGTGAGGTGTTGGGGATGGTTCCCCATTTATTTGCTCCATGGGGTATACCCTGTGACCTGAAGATATTCCTTGAATTAATGTGACAGTGTGCTCAAGGGTTGGGAAGAGGAGGAGAGGCTCTCGGCGCATCACAATGAGCATAGGCAGGCTTCCCGGCGCGAGAACGAAAGGCTCTCGGCGCGCCTCTAAAAGGGCTTATCGGCGTGGTCAAAAGAGGGTCTTGGCGCACTTTTTTTTTTTTGCAAAGGCGCAGGGGTTCTCGGCTCGTAGCTCTCGGCGCGCCAACGGCCGCGCCGGGAGCTATTCACCCCGCCGAGGGACGCTCGCGCCGGGAAGGTGAAGGCCTCGGGGCCAGGAGGGTTTATGGTTTGATTACGATGCTCTGTTCTGGGGATTTCTTTGGGGTTCGGATGATAACTGGGAGGAATTCAGGATGCAGACGAGGGGGAAGTCAAGGGCCCTATCAGGTTAGCATCAAGGAGTCATGGGTAAAGGTGATTCGAGGGATTGAAGTCACTGAGCGTTCGAACCCTCTGGAATAGGCTTTATGCCATTCATGTTGCCGGCCATCCAGGGGATCAAGAGATGACTGTCTCGGATCCCTGTGATGGCCTCGATGGCTTGGAAAATTCGAGGAGACTACAGACTCCATTGCGTTGAAATCATCGACGCTGTCGGGGGAGAGAGAGAGGACAGAACCCAAGAATCCATGGAGGTAAGGATCGGGGCTCTGTACTAGCTTCCTTGAAACCACAGGAAATACGAGCAGCAGAGAGTGTCTGCCAATCGCCTGGACTAACGACAAACACCCGGAACCACATATTCATCGATCGAAACTCACAATCGGAAAGGTAACTACCACTATCATCAGAGAGGGGTGAGAGAAAGGAGACCCAAATTTCCATCCATTCAATCGATTCTATTGTTTATATTCCATCGACTATAGAGGTGTAACTCGAACGATAATCAGTAAAGAACTTTGAGCATCATTCGAATAGAATACAAATCCCACATAAATGTGGTAGAAGGAGTACATATGAAAGAATGAAATAAAGCCCATTCAAAACAACAGAAAGATGGGAGATAGAATGTTTAAAGAGAACACAGACGAGAACAGTATGCATCGGGGAAAGAAAGACAAAGAAAGATGGGGGAGGGCGGAGCATTGACTCCTCTCCCTCCCCCCGACGCCCACCTTCTTCTCCTTTCGAACTCTGCAGTAGCCCCTTCTTTTTTTCTTGTCTCTTCGATCTTTTCCTATCTATCTGTTCTCTCTTTTTTTTGTTGACGCCTCTCTCTGCTCTCTCCCTGCTCTCCTTTTTTTCTCTGCTCTCCTATTCTCTCCTTTTCGGGAGAAAAAGGTTTTTTATAGCCCCTGCTGGGCATATCTCAGCGCGCATGGTCGATGGGGGCTTCCCGGCGCCGATTTTGGATCTTGGTGAGGGTCTCCCGGCGCCATTAACCACAGGCCCATTTAGGGCTTCTAAATATCTTCCATTCCTCTCATTAGTGGGTCTCGACTATCAAAGCCGTCAGACCTGTCTTTTCATTTGTTAACCCCTCGAGTCTGTTAGAACAGTCGAGAGCCTCTTAGTTGATGGGTTGACATAGTCTTATCAGAATATTTCTGGAGATTTTTCATCAGTCAATAGACTGTAATTCTTCATCAGTACTACCATCTGAGCGACGACGATACCGGACATCGGCTTGACCGGGAAGGGCCTCAGCCGGGTGGTAGCTTTAGTGACGACTATTCTGTAATTCTGGCTTTGCAGGAATTCCTGAGAGCTTCATGTCTGATTCAATGTTCTCTTTAGTCTCATCTTTTTTCTCAGTTATATTTCAGGTGTCAACAACAGTACATTCTTTATTTTTTTTTTCATTCATCATATTAAGTTCCTTGTTCAATATGATAAGTTCTAGATTATCATTAGTCCATCTAGACCCTTAGAAAATCAACCCTTTGGTCAAACCTTGGGTTAACCTATACAAGCTGTGTGATGGTCATCTACTGGGCCGTTACATCCTGTGACGCTCCAGTAGTGGGCCGTTATAGTGATCCGAGTCCAGAAAGATAAAATAGACCCAGAGAAATGTGACGGTCATGCAATGGGCCGTTACGTGAGCCTGACGGTCCAATGTAAGGCCGTTACATTACTAGAATCAGAAAATAACGATAGTGCATTCTGGTTAATGGGTTTTAATGGTACAACCAACTCGGCGTCCTAGTGGGAATCCCAGGCTCGCGGAGAATTACGGAGGCCTTGAAACAAGATTTCCTAGTCTATTGGAAGGAATATCCAATAGAGAGGTCCTCATGTTCAAGAATATGTTCCTATAGTGAAAAATGTGAACTAATGGTCAACATACCGGAGTATGTGCCATGTACTTATAGAAATGACTCTATTAATAGAGGAAGAATATATATATAGATATATATCGATGTGAAATCATGATAAAAACTCTATCAATACATCATTCAAAATCATGTTTCTAATTACAAAACTATAGAGTTTGGGCTCATGAAATTAACATAACTTAAAGTAACAATAAGATGCCAAAACATGCAATACCTATCATGAATGAGTAATTAACCTTCACGTCACATAATCAGGTAAAAACTTAATTAACTAAGCTTAATAGTAAGTAACATTGATAAGTCTTATTCTGTCTTGAGTTGACAGTACACAGGACCTGACGGTCTAGCCAAGGCGCGTCACAGGGAGTGTGACGGTCTATCGAGCAACCGTTATAGAATGTAACGCTCCTTTATAGATGCGTCAGAGTCAACAGAGAAATCAATAGGCAATCAGGGATTGTGACGGTCCATCGTATGGCCGTTACTTGAGTGTGACGATCCTACTATGGTGCGTTACAGTATCTGCTGACAGACAAAGATATGAAACCTAAGAGATCACATCACATCATGTCTAAATCAAATACCATGTCTATTCTAGGCATGATAACGAAGTATAGGCTATCTATATGCATGGGTTCCAGTGAATAGACAAGATAACTTCTTTTATTTCTATTTAAGGCTAAGAGATGTATGACATGCATGGAACTATGAAAACATGAAATTGATGATCTATGATGAATGAAATTCAGTCAAATCAGAGGGCTTTTAGTCCTATCAAGATGTTTTTGTCGTTCATGAGATGACCTATCTCTTGTCTAGGCTTTAAACTTCCAATTATGGTCTGAACACCGAGCCCTAGTTCCTTTCTTCCTGTGACTTTTCAGCAACTTCCTTGGGCTCTAACTCCACGACCTCTTGACCTAAAGATATGAAATTTGGAGAGGAGTTAGTCTAAAGTATTGTAAATAAATACTTCTAAAGAACTTACCCGAGATTACGACTCCTTACCTTGATTCCACGCGAGCAAAAGTAAGGGTCGCGCAGATCAGAACTATGTCCTATATATAGGGTTTTGGCTAGGGTTTGAAGATTAAATCGATTCTAGAGTCCTTAATCTGCTAAAACCTGATCTCTAAGAGTCCTTAGTAATGTTATAACTCTTCCCACGTTGATCCCTAGTAGATAAGATCATCAAGTTTCCATCTTTTTATAAGCTCTTCCTCTTACGGAATCTGCAGAGTGTAACGGTCGAACGCAGGCACGTTAGGTGAATGTGACGGTCTCGCGATAGACCGTTACAGTCAACGTATGCAGAGTTCTAAATTAATAAAACTCATTTATTCATTTATCCATATAATTATCTTAGATAATTAGTCTTTATCCTTAAAAACCGTAAATAAGCTAAATAACCTTCTAGAACATGGGCCAAACTTAATGGTTTTGGGCCTTAAACCTTTTAGATGATGTGCAAATAGGCTTGGTTAATTATTTAACCTAATTGGGCCTTATAATGACTTATTAGTCTCATAATCCATTTATTAATATATTTAGGCCTTTATAAATTCTAGAAAATTATTTATATAAAATTATGGGGCACTACACCCTCCCCCACTTAGAAGAATTTGGTCCCCAATTTCAAGACATGGATTGTGGAGAGTGTACTTACAGTTAAATAATTTTGGAAATCTTTTTCTCATGGCTGCTTCGGTTTCCCATGTTGCTTCGTATGGCCATGTTTTCTTCCATTGAATTTTGACCATAGGGATAACCTTATTTCTTAGTTGACGCACTTCCCGATCCAGAATATTTATTGGCGTTTGCTCATATGTCATATCCTTCTGAGTCTCCAGATTGTCATAAGTGATAATATGGTCAGGATCGTATACATATTTCTTCATCATGGAGACGTGAAATACGTCATGAACTCCTACTAATTATGGAGGTAAAGCCAATCTATAAGCCACTTCACCGACCCTTTCAAGAATTTCAAATGGGCCAATGAACCTTGGAGTTAATGCCAAATCTTCGAATACCACGACCTGGAGAAACTTTCAAATATACATGATCTCCTACCTGAAACTCCAAGTCACGTCTTCGATTGTCGGCATAAGACTTTTGCCTATCTTGTGCCATTTTCATTCTCTCTTGAATGAGCTTGATTTTCTCCGTAGAATCCCTGATAAGGTCGGGGCCTAAAAATTATTTTTCCCCTATTTCATTCTAACATATTGGAGATCGACAACTTTTCCCATATAGAGCTTCAAAAGGTGCCATTTGTATGCTTGCTTGATAGCTGTTATTATATGCAAATTCCACCAGAGACAAGTGATCATGCCAACTTCCTCCAAAGTCAATGACACAAGCCCTGAGCATGTTTTCTACCACCTGATTTGTTCTTTCCGTCTGACCATCAGTTTGTGGATGAAAGGCTGTGCTAAAATTTAATCTGGTCCCTAGTGAATGTTGTAGACCTTTCCAGAACTGTGATGTGAATCGAGGATCTCTATCAAATACAATAGTGACGGGGACACCATGTAATTTGACAATTTCCTTTATGTACAATGCTGCTAGAATATCCACAGACCATCGACTCTTTATTGGTATGAAGTGTGCAGATTTAGTCAATCGATCTATGATTACCCATATGCCATCATGTCCACCTCTTGTCTTAGGTAAACCCATAATGAAGTCCATCCCTATGCTCTCCCATTTCCATTCGGAAATATTTAAGGGATGTAATTTACCTGCATGTCTGAAATGTTCCGCCTTCACTTGTTGGCACGTGAGACAGTGGGACACGAAGTCAGCTATTTCCCTCTTCATATTGGGCCACCAAAAGTTTCTTTTGAGATCCTGATACATTTTTGTACCTCCTGTATGAATAATGTAATTTGATTTATGTGCTTCTTATAGGATCAATTTCATTGTATCCTCATGATCCGGTATACACATTCGTCCCTTGAATAGCAATCTTCCATCAGTAGAAATAGAAAAATCCGGCCTTTGTTCAATATTGGCCTTAATTTCCAGTAAAACTGGATCATCCTCTTGTAACTTGGCCAAATCCTCTATTAATGTAGGTTGAGCTCGGATATTAGCTATGAAGCAATCTTCTTCCTTAATGTCAACATCTAAATTCAACTGAGCAAATTGAGGAATAAGGTTAGTTACACTAATCATGAGACTTGATAACATACCCATTGGTTTTCTGCTGAGTGCATCTGCTACGGCATTTGCCTTGCCAGGATGATATTGAATAGCAAAATGAAAGTCCTTGAGATGTTCTAACCACCTCCTTTGCCTCATATTAAGCTCTTTTTGAGAGAATAAATATTTCAAGCTCTTGTGGTCTGAGTAGATCGTAAACTTTTCTCCATAAAGATAATGACGCCAAATTTTCAAGGCGAAAATAACCGCTGCCAATTCTAAATCATGTACATGATAATTTTCTTCGTGACGTTTCAATTGTCTTGAAGAATAGCAAATCACCTTTCCATTTTGCATAAGGACACATCCTAAGCCAATTCCAAACGCATCTGTATATACTTCAAATCCACCACCCTCCTTCGGTAGTGTTAGAATAGGAGCTGTAGTAAGGTGATTCTTAAGATTTTGAAAACTCTTCTCACATTCCTCTGACCAGACAAAATGATTTTCTTTTCTCGTAAGTCTAGTTAAAGGAACCGCAATTTTCGAGAAGTCCTTAATGAATCTTCTATAATAACCAGCTAGACCCAGAAAGCTCCTTACTTCAGGCACAGTCGTAGGCCGACTCCAATTCTTGACAGCTTCTACCTTAGAAGGATCCACAGCAATACCTTCTTTTGAAATAATGTGGCCTAGGAATGAGACTTCCTCGAGCCAGAATTCACACTTATTGAGTTTGGCATAAAACTTGTGCTCTCTAAGTGTTTGCAAAGCTATTTTCAAATGTTCTTCATGTTCTTCTTTTGTCTTGGAGTATATCAGGATATCATCGATGAAGACGACAATGAATTGATCCAGGTATAGCTGGAAGACACTGTTCATAAGTTGCATAAATGCTACTGGGGCATTAGTTAACCCAAACAGCATTACCACGAATTCATAGTGGCCATAACGACTTCGAAAAGCCGATTTATAAATATCTTCCTCTTTGATTCTAAGCTGATGATAACCTGATCTGAGGTCAATCTTAGAAAAATATTCTGCTCCCGAAAGCTGATCGAAGAGCTCATCAATACGCAGCAATGGATACTTATTTTTAATTGTCAGCTGATTCAGTCGCCGGTAATCGATGCATAGCCTGAGAGAACCATCATTCTTCTTGACAAATAAAATCGGCGCACCCCAAGGGGATGCGCTAGGTCTGATGAAACCCTTGTCTAGTAGTTCCTGCAACTACCTTTTCAGTTCCTTAAGTTCTGTGGGGGACATCCTGTAAGGGGCTATAGAAACATGTGCTACTCCTGGAATGAGTTCAATGGTAAAGTTTGCTTCCCTCTTGGGCGGTAAACTAGGTAGTTCAGATGGGAACACGTCTGGAAACTCATTTACAATAGGAATATTTGCTAGGACAATTTCCTTAGATTCGGTAATAATGACTGAAGCAAGAAAAGCTTCACATCCTTGCGAGATAAGCTTGCAAGCGTGAAGAGAAGATATAATGGTAGGATGCTTCTTGTATTTGATGCCAAGAAAAGAAAATCTTGGAAGATCGGGCTTTCGAAAAGATATAATCCCATTTCGGTAATTGATATAAGCATCATGGTCTACAAGCCAATCAACCCCTAAAATGGCATCATAACCTTTCATGTCAAGGCACACGAGGTTTGCGGGGAGATTGTAACCTTCTACTATCACTTCGCTATTAGGATAATACTCGGTGAGCTTGGTTCTATATCCTAAAGGTGTAGTAATAGCAATGTCTGAAGGTAAGGGGACTGATGCAATTGACAACGTTTTTGCAAAGGTAGTGGAAATAAAAGAATGAGAGGCACCAGTATCAAATAGCACAAATGCAGGACGAGAACAAATTTGAAGAGTACCTTCCATAAGCCCATCATCCCTGGGCGCTTCCTCTTCGTCTAGAACGGCATTGAGGCGAGCCTGCCTCCTACGTCCTCCATTAGCTGATTGATCTTTCATAAGGGGCAATCTGGCACACGATGATATCTACTTCCACAACGCAAACAAGCACCGAGGCGCTTCCAGCATTCTTCAGCCGAGTGGCCGAATTTCTCGCAAAAAGTGCATGCCGAGGCAACTTGCTCCTTCTCTTCCTTAACCTTTTTATTATTCTTCTGAGAACTTCCACCGTTCCCGCTCCTTGATCTTTTCTTGCTGTCACGGCTTTTGTATGACTCCGTGATGCTAAACTTCTCCTTCTTATAATGCCGATCAGATCGTCGGCTAGATTCTTCTCCTTTTCCTTTCAACTTTTCGACCTTCTCTAAGGTCCTCTCGCATAGATATGCCCTCTGAACCATCTCCGCATAAGTGCGGATATTCTGTGTCCCAAGTTACTGAATGACACCGGGCCGTAACCCGTCCATAAATCGATTTGCTTTTAATAATTCCGTGCTAATAAGGTGTGGTGCATATGGTGCTAGTCTTGAAAACTGCAGCTCATATTCTGCCACCGACATCATCCCTTGACGAAGGGAGGCAAACTCCATGGCCTTCCTTTCCTTTACATGCTCGGAAAAATACTTGGTACGGAATAAAGTAAGAAAACCGTCCCATGTATGAGGTGCATCGGCCGGAGGTGCCGGAACCGACTTCCACCATGTACATGCATCTTTATTTAGTTGAAATGTTGCTAGACGCACCTTCTCCTGATCAGTGCATCGAATAACGTCAAATATTCTATTCATCTCATCGATCCAATTTTCTGCCTCATCGGGATTTGAAGATCCATAGAATCGCGGAGGATTTAGACTCTGAAAGTTGCGATGCAGGTCACCAGCCCTTGCCCCTGCACCACTTTGTCCTATAGTTTGCAATGCCTGAGTGAGGCCGGCAACTGTTTGTTGCATACCGTCCCAGTCTACGCGATGAGCCATTTGTAAAATAGGGTACCTGAGAGAGAAAAATAACAACTTGTTATTTCTCATGAGAATCAACCTTAAAGCTAATTAATTATCTTATCCCGGGCTCTACCCAATCCTCACATGGGTATGGAATTTCTTCCTTAGTTCATAGGTAGGGGTCCTTAAACCTTGGACCTATCCTATGACATGATTCCTTTCCCTAAGTCCTGAGACTTAGGCTCTGATACCAACTTAACTGTCACGCCCCGGGCCTTTATTACAGCAGAAGACTCGCTCGGGGAGTGCGAACAGCCGGCATGGTAAGCCTCTTGCAAGCAAGAACGACCAGAGCACGAGACAATCACACACATAAATGCAATTGCACAGAATTTAATCAAACTCCAACTTTATTTCATAAATGATCAAAGTATTCCTTTACAATAATCACCTTTCATTCTACTAGACTCAAGAAATAAGAAAATTACATTGACTCAATCTAAACATTATAGACTTCCTAAGTCTTCGCTTGTAGCTTTACAAGACTTTCTCTTACTTCCGAACCCGCCACTAGTATAGCCCGAATCCGAATCTGAACTACTACCATCTCTTAAAAAATGTTGGAAAATAGGTAATGAGCACACTTGCTAAGTAGGTATCTTCGCATCAACATGAAGGTACTATTAAAATAATTAACATTTTAGCTCTAGAGAAATAAGGCAAAATCATGCAATACGATGATCACGCGATTAAACCAAAGTAACAGGACAATCATATAAGATGGAATGAGAACAAGAATGAACTAGCAATAATAGAACAAGAACATGATATTGGCCTTTCATGAACAAGAATATATCGAGAATGTACTAGCAAGTCACATAATCAACACTTTAGCATCTTATGCTTATGAGCAAGTGCTTCGTGAATTTCTGTGGAATATTAAGCAAGAAAGTCATGTACAAGAATGTCATGTCGTGTCGTGGATCTTCACTTATTTATAGAAATAGTACTCCCAGCGCAATGCGACGCCAGTAGCTTCATACCCCATGGTTTATAAAATAGTATGTTTCCAGCAATCAGTCGAGGGGACTAGCATAGAGCCCTTGAACACAATCAGTGCTCGATCGCATCTTCAGGTATAAATTAAGCTACTTCCACGCATGTAACAGTAAAGTATGGCCAAGAATATATCAATTCCAAATAATGAAAATCAATGAATGAATGCTTCAACTTGAATATATGAGATCAAGAATGACTTAGACTATGCTATGCTTATGGAAATAAATCGGCAGCATAACAGTACATTCTTTATTTATTTTGTTTCATTCATCATATTAAGTTCCTTGATCAATATGATAAGTTCTAGATTATCATTAGTCCATCTAGAACCTTAGAAAATCAACCCTTTGGTCAAATCTTGGGTTAACATATACAAGCTGTGTGACGGTCATCTACTGGGCCGTTACATCCTGTGACGCTCCAGTAGTGGGCCGTTACAGTGATCCGAGTCCAGAAAGATAAAATAGACCCAGAAAAATGTGACGGTCATGCAATGGGCCGTTACGTGAGCCTGACGGTCCAATGTAAGGCCGTTACATTACTAGAATCAGAAAACAATGATAGTGCATTCTAGTTAATGGGTTTTAATGGTACAACCAACTCGGCATCCTAGTGGGAATCCCAGGCTCGTGGAGAATTACGGAGGCCTTGAAATAAGATTTCCTAGTCCATTGGAAGGAATATCCAATAGAGAGGTCCTCATGTTCAAGAATGTGTTCCTATAGTGAAAAATGTGAACTAATAGTCAACATACCGGAGTATGTGCCATGTACTTATAGAAATGACTCTATTGATAGAGGAAGAATATATATATAGATATATATCGATGTGAAATCATGATAAAAACTCTATCAATACATCATTCAAACTCATGTTTCTAATTACCAAACTATAGAGTTTGGGCTCATGAAATTAACATAACTTAAAGTAACAATAAGATGCCAAAACATGCAATACCTATCATGAATGAGTAATTAACCTTCACGTCACATAATCAGGTAAAAACTTAATTAACTAAGCTTAATAGTAAGTAACATTGATAAGTCTTATTCTGTCTTGAGTTGACAGTACACAGGAACCTGACGGTCTAGCCAAGGCGCGTCACAGGGAGTGTGAAGGTCTATCGAGCAACCGTTACAGAATGTAACGCTCCTGCATAGATGCGTCAGAGTCAACAGAGAAATCAATAGGCAATCAGGGACTGTGACGGTCCATCGTATGGCCGTTACTTGAGTGTGACGGTCCTACTATGGTGCGTTACAGTATCTGCTGACAGACAAAGATATGAAACCTAAGAGATCACATCACATCATGTCTAAATCAAATACCATGTCTATTCTAGGCATGATAACAAAGTATAGGGTATCTATATGCATGGGTTCCAGTGAATAGACAAGATAACTTCTTTTATTTCTATTTAAGGCTAAGAGATGTATGACATGCATGGAACTATGAAAACATGAAATTGATGATCTATGATCCATGAAATTCAGTCAAATCAGAGGGCTTTTAGTCCTATCAAGATGTTTTAGCCGTTCATGAGATGACATACCTCTTGTCTAGGCTTTAAACTTCCAATTATGGTCTGAACACCGAGCCCTAGTTCCCTTCTTCCTGTGACTTTTCAGCAACTTCCTTGAGCTCTAACTCCACGACCTCTTGACCTAAAGATATGAAATTTGGAGAGGAGTTAGTCTAAAGTATTGTAAACAAATACTTCTAAAGAACTTACCCGAGATTACGACTCCTTACCTTGATTCTACGCGAGCAAAAGTAAGGGTCGCGCAGATCAGAACTAGGTCCTATTTATAGGGTTTTGGCTAGGGTTTGAAGATTAGATCGATTCTAGAGTCCTTAATCTGCTAAAACCTGATCTCTAAGAGTCCTTAATAATGTTATAACTCTTCCCACGTTGATCCCTAGTAGATAAGATCATCAAGTTTCCATCTTTTTATAAGTTCTTCCTCTTACGGAATCTGCAGAGTGTAACGGTCGAACGCATGTGCTTTAGGTGAATGTGACAGTCTCGCGATAGACCGTTACAGTCAACATATGCAGAGTTCTAAATTAATAAAACTCATTTATTCATTTATCCATATAATTATCTTAGATAATTAGTCTTTATCCTTAAAATCCATAAATAAGCTAAATAACCTTCTAGAACATGGGCCAAACTTAATGGTTTTGGGCCTTAAACCTTTTAGATGATGTGCAAATAGGCTTGGTTAATTATTTAACCTAATTGGGCCTTATAATGACTTATTAGTCTCAGAATCCATTTATTAATCTATTTAGGCCTTTATAAATTCTAGAAAATTATTTATATAAAATTCTGGGGCACTACATTTTGGGTGGCGTCTCTGAGTTCTTGGTATCGGTTTACCGGTATCTGGACCTTCGGGTCATTACAGTTGGTATCAGAGCGGTGTTTGGGTGATGTATAAGGAATTGAAATTGCAATAGTCCAGAACAAGTCCATGTGTACCACTATTGCTGGCTGAGGTTGTTTTTCTGTGATTACTTATGATTCTTTTGTTGTGTGTCTTCTGTCAAGGTTAGATTGAAATGCCGCCTAGACGGAGAGGCCGAGGTCGTGTCCAAATTAATGTGCCCCGAGATGTTCCAAGAGAAGAGAGCGGTACTTTGCCTCATCCAGCGAATGTTCTAGGGCAAGACCGTGTTGACCCTGCTGCTAGTGAAGATTTGTTGCCAAGGTGGTCGTGGTCGAGTTTTGAAAGAGTTTCTTTTATTGCACCCACCAACATATGAAGGACAAGCGGATCCAGATGCGGCTAGGGTATGGCTGGATGCAACCGAACGTGTGTTCCATTCTATGGAATGCACTGAAGATGAGAAGGTAATGCTAGCTACATTCCAGTTGCAGGGGGTAGCACTTGCGTGGTGGACCACGGAGTGGGAGGTGACTTTTAAGTCCCGTCCTCTTCGACTGATTAGATGGAAAGAATTTGTTACTTCATTCGAGTGTACATACAGTCCAGCTTATCTCAAAATGGACAAAATGTACCAGTTTATGGAATTGGCTCAGAGCGAGATGACAGTCTTGCAATATCGGAACAAATTTATGGAATTGGGTCGGTATGCTCTTCATATTCTTGCTGATGAAGGACTGAAGATTGAGCAATTTTTGTGTGGTTTGAAGCCAGAATTGAGACAACCTCTTATTGCAACCAGAGTGGCAGAGTTAGATGTGGCTTATCAAGCAGCAGCAGCATTAGAACTGGCTATGGCAAGATCTCGAGGATGAACCCAAGTTGAGCCAGTGCAACAGAATGTACAGCATCAACAGGCTAGTAGTCAACCAAGTGTGATGGGGGTACCATCTTCTGTTCCTTCTACCAGTGATACTTTCTCCATGAAATCTAAATTCAGCCGGATGTTCAGGAAATCCAAGAAGTAATATGACCGGCAAGCTTTCTCTGGTACTGTGCAACAATCAGCACCCTCTTCTTTTCAGCGACAGGGATCGGTGGCTAGTCAGCCGAGACCATGTCCGAGGTGTGGTGATAATCATTTGGGTAGACCGTGTTCGATGCCCGTGGTATGTTTTCGGTGTATGTAGACACGCCATTCTTAACATTACCGTGACTAAATCTCATATTACACCATGATACCCCAAGGTTGCCTTCAAATTTTTAATTACTTTGGTGATTTTCTATTTTTTTGATTTTTTTTTACATTTTTTTGAATTTTTTTCGTGAAAAGTCTTTGACGTGTTAAGCTGGTTAGACGCCTCACTTTGACGTGTCAAGGACCCTAGACGCCTTCTTCAGAAGACTCGTGCAACGCGCACGTGGCGTCGCTCCGGCCGTTTAGTTTGACTTTTCAAAAAAATTCCGATCATAGAGACGTCTTGTCGACCAGACGCGCCCTTTGAGAGTCACGGTTATCCGCCGATACCACGCGCTTTCTCCCTATCGACGGCTTTCGGCGACGATTCGGTGGGCGAAGATGGGCGCGTCCAAGGCCCCGGACGCCTCAACATTGAGGCATCCAAGAGGCTAGATGCCTCAATAATTAGATTGATAAACAAATAAAAAATATATATTGAGGCGTCCACGATCCTGGACGCCTCAACATTGAGGCATCCAGGAGCCTGGACGCCTCAATCAATCTTGCCTCTATAAATAGAGGACCCCCTCCCTCGAAGGGAGAGAGCTTCAGATCCGACAGAGGAAGGAGAGACTATGTCGGATCCCATTTCTAACTCGTGGGTTTTTGCAGGGGGAGGTTCTTCCGGCTTCCCAGGTGCCCACGCTCGCGAGAGGAAGGCTAGCTCCATCCATTCTACTTCCACGTCGTTGTTAATAATTTTATCTCTCTTTCCTTTACCCCGCCCCTAACTATGCTAATAACATAATAGCATGAAAAGGCATAGAAGATGATGAATAAAGAGCGATGAGAGATAGAAGAACTGGCCGTGATCGCCACCAAGAGTTAACAACGCCACAAGGATGAAGAAAAGAGTGCAACAGCGCCGTGTACCTTGGAAAAAGATGAAGACTTGATCGCGCTTGACAAAGGAGTGCGGGGAATGATGTGGATTCAAACCTCCTCATCTTCCAGCCGGCTAGAAGAAGAGGGCCTCACGTTCATATCATGCTCTCTGACAAAATAAAGACAAAACACAAAGGCAAAAACCCATTAGATCATGAAGTGTAGTATCAATCCCGGAGTGATAAAATAGGGGTAGAAATTGAGGGCCAACTCACCGAGGGGAGGTTTTTAATCCCTGTGGAAGGGTGGAAAAGATAGATGTGTGTGTTGTGCATGCATGAGATTTGAAATCACGAGATTGGATTGAGAGAATAGAGAGAAATCATTGATGCAAAATGGGGGGAAACGCATGTGTAACAGAAAAGTGCAGAAAATTATGAAGATTTATGATTTTGAGAGGAGGAGAACTAAGCGTATAGACAATGAAATCAAGCCCAGAAGGATGGAATTGAAAGCTAATACTTCTCTCTTCAAGCCAGGGTCGAAGTTGTGAGTTGGAGTTGCAGCATGGCTTCGCCCCACGTTTGGAAAGAGCCCTCCTCTGCAACTGCGAACTGGGCAGTTTATATAGAGGTTACAAAAAACCCAGAAAGTTCTCCCAAGATTTTAGAGGATAGAGTCCACCAAAATTCATGTTCTATGGATCAATCTTGAGATAATACTAAGGATAAGAGATAGGAACAAACGGGGATCAATTCGGAGGAGGATTCTAGAAGATATGGCTCTTGGAAGGTAGCCCCGTCGCCCAAAAAGTGGAGTTTGTGTTATAGCAGGACACTTAAATCCCCAACTTTCGTCCGTGATTCTGAGCAAGATAGCCAAGAAAATTTGGAGTTCTTTAGACCGAACTCAAGATAATACCAAGGAGAAGCCATAGGAACAAACGGCGCTCAATTCAGAGTAGAATTCAAGAAGTTATGGGCTCTACAAGAGGGCCACGGCGCACAGAAATGGTGCAGAGTCCAGCACGACTTGGACTCTCTGTGTCATGTGGCGGTCTATCTTAAGACCGTCAGAGTGATGTAACGGACTAGGGTACCTCCGTCAGGCTCTGGGGGTCGAACGGGGCGATTTCGAGCAAGTTTGGGTGTAACGGTCTATTAATAGACCGTCACTTGGGCTCTGGCGGACTTACGATAGACCGTCACATGGGCTGTGACGCGCTCCACTACTAGACCTTCACATGGCTCTGACGCACCACCAATAGACCTTCACACCGATGGAGGAACATTCTGGGTAGATTATGCGCGACCTTAAAAATTGAAGGGTATCTCTCAAACGGTGCAGAACTAGTGAAAGTGGTAGAAGAAGAAATTGTAGATAACTGAGAGAGAAACAACGTTTATGAAGAAAGCAAGTTGATAAAATGATCATAAGAAGGAGAAAATGGGGCTAGAGCAGAAAGAGAAAATTCTGGGACGTAGGTGAACAGCACGGCCTGCTGGAAAAACGCAACTAGCTCACAATTGGGGCCGAACTGGCCAATGGCGTAGACTAAGAAATTGTAGATCTTTAAAAATCGAACAACTTTGGTGAAAGGAACATTTTGAATATAGGACGGGAAGAGGGTGAAAAAGAACCACTTTTAGGACTGCACAGGGGGAGAGTGCCGAATGCTTGAAGGAAGCCAGCCTAAATGGGCCATAAGTCAACTTGGAAGCCGAAAGTTCATAAGACAAGCTCGGGGCTCTAGGAAATCATGATCTCCAAGGCTCAAAGGATAGGAAACAGTAAAAATAGGCTCAAATCCATCCAAGGAAGGCTACAAAATAATGGATAATTCGGGACATCAAAAATGATGAATAAGAGAAATGACGCAACTTGTAGGCTAAAACGGGTGTCAACAGATGCCCCTCCTTGATGTCGGCTTTGCAAGAAAACGAGCGAAAGTGACGCAGAGGCAAAATGGAAAGGAGATGGAGCGAAAGTGATAGCGACGTGAAATGGAGATGAAGCGGAGAGAATTGATAAGCGAGCATCAAGGTAAAAGACACCCATCCTCAACCAACAAGTGACAGGAATTCTCCCGAAAATGCCAAACTAACCATCCGAAATGGTTGACAAGGATGAGACATGCCTGGAGAACTAACTAAGGGAGGAAAGAAAACATGACCAACCTCATCGGGGACACAATCCACGGACAATGAGTGGGTCGACAGGAAATACAGCATAAGAGCTGGAAAAGGAGAATAAGACTGAGATAAAATCCAGACAGGAATCACGCTGGCCAACCAGACCAAGCGGGAAGATCAGAGAAATCGTTCAAATCTGGAGTGGAATGAAGAATCTCTTATCCAAGAAAACTGAGATGCAATTAACCATTGCTGAGGATAAATCTTGAACAGATCACGAGACGTGAATGCTAAAAAATGACATGATGCATGCTGGGCTAAAATAAAAAAATCATCACAATAAATGCAAAGAAAGATAAAATAGAAAGTACTCAATGATATTTTTGCTAGACTAAGCCAAGACAGGGTCAAGAGTCTTCTTGCAACCACGGCGTGCGAGACAGAACCATCATCCCCCACCCGACTCAACCGAGCGACTTATCTAACGATTAACCATATGCTCCTAGATCATCATCGTTTTTGTTAAAGGGGAACATCAAATCCCAGAACACATGGGCAACCAGCCGGTCCTTGAGAGGCTATAATAGTGTAGATATCATATAGTAATGTAACAATGAGAAGGGATAGAGAGCCATACCTGACTTACCTGGCAAGCGAAATAGCATCTTTTGGATTTTTTGATTTTTTCTGATTTTTATGGATTTTTAAATAAGACAACCATGATGAACATAACATGGACATAACGATCAACTAAACGACAGACAACATAACATAACATAACGATCAAATAAAATGGGAGACAATGTCACATAACATAACAAAGGCAAACGAGCACATATGCAATGGCATGAACAGACAACATGCTGGCATGAACACGGTGTGATAAGACAATAACGCGGTGGGACAGCACACGGCTGGGACAAGAACATGACGGATGACCACACGGTTGGGACAAGAACATGGGACATAAAGGGGTGACTAACAACATATGCAAGACAACTAACAACACTCGGTGAGAAACAAAACAACATGTGTAGGACAACACGGTGGGACATAAACATGTGACAAGGACACGGCGGGACAAAAAGACATAAACAAATACGCCCTTCAATCAAAACCCAAGATCAGAATGAAGCAGAATCGCCAGGTTAATAATCGTGAGGCAAAGCCCTCACATATAGATGTAATCATTGCAAACAAAAGTTGAGAAGGACACAAGCTTCACAATAGATCGAGAGATATAATTGAAGAAGAGAACAGATCAGAAGATGTGAACATGAGACAGATTGAACAAAATATGGAGCCAGGAAAGCTTGAGTACCTGCAACCTGCACACTTAGCAAACCGATTACGTATCTATTCTCAAAATAAAATGTAAAACATAAATATTTTTAGATTTTTCAATTTTTTTTAATTTTTTTAATTTTTTTTTGATTTTAAAAATATTTGATTTTTTTTGTTTTTGTTGACAATATTTCATTTTTTTTTTAATCTCATTTTTTTAGATTTTTGACAATATCTCATTTTTTAGATTTTTGACAATATCTCATTTTTTTAGATTTTTGATATTATCTCATTTTTTTAGATTTTTGAAATAGCAATCCGCAGCACCCAAAGACAGGCTCGAACTGCTGGCCAGGGATCGTCGTCCCTCCCCTCTCATTAAAGACTTCCCTTGAGCAGGGTGTGCATGTGAGGGTGACTTACCACAATCAACCGCCTCTAAAAAACAGTGTCCCTACTAAGGCCATACCCGGGATACAACCCAGCCTAAGAGGGAGAAACATAAGAAAAATTAGAGACAATCTTTATGCAGGATGGGAGACATCATGACTTGAATTCCTTCAAGGGCACTACCCCTCAAAGAGATAGTCTGTTGCGTCGGGGCTTTGTGTCTTTGATTTTGAGACCCATATTTACTAGGCACGCATGCGACCGGGCTCATGACGTCCCGCGGGGAACTGTACTGCCACTCTTGCCATACCATTGATTTCATAATTTTACATTGATTTTCATATATGATTTTCATTTGACAGCCCTTATTGGCTAGATAAAGCATGAACGCTCATTTTTGAGGGTCAAGACTGCCCCTATTTGAGACCTCTCTCGTATTAGGGAGCACCTAGGTTAGTCATCTTATCCATCAATCTCTTGCCCCTGCACTTGGCCGAGCAGAGAAAAGAAAAGGCCTTCGTGCATACCCAAAGTATGGCCAAAGCAGCAATGGTGTGCCTTAGAGAGATAGGCTACGGCTTGCCGTGTAGTGTGTGAAAAACCCATATTCAAAAAGTCACCCTTAACAATCGGGGAAAGAACTCAGACTCCCAGCGCGAAGTTATTACCAGCCTAAGGTGTGCTGCAGAAGCGAACTCATTGACTAAGCAAACTAACTAAGGCCTAAGCATGTTTTAAGAAAATAGCATTATAAGCATGTGCATGAAGAAGCGTAATCAATAATCATAGTAGCATGTTCTTTGCACAAAATAAATATACCTTTGCATATCCATAGCGTGAAAGTAGCATCCTGAAGCGAACATGATCAACGAGCTTTATATTCCTTACTTGACAGGATAAAATGGAGAGGATAGCAAAGTGTAGAGATTCCTTGACACGGAGGAGCGGTAGACATAAAATTGGACGAAAAGGGATAAAATGGAAGAGAGATGAGGGCTAGAACTCCCTCGTTAAGGTGCAGAGACCCTGATAACAAGGAACCAATTATAGAAGAAACCATATTAGCCGAGATCAAGGCGGACTAAAGCCTCGAAAGCAGCGAGAGAAAGGGCAACGCCCCCGAAAGGGTGAGGAAGAATGAGTAGAAAGATGAGAAGAAGAATCATTCGACGTGGTCGGAGAAGAGGGATGAGAATCATCCGACAAGGTCGGAGAAGGAGAATGAGAGACACCCGATAGGGTCGGGGAAAGAGAACTAGAGACGGAACCCGAAGATACTGGAGGAAAAGAACTGGGAGATGTCTCGAGATCGGAATGAAAAGACATAGGCCAGAATTGTGAGAGGAGGAAAAATATGGAGGATCCGGAGAAAAGGGAGAGGAATAGGGACGCACGGACCTACGAAAGGAGGAGAAAATGATGAAAATAGGACTAGATAGAGGAAGGTACACCACCCAAGGGTGGGAACTGAGTAGAAGGAAGGATGAATGAAAAGAAAGGGCAGAAGAGGTGGACCCCTGAATGCACAAATGGCGGCTCTTGAACCTGCGCCGCCACCTCTTCTTAGCAGAAACTGACTTATAATGGACCCGCTTAGCGTGGGGTCGTACCTTCGGGCTTCTTAATCTGTAATACCTTCTCAAATAACGGTCCCACCTGGCAGATGGCCTGGCCCGGCTGTGAACATGCAACTTCATCGGGGCGGTTGCCCCTAGACACCCAGTGCTAACCATAGGCAGACATTCTTGAACAGATAACTCCTCAAATGAATGAATATCAGAAAACCACGGAGCTTTGTCACTTGGCACTAGCAACATGAGATTCGACATCTCCACTCGGCAACTGGACACGAAGCATAACTCCCTTACCAGAAGAGCAGGATGAAACTGAGGGAGAGTAATGCGCGGTGTTGACATGGCCGGCTTGCTAATGAACCAAGGGAGATTGCATAGAATGTGCAGAATGTCCTTGGAAATTGTAGAAGATTTGGCAAACTGCCCTTTGAATATAGAACACATCAATCTTCTGGCAGCCGTACGCATTAGCACAATGTAGGTAGAGAACCCTTCTTGACCAACGAACTGAACAACAATCGAGCGAGAGGAAATAACAGCATCAACGATAAACCCACCGGCGAGCAAGGAGATTGTCACCGACCTCGCTTTTGAAGAAACTGGCACTAGTGCGAGGGAACTCTTCTTGACAACCATCTTCGAAAGTATAGGCTCATTAGTCCCAAAGTAGCCCGAGACCAGGACCCGGATCGGCATTCGGTAGATGAAATCTTGAATCATGAATGGAACAACCGACACTGAACTACCCTGACTCGGCTCATTGTCTCCTTGGGGATTAGACCCGCGGGACACCAAAGAGAGCGCACACCCGCTCCGTGGGGTGGAAGTGATGCAGGACGGACACGGGAGACGACACTATTAGGTGCCACCCCCGGACTCTAAATGAAGACGCGACCAGCAGCACACACCTGGGAGACACTAACCCCGACACTACGAGCTCCTAGTGGCAAAACGTCGCTAACAGAAGTGGAAGCTCACTCGTCGTCCCAAGCGAGGGAAAGCGCGGACCGTGCGCGGTTAAGGAACCGGCGGAGGTCAAGGGTAGTCCGACTCAACTTCCGGACTCGGATCGAGTCACGGGACAGGTCACACTCACTTTCACAGCGGTGACATGGACACACGGGCTAGTACCTACGCTCTCGGCAGCGGCAAAAGACCATATACTAGCTAAGCAAATGAACGCCAAGAAGTTCGGACTATTACCTCCACGCACCCGGCGTGGCGAAGACAACCCCGGCCAATCACGGACCCCCGGTTAACACAATTTTACAGCAGTACAATAATTTGACCCACTCCACGCAGGGAGGTAAAAGGTCACATGCGGGGCCCGGGAATCACGCGAATTGGGTTGACGGGCAGCATCTTGATGTCGCCCGGCGGTGCCGAACTCCGCGTTTTCGTGCTTTCCGAACGGCGGGTTCTGCGGGCCCGGGGGGCCACGGATGGCGCTGTCCTCCGGATCTGCGGGGGTGGGACCCACTATGATGGGGACCCCTGGTGGCGCGCCTCCACCGGCGGCGGTCGGCCGGGAACACCGATCGGGGGTCGATCGGTCCCGATCTCCAAGCATTGAAGTTACTGTCCACGAGCTGAGGTTGCTGTTTTAGCAGCGCGCGCTCCGGCGAAAACGGCCGCTGCGATCAGCCCCGTCGTCGGAATGCGATGAAACCAGCGCCGTTGGAAAGAGGATTCAAAATCCTTCAACCTAGGGCCAGTGGAATTTTCTAAACCTCTGCGGACCTGGGCTTTAACTATTTTTCAATCCTCTGTTGCACAGCTCCCGAAATATCAGATCAGCATATGAGTTTCCTGTAAATGGCCGTTGACCGCCTGCTTGCCGTTGGAATCAGGCTTCGAGCTCTTCTTCAAAGTTGTAGGGAATCAAACCACGAAACTGGGACAATTTTTGGAATTGGATTTGGAGGTGGTGGCGATTTTATATGATTTTTGGAGTGACTGGTGGTCGGATCTGGGAACAGGTGGACAGAACTGTAGATGGGACTGAGAATAATTTTTAGAAAATATGAAATGAGCGAACCAGAAATTTAGAAAAGTTTTGGATGAAGGGGTGGATGGAAGGAAACTCCAGTAAAATTTATGGGACTAACAGAAATCAAAAGACAGACCTAAGACATGAAACACAGGGAGGATATGAATCTGGACAGAACTCTGGCAGAACTGAAATGGAAGGGTGGACGAAAATCAAAAATTATGAAACGGGATTTGACTGACAAACCAAAATTTATGCGATATCCTTGACACCTCTGGAACCTCCAGTAAAATTCCCAGATCTATCTGAGCTCGTGGCTGAGACACAAATTTCGTGGAAGTTGCTGTGGTACTGCGCAGGCAGAACTCCGATGAAGACGATGGCGGTGCGGTGGCGGCTCGTGGCGGCGGCGGCGATCGTCGGAACTGATAAATGAGGCTTCACACCTCAGAATGGAAGCCTTCACAGCATCCAAGGGGGAGAGGGAGGGGAGAGGAGGGGGGCGCACCAGCCCTTTACTCTTGAATTTCTGTGAATCAAATAGCATTAAATTCCTCCAAAATGAAAAATACAAGTTTAAATATGTTACATCTCACATCCATCCACAACCATTGGATCTAGGGGATGGGAATGGAGGGTTGGGATGGAGTGTGACACATCACACAAAAATTATAAAAAACTAAGGGGAGGGGGGCGGCCCTTGGACTAGGATGTAGCATGTGGACTTGGTAGGTGGGGGTGGGTAGCCTACTTAGACTTTTCAAGCCATTTGTCCCCCATGTGTCATTTTACCAGTCAAACTTCTAGATGCCTCCATTTGGCATGTTGACTGACCCCACGTGGGACCCTAGGCTGAGGTGGCCCAATGGGATGGGGCCTGGGGGGCCCGTGGGGCCCACGGGGTCCGAATTACACATAAGCCCCTATTACAATCAAAATGGCAAACCGAATACAACGAAATAAACGCAAATTACACACACATAAGGGCTAACTAAATATGATAAATGGGGACTCAGGGGGGCGTCTCCAGGCTGTCTCCGAGCCAAATAGATGCTGAGGTGGCTCGAGTCGTGCTCCGTGTGCGGTACCGGTGGCTCGGCGTATCGTGCCGATCAACTGCTCGGGTGTCCGCACCAATTCTCCCCGGGTGGGAGAAACTCGACCCTGTCGAGTAAGGGTCTGCATCGCTCCTATATCGCTCCAGAAGGTCCGGATCGATCTGCTGCAACTCGCCATGTGTGATCCATGTGTCCTTAGTAGCGGGCCGTCCTCTCCATCGCACTAGGTAGCGCGGGTAAGATCCACTCCTGGTAACTGTCACTTACTCGTCCAGTATACGATCTATATGCTCACGCTGCCGTGAAAAAGGGGCTGGAGGTGGAAGTGGACACTCAGGTGTGGGATCACTCTCAAGGGGAGGAGATGGCTCAAAAGGCTCACTAGGGATCACCGCTGGGTCCCTATATGCAACAAGATCGATACATTGAAGGTAGAGCTTATACCATATTCCTCGGGCAAGTCCACAACGTACGCATTGGATCCAACGCGTTTCAACACTCTGAATGGACCGGCTCCGCGAGCTTGCAACTTCTTAACGGTTCCAGAGGGAAACCGTTCAGGTCTTACCCTGATCATGACGTATTCGCCCTCGTGGAACTCTCGGTGGTGTCGGTGGGCATCGGCTAACTCCTTGTACCGTGCATTGCTGGCCTCAATGTGACGATGGATGTCATCATGCAAACTCCTAACCTAGCAAACGACTCGGCCGACTCCGACACTCTAGCATGGATAGGCATGGGGACAAGGTCAACGGGTTTCCTAGGCCTACGACCTGTGACAATCTCAAATGGACTCATGCCGGTAGACCTATTCACCGAATCATTGTATGCAAACTCAGCCATAGGTAAAATGAGATCCCAATCCCCAATGCGGTCCTTAACTAGACACCTCAAAAGATCTCCCAGACTCCTATTGACCACCTCGGTCTGACCGTCTGTCTGGGGATGATATGCAGTGGAAAACTTGAGGTGAGTACCCATCATATGCCATAGTGTCTTCCAAAAGTAGGAAGTGAATCTAACATCACGGTCAGACACTATAGTGCGAGGCAACCCGAACTTGCACACCACATGCGTAAGAAAAAGGCGGGCTACCCTCGAAGCATCCGAAGTCTTCGAGCAAGGAATAAAGAGGGCCATCTTCGAGAAACGGTCAACCACCACATAGACCGAATCATGCTTCCTGGAGGTACGTGGCAATCCCAAAACAAAGTCCATACTAACATCCTGCCACGGGGCATCAGGCACGGGTAGAGGCGTATAAAGGCCCGAGCTTTGCTTCTTCATCTTGGCCGTAGCACATGTACGGCACTGAGCCACGATGTTAGCAACATCGCGCTTCAAGCTCGGCCAATAAAATCGATGCTCCACTGCCTCAATAGTCTTGTTCCGACCAAAGTGGCCGGCTAGACCTCCCGCATGTAGTTCCCACACTAAGAAATCTCGAACAAAAGTTCGGGGAACACATAGCCTGCTACCTCGAAAGAGGTAACCCTCCTGAAGCACATACTCATCAAGGTCTCTCGAGGGTCCGGCCTGAAGGGTGGTAAAAATCTGACCGAAGTCAGGACAATCAACATAGGCCTCCTTCATCTTCTCTAACCCTATGACCTCGACACTCATGGTGGTAAGCAAACATGCTCGCCGACTTAAGGCATCAGCCACCTTGTTCTCCACTCCAGCCTTATGTTTCAGCACAAAGATGAACTGCTGGAGATACTCGACCCAACGACTATGACGTGAGTTAAGCTTCTTTTGCGAATGGAGGTACCTCAATGCCTCGTGGTCGGAGTATAGGACAAACTCCTGATGTAAAAGATAGTGCCTCCAATGCCTAAGAGCCTGAACAACTGCGTAGAATTCTTTATCATACGTGGAATATCGCAGTTTCGCGTCATTCAGCTTCTCGCTGAAATATGTAATCGGGTGGGACTCCTGACTCAAAACACCTCCGATCCCAACACCCGATGCATCACAAGAGATCTCAAACACCTTCGAGAAATCAGGTAATTGAAGGATAGGTGTCTGTGTCATGCGCTCCTTGATGTCCTTGAAGGCGGCAGATGCGGCCTTCGTCCATACAAATGTGCCCTTCCGGATGCAATCCGTGATCGGGGCGGTGACGGAGCTAAATCCGCGGATGAAGCGACGGTAGAACGTCGCAAGGCCATGAAAGCTGCGGACATCATGAACCGTACGGGGTTCCGGCCACTCAACAATGGCCCGGACCTTCTCCGGATCGGCGGAGACCCCAGTACTAGACACAATGAAACCCAAGAAGGTAAGCTGAGGTGTCATGAAGGCACACTTCTGTGGGTTCGCAAACAATTGCTCTCGCCGAAGAAGTAGACAGACCTGCCGAAGGTGGTCCAAGTGGTCCCCTGTGGTGCGGCTATAGATAAGGATATCATCAAAATACACCACTACAAAGACTCCAATGAAAGGTCGAAGGACCTGAGTCATGAGCCGCATGAAAGTGCTAGGGGCATTGGTCAACCCAAAAGGCATGACCAACCACTCATATAGACCATCCTTGGTCTTAAATGCGGTCTTCCACTCATCACCTGGCCTAATCCTCACCTGATGGTAGCCACTCTTAAGATCGATCTTCGAAAAGATAGTGGCACCTGCCATCATGTCTAGCATGTCATCCAGGCGGGGAATAGGGAACCTGTACTTCACGGTGATCTTGTTGATGGCACGACTATCAATACACATTCTCCACGTGCCATCCTTCTTCGGGGCGAGTAACGCGGGTACAGCACATGGACTCATGCTGTCCCGAACAGACCCTCTCTGCACTAACTCATCGACCTGCCGTTTAAGCTCGGCATGCTCCGTGGGACTCATGCGATAATGAGGAAGGTTGGGCAAAGAAGAGCCCGGAACAAGGTCGATGGCATGCTGAATATCCCGCATAGGTGGGAGTCCCTCGGGAAGCTCATCGGGAAAGACATCAGCATACTCCTGCAGAATGGGAACAACCTCGGGTGGGAGCTCACCCTCGGAGTCCCGCTCCACCTCTCGGACCGTAATGGCAAACACCGGACAGCCCTGACTAAGCTCCTGCTCCATTTCCCGGGAGCTAATCATCATCAATCTCCTTGTCGAGGGCTCTCCTGGGCCAGAGGTAACGGTCATAGTCCGAGCTGGGGATGGGGTACTAGGCCCGGGAATGGAAGGCTTCGGAGTACTAGGGCCAGTAGGACCCCTGACTGATGGGCTCCTGGGCCGAACGGGTTGGAGGGTGACCCGCTGGCCAGCGTGGTCGAAGGTACAGGCGTTCGACCGGCCATGGAGCGTGGCATCCCGGTCGAATAACCACGGCCTACCGAGAATGATACTACCCACTTCCATGGGTAGAACATCACACCAAATCTCGTCACTGTAGGAGTGGAGCTGCAGCGGGACCAAGCACCGCAGCCTGATCGAAATGGAAGTGGTATCCACCCATGACACCTGATAGGGACAAGGATGGTCTACGGGTGTGAGACCAAGACGAGCGACAGCGTTCGTGGAGATTGCATTGATACAACTCCCGCTATCGATGACCACCTTACAAATTTGCTTTCCCAGCCTACAGAATACCTGAAGGATAGTGGTCCGACGCCAGTCATCACTGACCTGTGGCTGGGTGAGGATACATCTGACGACCCCCACGCAGGTATCATCCGACTACTGGACATCCTGGGCCTCACCTCCCATCTCATAGTACTCGTCAGCTAACTCTTCATCTGCCTCATAGCTGACTAACTCGAGACCCGTAGGGGTGGTATCCTAGGCCTGTGTGTCCCCAATGTGAAGAGATGGGCGGGTGGGACACTGGTTGGCGAAATGGCCAAACCCATTGCAGCGATAACACTGCTGCCGTGATCCACTAGGCTCCCCAATCATAGGTCCTTTACCTTTATCCTCCCGACGGATAGGAGGCGTAGGCAACAAAGGACGTGCAGGAGGTGCGGGTGCCGGTGGACGGACTGTGGGTGGGGCCGTAAGATGCTGGGGACGAGGAAGGTCCCTCGGGGGTGGAGGACGAGGCCTAGGAGCAAAGGGCTCGGGGCGAGCGGGCTCCTGAGGTCGAGTCATGGGGGCCCTCGGATACGTGCCAGATGAGCCACGGGACTCGACACTACGAAGGGGAAAGGAGCCCAACCGATGGGGTGACTCAAACTCGGCCTCGAACTGCTCCAATTCGAGAGCAATCTGATATGCCTGCTCCAAAGTGGTGGCATTGCGGCGAAAGAGTTCATATTGATAATTGGGCCGCAAACCTCTCGAAAGCGGGATATCGTCATGGTGCTCTCTTCCGTGACCCCGCACCGCAAATAATACTCATCGAACTCGGCGGTGTACTCGGTCACGGATCGGTTCCCTTGGGAGATGCTTTGCCACATGTCTATGAGACGTTGGCGATATGAGGCGGGAAGGTACTTCTCCCTCAACTTGGTTTTCATATCATCCCAAGTACCGATTTGGGGTTGACGTCACTGGTTGAGCAGGCTCTCTACATTGATCCAATAAGTTTGGGCCTGCCCTTGCAGCTTCATCTTTGCGTATCGGACTCTTCGATGGTCCGTCATCTCAAACCACTCGAAGTACCGGTCCATGCCGGCCTCCCAATCTAAATACACCCTAGGGTCCAAGGACCCGCTAAAAGTGGGAGGGTCCGCACACACACCCCTAAGAATGCGGTCGTCATCCTCGTCATCACGATTCCGTCGTTGATGACGACGACCGTCACCCCCTTGATCATTATCAGATGCATAATCATCAACCACATGCACCTGTTGAACCCCAACATTCTCCACTTGAGCCCTTGGCACCGCGGGTTGCTGCACCGGATCATGTTGGCCATTCGTCGACGCGGGTTGCGCCGCTACTGGGCCCCTCCCTAGGATGGCAATCCTCCCAACTAAGCCCTGGATGGACTGATCCGAACTCTCGGCCCGATCCTCGAGGGCTTTCATCCGCCCTTCTAGACGCGTTCCTATGCCATCCATACGCGTACTAAGGCCATCCATACGCGTGTCTAAACGATCCATGATGGCCCGGAACATCTCGGCTGTGGAAGACTCATCAGAACTACGGGCTCGGGAATCTGCCATAGGTGGTAGTGGCGAGTATTGGGTACCTCGACGGGTGGGCATGCAACTGACACATGACCTAGAAGACACCGACTAATGCAAACACACACTAAATGATGCACTTAGACCTAAACCAATATCCGGTAAGGGGCGGAGTTAATCGATCCGAAGATCACTCCCGCAAGTGTGCGACCTCCCGGTAGGCGTAGCCTAACGTTCGGACAACACCTTTTAAGATACCGAATAAAGGATGCAAATGCAATTTTAAAACACACTTTTTTTTTGTTTTGAAAACTAATGATGATCCTAGACTCGACTTAGACCATGATGCATACAAGACTTATGCAAGACTACCCTAGACTCGACTCGCTCTGATACCAAACTGATGCGGGACGGACACGGGAGACGACACTATTAGGTGCCACCCCCGGACTCTAAATGAAGACGTGACCAGCAGCACACACCAGGGAGACACTAAGCCCGACACTATGAGCTCCTAGTGGCAAAACGTCGCTAACAGAAGTGGAAGCTCACTCGTTGTCCCAAGCGAGGGAAAGCGCGGACCGTGCGCGGTTAAGGAACCGGCGGAGGTCAAGGGTAGTCCGACTCAACTTCCGGACTCGGATCGAGTCACGGGACAGGTCACACTCACTTTCACAGCGGTGACATGGACACACGGGCTAGTACCTACGCTCTCGGCAGCGGCAAAAGACCATATACTAGCTAAGCAAATGAACGCCAAGAAGTTCGGACTATTACCTCCACGCACCCGGCGTGGCGAAGACAACCCCGGCCAATCACGGACCCCCGGTTAACACAATTTTACAGCAGTACAATAATTTGACCCACTCCACGCAGGGAGGTAAAAGGTCACATGCGGGGCCCGGGAATCACGCGAATTGGGTTGACGGGCAGCATCTTGATGTCGCCCGGCGGTGCCGAACTCCGCGTTTTCGTGCTTTCCGAACGGCGGGTTCTGCGGGCCCGCGGGGCCACGGATGGCGCTGTCCTCCGGATCTGCGGGGGTGGGACCCACTATGATGGGGACCCCTGGTGGAGCGCCTCCACGGGCGGCGGTCGGCCGGGAACACCGATCGGGGGTCGATCGGTCCCGATCTCCAAGCTTTGAAGTTGCTGTCCACAAGCTGAGGTTGCTGTTTTAGCAGCGCGCGCTCCGGCGAAAACGGCCGCTGCGATGAGCCCCATCGTCGGAATGCGATGAAACCAGCGCCGTTGGAAAGAGGATTCAAAATCCTTCAACCTAGGGCCATTGGAATATTCTAAACCTCTGCGGACCTGGGCTTTAACTATTTTTCAATCCTCTGTTGCACAGCTCCGAAATATCAGATCAGCATATGAGTTTCCTGTAAATGGCCGTTGACGCCTGCTTTCTGTTGAATCAGGCTTCGAGCTCTTCTTCAAAGTTGTAGGGAATCAAACCACGAAATTGGGACAATTTTTGGAATTGGATTTGGAGGTGGTGGCGATTTTATATGATTTTTGGAGTGACTGGTGGTCGGATCTGGGAACAGGTGGATAGAACTGTAGATGGGACTGAGAACGATTTTTAGAAAATATGAAATGGGCGAACCAGAAATTTAGAAAAATTGTGGATGAAGGGGTGGATGGAAGGAAACTCCAGTAAAATTTATGGGACTAACAGAAATCAAAAGATGGACCTAAGACATGAAACACAGGGCGGATATGAATCTGGACAGAACTCTGGCAGAACTGAAATGGAAGGGTGGACGAAAATCAAAAATTATGAAACGGGATCTGAATGACAAACCAAAATTTATGGGATATCCTTGACACCTCTGGAACCTCCAGTAAAATTCCCAGATCTATCTGAGCTCGTGGCTGAGACACAAATTTCGTGGAAGTTGCTGTGGTACTGCGCGGGCAGAACTCCGATGAAGACGATGGCGGTGCGGTGGCGGCTCGTGGCGGCGGCGGCGATCGTCGGAACTGATAAATGAGGCTTCACACCTCAGAATGGAAGCCTTCACAGCATCCAAGGGGGAGAGGGAGGGGAGGGGGGGGGCGCACCAGCCCTTTACTCTTGAATTTGTGTGAATCAAATGGCATTAAATTCCTCCAAAATGGAAAATACAAGTTTAAATATGTTACATCTCACATCCATCCACAACCATTGGATCTAGGGGATGGGAATGGAGGGTTGGGATGGAGTGTGACACATCACACAAAAATTATAAAAAACTAAGGGGAGGGGGGCGGCCCTTGGACTAGGATGTAGCATGTGGACTTGGTAGGTTGGGGTGGGTAGCCTACTTAGACTTTTCAAGCCATTTGTCCCCCATGTGTCATTTTACCAGTCAAACTTCTAGATGCCTCCATTTGGCATGTTGACTGACCCCACGTGGGACCCTAGGCTGAGGTGGCCCAATGGGATGGGGCCTGGGGGGCCCGTGGGGCCCACGGGGTCCGAATTACACATAAGCCCCTATTACAATCAAAATGGCAAACCGAATACAACGAAATAAATGTAAATTACACACACATAAGGGCTAACTAAATATGATAAATGGGGACTCAGGGGGGGCGTCTCCAGGCTGTCTCCGAGCCAAATAGATGCTGAGGTGGCTCGAGTCGTGCTCCGTGTGCGGTACCGGTGGCTCGACGTATCGTGCCGATCAACTGCTCGGGTGTCCGCACCAGGAAGTAGATGAAGAAATGGATGTAAAAGGCTTAGAGGGCATGGAAGGTTTAATGGGGATGGTGTGTGTAGGTGGAGGCAAAGGGGTTGGGGGTGAAGGCGAAGGCGGAGGTGGAGCTCGCTCAGGCTCATGTGAAGATGATGAAGGGGATGGCAAAGGCGGCGGAGATGGTGGAAGTGATGGAATAGTCAATAGAGATGGTGATGGAGATGGAGGTGGAAAAGGTGATGTAGGCAAAGTGATGCGGGATGGACACGCGACTCGACTCCAATTGGATATGCAACCCTTGGACTCTAAGCAAGCTCGCGATCGCCCCTAACGAGGGAAGCGTACAGACGTGCACGGTTGAGAAACCGAGAGTGAGTTAGGGTGGTCAACTCATAAATTCGTGCCCGGATCGAGTCACGGGACGGTCTCGCTCTCTCTCGCAGTAGCGGTGAAATAAATATATCGAGCTAATGGCCCTAACACATGCTCTCTAGCAGCGGCATAAACAAGTATATACGAATACGGCATAAACTAGTGCTTTTTCCTGAGAGTTGGCATTGATTGTATTGTATACCTCCGATTCAGCTGTTGAGCTCTTCATGAAAGTGGTGCAGGGCCAAGAGAGGAAAACGGGGATAATTTTTATGAACGATTTGGTGGAGGTTTGGGTGGGGAAAAGTATTTTAGGCTATTGAGTGGTCGGATCTGGACAGAAGAGACAGAACAGAACTTGAGATATGAACTGGTTTTTTAGAAAATATGAATGAGATTCTAAATTCACAATAAAATTTTTGAATGGTGAGGATGGTGGAAAGGACCTCAAGTAAAATTGGGGGTTCAAACAAAAATCAAGAAGTGGAACAAAATGGCAAAACTCAGGGCTGCTGTGAAACTGGACAGACTGCAGGCAGAACTGGTGGATTGAGAAGCATGAAAATGAAAAAATATAAAATGGTGGCTGGAATTTTTTTCAATTTTTATGGGACGTGGTGATGACTTCTGGAACTCACCCTGAAAATCTCAGCTCCAGAATATGTAGGAGTTGGGAGCAAAAATTCTCTGAGTAACCCTCTATCCAGCAAAATAGAACCTTGGATAGCACTTCAGAACTTGCTTCTCGGCAGCTCGATGGCGGCACGACGGCGGCGGCGGCAGCAGAGATGGAATCCGGAGGGGCTAAGGAGAAGATAGAAGGGTTCTATGCCCTGGAGATTGGAAGAAGAAGAGAGAAACCAGAGGGGGAGAGAGGGGGGCGCAGGTTGCTCCAAGCTTGCACAATTTTTTTCTTCTCATTAATTCATACAAAATGTGGAAATACAAGTATTTATATAAAATGGAAAATGACTCAAAATACCCTCAGATCTAGGGTTTGAAGGGGCACTAAGGGGATAGGAGAAAGTATTTCTCCCATGTGGTCAAAACACATTACACACAATCTATTCAAACTTCACCTAACTAGCCTAATAGGGACAAAACAAAGGGCGCCCCCTTCATGGGCCTCTCTTGGGCCAAGCTGGTCCAAGGCCATCCAACAAGCCCAATAATCCATGCTTAGCCTATGGACTCTTCCAACCTAGGTGGCCCATGAGAAGGAGAAGCCCAATTGGGCCTTAAGTGATTTAAAGGTCCATTAGGAAGCCTAATGGTCCAATATGAACTAACCTCCTTAATGGACCTAACAAATGAAAGCCACTAATGGATTCTACATGGAATGTGGCCCAATGGCTTATTAAAAGCCTTACAAAGGAGCCCAAATGAAAAAAAATCAAAAAACACACAATTACAAGCCAATACAACCCATAAGACACACTAATACAAGCCAATACACACTAATACAACCCATTAGCCTTTGATGCCCACATCAATTCTCCCCGGGTGGAAGGAACTCGACCCCGTCGAGTAAGGGGTGATGTTGCTTGAATAACTCCGACGAATCTGTCACCGTACCAGGTAGCGCGGGTACGCTCCACTCCAAGTGATCATCACCTGCTCATTCCGTATATACTCGGTATGCGCATGCTGCTACGGGAAGAGGCTAGAGGTGGAACACTCCGGGGTGGGGTCACTCTCAAGGGGAGGAGGCGGCGCGAAGACTCACTAGGAATCACCGTTGGGTCCCCGTAGGTGACTAGATCCGGGGCATAGATGTAGAGCTGATCCCATACTCACCTCTCACTCATACGGGACTAACATCAACAAGCTTGCACAGGACGCATGCATACTCACCATGTACTAAACACGTATGCAAACCACACAAACAAGTCACACAAAACAAACCACACAAAGAAGAAACAAACTGACTCATGCATTACCCTTGACTTAAGGTGGTGACATCGACCCCACTAGGTGGCCATCATCCGAGTGCCGCATCCTGAGCATCGGTAGGCTCTTCTAGACCTTTGTACTCACCAGCTAGTTCTGGATCGACCTCGTAGTCGACAGATACAAGCCCAGAAGGCGAAGCTTCTCCTACCCCTAGTGCTAGAGTGGCACGAGTGGGACATTGGTTGGCGATGTGGCCAAACCCATGACAGTGGAAACACTGTAGCCGTGACCTACTGGTCTCCCCGATAAGAGGGCCCTTACCCTTATCCTCCCAACAGGCAGGGGGTGTAGGCAACAGAGGTGGAGCTGTAGGTGCCGTAGGCAACAAGGGTGGGGGTGCCGGTGCCAGAGGACGGGCAATGGGTGCCGGGGGCGAGCAACGGGTACCGGTGGTTGGGATGGAGGTAGATCCCGTGGTGGGGGAGGATGAGGTCTAGGAGCGAAGTGCTCCTGACGGGCGGGCTCGTGAGGTCGAGTCATGGGACCCTTCGGGTATGGGCCTATGGAGCTACGTGACTTGGTACTACGGAGAGGGACGGGGCCCAACCGTTGGATAGATTCAAACTCTCCCTCGAATTGCTCCATCTCGAGAGATACTTGGTACGCATCCTCTAACTTGTCCACCTTGCGGCGGAGAAGCTCATACCGTAGGTGTGGTCGTAGCCCACGCCGAAATCGGGAGATAGTAAGGGAGTCCTCCTCCGTGGCGTCACATCGCAAGTAGTATTCATCGAACTCTGCGATGTACTCAGAGACGGACCGATCTCCTTGGGTAAGACTCTGCCACCTGTCTATGAGACGCTGGCGGTAGGTGGCAGGGAGGTACTTCTTCCTAAGTTTGGACTTCATCTCTTCTCACGTCTCTTCCTGGGGTTCATGACGGTGAAATAGCAGGTTCTTCATGTTTCTCCAAAAGGTTTGAGCTTGCCCTATCAATTTTATATTGGCAAACTTGACCTTCCGTTGGTCCGACATCTCAAACCACTCAAAATATCGATCCATACCGGCTTCCCAATCAAGATATAACCTTGGGTCTAAGGACCCGTCAAAAGTGGGAGGGTCGGCATGAACGGTCCTGAGGGCCCGCTCATCCTCATCATGATTTCGTCGTTGAACACGATGGTCACGTCCGTATCCCCTATTTTCATCTTCGGACTCATAGTCTAGCATCTCGGGGAATTGACGCCTCCTAACATCTACCCCTTGATCCCTTGGGGCAGTAGGTTGCTGAACCAGTTCTTGTTGACCATGTGTAGGTGGGGGGGGGGGGGTGCCTCAACTGGGACTCTCGGGGGTGCATTGGTTGGGGCTCTCTCTAATGTGGCAACTCTCCCTACCAGGCCCTGAACGGACTGGTCCGACTCGATGGCCTTATCCTCTAAGACCTTCATCCTTTATTCCAGATGGGTGCCTAGGCCATCCATCCACGTACTCAACCCATCCATTCTATCCATTCGAGTACTTAACCCGTCCATGCGTGTATTCAACCCTCACATTTCTCCCATAAGGTCTTGGAACATTTCGGCCACCGATCCGCCATAGGTGGTGGTGGGGTTGAGTATTGGGTGCCTCGACGGGTGGGCATGCAAAGACACACAGAGACACCGACTAATGCAAACACGAACTAAAGCAAAGATGATGCACCTAGACTTAACCAAGACTCGGTACGTGGCGGAGTTAATCGATCCGAACATCACTCGCGCAAGTGTGCGGCCTTCCCGATAGGCGTAGCCTAACGTTCGGACAACACCTTTTGATATACCGATTAATGGGATGCAGTGCAACCTAGACCGACTTAGACAATGACTAGACGTAAATGACACTTTTTTTTATTTTTATACACCCTAGACTCAAACTCGCTCTGATACCAAAGTGATGCGGGACAGACACGCGACTCAACTCCAATTGGATATGCGACCCTTGGACTCTAAGCAAGCTCGCGATCGCCCCTAATGAGGGAAGCGTACGGACATGCACGGTTGAGAAACCGGCAGTGAGCTAGGGTGGTCAACTCACAAATTCGTGCCCGGATCGGGTCACAGGACGGTCTCGCTCTCTCTCGCAGCAGCGGTGAAATAAATATATCGAGCTAATGGCCCTAACACATGCTCTATAGCAGCGGCATAAACAAGTATATACGAATAAAGCAAATGCCGAGTAAAGGAGCGAACACGATACCTCCACGCGCCTGGCGTGGGGAAGACGATCCCGGCCGATCTCGTACTCCCGGAACAATAAATTATATAAATTATAGCAAAGACTTTACTGCCCACTCCACGCAGGGAGGTAAAGGGTGACACAGCGGGACCCGGGAGTAGCGGGTTCGAGTTGATGGGCAGCTTCTTGTGTAGCTTCGACGGCATACGTACTCACGGTTGTGGGACCCACGTGCTGGTCCGTGGGGCCGTGTGGGCCCGGAGCGGCACCGCTGTGATGGGGACGTCCGGAGGAAAACTCCCTGGGATGGCGGTACGCAGGTTCACCGGTCGGAGGCCGGGCGGCTCCGATCATCACTTGTCGGAGTTGCTGCCCACGGATCTGAACTGCTGTTTCAAACCTGCGCGTCCCGACGAAATCCGCTACTGCGGTCACTCCCGGTGTCGGATAGATGCACAAGAGGTACTGTTGGAAAGATAACTCAAAACCCTTCCATCTATGGCCAAAGAGAAAAAAGTGGCTATCCCAGATCTAGCCTTGACCGAATTTCCAAGCTGCTGGCTGATAGGACCCGAAATCTCAGGACAAAAGTGCTTTTTTCTGAGAGTTGGCGTTGACTGCATTGTAGACCTCCGATTCAGCTGTTGAGCTCTTCATGAAAGTGGTAGAGGGCCAAGAGAGGAAAACGTGGATAATTTTTATGAACAATTTGGTGGAGTTTTGGGTGGGGAAAAGTATTTTAGACTGCTGAGTGGTCGGATCTGGACAGCAGAGACAGAACAGAACTTGGGATGTGGAGTGATTTTTTAGAAAATATGAACGAGATTCTAAATTCACAATAAAATTTTTGGATGGTAAGGATGGTGGAAAGGACCTCCAGTAAAATTGGGAGTTCAAACAAAAATCAAGAAGGGGAACAAAAGGGCGAAACTCAGGGCTGCTATGAAACTAGACAGACTGCAGGCAGAACTAGTTGATTGAGAAGCATGAAAATGGAAATATAAAACGGGGGCTTGAATTTTTTTTAATTTTTCTGGTACGTGGTGATGACCTCTAGAACTCACCTTGAAAATCTCAGCTCCAGAAGATGCAGGAGTTGGGAGCTAAAATTCTCGGAGTAACCCTCTATCCAGCAAAATAGAACCTTGGACAGCACTTCAGAACTTGCTTCTCGGCGGCGGTGGCAACAGAGATGGAATCCGGAGGGGCTAAGGAGAAGATAGAAGTGTTCTATACCATGGAGATTGGAAGAAGAAGAGAGAAACCATAGGGGGAGAGAGGGGGGCGCAGGTTGCTCCAAGCTTGCACAATTTTTTTCTTCTCATTAATTCATACAAAATGTGGAAATACAAGTATTTATATAAAATGGAAAATGATTCAAAATACCCTCAGATCTAGGGTTGGAAGGGGCACTAAGGGGATAGGAGAAAGTATTTCTCCCATGTGGTCAAAACACATTACACACAATCTATTCAAACTTCACCTAACTAGCCTAATAGGGACAAAACAAAGGGCGCCCCCTTCATGGGCCTCTCTTGGGCCAAGCTGGTCCAAGGCCATCCAACAAGCCCAATAATCCATGCTTAGCCTATGGACTCTTCCAACCTAGGTGGCCCATGAGAAGGAGAAGCCCAATTGGGCCTTAAGTGATTTAAAGGTCCATTAGGAAGCCTAATGGTCCAATATGAACTAACCTCCTTAATGGACCTAACAAATGAAAGCCACTAATGGATTCTACATGGAATGTGGCCCAATGGCTTATTAAAAGCCTTAAAAATGAGTCCAAATGAAAAAAAATCAAAAAACACACAGTTACAAGCCAATACAACCCATAAGACACACTAATACAAGCCAATACACACTAATACAACCCATTAGCCTTTGATGCCCCCATCACAAAGGGGAAGGTCGTGGTGTCCACCGTCGACGTATCGATACAACACACCGAGCGGTGTTGGGAGTGGAAGCAGTGGTGGCAATGGAGGAAGCGGAGGTAGTGGAGGCACTAGCCTGAGCAAGAGCCTGGGTTGGTAAAGGTGACGGAGACGGTGTAGGAGGTGGCAAAGATGGGGTAGATAACGGAGCAAGCGGTGGAGCGGGTGCATCGCTAGATAAAGAACCACAGGGGTGCCCCTGGCCTTGTAGGGATGGAGACGGCTGCGGTGCTTCTTGTTGTTGATGCTTGCTGCGGATATGTAGAATAACTTCATGAATAATGGCCCAGTCAATCCTTTTCTTGGCTTCTAAGCCATAAATAAACTCCTGGAATTCGAGGCAATCCTCAACCAAATGCCCCTGCTGGCGGTGATAATCACAGAACTGAGGCATATTCCCAGCCACGGGTTGGCAAGGAACAACTGGAGGGAGCGGCAACGCGCGAGTGGCCATCAAAGCCCTAAAAATATTTGTAAAAGACTCTGGCAACGGAGGGTGAGGAGCCTGCTTCGGGCTAGGGGGATACCGAGGGATATGGGATGAAGATGGTTATGGGGGTTGTGTAGGCAATGACGCATGGCTAAGTATGCGGAGTGGAGTGGGAAGGTATGTAGACGGCATCCGCCTGCTCGGGGTGTGGAATTCCCCTGACTGGAGGTGGAGGTGGAGATGGGTATGTGGATGCGGAGGGCTGACTCATGGAGGAATATGCGGGTGATTGATATGTAGGGGTGTATGGCTGACTCGTGGAGGGTTGGTATGCAGAAGGTGAATGTTGATATGTGGAGGGAGATACAGATGGCGGGGTGTTAAAAGGCGAAAAAGACTCGGGGTCAGGGGAATCCTGGAGTTGTTGGCGGATGAAGCGGGCTCGGCTATAAAGGTATTGCCATGAGGTAATATCATTGAGGGCTAAGATAAACCGATACTCGGGCGTCGCATTAGATATCAGCATCTTGATTTGTTCTTGCTCCAGAATGTGCCCCGGGACCTGCGCGGCAAGGCGACGCTAGCGGTTGGCAAAGGTGCAGAATTCCTCTTCGGGCTTCATCATCTCATGGTCCAGATCTACCATAGAATACCTGGGCTCAACCTGGTCCTGATACTCCTGAATAAACTTCTCTTGAACCACCTAAAAATTCACAATCTACTCTTGTGAAAGAGAGAAGAACCAATCCCGAGCCGGGCCTTCCAATGACAGACCAAATAGATAGGCCATCAAGCGTTGGTCGTGTCGAAACTGGGCCGACTCCTTCAAGTGCACGTAGGGGTCACCGACTCCACCATAGCGACGATATGCAGGAATTTGTGAAGATGGCGGGAGCCGAAGATCTTGAAATGTGAATGGAACACTTAAGGAGGACTTGGGATCAATCCGACATTGGAGCTCATCAAACTGGCATTGGGCTTGAGCAATCATCTCCTTAGTAGGGAGAGACCGGGGGTAATGTGGGCCAACTTGAGCAAGAGGTTGCGAATTCAGACCAGGATGACGGTAATGGGCCGGATAAGAGGATCTGGGCTGAGAAGAAAAAGGGCCCATTCTGGGAGTGGAAGGGTATGTGGGCCTAGAAGAAACATTGACATATGGACTGAATGGGCCAGCAACAACATGGGTGGAAGAATGAGGCCCATTAAGAGAATAAGGCCCATTAGAAATTGGGCCAGCGGCATATGAAGGAGAAGAAAGAGGCATGTGAAGGGTAGAGGGCCCATTATGAGAAGAAGGCCCATTAAGATGAAATGAAATGAGGCGCTGGGCCTCGGCCGGGTCCATTTAGCAAACAAGGCTTGAAAGATGGGCCATGAGATTAGCCTGTTCCTCAGAGGGATCAGAGGGACCACGGGAAGATGGGCCCACGTGGGAAGAGGATTCCACGCGAGAATAGGAAGAAGATTGGGAAAAAGAATGATACAAAGGGTTGGAATTATGCTCCATGAGGGCAAATGGAGACTTAATACAAGGATATCAAGGAGAATATAGGTGGGGAAGTAAGTGCTTAATGGGCTTGAGGACAAGAAGGGACTGACCAACTAATGCAAAGACCAATGGACAACGGACCACGGGACAATGGACCAGACAATGGACAGAACAAGGGGCTAGCCTAAATGGGCCTAACAATAGCAAAACATGTAGATGCAACACAAAACAACACTAATGGGCTTGGACAATGTAGCAACCCTGATAAAAATAAGCTTTTTAAATAAATCAAATTAAAAATAAAAGATAGGTAAATAGATGACAAAGAGCCTAAATGAGTAAATCATCGATCAAGAAGAAAATAACACCTTTTATCAAGGCGCTGATTCAAAAGGAAACGCCTTTGTATAAGGCGTTAATTTAAAAGGGACGCCTAGACAATAGGGCGTCAAATTTCAAACGACGGGAAAAATAAAATTAAGGAAAGGAAAGGAAACGCCCTCTACATGGGCGCGTTTACATAAGTAACGACGCTCGACAAGGCGTCAATTTAAATTCGACGCCCTCGCTTAAGACGTTAATTCAGTTCGAGTTTCGTTCGACCCAGGAGTCTATCCAGGGCAAGTTATGGATAACTACGTCGAAAGTAGAATATAGTAAGGACTCTATCATGAAGTATTACTTCCAATACAACTCTAACTCTATTAGGGTTCCTAATAACTCTATAAATATCCTACGGCTCGACCCAGAATGCTATTTGGCGTTCTGTGGATTGTTGCTGTCATACGTGAAGAACAGGTAATGTTCTTCCTCTTTTCTTTTCCTTTAGTTATGAATGATGAAGGAAACTAACGTCTTCATCTTATGTAGGAAGTCTACGGTAGGTAGTACCTCTCTTGTCAAAGAGAAGATCGTGGAGTCTTCATCATCATCCTCTTCGTCTGCATCTTCTTCCAAAACCCGTAAAGAAGATATCATAGAAAAGAGTCTTATCCTCTTCTCAGCAACTCTTGTCGTCACTACATCCTCTTCGGTGGGCCGCCGGTGATTAAGTTCGGAAGCAACCATCTTGTGGGTGCTACTCTAGTTACTGTTAGAAGTTCAGGAGGCTCTGTTTGAAACAGAGCATCGTTTTCTATCAGAAGCCTTCACGTTCCTTCTTCCAGATCTTCATAAGGTAGGTTTTCTCAAGAACGTAGCCCAAACTAGTATAAATTATGAAATAAACTCATCCATGATCTCATGCATATAGTTTTACTGCGTTTCCAAATGTTTTCTAAGTAATTTTAAAGAAGCGACCCAGACAAGGGCGCTAATTCTTGTTTTGACGCCCTACCCAGGAGTCGTCAATTTCATATAATTGATAACTATCCATGCTTAAAATTCTATAACTATGAGACCATAAATCTAAATTAATGCATGATCATACCTATCGAATCCTGCTATTTTTCTTGTCCTGGCCATGAAATTGTTTCCTGAAATTTTATTATCTGAAAATTGATAAATTGTTGAATTAACGACCTGCACAAGGTCATCTCTTATTGAACTGACGCCCCAGACCAGGGCGCTAATTGAAAAGTAACGCCCCTGTCCAGGGCGCGTTTTTGTTAAAATTCCAGAATATTGAGTTTCTGCATAATGGAAATATTGAAGGAACGACTATTGTATAAGTCGTCAAATTGTAAATAAACGCCCCTGTAAAAGGCGTTAATTTGATAAGTAATGACTTAGATCAGGTCGCTATTTTCCTGTGACACTATTTTACAATGTTGCTGTTAACCGAGGGTTTCGTATATATATAAATATATATATATCTATGTATATATATCGGCACTATATTTCAGTCCGTGAATATAGTCCCATGTTTCATGATGTTTTATCGCACTACCCTCAACTCTCATTGACATACAAGCTCTCCATTGGACATTCTGTTCCTTTGGACTAGCGAGTTAGTCATAGAGACCTCCGTAAGTCTCCTCGCAGCCTTGGATTCCCTCAAGGCCGACTGAGCTGGTTGTACCATAAAAACCCATTACACTATTTTGCCATGTCACTCTATAGAAACATGGGATACCGGCCCTCATGTTATGCAAAGTGTGTATCATGAGAATTTTCTTAATGGGATGAGGTTATCATGCCATTTGATGCTGTTCTTGTAAACCCCAATTCTATATCAACATTGTCATGATGTTCTTGTAAACCCCAATTCTATATTCAACATGATGTTCTTGTGGACCTCAATTCTATATTAAGAATGAGGACGTCTTGCCATTGATGTGCTGTTCATGTGGACCTCAATTCTATATAAAGAGTGTCCATACTTGTTTGTCATGGTACCCAAGCTAGGGAACCAATTCCACCTAGTTTTATCGATAATCGTGATTATACCGTTATTATCGTCATTCTATGTCAAGTGTCATATTTTTGGACTCTATTCTATCCAAGTTATCCTACGTATCTACAAGCTTTATTCTTGAAATTCCATATTGGCTATACACAAAAGTGGATGTTAAAATACATGATTAATGCCTGCGCATATAGGGCCCGATCTGGTCCTGGGAGGAGCACCCGAAAGTACTTGTGCCCATGGGAGTTGATTGATCACGGTATTGGCATTATACCGAAGTGCATGACTAGCTTGATTGAACATTCCACAAATCTTGTACTTGTACTTGACTTGATATTACATGACTTGCGTGGCCCGAGAAAGGGTAATTGTATCCTTGCTTGACTTGAAATAAAATAGCCAAATTCCAACATGACATGATGAATACACTTGCTTGAATATCTTGATATCTTTTGATATAAGTTCTTGAAAGTTCATGACTAGTTCTCGTCGCTATCTTATTGTTATACACTCTCTCTATCTTGTCGTTTTATGCGAGCATGCATAGCTATAGTGCATTCATGAAAGATGTAATCACTTAAACCCCTTGCTAGTTCTTGAGATATAATTTCCTACTGAGCGTTCGCTCACTTAGTGTTTCCCTACTTTTCAGGTAAGTCCGACGATGAGGGAACTCAAACGGATAGGGAAAATCAAGAGTGAAAGAGATAGAGCTTCTTCCGTGTTATCTAGTCTTTTTCATATTTTCTTGAGTCAACCTTGTATTTTTCCTTTATTTTCGTTAGTACTTCCAAGGTTTGTAATAGACATATTCTTAAGAAGGAATAAAGGATTGGGTTATCTTTACTTTTACGCATCTCTGATTTTGGTGTCGAATACACTAATACTCTGATTGACATGATTGATATAAACTCGTCACGCGTCTCCGGGTATCTTCCGCTCTCGGGGCGTGACAGTTTTTGTGGTATCAGAGCCTAGGGTATTCAATTCCTAGGAAAACCCAAGTCCAAGGATAGGTTAAACCATTAACCAGTGAGATTGGGTAGAACCAAGGGTTGAGTTAACATAGAAATGCTAGCTTCTAAATGAGATCACGTATTGATCTAGTTATTGTAATTGTAGGACGATGGCTGCCGAACGTGCTCAGTGGCGCAACATGCAGCGTACACTTCAAGGCATGACTCAGGTGCTGCAACAAGTAGCACAGGGAGGTGCACAACGAGCCGGAAGTCTCCACCAAGTCTTCAAGAACATGAACCCTCCCAAATTCATGGGTTCTACTGATCCGGATGACGCAGAGCACTGGATCAGGGAGACGGAGCGTATATTCCATGTTATGCAGTGCACGGATCAAGATAAAGTCTTATTAGCTACTTTCCAACTAGAAAGGGATGCCCGATGCTGGTGGGAGTCAGTCGAAGCTACTATAAATCAAGACCAAATTACTTGGGAAGAATTTGTTGAACATTTCAACAATAAATATTTTTCAGACCGAGTCCAAGAAAAGAAAGCTACCGAATTTGCCGCACTCAAGCAACGGTCATTATCGGTGGCGGAGTACGAGGCACAATTCTCTAGATTGTCTCGGTATGCTAAGCACTTAGTTAGCACCGAGAAGATGAAAGCTAGGAGGTTCCTTAATGGGCTCAGGCCCCAATATATTACCCAGCTGGCGCCAATGGATATTCAGGTCTACTCAGAGATAGTACGCCGAGCTCAATTGTTAGAAGATGCCACGGAGCTATCAGATAGAATCCGTGGGAAGGATAAGAAGGAACAAGTTACAAGTTCGGGTTCCTTTAAACCCAACTTCAAGAAGAGGCCTAGCACTGGAGGTACTTCTTCTCAAGACCAAAAATTTAAGAAGACCAAGCCCTTCTCTATCACTACTACACCTTCGAATATAATATGCAAGCATTGTGACAAGGCTGGTCATAAAGCGAAGAGTGCTGGAGGAAACTTGGAGCATGTCTCCGTTGTGGGAGCCGTGAGCATCGGATTCCCGATTGCCCATTACTTAATGATCAAACCGGTGACGGAAAGCGCCCAGTAACCAAGAATGCTCGTCTTCACGCAATTAAGGAGACCGAAGAAGAAGAAGGCGGACTAGTAGAAGGTACACTGAAAGTTTGTTCCAAGTATGCACATGTCTTATTTGATACGGGTGCATCACATTCTTTTATTTCCAAGAAGTTTGCTAACCCACTACCTATGGAACCGGAATGGATGAAAATAATTTTATCTACTCCTCTCGAAACGAAACCGATATTACTCACCATTATCAAAACTGTGAAGTCTTGGTAAAGGAAGAAATCTTCCTATCGATCTCATATGTTTAGATCTAAAGGAGTATGATGTCATACTGGGAGCGGATTGGTTATCCAAATACCAGGCAACAGTCGATTGCCACAATAGCAAGGTTACTTTCAAGGACTTTCCAGAACTAGTCTATTCTAGCCCTAAGAGTCGAGCGAGTCACCTCTTATTTCGGCTCTCCGAGCTAGCAAGCTAATAAGGAAAGGATGTGTATCTTTCCTTGCATTTGTCACGATTAAGGAGGCTCAGGAAACTAAGATAGAAGATATCCCAGTTGTGCAAGAATTTCCGGATGTGTTTCCGGAGATTTGCCTGGATTACCCCCGCAAAGAGAAGTGGCCTTCACCATCGATTTAGTTCCTGGTGCGGGTCCAGTTTCTAAGGCACCGTATAGAATGTCCCCTGCGAACTCAAGGAGTTAAAGGAGCAATTGATGGAACTCATTAAGAAAGGATTCATTAGACCAAGTACTTCCCCGTGGGGAGCGCCTGTATTATTTGTAAAGAAGAAGGATGGATCCATGAGACTATGCATCGACTATCGACAGTTGAATCATCTCACTATCAAGAACAAGTATCCACTGCCGAGAATCGATGAGTTATTTGATCAAATATCTGGATCCAAGTACTTTTCCAAATTGATCTTAGGTCGGGATATCATCAGTTAAGAATCAAGGATGAGGACATTCATAAGACTGCATTCAGAAGCAGGTACGGCCATTATGAATTTGTTGTTATGCCTTTCGGACTAACGAATGCCCCTGCTGCCTTTATGCAGTTAATGAATAGTATATTCAGGCCTTATTTGGATCAATTCGTGGTGGTCTTTATCGATGATATATTAATATATTCCAAGACTAAGGAAGAGCATGAGGAGCATTTAAGGATTGCATTACAAATATTAAGGACAAACCAATTATATGCAAAACTCAGCAAGTGTGAATTCTGGCTTGAGGAAGTGACTTTTCTCGGACATGTTATATCAAAGGATGGCTTATCAGTAGATCCATCAAAAGTTGAAGCTGTAAGAAATTGGGAAAGACCGACCAATGCTAGCGAGATCCGAAGTTTCTTAGGTCTTGCGGCTATTACAGGCGATTCATCAAAGATTTCTCTAAGATCGCCGTACCACTTACGAGGTTAACTCGCAAGGAGATCCGTTACGAATGGAGTGAGGAATGTGAAAGAAGCTTCCAAACTCTCAAGGATCATCTTACTACAGCTCCTGTCTTAGCTTTACCAATGGAAGGAGAGAAATTCGAGGTATACACTGATGCTTCTGGCATTGGCCTCGGATGTGTTCTAATGCAACAAGGAAAGGTTATAGCTTACTCTTCTCGTCAATTAAAGAAGCATGAAGAGAACTACCCCGTCCATGACTTAGAATTAGCCGCGGTAGTATTTGCACTAAAGATCTGGAGACATTATCTATATGGAGTGCAGTTTACTGTATACTCCGATCACAAGAGTCTCAAGTATCTTTTCTCTCAAAAGGAACTAAATATGAGGCAAAGACGTTGGCTAGAATATCTCAAGGACTTCGACTTCAATATACAATATCATCCCGGAAAGGGTAATCATGTAGCAGATGCCCTTAGTCGAAAGCCGAGAGCACTGTTAGCCAATTGTATGATTCAAGAATGGAAGTTGCTGGAGTAATTCTCTGAGCTCAATATAAGCATAGACACAGACATTCAATATGTCACATTGTCTCATATAAGCATTCAGCCAGACCTATTAACTGAAATACAAGCACTTCAGGATAATGACCCAATATTAGTGGAAATCAAGGGCAAACTAGAAGGACAATCTGATTTCCAAATAACTTGTGAAGGAAGATTAATGTTCAGGAATAGAACTTGCATACCGGATTGTCCCGAGTTAAAGAAGAAGATATTAGATGAAGCTCATAGATCAAGGTACACGATTCATCCAGGATCAACCAAAATGTACCAAGATGTGAAGATGAATTTTTGGTGGCCCAACATGAAAAGGGAAATAGCGGACTACTGTATCACGCTGTCTCACTTGCCAACAGGTCAAGGCGGAACACCAAAAGCCTGCTGGAAAATTACATCCTCTAGATATTCCCAAATGGAAGTGGGAGAATATTAGTATGGATTTCATCATGGGTTTATCTAAATCAAAAGGAGGACATGATGGAATATGGGTTATTATTGACCGATTGACTAAATCGGCGCATTTCTTGCCAATAAAGAGCCGATGGTCAGTTGATGTTTTGGCTGCATTATACATCAAGGAAATAGTCAGATTACATGGTATTCCTGTTTCAATCGTGTCTGACAGAGATCCCCGTTTTACTTCTCATTTTTGGAAGGGACTACAACATTCGTTGGGAACAAGGCTTAACTTTAGTACAGCTTTTCATCCTCAAACGGATGGTCAGACCGAGAGAACAAATCAGGTGGTTGAAGATATGCTCAGAGCTTGCATCATTGATTTCGATGGAAGCTGGCATGATCACTTGCCGTTGGTGGAATTTGCATACAATAATAGCTACCAGGCAAGTATACAAATGGCACCTTTCGAAGCTTTATACGGAAGGAGTTGCCGATCACCCTTATGCTGGGACGAAGTTGGAGAGAAACAACTGCTAGGTCCAGACATGGTAAGGGTTACCACTGAAAGAATACAAATGATTAGAGAAAGACTGCAAGTTGCTCAGTCTAGGCAAAAGGCTTATGCCGATACAAGAAGGAGAGATCTTGAATTCCAAATTGGAGATCATGTATTTCTCAAGATATCGCCTGGACGTGGCATACGGAGATTTGGTGTTAAAGGCAAGCTTACACCAAGATTCATCGGACCCTTCGAGATACTGGAACGAGTTGGCGAGGTTGCTTATCGCATCGCATTGCCTCCTCAACTGTCCGATGTACATAATGTATTCCACATATCTATGTTGAAGAAGTATGTACACGATCCATCACATATTATTGATCATGGAGACCTAGTGATCCAGAAGGATCTCACATATGAGCAGAAGCCTATGAAGATACTAGATCGTGAAGTACGTACCCTAAGGAATAAGGCTATTCCCATGCTTAAGGTACAATGGAATAAGAACTCCGAACGTGAAGCTACATGGAGGGATCCATGAGGAAGCGATTTCCAGAATTATTTTAAGGTATATATTCTACACTCTCCACTTATATATACTATTGAATTTGGGGACCAAATTCTTTTAAGTGGGGGAGGGTGTAGCAACCCTGATAAAAATAAGATTTTTAAATAAATCAAATTAAAAATAAAAGATAAGTAAATAGATGACAAAGAGCCTAAATGAGTAAATCATTGATCAAGAGGAAAATAACGCCTTTTATCAAGGCGCTGATTCAAAAGGAAACGCCTCTGTATAAGGCGTTAATTTAAAAGGGACGCCTAGACAATAGGGCGTCAAATTTCAAACGACGGGAAAAATAAAATTAAGGAAAGGAAATGAAACGCCCTCTACATGGGCGCGTTTACATAAGTAACGACGCTCGACAAGGCGTCAATTTAAATTCGACGCCCTCGCTTAAGACGTTAATTCAGTTCGAGTTTCGTTCGACCCAGGAGTCTATCCAGGGCAAGTTATGGATAACTACGTCGAAAGTAGAATATAGTAAGGACTCTATCATAGAAGTATTACTTCCAATACAACTCTAACTCTATTAGGGTTCCTAATAACTCTATAAATATCCTACGGCTCGACCCAGAATGCTATTTGGCGTTCTGTGGATTGTTGCTGTCATACGTGAAGAACAGGTAATGTTCTTCCTCTTTTCTTTTCCTTTAGTTATGAATAATGAAGGAAACTAACGTCTTCATCTTATGTAGGAAGTCTACGGTAGGTAGTACCTCTCTTGTCAAAGAGAAGATCGTGGAGTCTTCATCATCATCCTCTTCGTCTGCATCTTCTTCCAAAACCCGTAAAGAAGATATCATAGAAAAGAGTCTTATCCTCTTCTCAGCAACTCTTGTCGTCACTACATCCTCTTCGGTGGGCCGCCGGTGATTAAGTTCGGAAGCAACCATCTTGTGGGTGCTACTCTAGTTACTGTTAGAAGTTCAGGAGGCTCTGTTTGAAACAGAGCATCGTTTTCTATCAGAAGCCTTCACGTTCCTTCTTCCAGATCTTCATAAGGTAGGTTTTCTCAAGAACGTAGCCCAAACTAGTATAAATTATGAAATAAACTCATCCATGATCTCATGCATATAGTTTTACTGTGTTTCCAAATATTTTCTGAGTGATTTTAAAGAAGCGACCCAGACAAGGGCGCTAATTCTTGTTTTGACGCCCTACCCAGGAGTCGTCAATTTCATATAATTGATAATTATCCATGTTTAAAATTCTATAACTATGAAACCATGAATCTAAATTAATGCATGATCATACCTATCGAATCCTGCTATTTTTCTTGTCCTGACCATGAAATTATTTCCTGAAATTTTATTATCTAAAAATTGATAAATTGTTGAATTAACGACCTGCACAAGGTCGTCTCTTATTGAACTGACGCCTCAGACCAGGGCGCTAATTGAAAAGTAACGCCCCTGTCCAGGGCGCGTTTTTGTTAAAATTTCAGAATATTGAGTTTCTGCATAATGGAAATATTGAAGGAACGACTATTGTATAAGTCATCAAATTGTAAATAAACGCCCCTGTAAAAGGCGTTAATTTGATAAGTAATGACTTAGATCAGGTCGCTATTTTCCTGTGACACTATTTTACAATGTTACTGTTAACCGAGGGTTTCGTATATATATAAATATATATATCTATATATATATATATATATATATATATATATATATATATATATATATCGGCACTATATTCCAGTCCGTGAATATAGTCCCATGTTTCATGATGTTTTATCGCACTACCCTCAACGCTCATTGACATACAAGCTCTCCATTGGACATTCCGTTCCTTTGGACTAGCGAGTTAGTCATAGAGACCTCCGTAAGTCTCCTCGCAGCCTTGGATTCCCTCAAGGCTGACTGAGCTGGTTGTACCATAAAAACCCATTACACTATTTTGCCATGTCACTCTATAGAAACATGGTATACCGGCCCTCATGTTATGCAAAGTGTGTATCATGATAATTTTCTTAATGGGATGATGTTATCATGCCCTTTGATGCTGTTCTTGTAAACCCCCAATTATATATCAACATTGTCATGATGTTCTTGTAAACCCCAATTCTATATTCAACATGATGTTCTTGTGGACCTCAATTCTATATTAAGAATGAGGACGTCTTGCCATTGATGTGCTGTTCATGTGGACCTCAATTCTATATAAAGAGTGTCCATACTTGTTTGTCATGGTACCCAAGCTAGGGAACCAATTCCACCTAGTTTTATCGATAATCGTGATTATACCGTTATTATCGTCATTCTATGTCAAGTGTCATATTTTTGGACTATATTCTATCAAAGTCTATCCTACGTGTCTACAAGCTTTATTCTTGAAATTCCATATTTGCTACATAAAAGTGGATGTTAAAATACATGATTAATGCCTGCGCATATAGGGCCCGATCTGGTCCTGGGAGGAGCACCCGAAAGTACTTGTGCCCATGGGAGTTGATTGATCACGGTATTGGCATTATACCGAAGTGCATGACTAGCTTGATTGAACATTCCACAAATCTTGTACTAGTACTTGACTTGATATTACATGACTTGTGTGGCCCGAGAAGGGTAATTGTATACTTGCTTGACTTGAAACAAAATAGCCAAATTCCAACATGACATGATGAATACACTTGCTTGAATATCTTGATATCTTTTGATATAAGTTCTTGAAAGTTCATGACTAGTTCTCGTCGCTATCTTATTGTTATACACTCTCTCTATCTTGTCGTTTTATGCGAGCATGTATAGCTATAGTGCATTCATGAAAGATGTAATCACTTAAACCCCTTGCTAGTTCTTGAGATATAATTTCCTACTGAGCGTTCGCTCACTCAGTGTTTCCCTATGTTTCAGGTAAGTCTGAAGATGAGGGAACTCAATCTGAAGGGGATAGTCAAGAGTGAAAGAGTTAGAGCTACTCAAGCATCAATTTAGTCCTATCTTTTCTCTATTTTTGTTGAGTCAAGCGTTGTATTTTATTTTATTGAGTCTAGTATTTACAAGGGTTTGTAATAGATATATTCTTATTAAAGGAATTAATGGATTGGGTTATCTTTATATTTGCGCACTCTATCTTTGTGTCGAATACACTACTACTCTGATTGACATGATTGATATAAACTCGTCACGCGTCTCTGGGTATCTTCCGCTCTCGGGGCGTGACAGACAAGCCCAAACAACACAAACAATGCAATGTGAGAATTTTCACCCAAGTCAAACAAGTTGATATGATAAGAAATATTTTACGGGTTTTAATAGACCTTTTAATGATTTGAATTAGGTTAATTCCCTCAAGATAGAAATCCTATGGGAATAAGGTCCAAACTTTGGGTTGACTAAGGTTAACTCCCTCACACTTATGTAAATGTAAGCCTAAGGGGTGGAAAGGTACAACCGGCCCGACGTCCGTGTGGGAATTCACAGCTCACGGGGACTTATGGAGGTCCCGGATAAGATCACCTAGTCGACCCCAAGGCATATGGAGGCGAGAGGATCACTTACCAAGGGGGAATGTAACTATGATATGCAATGTATGGCCCTATGTGTACCGGAGTGCATGCAAATTCTAACTTAAAACTAGAAAATCAAGACTAGATTAAACTATGCAAATATGATCTAAATAAGATAAATAGTATATGGATGGAAAGACAATACAAAGGTCTACATAACGGGCCCAAGAACAGATCAATCTGACCCTGGGAGGTCAATCAAATCACTGAGCAAAGTTGCCCCCGTGAACCGTGCGCAAACCACATGCAGATTTTATGGACAAAATGCTAAAATGATGATAATTTTTAACTAAGTAAATGTGACCCAAATGATGCAAGTAGTATATGGATGGAAAGACAATACAACGGTCTGCACAAAAATCCCAATAACAGAGCAATTGGACCTCGGGAGGTCAATCAAATCATCCAAGAAAGTTACTCCCGTGAACTTGTGCGCAGACTGCATGCAGATTTTATGCACAAAATGCTAAAATGATGATAATTTTTAACTAAGCAAATGAAACCCAAATGATGTAAATAAGCTATGGATGAAAAGACAATACAAAGGACTATCCAATGGAATAAAAATCAGTGTAATCAGACATCAGGAAGGTAGTCAAATCACTAAGCAAAGATGTACCTGTGAACCTGTCCCTGCACCTGCCTGCAAAACTTATGCACAAAACTCAAAAAGTTGGACAATATTAGAATATGCAAATGTTAACTAAATGATGTAAATGATATATGGATAGAAAGACAATATAAAGGGCTATCCAACGGAACAAGAATCAGCACAATCCAACCCTGGGAGCAAAAGTTATGCCTCGACGAATATGGCCGTGTGAGCATGCGCGCAGGAGTGCCAGAATCTGTAACGGTTTACCAAATGACCGTTACATTCATGTGGCGGTCTACTATAGGACCGTCACACTACCAGAGCCCTTAAAATGCCCCAAATAGTGGAAGAATGGATAAAATATCACCTAAACATGCACATGAACACACCCAACTTACAAAAGAGCATTAAAACAAACGTGATGGGCATTGGTGTCCCACCGTGATCGCCAAAAAATAAGGTTGTTGATAATTTTATCTCTCTTTCCTTTACCTCGCCCCTAACTATGCTAATAACATAATAGCATGAAAAGGCATGGAAGATGATGAATAAAGAGCGATGAGAGATAGAAGAACTGACCGTGATCGCCACCAAGAGTTAACAACGCCACAAGGATGAAGAAAGGAGTGCAACGGCGCTGTGTACCTTGGAAAAAAGATGAAGACTTGATCGCGCTTGACAAAGGAGTGTGGGCAATGATGTGGATTCAAACCTCCTCATCTTCCAGCCGGCTAGAAGAAGAGGGCATCACGTTCATATCATGCTCTCCTGCAAAACAAAGATAAAACACAAAGGTAAAAACCCATTAGATCATGAAGTGTAGTATCAATCCCAGAGTGATAAAATAGGGGTAGAAATTGAGGGCAAACTCACCGGGGGGATGTTTTTAACCCCTGTGGAAATGTGGAAAAGATAGGTGTGTGTGTTGTGCATGCATGAGATTTGAAATCACAAGATTTGATTGAGAGAATAGAGAGAAATCATTGATGCAAAATGGGGGAAAACGCATGTGTAGCAGAAAAGTGCAGAAAATTGTGATGATTTGTGATTTTGAGAGGAGGAGAACTAAGCGTATAGACAATGAAATCAAGCCCAGAAGGATGGAATTGAAAGCTAATACTTTCCTCTTCAAGACAGGGTCGAAGTTATGAGTTGGAGTTGTAGCATGGCTTCGCCCCACGTCCGGAAAGAGCCCTCCTTTGCAACTGGGAACTAGACAGTTTATATAGAGGTTATAGAAAACTCAGAAAGTTCTCCCAAGATTTTAGAGGATAGAGTCCACCAAAATTCATGTTCTATGGATCAATCTCGAGATAATACTAAGGATAAGAGATAGGAACAAACGGGGATCAATTCGGAGGAGGATTCTAGAAGATATGGCTCTTGGAAGGTAGCCCCGTCGCCCAAAAAGTGGAGCTTGTGTTATAGTAGGATAGTTAAATCCCCAACTTTTGTTCGTGATTCTGAGCAAGATAGCCAAGAAAATTTGGAGTTCTTTAGACCGAACTCAAGATAATACCAAGGAGAAGCCATAGGAACAAACGGTGCTCAATTCAGAGTAGAATTCAAGAAGTTATGGGCTCTACAAGAGGGCCACGGCGCACAGAAATGGTGCAGAGTCCAGCACGACTTGGACTCTCTGTGTCATGTGGCGGTCTATCGTAAGACCGTCAGAGTGATGTAACGGACTAGGGTACCTCCGTCAGGCTCTGGGGGTCGAACGGGGCGATTTCGAGCAAGTTTGGGTGTAACGGTCTATTAATAGACCGTCACTTGGGCTCTGGCGGACTTACGATAGACCGTCACATGGGCTGTGACGCGCTCCACTACAAGACCTTCACATGGCTCTGACGCACCACCAATAGACCTTCACACCGATGGAGGAACATTCTGGGTAGATTATGCGCGACCTTAAAAATTGAAGGGTATCTCTCAAACGGTGCAGAACTAGTGAAAGTGGTAGAAGAAGAAATTGTAGATAACTGAGAGAGAAACAACGTTTATGAAGAAAGCAAGTTGATAAAATGATCATAAGAAGGAGAAAATGGGGCTAGAGCAGAAAGAGAAAATTCTGGGACGTAGGTGAACAGCACAGCCTGCTGGAAAAATGCAAATAGCTCACAATTGGGGCCGAACTGGCCAATGGCGTAGACTAAGAAATTGTAGATCTTTAAAAATCGAACAACTTTGGTGAAGGGAACATTTTGAATATAGGACGGGAAGAGGGTGAAAAAGAACCACTTTTAGGACTGCACAGGGGGAGAGAGCCGAATGCTTGAAGGAAGCCAGCCTAAATGGGCCATAAGTCAACTTGGAAGCCGAAAGTTCATAAGACAAGCTCCGGGGCTCTAGAAAATCATGATCTCCAAGGCTCAAAAGATAGGAAACAGTAAAAATAGGCTCAAATCCATCCAAGGAAGGCTACAAAATAATGGGTAATTCGGGACATCAAAAATGATGAATAAGAGAAATGACGCAACTTGTGGGCTAAAAATGGGTGTCAACAGTCGTCCCTACGCTGTCGAAGCTCTGCCGGATCCCGCCATCGGCATCTTCAATAAGCCATTCTCTCCCCTTCTCTTTTGTCATTTCTATCGTATGCATCATCCCGTCATCTGTCATCTCCTTTCATAAGAGAGATCTATTTTTATGCACGTTTGCACGATCCCCCATTCATCGTAGCATTTTCCTCCTACTCACCTTTAAAAACAACACCAACCAGGTGTGTGTCTTACCACGATTTCATCATTCTTCCTCATAAGGGACTAATACTACACTGTCATTTTTCTGATTCACTTGTTATCTGTCTGTTTCCTCTTTTACAAGGGTAACCAAGGAAAGTCCTCTCCATCGGCCGGCCGAAGGGAGAGGAAGAAGCAACCTGCCATTTCCCGCTTTTGAGGTAAGCGCTATCACTCTTTTTATTTTGGGGTCTCCGACCCCTGGCGATCACATCATATCCTCGAGGCCGCGGCGAGTCACTTCCCGCAATGACCGTTTAAATTTTTGTCATTTATACTCTGTGCCGTTCTTATATCTGTTATATCCTCGAGGCCGATGTGAGTCACTTCCCGCAATGGCCGTTTAAATTTCTGTCATTTATATTCTCTGCTGTTCCTATATCGGTTATATCCTCGAGGCCGCGGCGAGTCACTTCCCGCAATGGCCGTTTAAATTTCTGCCACTTATATTCTGTGTTGTGCTCATATATGTTATATCTTCGAGGCCGCAGTGAGTTACTTCCCCCAATGGCCGTTTAAATTTCTACTATTCATATTATGTGTTATTTTCATATCTGTCATATCTTCGAGGCCGCGGCGAGTCACTTCCCGCAATGGCCGTTTAAATTACTGTCATTTAAATTCTGCACTATTCGCATCCCCCGAGGTCGCGGAGAGTCATTTCCCGCTATGGCCGTTTAATCCTCATATCTTGTTACGTTATATCTGTTCTGCACACCCCGCAGGAGCAATCTCCCATGGTGGTTTCTCTTCTCTCTCTTCTTTTTTCCGTGTCGCAGCAAAACGAGCCCTCGTGCTCCGCTCGCCTCCGACAATCCGCGTGACGTCGCTCACATCTTGGCGATCACAGTGGGACCACTTTCGCTTTCTCTTGGTTACTCTTGCAATCTTGACATCGATGTGTGCTCCTCCACCTTTGTACCCTCGCGCGCTCCAATTGTGCTCACAGTAGCACTTTCAGTTCTTATCCCTCGTGCACCTCGTGCACTTCCCCCCCAATCCCTTGTGATTCATTGGGTGTTGATTATATCTTTGTTATCCCTGCTATTTTGTTATGTTATGTATATCTGTTCAGCACTTCATTGTATACATCCACCCCTTTTCTATTTTTTTCATTTTTTTATAAGGATCACCCTTTCTCGGTGAAGGAAGGACTTTCCATTCGGGAATTCCTCTCGAAGGACTAGGATCTCCTCCACCGGGACCTCCGTAAGTCCCCGACAGCGAAGGATTCCCTCTTCGTTCACTGGGCTGATTGTACCATTGAAGTTCCCCGGAGTTAGTTGACCCACTCGTGGTGAGACGAGCGACCCTAGTTGACACGACGATGAAACAAAGTTAATCAGGGTCCTTCCTTTTGTGTGAACTTCAGATTTGGTTAAAAACAAAAAAATATATCAAAACAAAACAAAAAAAAAGAGCGTAAAGGCATCTACTTGTTTGATAATCTCTGCTATCTGCTTGTTAGTGCATGTTTTTGCATTCCGGAAGAACTTTGAGCATGGCTCACGAGTCTTTTGAGGAGAACCACCCTGGTCGTGGTCAGTCAGTTGAGCCGCGTGTCCATGCTCTGGACTCGGGCCCTTCCTATGAGCCCTCACGTGAGGTGCAGGTTACCGCAGGGGACACATCCCCACCATAGGACATCTCCTCTTTGTTGGGTGTCCTCACCAACACGGAGCTCACCTCTGAGTAGCTCCGGGCCTTCCAGGCCATTCTGAAAGGGAAATCCATTTCCCCCACCCCCTAAGAGTCAATTCCAGCCATCGCACCCCTCCAAGAGTCGGTGCAGGCCATCCCATCTCCTTCACCGGTGCAAGCCATCTCTCCTCCCCCACTTCAAGGGCAGGCGAGCCAATAGCCTCCCTCGTTCCAGTTCCCTTCACAATCTCAAACCCCTGCTATTCCCCACACACTGCTCCAGCCAGGGCCAACTGTCGGTGGCCCGGCAGCTCCCTCCCATTCGGGGTTTCCTCCTCAGGTCTATGGGAGACATCTCCCTCACCAGCGGCAGGTGCCACCTTCACCTCCCGAGGAGCTCGCCTAATCGCTCCTCAACAGGTTCAATAGAATGGACAAACAGTTTCAGAATTTGAAGAAAATGGTGGACGTAAAATCCACTCCGAAAGTTGCTTTGCCAATCCTTCTGGTGATCCATCTTACTCCCTCCGAAATGCCTACGTACCACATGTACAATGGCACTGGCAACCCCTTTATTCACCTCAAGGACTTCATGTATGAATCCTTCTATTGGCAAAATGACCAGAGATCCCTGGCATACCTCTTTCGGAGATCATTGGACGACCCTACGCTAGAGTGGTTCTATTCTTTGGAGCCCGGCGAGGCCGAGAATTTTGATACAGTGTAAAGAAGATTCTTGCAAAAGTATCGGGATAGGGTTGGTCCCTCTCTTTCCATTACCGACCTAGTGGCCGAGAAAATGAGGCCCGACGAAGATTTTGTCCGCTATGCTAATAGATGGAGGTCTCTGGCAGAAAGGATAAGAGATACCCTCTCAGAGCCCGAACAAGTAAAGATGATTGTGTCCAATGCAACCCCACAGTTCAGGCACGTCCTGGCCATAAACAAGCTTACTATAATGGAAGAGCTCTACGAGAGGGCCCAGTATATCCAGACCCAGTTAAAAGACTCCCCCATTATGCACATGTTTGAGCCGCCGAAGCCCAAGGTGGTCAGAAAGACAGGCACTGGTGTCCCAAGTGGAGCAATAGAAGGGGTCGTAACAAATGAGTAGGTGAGTGCAGTCAACAATGCCAACTATGCAGCCAACCCAAGGCCCCCACAAATGCCCCGACTTCCCCTCCAACAAGGTCCTTTCCCCTCTCATCCTCCACCCCAGAACAATCCACCCCAGAACAATATGCATCAACCATTTCAACCCCAGCAACAACCCCGACCCCAGCAACAACAACCACCACCTCAATACCACCAAGTTCCACCCCCAGGGAATTACGGCCCCCCACAGCAACAAAGGAGGCCGATTGGCCCCAAGAGAGCCTATTACCCACCATTGCCAGAAACTTTGGCAGATATTTTCAGGGCCCTCATGGCCTCAAACACACTCATCCTACCCAGGGAAAGGCTCGCGTGACCCCCGAATGTTGATACCTCTAGATACTGCGTCTACCACCGGCAGCCAGGACACACAGTAGAGAAATGTTTCCAGTTTAAAGATTACATCTACGATATGAATGATGAGGGTGGAATTGACTGGGATGAAATGAGGCGATACATCGCCACTCTCAAAGCCAGGAGACCTCCTCCTAGACCACAATTCCAACAACAAGAGCAGTTACAACAGCAGCCACATCAACCACCACCACAACAACAACAACAACAGCCTCAGCAGGCCCAACCACAACATCCCAACATGGGCATAATCCAGAATCTATTACCGGAGCACCAACAGCCCAATCACCATGTCAACCCCATCTCCTCCTTTCCGAAAGTTGGGAGAGAGCAGGTGTGGCACCCAGAAAGTACCTCCGTTCTTGCTACCGCCAACCCTATCGTCAGGCAACCCCCTCGCCTTGCCCGGGTAGCACCTCTCTCTCATCAGCCCGCATCACAACCTATAGTACGGCCTTCACCATTTCCACAGCCATTACGTCCTCTCATTCGCACCCCTCCCACTAACTCACCAATAACCTATCAGCCAACGCCCTCCACTATGCCCTCACACCCTCTCATCTTCTCTCACCCCTCCATTTTGTCATCCACCCCTACTACACCTACATCTATGCCTTCCAAACCTCTCATCATCCGTCAACTGTACGCGACCCCGCCTACCCCCACCATGCCTCCACTAACGCCCTCAAAGCCACTCATCACCCACCATCCACCTCAGAACTATTATCCATCTCAAGCCTCTACTTCCACTTTGTCTCTGCCTCCACCTTCCGAACCCCTTACCCTCCATAGCCCATATGAGATCCCCTCTACCTCCACCATGTCTCCACCTAACAAACCCCTCATCAGAGTCCTCGCTCCCATCATCACCCCTGCTTCATCAACCATTCCTCCACCACTACCCCTCAAACCTCTGTTAAAACCCATAGCTACCCCCATAGAGGTGCAAAAGCCGCAAGCCATGGTGCTCCGGAGTGAAAGGATTTTCCGCAAGGTTTTCCCCCAGAACAGTCAGAACCCCGAGCAGTCTCAGTCAGAGAAAGACAATGGAGAACAGCCAAAAAAATCCATCCCTGGAACACAGTATGACTTGTTAAACACCTAGACAAGACGCCCGCTCAGATCTCCATTCTTGAGCTGCTTCAGAGATCCACATCCCATCAGGCAGCCTTAATGGAATATCTTCAAAAGGTCATGGTGAATGAGGACCTCCCTGTAGAGAAGATTTCGGCTATTCTGACGCCAACGGACACACAGCCAGCCATTGTATTCCACAACCACGAGCTCGCCCCCAAGGAAGCTCAAAAGTATGCGTTGTGTGTTTCAATAAAAATCAATGGAGTGTCCATACACCCGTGCTTGGTGGACACGGGCGCATCCATAAATGTGATCTCCATGAGCACCCTCCAGTTATGTGGGGTCGGTGAGGAACAGATAAGACCGTCTTCAATCACAGTCACAGCATATGACAATAGCAAAAGGCCACCACAGGGAATGATTGTCCTAAAGGCAGAATTAGGCCCTGTGTCAGTCTCTACAGAATTCCATGTCCTCGACATGGATCCCACATTCAAGGCTATATTGGGTCGCCCCTATATTGAAGTCATGGATGTTGTACCCTCCACCAACCACCAATGCCTAAATTTTCCATACAATGGGAGGATTATTAAAGTGATCAGTACGTCTGTCCTTCATTCAGTGGACGCTATTAACATCTCTCTGACGTCTGTTTGGCCGTCTCATCGGCCCATATCGTCACTACTGGATGTGTATGACCCATCCCGCATTCCGCCAACACCAGAGAAGCCACTTTTGGTACCGATGTCACGTCTCCCTTCTCATTCTAAAGGATGGGAGATAATGAGGAATATCGGCTATCAACATGGCAAAGACTTGGGCGCGCAATTACAAGGAAGGCTGAAACCGCCAAAGGAAAAAAGGTTGGGCCACAAGTTTGGCCTAGGCTTTGAAGGATCACTCGAGGCAGATGGAAAACCCCTCACGTTGACCCTATCCTCTCACCTCAAGAAGGGGCCCATTGTTCAGATGGGGGATTACCCGCAAGAAACACATGGAGGATCGCAATGTTGTATACTTGGCTGAAAAATGTTCAAGAGCCGCTAAGAGAGGCAAGATTAAGGATCCGAAATGCGAATGGAGCAAATGGTTCGACATACACGATATTTCCATTGCACTAGAGAGAATGTTCTCACCCCCGCAGGTGGACGGGCCGTCATTGATCTCTGAAATGCCAGGGGATACCACTACTGTTGCCAGAATTCCAAACCATCCTCGCCAAGAGGACTCTATCACCAGCGGGTCTCCGTCCGTCATCAACATTGCCATCGACAGCTCATTAGCCGTCATCTTCTCCATTCACTCACCTCAGCCTTCGCTGATATTTTCTTCCTCGGCCAGATGGTTGTCTGACGATTTTCCCAGGTCCCCTTCTCTACTTACATACCTGCGCGGGTTTCTCAACCCGCGCCAGGTTTTCAATCATGATTTGCTCTATAAGCCTCCCAACCCTTTAGCCATAGTCACTTTTCCCACTCCTCCGATTTCTTTTCATTGCTTTGTCATCAAAAATAAAAATGAAAAAAAAATGTCAATTTTCAAACGCCTCAACAATACATTTTCGTTGAGGAAACCTCCTACATCTCCCACGAGTGTGTCCCGACCTACGGGCCACTCATCCAAGGTCCTATGAGCGACCTTTTCTACCCCTCCTCTGAGGGGTCCTTCCCTGTACATTCTTCGACATCTTCTTTAGCTTCTTCATCCGTAGGACAGCTCAGTCAACCTAGGAATAGTGGGTCCAGGGTAATATCCAAAAGGAAATCCAAGGGTAAGCAGATCCCTCGTCGATTCCTTCTAGATCTAGCCAGTAGATGTCAAGCGTGCCTATCCATTCCTCAATTGCTAGAAAATCTCATCCAACTATCAGATAGATTGTGAGGAGAATTGCACAATTGATGAAGGCTATGGAGTCTACGAGATTACAGATGAAGAATGCCCGATTGAAGAAGAGGATGAAGAATGTGAGGACGCGGCCGGCGCATATGCTAGTGGGATGAGGAGATTCGATGAGCCGTCAGCCGCCGTAGAAGAGTCCACCAAAGAAGTTAACCTGGGAACGGGGGAAGACCCTAGGATCGTCCTCATAAGTGATAATTTACCACCCTCTGAAGAAGAGGCATTAATTGAAGTTCTCAAAGAGTATAAGGACACGTTTGCATGGAGCTACGAGGATATGCCGGGTCTGGATTCCACCTTGGTCGAACATCGCTTAACTCTAAAATCAGGGTCCGTCTCGGTAAAACAAAGGTTAAGGCATTTCCACCCTTAGATGGCTTTGAAAATGAAAGAAGAGGTCGATAAGCTCCATAAAGTCAGGTTCATTAGAGTCGTCCTTTATCCTCAATGGGTGACGAACATTATCCCGGTCATGAAGAAGGATGGGAAAGTCAAGATTTACATCGACTTCTGGGCCCTTAACCGCGCGTGTCCAAAGGACGATTTTCCCCTGCCTCATATTGATGTGGTAATCGATAACACAGCAGGTTATGAGACCCTCTCATTAATGGATGGATTTTTAGGATATAATCAAATTCGTTTGGCAGAAGAGGATCAGGAGAAGACGTCATTCACTACACCATGGGGAACATATTGTTACGTGGTCATGCCGTTTGGGTTAAAGAATGCTGGAGCTACTTACCAAAGAGGTATGATGGCCATATTTTATGACATGATACATATATATCTAGAGGTGTATGTGGATGATTTACTAGTGAAATCAAGAACTAGGGTGGAACATCCGAGAGTCTTGGCTAAGGTGTTGCATAGATCAAGGGAGTTCCAATTGAAAATGAACCCGAAGAAGTGTGTGTTTGGCGTATCATCGGGCAAATTACTGGATTTCATTGTGAGTAAAAGGGGGAATGAGATAGATCCCAACAAAGCTAAGGCCATCAGGGATATGCCGCCTCCCAAAAATTTGAGGGAAGTCTGAGGTTTAATTGGGAGGTTGCAATTCATTTGTCGGTTTGTGTCTCAGCACTCACAAAAGTGTAGACCTTTCTACGAGTTGACCAAGCTAGGAGTAGAATTCCATTGGGATTCTAAGTGCCAGAAAGCTTTTGAAGGGTTAAAAGAATACCTGGCTAATCCACTTGTTCTCATTCCACCCAAGCCCGGAAAACCTCTGATCCTTTATATCTCAATCTTGGATGACTACGTGGGGGCTGTCCTTGCACAAGCTGATGAAGAAGGCAAGGAACGGGCAACCTATTACTTGTCCAAACTCCTCAATCCCTGTGAGCAGAAGTACACGGCCATGGAAAAAACCTGTGCTGCCCTCGTTTGGGTAGTGCAGAAATTAAAGCATTACTTCTTGGCTCATGAGGTCCATTTGATTGCTCGCATGAACCCTATCAAGTTCCTCCTGGAAAAATCTATCCTTACTGATAGGCTAGCACGTTGGCAGAGTTTCCTCTCTCAGTTTGACATCACCTACATCCAGCAAAAGACAATTAAAGGCTATGCTATAGCCGAGCATCTCGCTCATCATCCTCTCTCCAAGTTCGATCCTGTCCAATCAGAGTTTCCAGATGAGGAACTAATGTCCATCACTCAATCCGACGAGCCCATGTGGACATTATATTTTGATGGAGCTCTGAATTTCCAAGGGAAGGGTATTGGCATTGTCCTTCTGACGCTCGAAGGCGTTACCATCCCAGGGGCGTTTCATCTCGCATTCCCAGTCACCAACAATATTGCTGAATATGAGGCTCTTCTAGCTGGTCTGGAACTAGCCCATTCTTTCTATATCACTGAATTGCGAGTCATGGGTGATAGTGAACTTGTTCTCCGCCAAGTGCTTACCAAATATCTCACCCTTGATCCCAAGCTCAAGCCTTATCAGGAGCTGGTCTCCGCTTATGCTAAATTGTTCACCAAGCTGATCTTTGTCCATGTTCATCGTGAACAGAACATTCTGGCCGATGCCCTCGCCTCCTTGGCGTCATCTTTTAAATTCCCCTTAGGTGTATGGTGTGAATCCATCACCATCTACAAGTGCCTCGTCCCTGCCATTCAGGACCCTTACCTTTTAAGAATCAAAGAAAGAGTCCTACGGAAGGTTCAGGAAGGGGAATTTCTTGAGAAGAGGGAAATCATGTTGGCAGAATTTGAAGAAGAACTGGTCGATGAGGAGAAACCTTGGTTCTATGAGATCGTCAAATATTGTAAAGATCAGTCTTACCCTGAAGGAGCCACCACAGAGGATAAGAAAGTCATAAGAAGGGTGGCCCAGAAATACACATTGGTTGGAGGTCTACTCTATAGGAGGAGCCTTACTGGTGTTCTATTAAGATGTCTTGATGACGATGAGGTCTGAAAATGTGTAGAGGAAGCACACTCAGGTGTGTGCGGTGGCCACGTAAATAGCCAAATGCTCGCTAAGAAGATCATTCGGCATGGCTTTTACTGGCCCACTATGGAAGAGGATTGTGTTGTTTATGTCCGTAGGTGTGTCAAGTGTCAACTTCACGCCGATAAAATTCATTCCCCATCTTCCTCACTTCACCCGATATCCTCCCCATGGCCTTTCTCCTTGTAGACATTCGACATCATTGGCCCCTTAGGTGATCCCAACTCCCTCACCAAGCAGAAATCCTTCATCCTCACTATGACAGAGTACTTCACCAAATGGGCCGAAATCGAAGCTTACACGAAAATCAAGGTGTCAATAGTCTGCAAGTTCATCATGAAGAATATCCTCACCCGGTTCGGCATCCCTAGCACAATCGTCACAGACAATGGGCCACAGTTCATTTCTCAGGACCTTCAAGACCTCTGTAAAAGGTCGCAATTGCATTGCATCATTCATCACCTTATTATCCACAAGGTAATGGCCTGGCAGAGGCCACCAACAAAATATTGATCAAAATCATAAAGAAAACCTGTGAGTCTAGTAAGTTTTCAGACTGGTCAGAAAAGCTTATCGAAGCTCTATGAGCCTACCACACTTCAATCCGTACCCCCATTGGGCAGACTCCGTTTGCCCTTACTTATGGGATGGAAGCGGTAGTCTCGTACGAGACTTTGATTCCTTCTCTCAGGATACAATTGGATGAGGAATTTCCCCTCGACGAACGTCATAATTCACTCCTTGCCCAGTTGGAACTATTAGATGAGAAGCGGTTGGCCGCTGCCGAGCATGCACGTGTTTATCAAAATAGACTCGCTCGTTTTTACCAAAAGAAAGTTATTGAGAGAAAATTCAAAGTCGGCGAGATGGTCATAAAAAGAATTTTTGTCAAACCTGGAGGGCCGTGTTCTAAACTTCAACCCAATTGGGAAGGACCAAATGTGGTTCAGGCTGCGTATCCCGACAACGCCTACAAACTAGTCAATGCCGAAGGAACCGAGTTATCCCACCCCTGGAACGGGCTTTACCTTAAGAAATACTACCCTTAGATAAGGGTAATAACTGGCATGGTTACGAGGACCATCGGAGTTGGAAATTCACTCTTCGGTCTTTGTAGTCTAACTCAGGGTTAACCTGCGCATACACCCACACCTAGCTTTCGGGATAAAATGAAGCGGAACTCGAGGGAAGCTTTAAAAAAAAGAAGAAGAAAAAAGAGAGAGTGCCTAGTGTTCATCATACAATCAAGTCTTTACATCTGTACTTCATGTAGGATAGGACCCGTTTAGGCTCGATAGGTCTAGGATCTTGGTCTGCCAGAACCGTGGAGATTCCTGTCCGGTCATGTCTGTTTACGCCCACTAAAAGAAGGCAACACGCACACACACAGTTGTTTTAGCCAAAAATTGGTAGTATTGCTTATTGTGGGGCTGTACTCGAAGGTCTCCAGAAAAGTCGTAATCTTTGTTCTCGACCCAATGAGACAGTCGGCGCCCTTAAAACGCTGAGCATAAGGGAACCAAAATACCATACCCTGAAGGCGAGAGTAGGATTCATCTCCTCGAACTCGAGTCGGAGCACGAGAAGAGGGCAGTGTCCCCGCAGGCATATAAGAGGGATTCCCACATCTCAAATTATCATGTCTCCCTCAAAAAAGAGAAAAAAGAAGAAAAGAGATAAATCAAAGCCTGGTCGTGGCCATGCCTGATTTGAACAAGCGAAACCCCTCCAAACAAAAGCTAAATTCCACAAAGGGGCAATGTAATTCTGCTCGAGGTTTGGTCCAAAATTGCCCAAAAGGGAGAGGTCGAGTAGGTCCCGGTTAGCTCGTCGGGTTAACGATTTTGTCGGTCCTCTCGGAAGGTTTACCCCACCATACTCTTCTTTCTTCCCTCAAAGATGAAAGCTCAATGGAAATCCTGAAAGGCGTGCCCCGCTAAGGCAAGCAACCCCGTTTTAACAAAACACACATATAGTTGTCTACTTCAAAAAGCAAAAGCCATCGTCACGAAGGAGTCTTGGTGTTTCTGGTCGGTCAAGACCTCTATCTACCGCCTTGGTGGCTTCTTACTTCAACCTCGGGCTTAGGTCAATGCAAGCGCGTCACCAATAGGTGCGACGGCGTCTGATTCTGGGTCAGCGTCGCGCGGTTGACCGTTAGGGTTCCAAGGTGTTCCATCATATACCATCTAGAGTTGTGATGAAATAGACCCGGGTCAGGTAAATCTTTTACCTCGAACACTCTTTCGGTGCATCCTCGCGGTCGGAAGCAACTGGGAGCCTAAGCATGGCATGACGGTTTTGTCATCATGTTAAGTCTTAACCAGCAAGATTATCATTTGAGGAGTCTAGGGGCCCAAATCAATCTAGATGTGCACACAGGATACCTGGGAGGTTAGTAAGGAACCATGTCTTCATAATGGTCAGGTGCCATAAGAATGGTTGCTAGACATTAGTTACCCCTAAAAAAAAAATGTGTAGTGGCCCTCAGAAGACGCCGTCAGGTGAGTCCCCAAGTGAGAATTCTCTTGGAACATGTTAACCCCGCATTACGCTACTTAAGAACGGTTTAAACACCCCTGTTCCAAAAACCATGCCGGTTGTAATAACAAGTGTTTTTCAAAAAAAAACAAAATAAAACAAAAAAAATATCATTAACAAAAAAAACGTAAATTTTTTTTTTTTTGCATCTGTGTGCTCTCATTTGTGTGTTACATTTTTACAGTCTGTTCCCATTTGCGTGCCTGTGTGTTGCCTTCATTATCTTTACTCTTGCCTTAATTGATAAAGGCTTAGCCCCTTGACCCGTCATCAAGGACAGTCAAAACAAACATTTGTTTGTTGAGCAAGGGGCCAAGTCAGAACAGAGAAATTGACTTGTTTCATTAAGCAATGTGTACAGGATTAAAAAAGCAGGGATGAAGGAGGAAGACATGAAACTGAACATTCCTTCCTTTATTTCCTTCTAAAAGTTGTACATTAAGTTCCATCCTCTCTCTCAGAGTTACCCCTCTCTCTATTCTCCAGGCGAGGAACCCTGGAGGGTGTTGCTAAACCATGCAAGACGGAGCCTCTACTGCTCTGTACCCCCCTTCCTATCTCTGCTCCCCGTCGATCGACAGGGGCGGCAAAGAAGCTACTAACACGAAAGCCACGCTCTCGTGCTCTACGGTAGCGCTCTTCACCATCTCTCAGCAATTGTTCAGCAAGACCAAGGTTGGTTCGGAGTTCAAACAGTTGGGCCTCCATGGCCTCCGCTCCTCCCTCTCAGCCAATCTGTCGACTCTCTCTCTTTCGATGTCTCTTTCCCTTTCCGCACATTCTCTCTCTCTGTCCTCCCTTTCCAGCTGAAGGGTAATCCTCAGCTCCACGGCGTCCCGAGAAGAGCCATCGTCTGCACGATGCCGCAACTCTTCCTCCAGTTCCGCTATTCTGGCTTCCCCCTGCGCGGTGCGGGCAAGTGCATCTTGCACCTCTTTCGTCTACCATAACCATCATCTCAGATATGTGGAAACACGGATAAGTGAAATTCAATGACCAGACTCTCACCTGTGTGGAAAGCATTCCTTCTGCCTCCGCGGCTCGCTGCGTAGTATGAGCAAGCTGCTCATGAAGCAAATCAAGTTCGGAAGTGGGGATCCATAAACTGGAAGAGACACCATATACCCCCATTGCTGAGGAAGCCGCATCAAGCTAGGCGCGCTGCAACACACATAAGGTGACACTGAGGACCTAGCACCAGGAATCTTGGTCTATGATCGTGTGTATGTAGACTTACCGAAGAACTAAAGGCTGCGCGAGTATCATGTAACTGCCGCTCCGTGCCTATCAGGCGAGCTTGCAGGTTCACTATCATAGTGTCGCGAACATCCTATGGCCATGGCATAGGTTAACATACAAAAATAAAAAAGGAAAAATTAAAAAATAAAAAAAAGAAAAAAATGATCACCTCCATAGTTTCCTCGGGATGGAGTCGCTCTGCATACATCGCCTTATAGAGGCGTAGATAATCCTCGCTATCTTGAGCATGTGACTCCACGGGAGTGCCACCCCGTTGCAAGTCCTCATATTGTTCAGGGAACCGCACTCTCCAATCAAGGGAGGTTACCGGCCCACGCGTCTTCCTCCCGACACGTGGTGTAGTAGTCATGTCCACCCATTCCTGGGCAAGCCCTAGGGTCCTCATGGCCAATCGTAGCTGAAGTGGCTCGATTTTGTTCAGGTAGTGGATCCAGAGGTCACACCCGAACCGGACACGACTCGTTATGACCCATGGCTGATCGGCCTCGGTCATGCCCGCATAAGGCCTCCAAACCACATAGGTCAGGTCACACACATCTTCTTAATCATAAAAAAAAAGAAAAAGAAAAAATGATGAAATAATAACTACCATCGCCGCGGGGAACTCTTGCAACTCGCGTCGTAACACCATCAGCTGGTAGGATAGAGGGGCTGGGTTCGTGATGGGTTGCCACCGCCTCACCAGTGGCACCGCCATTGGGCGCCAATGACGAGCCTTCCCCATTGGGGAGGTAATAATAGCTCCACAACTGCATCATCGTGTGTCATTAACATATCGATAAAAAAAAGAAGGATAGGGGGGATACCTGGATGAACGGCGTAAAACCACCCACTGTTATCTTTCGGTCTGCTCTTTCAAACAGATCCGCAAATAGATGCGCCAGCATGGCTGCTCCCCAGGCGTATTGCCCCACTTTCTCATGGTCTACCAGGAATTCTAAGAAGCGGCAGTGAATGCTGTCTCCTTTCGAGCCTAGCAATAATTTTCCCAACAGGAAAAGGAGGAATCTCCTCAAATCCATGTTGGCTCTCTCCCAATTGCTCGCATATACATAGTAGACGGCGTGGCATCCTCTTTCAGTCTTCTCCATGAACTCTTCCAAGGACTCATCATCACGAGAACGAATGTCAGTAAGACCCAACGTCTCCATGATAGGCGTCTTGGCTACGGACATGTTCTTACAATCATACAGATCCACCCCTAGTAACCTCTGAGCAGCCTCTCTATAGTCGGAGTATGTGATGCCAGTCAGTGCCTCGCCATCCACTTTGAGGCCCGTAATTCGGACCACATCTTCCATGCTAGGCACCATGTGCCCCCAAGGCATCAAGAAGGCACGACTCATTGGATCCCACCTTTCACGCAATGCTTGGATGAGGGCGAGGTTGAGCTTGACGGGCTCGATCCGGAGAAAGGCTCCAAGCCCTATCACGTCTAGCCTGGCCTTCTGAAAATCCGGGAGACCCCTATATGCTACCACTACTAACTCCCATGAAATATGTGATTTCATCACACTCTGCGTATACATAAGGAATGGAGAAGGGTTTTTGTCAGAAGAGAGAAAGGAAGAAAGAATGAGAGAAGGGGCAAGAAAGCTCATCTTACGAGTTGTGATTGGGTCCTTTCACTAAAGTGCCCTTCGAGGTCTGAGAGTCTCCTGGAACTGCTACCACTGGACCTGCTTCTCTTCGAGGAGTGGGATGATTCGCCCTCCATTTTGGATCTTAGAACTCTTAGTTCCTCCATTTCCATGGAAACTTGTACTCTTCGAGTTGGCTCTCGATGCCCCTAGGAGAACGAACGAGGGAGGTATTTATAGAAATGGGAGAAGTGCGAGCCAAGACTGCCTCCATCACTGTTAACGATAACCCTCGTGATGGGGCATCTTCCTTGCGGTCCCATGTGTCACTTCACCGCTCGCGCAGGGTAATTGATTGGTGTGATGTGACGACTCTCTCCCTACGCAGCCTAGGGATGCCCTGTCATGTTGTAGAGGTCGTCCGGGAAGATTGTCCGGGAGAAGGGGCTAGAGCCATCATTGTTGACTTCGACGACAGATTTCCGTGCGAAAGACGGTCGGAGCGAGATATGATTCCCCGTTTTCAGACGGGGTCTCGGCAAGCACATCACATGGGAACAGTGTAGAGGAGAAGAAGCGTAAGGAAGAAGGAACGCGCAAGAGAACAAATAAGCAACATGAAACCAAATCACTCCATCCATAGGTCTACATAAACTATCATAAACATCACAATCATGAACATCACAATCATAGAGAGGAGGCGTGTCTGCTAGCCCGCCAACTCTCGCCATCATCTTCACACTCATCCCTCTAGGCGTCTCTCTCCTCTCCCCTAAGGTGAGGGTACCTCAGGGGCCTCCTAGAGCTCCGTGAAGCAGTACTCGCCTCAACCCGTGATACCTGCTCCACAGCAGCGGCTGCTGCTGCTCCCTTGGAGTGGCAAAGAAGCCACCTACAGAAAGGTGGCCAGACTGGCGGAGTCGCGCCCCGAACTCTCGTGCTCTCTCATAACGTGTCTCCATGACTCCTAGCCTCTACCCCATAACTCGAAGGCCTAGCTGGAGCTCCCTCACCTGGGCCTCCAAAGCCTTCCTCTCGTCCTGATCTAGCTATCGCTCGGCCTTTCTTTCCTCTCTCTCTCCTTCTCCCTCTCCGCTCTCTCCCTCTTTGCCTCTCTTCTCGCCGCCTGCAGGAAGACACTTACCTCCATGATGTCTCGAGACGGCCTCTCCTCATCATGACGCCGCAGCTCTGCCACGGTTGCTACCCAGGCATCACGCTCTTCTTCAGCCCGGGTCGCGCGGGCCACTGCACTGGCAAGTTGCTCCCGGAGGGAGGCGATCTCCAGAAAGAGAGCCTAAGAGCTGGAAGACGATCCGCCAGCCATCCCTGCCATCGCTGCCTGCTGGGCACGCTGGAGCAGCCAAACAACAGTCATTGGCTAAGCCCCGGGATTTAAAAAAAAAGTTGGGGCCCTTCTTTCACCTCTGTCCGTCTCTCGAGCTGAAGAGGCCCCACTTGGCTCCCCCTGCACTACCGCAAGTAGCCGGCACACTCCTGCGTGGGTGCACCACCTTGCTGCCCGTCCTGAAATTGAGCAGGGAGACGTATGCGCCAGTCTTCAAGTTTCGCCTTGCCGCGTCTCTCTCCCCCGATGTAGTTCGGCTCATCTGCGCTCGCCCATTCATCGGCCAAGCACGGGATCCTTGTCATATCCTGCGCATCAAAAAAGGAAGGGCCACATCATTAAAAAAATGTGTCTCCTGTCGAAGACGCATTTATCATTCAAGTGCAACACTCACCGAGCCCTCTTCTCCCTCTCTACTTATTTGCTACCAAACTAAAAGGAACTAAAAGGAATGGAGATCAAGGAGCTTACCAGGCCATGCTCGCCTCCCTCCATGTCTTCCGGCCCCTCAGGTCCCTCGAGTGCCAGAAGTGGCCCTTCCCCTTCTGTGGCCGCCTCTCCGTGCTCTTGCACGACCCTCCTCGGGCGAGGGGTTCCTCGCCCCTCTCTCCCTTCACCATGGTTTGGCCCACCGTACTCCATGGATCGAGAGTGGAAGAAGATGAAGCTAAGAAAATCTCGACGAGAGGAGGAGTTGTTTGTGGGCGAAGTGAGAAAGGAGAGATGTCGTCCCGCGGTTCTTGGTGATTTAAATTTGAATTCAAGCTTAGAATGCATCTTCGCGCCTAGACGTCTCAAAAGGAGGGAAGGGAAAATGGTATGCTCTCCGCACGAGGCATAATTCCCCGTTTTTGGGGCAAGATCATGTGAAGCGTAAGAGTAAGTGAAGGAGAAGAAGCGTGAGAAAAGGTATGTGCATAAAAGACAGTCAAGTGACAGAAAAGAAACCATTCCATATAACAAATTGTCTATCATATATATCATAAGTGAGGATGGTGGGTGTACAAATCACTCTCTAACTCTCACCACCACCCTCCTAGTCATCTCTCTGATCATCCATCTCCTCTCTCCTCTGGAGCAGATCCCTAGGGGGCCTCCGCGAACTCTGAGAGGCGGTGCTCCCCTCGTCCTGTGGTGCCTGGACGGCCTCGAACGCACGGCGCCACTCCTCGGCTGAAGAAACTAGGAAGCTGCCTACAGAGAAGGAACCAGACTGTCGAAGGCGCGCCCCACGCTCCTTCGCTCTTTGGTACCGCTCCTCACTCTCTCGCACCCTCCCCTCTGCCGTACCGAGACTCACTCGGAGCTCCGTCATCTGGGCCTCCAAAGCCCTTCTTTCCGCCCTCTCCTTCTCCCTCTCTGCCCACCTTTCCATCCTCTTCCTCTCCCTCTCTGCTCTCTCTCTCTCTCTGCCTCTCTCCTCGACACCTCAAGGGCAATCTGCAACTCTAGCACGTCGCGAGGAAGCTCCTCAACCTCCCGCCATCGTCGGTCCTCCTCTAGCTCCGCTATCCGAGCATCGCGCTCCGCCATCCGAGCATCGCGCTCCACCGTCCAGGCGTCATGCTCCTCCTCTGCATGGATCGCACGAGCCAGTGCATCTCGAATCTCCACCACCTGTCAAAGCCCATATTGAAGTCAATAAGGGAATACGTAGAAAGGGAACCCGTGTCAAGCAAACACTCACCCGAGCCGCCTGGTCACGCTCGGCCTCCTCAGCACGAGCCATCGTGCCCGCCAACTGTTCATGGAGAGGAGACCTTCGGAGGAGGGGCTCGCGAGCTGGAGGCCGCCCCACCAGTCATCCCGGCCGCCGCCGCTTGATGGGCACGTTGAAACACAGAACAACAAACGACAGTAAGAGGCTAAGCACCAGGAATCCAGGTGACACACAAAAAAATGATTATGCATTACATAGACTCACCAGGATGTCCAGCTCCTGAAGAATGACTACCAACTGCTGCCTGGCAGCTGTCAGTTGGGCCCGCAGGTCGGTGATGATAGTGTCACGAGCATCCTGCATTCATAAGCATATAGATTAATGTCACATGCATGCATTTGCACAAAAAGAAATCAGCGTTTCATACTTACCCCTGCTGGCCTCCCTAGGTAAAGGCGTCATGCGTATGTGTCTCGGTACCGTCGCAGGTAGTCGGCGTTGTCCTGGACATGGGACACCACCGGAACGCCACCCTGCTGCCAGTCCTGGTACTGTGCAGGAAAGCGCGTACGCCAGTCCACGAGCTTCGCCTTGCCCCGGGTCTTTTGCCTGACGTGGCTCGGCTCGTCTACCTCCACCCACTCCTAGGCAAGCCCCAGGGTCCTCATGACTAGCCTGAGTCGCAGTGGCTCGATCTCGTTCAGGTAGTGGACCCACATGTCCCGCCCGAAACGAGGTCGGCCCGCTACAACCCAAGGCTGGCCAGCATCGGCCATGCCCAGGTAAGGCCTCCATACCACCTACATCACCATACATGCATCATATCAGTCCCCACTCTAGTAAACAAAATGCACAAAAAATCATATACATCATACCATGGCCTCAGGGTACTCGGTCAGCTCACATCGAAGCGACGTCAACTGGTAGCTGCGGGGTGCCGCAGTCGTGACCGGCCTCCACCGCAGTGCTAGGGGTACGACTGTCCGGTTCCATTGCCTGATCTACCCATCGGGAAGTAGTAATAACTACATACCTGCATCCATCATACATCAATAGTACCAATAATTGCATGACTGTAAACTAAGAATGACTGCAAAATACATAAATGAAATGTTTACCTGGAGGAAAGGCACGAAGCCGCCGACTGTCATCTCCTTCTCTACTCCCTGAGAAAGATCAACAATCAGATGGGCGAGCAGGGCTGCTCCCCACGCATAGTGCCCCACTCGGTCTAGGTCCGCCAGGATCCCAAGGAAACGACAGTGGATGTCGTCCCCCTTCGTCCCTAGCAGAAGGCGGCCCAGTAGGAAGAAGAGGAACCTCCAAAGGTCCAGATCCGCCCGCTCTCGGTCACTCGCGTCCTGGCTAAAAGCTCGTCGAGTTGCCTCTTCTAGCCGCGCTAGGAACTCTGCTCCTCTCTCGCTGACATGCTGACGCGAGTCCACGAATCCGAACGCCTCCATGATGTCTACCCGGCCGACTGTCCTGCTGTCTCTGTCAGTCGCGCTCGTCTCCAGCCCTAACAGCTCCAGGGCACTCTCTCTGCAGTCGGGGTAGGTGACACCACGGATGGCCTCCCCGTCCACCCGTAGTCCGGTGATCCGGACTATGTCTTCCAGCGTCGGCACCATATGCCCACAGGGCATCAGGAACGCTCAACTCAGCGCGTGCCATCGCTCCCTCAATGCCTGGACGAGGGGCAAGTCGAGCCGGAAGGGCTCGATCCGCAAGAACGCCTCGAACCCCATGGCATCCACTCGGGCCCTCTAGAAGTCCGGCAGCCCTCGGTACCCTGCCACTACCAGGAACCCGCTGATCCGGCTCCTCATCACACCCTCCACACCGCAAAACAAAAGAAATTACATCAGTAAGAAAACATAGCCACAAATAATGAACAACACAATGTATATATATATATTAAAAAAAAGAGAGAGAAAAAAGAAAATAAGAAGAGGGGGGAAACAATAATTCAAAAACATTTAACGTCGCATTCATTTTATTAAAACAGCAGAATGAGCTACATCAGAGGTTTAGACACTTCGGGCCTTAACTTCCCTAGTTCAGTTACATAAGCCCTCCACAGCTCGCGTTCTTCCTCTACATGCACTAATGTCTTCCCAAAATACTCGTCTTCCATGACACTTTGATGGCCTTCACTTCCTTTGCATCTCCTTCCGCGCCCAACTCTCTCTTCCTTAGAGGAACAACGCCAGATAACGGTGGGAACGAATGGCGCGGAAGGCCGATTTTAATTCAGCACCGATGCGTGTTGTAAAGAACAAACTCAGTCACACCAATAAATTAGAGTTCAGCTTCGGGGGAAGACCTCATGAGGAGTTCGCGCAAGAGCAGACATGCCGGTGCGCAAGTGAAGAAGCTTTCCATCATAGTTCTGAAGTGAAACGTGTCACATGGTGTGACGGTCACTGGAAGGACCGTCACACCGGTCCGACGGTGAAACGGCGTGAAACGGCGTGAAACGCCCAAAAATTTCAACCACGCCCCCATGCCTCCATAAATGAGGGGGAAATCAATGGGGAAGACCGCTGGGGACCCCTAGCATGCTTCTAAGCCATCAAAACGTGAGATCGCGGCCTAAAAACATAGATCAGGCGAACTCTCCCAAAATCATGCTTTTGCCCAAACCCGCTCAAAGACACCCCTCTCAGCTCTCATTCGGCCTAGAAAACGCGGGGGATGACGGGATGAGCATAGGGATTCGTCCCCCTACCTCAATGGAGCAAAAGCTCCGCCGAATCAAGCTTAAATCATGAAGAACGCTTTGGAAACCCCGCTCCTTCACGCTTCCCACGAACACCGCACGCCCACGAGCTCGCCTCGCAGCCACCCACGCAACCGCGCCGTCGCCCCGCCGCCGTCTGCAGCCGGAGAGAGGCCCGCTGCGATCGAATGGGAGAGAGACGGGGAGAGGGGGGCGGTTTCCATGGTGGGAGGAAGAATAAGAAGAAGAAGGGTGGGGAGAGAAAGAAAAAAGGGGGGTATTTATAGAAAATCTAAAAATTCCAAAAAATACCAAAAAATCAAAAATTATATTTCTGCGATCCTCAGAACGTATCGATCGCAACGGTACCACTCTCGCCTAGGTGAACGACCCGGTTCACCCACAACGAGGTTCCGAAGGAATTACCGAAACACACACCGAGAATCGGAAAATACACGCGAAAAAGTCGCGGAACGCTTCCGGGCCTCCGAAACAACTCCGGATCGCGCCGATCCGAACATGAAAGATGTCTGAAACGAAATTTTGGGCACAACAGAATCGAACACTCCGAGAAACCAGATCCGGGACCCACGAAGAAGGATCCGAAAGGTCCGGGATATTACAGCCCTCCCCCCTTAAAGGAATTTCGTCCTCGAAATTGAGAACAACCCAAGGGGAAAGAAGAGGAAGACTCACTCAAACAGGTAAGGGAACTGCTGACGCATCTCATCCTCACGCTCCCAAGAAGCCTCACCACCAGAGTGCCGCTGCCACACCACCTTGATCAAGGGGATGACCTTGTTCTGCAGGCGCTGCTCTCGCCTATCCTCCACGCGGACTGGAAACTCTGGGAGAGAGATCTGGAGTCACCTCGGGTCAAACAGAATCCTCAAGCACATGAGAGTCATCGAGCATATACTTTCGCAACATCGAGACGTGGAACACGTCATGCACTGACGCCAACTCAGGGGGTAACTGCAACCGATAAGCTACCTCACCGATGCGCTCCACGATGAGAAAGGGACCAACATAGCAGGGACTCAACTTCCCACGCCGCCCAAAGCGCATCACCCCATTCATCGGAGAAACTCTCAAGAACACGCGATCGCCCACGGCGAACGCGAGAGGCTGCCACCTACGGTCAGCATAGCTCTTTTACCGACTCTGAGCCGCCAACATGTTCTGACGAACCAGGTGCACAACATCCACACACTGCTGCACCAACTCCGGTCCCGTCAAAACACGCTCACCAACCTCAAACCAATCGAGTGGAGTCCGACACGGACGCCCATACAACGCCTCATAAGGAGCCATGCTGATGCTCGAATGATAGCTGTTGTTGTAGGCAAACTCCACCAACGGTAGGTGGTGAATCCAACTCCCCTGCCACTCCAGGCAGCAGGATCTCAGCATGTCCTCCAAAGTCTGAATGGTCCTCTCTGACTGACCATCTGACTGAGGATGATACCTCGAGCTAAAAGCTAAATCTGTGCCAAGAGCTCGCTGGAAACTCCTCCAGAATCCAGAAGTGAAGCGTGGATCCCGATCCGACACAATGGAAATGGGAATCCCATGCAACGCAACGATCCGCTCCACATAAAGACGAGCCAACTTGGACACGCTCCAGCTGACTTTGACCGGTAACAACCGAGTCACCTTCGTCAGCCTATCCACCAGCAATCAAATATTATCCTGCCCACTCGGAGTCCTTGGCAATCCCACCACGAAATCCGTTGTCACGTGGTCCCACTTCCACGCTGGAACATCCAAGTGCTAGAGTACCTCCCGGTCGCTGATGCTCCGCCTTCACCTGCTGACAGGTCAGGCACCTGGCCACAAACTCGGCGACATCTCTCTTCATGCCAAGCCACTAGAACTGCCTCCGCAAGTTCCGATACATCTTCGTCGCACCCGGGTGCACGGTGTACCTGCTCCCATGAGCCTCGCGTAACACTGCACGACGAACCTGCTCCCAGGCTGGGACGTACAGCCTACCACGGAATCTCACGGCACCATCCTCGTCGAGCTCCACATCAGCCATAGCTAGAATCTGGGGCAACCTAGGGTCCGCATGTTGAGCCTCTGTCACCTGACGGCGGATGGCAGGCATGACATTCAGACTCGCAAGCACCGCTAACCCTGGCTCCTGGGGAATCTTGAGCCTGAATGAAACTTCGGGCACTTGTTCCTAGAGCCTCTACTTCTTCAACATCAAGGCACTGACCGCGACCTTCCGACTCAAAGCATCGGTGACGACATTCATCCTGCCCAGCTGATAAGACAGGGTGAAGTCATAATCCTTCATGAACTCCATCCAATGCCTCTGCCTGAGGTTAAGGTCCCTCTGCGTGAACACATACCTCAAGCTCTGATGGTCAGTGAACACCTCGAACCTCTCACCATACAGATAATGATTCCATATCTTCAGCGCGAAGATCACAGCCACTAACTCCAGGTCATGGGTAGGGTAGTTCTCCTCGTGGGGCTTTAGCTGCCGAGATGCGTAAGCCACCACTCTACCATGCTGCATCAACACAGCACCCAATCCGACCCCGGAAGCATCTGTACACACCACAAAGCCTCCCGATCCAGAAGGTAAAACCAACACTGGAGCCGAGGTGAGCAATCTCTTCAATTCCGTGAAACTTTGCTCACACTCCTCAGACCAGACGAAAGGCACATCCTTCCGCGTAAGTCTAGTCATCGGGGCCGCAATGCGAAAAAAATTCTAGATAAACTGCCGATAATAGCCCGCAAGCCCCAAAACACGGTCACGAAACCCACGGGGTGTCCGGGACACTCACGAGGTCAAAAGTCGACCACTGGGTCACAACCGGGTCGACCGGAGACCAACACAACACAATCGGAATGCTAGAGGGTCACCCGGACCCTTAAACTCATGGGCACGCTAATCGAGGTAAATGGAACCTCCGGACACCCAAAGACTCGGTCACAGAACTCCACGGGGTGTCCGGGACACACAGGGCCCAAGGGGAGCACGATCAGCCAAAGACTGCCCGCCCTGGGCTGCCTGGCTGGTCCCCCTCAAGAATGCGCTACACATGCATAGCGCATTCAAGCAGAACGCGCTATACATACCTAGCGCGTTCAACAAGATCGCGCTATACTTCTATAGCGCGTTCAGAACAGAACGCGCTATAGGCCTATAGCGCGACAACACAGAATGCGCTACTCACCCCTAGCGCGACAAAAACCGCCTTACTGTTCATCTTCCTCGATGAACGCGCCCTATCGGGGCGGCGCGACCTTCAAGAACGCGCTACCTGAGACTAGCGCGTTCTCAGTCCGAAACCGGAAGAACGGGAAAACGGCGGGAAATCCATTCCACGCCCCATCCACCCCCAGGTGAAGGGGAAGCAAAGGGGAAAACATTCCCCAACCTCTCTAGCACCGAGAGGACCCATTTAAACCCCAAAAATACGATCAAAACGCAAGATTCGGCTCACACCCCAATAACATGCATTTTCCCCAAATCCCTCGAATAAGCCCGCTCGACTCACCACGGCCTACAAAACTCCCGGGAAATGAAGTACGTGAGTTGAGGGTCCATCTCCCTACCTCCACCGAAGATTCGACGCACCGTGGACGCCGATCCACGAAGAAACGCCCACGAAAAACCCCGCCGGTGCCTCACGCTCGCGAACCGGCTTCATCGCGCCCTCGTCCCTCAATCCTCGATCCATCCTTGCCGTCCTCCCCGCCCGCGTCGCCCCGCCTCGCCCCCCCCCCCCCCCCCCCCCCCTCGGTCCGTCGTCCGCCAGAGAGGAGAGAGTGAGAGGAGAGCGTGGGAGAAGAGAGAGAGTGAGAAATGAGAAGAGAGAGAGGGGTGGGATGGTTTATATAGGAAAAACCCAAAAATTCTGAGAAATTCCAAAAATTAGAAAAAATTACCTCTGTGATCCTCAGAAAATGCACAACGCACTGGTGCCATCTCGGAGTCGGAGAACGCAACGGTTCACCCTGCACAGTGTTCCAAAGGTCCGACGGACAAACACACGCGTAAAACCCAAAACGCAACCCGGGACCCACAACGGTGCTTTGAAAATTCCAGAAAATTACCGGCGTGCTCCTCACCACGCCATAGACCCAAGGAAATTCACGAGCACACCACCAATGGGTCCGAAAATCCGGTATAAAAAGTCCGAAGCTCACTCGGACATGATCCGCAACGCGCGAAAAGACGATCCGAAACCCACGGATCCTGATCCGAAAAATATCTGAAAAATCTGGGGCATTACAGCTGTGGCCTCTGCTGCTGGGGAACCTACTGCTGCTGAGGAAACTGCTGATGTTGTTGCCTCTGAGGACAGTCACGCGCCATATACCCTGGCTGGTTACACTGGAAATAAATTATCGGCGCCGTGCACTGTCTGCCTGAATGGTACTCGCTACACCGTGGGCACGGTCCTCGCGATCCACCCACTGATCCCTGACGTTGAAAAGGAATCGGCTGTTGTACACTGCCCGATGATGACTGTCTTTGATCCTTGGGCTTCTTCTTACCGAACCCCTTCTTAAGGAACTTCCTGACCTTCGAGCCAAAAGACACTGATCATGTCGCCGACGCTGCCGGAGCCGGCGCTCCTGAACCACCCGACGCATGCTGATAGGAACCCTACTACAAGGTAGCTGATTGTTGGCTTTGACCCGACAAAGACTGCCCCTGGCTAATCGGTCCTTGAGTCCTCTGCATATCCATCTCCAAAGAAGCCGCAACACGAGACGCTGTCTCTAGATCAGTGGCCGCATTCGCGATCAAATGGTGCCTCAGCTCCTATCTCAAGCCCTGTACGAACTGTGCGGTCTTCACCTTCTCATGCTCCATGATATGAGGTGCATATCGACCCAGTTCAACAAATCGGGCCCTGTACTGCAACACGGACATGTCGCCCTGAACCAGCTCCAGAAACTCACGCATCCGCTGCGTAGCAATATACTCTGGACAGTAGGTACGCTCGAAAGCACTGACAAAGTCACTCCATGCAATCTGCTCAAGTGGACAAAGCTAGAAAGACGTCTTCCACTCGGAAGACCACCACTCCCGAGCCGTACCCTACAACTGGTTGGAGGCCAACATCACTTTGTCCTCTGCAGCACTCCGCGCGGAACTAAACACTCGCTCCATCTTGTCGAGCCAACTCCGAGCCATATCAGGATCTGGCTGACCGTCGTAGTAAGGTGGATGGAACTAGGGATGTCAAAAATATCCGCAAACCCGATTACCCGCATCACCCGACCCGTGATGGATAGGGTAATACCCGAATAAACGGATATGGATTCGGGTTCGGATATGTTTAAAATACCCGTTTCATATTCGGATAGGGTATGGATTTAGTGCACCCGAATCCATACCCGATCCGAACCCGCTCTTAATAACTTAGCGTGCATGTTCGGCCTATGATTTTGATATGAACTTAACCCGTTGTTCGTCATGTTGAGTTTGTGAGTTTGGACTTCTTGCTAAATTGTAAAGATGTTTTTATTAAACATAAAAATTACTTTAGAAAGGAAAGAATTGACCGAATTTCTATTTTTCTAAGTCTCATAAATCTCACATTTTCTTGGAGGTTGATGTAGACTCGTGCTTTATGGACGGATACGGATATCCGTGGATATATCCATACCCGTGACGGATATACCCGTATCCATACCCGCCAAAATAATAGGGTATTATTCGGGTATGGTATTTATAAAATTTTCACGGATAGGGTATGGTATTGGCCTACCCGAGCCGAATCCGATCCATTTACATCCCTAGATGGAACTGCATGAAATCCCTCACTGCCCGGCCTGGCCCACCCCTGGTCGACGAGCCCTCACCAGCCTCTTCGCCGAACTGCTGCGACATAAGCTGGTACATGCCACTGAAGAAATCCTCAGCCCCCGGAAACCTCGCAGCATCCGCTGCCTTGATGGCCGCTGGTGGTGCTCTACTATGCTCCTCCTGCTCCCGCTGAACCTCCTACTGGATCTCCTGACCTCCAACCGACTGCCCCTGCTGAGAGCGAGTGCCCCGCCTCGACGCCCATGCTCGCTCCTGAAGCAAAAGACAGGAAACACGGGAACAGCAAGGTTAAGAAAACACACGATGCCCGATGCCAGCATCACCTATACATCATCGCTGTGGACTAGTGGACCACTACAATTACTTATGATTCTCGTATAATCCCACAACCGCTGCTCTGATACTAGCTGTAACGACCCGAGAATCCGATTATCGGGAAGGCCCGATAACCCGAGACTCGCACCGCCACCCACGAGTCTGAAGACTCAGAAGGGTTAAAAGGATGGTGTGGAGACTACACAAGTGTCACAAATAATTACAGAAATTAAATAATTATATAATTAAGCAAGAAATAAATTAACATTTTACATGATACATGGTCCACAAGATATAATAACATAAACAACAGCAGTAGTCCACAACTAGTACAAAGACAAGAAAGAAAAGTACAGCTACGCGGGGCATCTCCCGGCTCTGACCTCTGGCACAAACGCTGGGCACCTGAACCACGCTGAGCCTCAAACGCACTCCCCTGAGGCCGCGACTCACCTGAAACACGGTGAAAACACGCAGGGAATGAGTCTCGGAACAAGACTCAGTAGGGATCACTCGAACCCTACCTCGCAAACGGGGAAACCGCTACGCTAGCAGTAAGCGAGTACCTCGGGAAGGGAAGCCATGCACTCTACAAAACACCGATCTTACAGCACGAAAACCAACACACATGCCACGGTGGAACGACCGGAACACCACGGTCAACACGACAAAACCCGAAGGTCGAAGCCGCACGACTGACAGTCTGTCACTCCCGACTCGAAAGGAGTACCTCCCACTAGAAGCAAGACCGGATGCGTCCACTGACGACTTAGTCCGCGTCTCAGGTGTCTCCCTCCGGCCCAGCGAGAACTGAGACTATGACGCACTGACTGGCACGCGTCACAGCTGGTTTATTCTTATCATGTGACGCACCAGGGCTGGCGCGTCACAGACTGTGACACACCAGGGTAGGCACGTCACACGCATTTTTGCACCGAGTGTCTGACGCGTCTATGTTGGGCCGTAAGATGGCTGTGACGGTCCAGCCTTAGACCGTCAGAGCCTGTGGCGCGTCTAGAGTAGACCACCAGGCTCAGGGCTGCACCGGGTGGTTCGCAGTCCCGTTTCTTTTCGGATCGTGGTCGTCATGCGACGGTGTTGGTACGTGGGATGGTCTCCATACGTCATCGAATGTGGACGTTATTTTCCGTTGACTTGAGAGTCTACTCCTTTAGTGACCCTCCACTAGTAGTAGCCTGCTTACACGCTTAGTGATCCCACCAGGGAGTGGTGGAGAGGCTTCCCAGAGGATGGTTTTTAGACCGGTTTCCGTCAGGCCCCGCGTCTACCAGCCAGAGTCCGGCTAAGGGGAAAACCGGTCAGAGGGCCAGACCAGGGACGCACGGTCTGTGTGTGCACACGTGGTTGGGGGCGGTTGGACCCGCGCTGACGAGCGCGACACCAGCTAGTCACTTGTTTTGTGGTTACTTGTACGGTGTCTCAGTTCCCGCTGGGCCGGAGGGAGACACCTGAGGCGCGGACTAAGATGTTAGTGGACGCATTCGGCCTTGCTTCTAGTGGGAGGTACTCCTATTGAGTCGGGAGTGACAGACTGTCAGTCTTTGTGACTTTGACCTTCGGGTTTTTGGCCGGGTTGACGGTGAGTTCCGGTTGCTTCGCCGTGGCACGTGTGTCGATTTTCGTGCCGTGAGACAGGGATTTTGTAGATTGCAGAGCTTCCCTTCCGAGGTACTCGCTTAACCACTAGCGTAGTGGTTTCCCGTTTTGCGAGGTAGGGTTCGAGTGATCCCTACTGAGTCTTGTTTCGAGACTCATTCCCTACGTGTTGTCACCGTGTTTCAGGTGAGGCGCGGCCTCAGGGGAGCGCATCTGAGGCTCAGCGTGGTTCAGGTGCCCAGCGTTAGTGCCAGAGGTCAGAGCCGGGGTATGTCCCGTGTAGATGTACTTTTCTTTCTTGTCTCTATACTAGTTGTGGACTACTGCTATTGTTATTTTATTGTTATCTTGTGGACCATGTATCATGCAAAATGTTAAATTTATATCCTGCTTAATTATACAACTGTTTAATTTCTGCAATTATTTGTGATACTTGTGCAGTCTCCACACCATCTGATGCGAGACAAGACCACGGACACGACAAGCTCGTGACTGCCCCTTAACGAGGGAAGCGTCGGACGTGCGCGGTTGAGAAACCGGCAGTGAGCTAGGGTGATCGGCTCTCTCGTGTGCCCGGATCGGGTCACGGGACGGTCTCGCACTCTCTCGCAGTAGCGGTAATGAATAGATAAAGCGAGCTAGATATCCCTACACATGCTCTCTAGCAGAAGCATAAACAAATATATATGAAGTAAGCAAAATGCCAAGTAAGGGAGCGAATGCGATACCTCCACGCGCTCGGCGTGGGGACGACGGACCCGGCCGAAACTCATACTCCCGGGACAATTAATACACCATATTACAGCAAATGAATTATTACCCACTCCACGCAGGGAGGTAAAGGGCTACACAAACGGGCCCGGGAGGACCGAATTCCGGTTGACGGGCGGCTTCTCGCGTCTCTTCGGCAGCACCCGAAGTAGTGACGGTGGGACCCACGTGCTGTCCGGAGGGACCGTGCGGGACCCGGTGTCACCACTGTGGTGGGGACACTTGTGGAAGTGTTCCCTGGGCTGGCGGTCCGTTCGGCACCCGTCGGAATGACCGGCCACGGACCTGCCGGTTCTGTTTTCCGGCGCGCGCTCCGGCGAGAACGGACGCTGCGATCAGCCCCGACGTCGGAATGCGACGAAACTGGCGCCGTTGGAAAGATGCTTCGAAGGGATTCAACCTCTATCCAGCAGGACAGAACACTGAGAACGGTTTCACGGCGGCTCGAAGGTGGCCCGAACGGCGGCGGCGGCGGCACCGGTGATGATCAGAAGTTGAGAGGAGATGATAGAAGATAGAAACACTCTAGAATTGGAGGTTGGAGGAGAGGAACCAGAGGGAGAGAGGAGGGGCTCAAGAACACTCTTGATTTTCCAACAATTTTCTCTTCATTTCTTCATTAATTTCTAATGACACTATACATAGGCTTATATAGAAAATGGCAAGGGGTGGGGGGCTGATAATTTCGTGGGAAATAGGCCATTTTCTTCCCCCATGTGATCAAAACTCAAAATAAATAAATTACATATGGAGGGGGAACTCCTTTGACTAGGTAGGTAAGGTAGGTGGCCAACTTTGATATTTTACACCACTTGTCTCCCATGTGGTCAATTAGCATTCAAACCTTCTAGATGGCCACCTAGGATGGTTGACCAGCCCCACTTGGATGAGGTGGACCAATGGGGAAGGGTAGGGGGCTCCCTAGCTGGACCTACTACACATTTACACAAAAACTCACATAATCCATGGGAATGACTCATTGGCTTATAAAGCCTTACATTTGCGTACATACTTTCCCAAGGATATAAACACAAACTAAAAGGACATAAATGCAAAAGAAAAAGTACATGCTCGGCGTCGATTCCCATCAACTCTCCCAGGGTGGGAGGAACTCGACCCCGTCGAGTAGGGGTAGGGATGCTCGAGTACTCCGGCGGATCCGTCACCGTGCCAAGTAACGCGGGTACGCTCCACTCCAAGTGATCGTCACCTGCTCATTCCATATATACTCGATATGCACGGACTGCTATGGGCTAAAGGTGGACACTCCGGGTGGGGCACTCTCAAAAGGGAAGGAAGCAGCTCGAAGACTCACTAGGAATCACCGTTGAGTCCCTTTAGGTGACTGATCCGGGTATAGATGTAGAACCGATCCCATACTCATCAAGTGAGTTCACTCGCCTCTTACTCATAAGAGAACGACAACGAGCTTGCACAAGACGCATGCAGACAAACATACCACACAAAGAAAAAGCACACCGACTCGTCTATGACCCTAGACATACCTAATGTTAGTCCGACCCATACATGGGTGACGGCGGACCAGGACACCCGAATGTGTGCCATGCATGCATTTGACGTAACCGGAGGTTGACGTCATGGGGAACTCCTAGACATACTACGATGCACCAATCATGGACATTGGGCTTGGATGCGGGAAGTCCGGGAGGTGCAAGTGGTTTAGGGGGATCGGGGAAACCAAAGTCTTCCTTACCCCCTGTTGACACCTTAAAAATGAACAAGGGTGGAAACATATCATACCCGCAGTGAAGGGCCAATGATGAAGCTCATCAACTGTTTACCCGGCTAAAGCCTTTGTCGGCCAAGCTGATGACCGGTGCCGATGTCACTCAGACAGCAGCACTGATAAAGCAGCAGTCACTCGACTGATGAGACCTTCCAGCTCATTTCAATGAGAGTTGTACTACTGCCTCATCCGGGAGTCCACAAATGACATGTCAGGACAAGTCAGATGTCGGCTTGTTGACAGATGTGATATGAGATAAAGATGAAGCCGGTACCGGCAGATGAAGATCCAAGGAACTCCTGCAAAGCCAGGATTACAGAAAGTCCATTTCTGAAGCTGTCACCCGGCTGAAGCCCTCCCCGGCCAAGCTGATGTCCGGTATTGTCGTCGCTCAGACGGCATTACTGATGAAGAACTGCGGTCCACTGACCGATGAAAACCTCCAGAAATACTCTGATGAAACCATGTTAGCTCACCAATTAATGGGCTTTAACAGCTATTAAGATAGGAAGAATGAAATACTAAAATACCTAAATGGGCCCATCCGTGTGTGGTGCCGAGAGGCCAACAACCATGCCGAGAAGTGATGCGCCGAGAGCCACTTGCTGAAGCCCAAAAGGTGACGCCGAGAGCCACTTGCTGAAGCCCAAAGGGTGGCGCCGAGAAGTTGAAGGCAGGCGCGCCGGGAAGCCCGTTTGAGGCGCGCCGAGATGGTGTCTGCCGAGAAGGAAAAGGCTTGATGAAGCCTGCCGAGGAGGGGGGAAACGCTTATAAAAACCCCTCCCTTCGAACAAGGAAAAGGGGGATCGGCGGCCAAAAAAAAAAGAGAGAGAAAGGGGAAGAGACCAACATAGAGAGAGAGAGCCTCCTCCTCCGCTGAGAAAAGAAAGAAGAAGAGAAAGAAGGAGAGGAAGTCCAGGTGGGCAGCCGGGGAGGGAGAGGAGTCAATGCTCCGCCCTCCCCCATGGTTTTGTTTTCTTCTTCATGTAATCTTGCCGAGTTTATCTTGATTTTCTTTTGGATGTAACCGGGATATCCCGATGTATATTCATCTCCCTCTCCCTCATTCCCTCCATGTGATTGGTGTGAGTTCTGGGGTGATCCAATGAAATGACATGCTCTAGTGGCTCGTTTGGGCGCTGGGCGATTGAAGTATCTGCCGGCTATCTCTCCGTCTGCTGCTATGCTTTTCCTCCATATGTTTTCATCTTTAGCTCAACTGAAGCGCACCTAATTCTCTGATGGGTCTTCGGGTTCAATTGTCTTCAGTAGAATAAATATAGCTCTAGATATATCGATGTCGTGCGCCATTCGTTGTCATTCGCATGGGATTTTCTGGACTTGCTCAGGGCCAGAGACAGACCATCTCTTGGCCCCTGAGGTGGTCTGCTATCAATATGTGCAGTGGCTTCGACAGCCTATATGAATTCCTCTTCCCGTGGAAATGCTTAAACCGCATCGATGAAATCATGTTAAAGGTTTATGACGTGATCCCGCCATGAATAGCTTCGTCCAGGTTGTCCCTGAGGCCAGAGACAGCCATCTCTTGGCTCTCAGGGCGATCAAAGACAATATTAAATGGTCCTCGGCGGTTGATGGTATGTGACGACTCAAAGCCCATCCGGCTACTGGATTCTCCGATCCTCTTCCATTCAACCCCTCCTTGATGAGATTGAACCCTTGCCTAATCAAACCCCAGCAGTCAGTAAGCCCACAATCTCCCAGATCCCTCCAATCTGACTGAAAATCCAAGAAAAACTCAAAACAGAGTACCGTAAGCTCTGTTTCTTGTCCCGGCGCCCTCACACCTCTCGGCCCAGCCCACAGTGAATCGGGTGAACAGCTCCCGGCGCCACTTCTTCAGGCGCCGAGAACCACCAGGAGTATCTCCTCCCCTCCACGGCCTGCTCAACCCCTCCGCGCCGAGACCCAACCTCAGCGCGCCGGGAGGCCCGGGCCGAGAGCCTCCATGGCCTTCTCAACCCTCCGCGCCGAGACCCCCCTTGCAGCCTCGTCGCGCCGGGAGGCCCAGGCCGAGAGCCTCCATTGCCTGCTCAAGCACTCCGCGCCGAGAAGTGCCATTGGCCTTCTCCCTTGCGCGCCGGGAAACCCCCCCTTGGCCCCCCTGCGCGCCGAGGAGCCCACACCTATGGCCATTTGGCCCTTGCGCCGAGAAGCCTACGCCGAGAACCTCTCGGCCTCCTTGCCTTCACGCCAGGAACCTATGCACGCTGGAACTACACGGATAATCTAACCAAATTTTACTACTGAGTCTTCAATCCAAATTTTTGTTCCGGGGGCGCTGCCCCCGAAAACCCCCGCAAGGGGCGCTGCCCCCGCGACCTGACCGCACAGGTCGATCCGCGTGCGAGGGCGCAACATTGAGCGTTCACTTACATTCCGTCGTCCCGCATCGGATTTATGAGTAACCCCTTTAGCTCGGGAGGGCTATGCCACTGCATGAGTTCCGCCGGCTTCCCTAAGGGAAAATCAAACATTGCCCCATGGCATTTATATATGGGTAGGGAGGTTCAGCCTCTCTCTTTCTCTCGGCTTTCATCCCGACACTCCGTGGGTGATAGCCTATTTCCCCCTGGGCATAATCCAGATAAAGGGGAAATGCTGTCGAAATGTTGATCGATGCCGTGAACCTCCATCACGGTCATGGCTCAGCCTGTCCGTGATTGATATCCTCCATTTCCCCTTTTCCCCCGAGTCTAGTTGTTTCGAACCGCCGATTCAACGCTACAGTCTCTTTTTGTGGTTGATGTTATTCTCTTACCCACCTTCCCGGCCCTGGTATGAAGTTTAAAGTTATGCACATGAATATCTGTTTGCCTTATGAGGCCTCCTGTTTTGGCGTTTAATCAAGGGTTGTCCTTCCTTGGAAGGACGTAATTAACGTCATAGCCTTTATGGTATGACGGACTTCTGGTCCAGACACGATCACTCACAATCGACTGACCAAGTCAGATCGAGCGCACAATGAAATCGTCACACATGTGACTGGCACGCCAATAAATTAATAAATAAATAAATAAACTAATAAATAATAAACAAAAATAAATAATTATAAAATTATGCGTCCACAAGTCTGGCACGCCCGGTGGGACTGAGTCTCCCTTCATCTCTACGCCAAAATAGGAGGCCTCGAGAGGCCCCTCTTAAATTCTAACTGTGCGCTAATCCTATTACCAGGAATTAAAATGATGAGTGGACTCGCCTCCCTCCGCTGCGGTCGGCTGGTCGTTGATGCTCATGTTCGCGAAGGCTACTTCGCGGTACCCACGGTGTTCGGGTCTATGCCCCCTGCTGACGGATTGCCCAACTGCTTGGGCCTCGTCTTCACCGACCTACTGGAGGTTGCTGAAAAGGAACAAGGCACTGCTACAGGTGCCCCGATGAAGACTGCTGATGAGAAGGGAGGCTCACCAGAAAAGACGGCATCGATAGTCGTCGCCTGCCTTGCCCACCATATCCAAAGGAGGGACACGGTCCCTGCTGCTGCCCACAAGGGAAGAAGAACTAACCGGAGGAGCCGGTGTGCTGCTGCAAGCCGTCGTCTTTCAAATTCTGGAAAGACGATGACGATCGGAGATGTTAGGGTGAACCTCAAGGGTCGCCCCAAAGACGTCCGGTCAGACAGGGTTGTCCTAACCATCCAGACCAACAATAAGTTCCAAATTCTGGCCACTAAGACGGCCAACTGAGAAATTGATGAGAGGAAGCCGCTGGCTCCCAAGCCAGCAAGATATAAACAGATATGGAGGCCGAAGAAGATACAGAGCTGGATTCCGATTCAAGAGCAAGGTGCCGCTGCTATCCACCCTGAAGCCAGAGTCAGGAGAGATTAAAAAAAAAGAGAGAAACTATTTCCATTCCCCCCAGAGCAGGGGGCAGAAGATGAGAAAGAAAAGAAGAAAACGCCACTGCCATCCGCCCCAAAGCTGGGGCCAGGAGATGCCAGAAGAAAGAAGAATATGCCGCTATTATCCGCTCCAGGATTGGTAGTAGGAGATGGAAGAAAGAAAAGAAGATGTTGCTGTCATCCACCCCGGAACTGGGGGCAGAGCGGAAGAAGATGTTGCTGTCTTTCACTCTGGAACTGGGGCCAGAAGATGTCAGAAGAAAGAAGAAAATGCTATTGTCATTCACCCCAGGGCTGGGGGCAGAAGAAAGAAGAAAATGCTACTGTCATTCACCCCAGGGCTGGGGGCAGAAAGAGAAAAGATGCCATCGCCACTCACCATGAAGGGGGGGGACAATATATACTGCCAAAGAGGGAAAAAACAAAGAAGAATAGTAGATCCAGCCTATGCTGCTATTTCAAAGAGACCAAAGGCCTGCGTTAGACAGGCCGATATCTTCAAATATTCCAAGTCGGAGCATTTGGCTGCCCAAAATTTCAAGGCTGGCTTATCAGCCAAAGATCAAAGAGAGGTTGCTGCCCCGATCAAATCTACAAAGGGATAGCCAAGAAGAAATGAACCAGGTGGTTCAAGACTACTTCCACTGTCTAGGGGATTCCTCCCTAGGGCAGCAAAGATTGTCTCGTGCCTTGGGCACCCTACATGAAAAAGAAGAAGAAGCTTTGCAAGAAGCAATGTTCGGGGTCTCCTCTTCTGGCTCCGATGATTATGAAGAAAGGTCACAAGGCCATATACAAGAGAAACAGCCCCAAGAGGGAAGAAGCAGAAGAAAGGATTTCAGTCTTCGACCGCCTCTCATAATCCGAGTCAGGTCAGGAGGAAAGTCCACAGCCAGAAAGGAAAGATACAGGTTTTTACCTACAATATGGCCAGTGTCGCCAAGAAATATAACACATTGCCAGACCAGCCTGAAGAGCTGATTGAATTGGCACACCGGTTGGGTGCTATCACAAGAAGAAGCCGAGCAGCAAAAGAAAAGATAATGGCTGCCGATGAAGCCCGAAGAGTCACGATAATGACAGTCAATGTAGTGACTGAAGAAAAAGAAGACAACCCTCTGGGTGTTTCCACTGAAGGAATGTCGGGAGAGATACAGATCCCGACAACCCTGGATCCCATGATCCAGATGACATTCAAAAGATATCAGCAGGAGATTGACTCCCTCAGAAAATAGCTGAATGAAAGAAATGAGCAAATGACAGTCTCCAAGCATGCTGAGCCAGCTGGACAGACTTCCAGCTCGATAGGGGTGGCCTCTCCGGTCCATCCTACTCAAACTGACAAAGGCAAGGCACCAAATCAACCTTCTCTACAACAAATGGCAGCTCAGCCCTCTGCGTCTCAAACGCAGCCTGCCATGCCTGCTCTGCATGCAACAAATATGATAACCCCCTTCAGCCGACAGCGGGCACACTTCTTCCTGGAGCCTATACATCCGGATGTGGCTGGCAAGCTGATGATAAAAAATTATTGAAATGAAGCTATCCGAAAGGACCAGGGATTCCAGTACCTATGATGTTTATAAGGTACCATATCCTGCGCCCTATGCTGCTAAGAAACTACAACCAGGCGTCAGCAAGCCGCCGAAATTTGAAAATGCAATGGCCGGACTCTCAAGAAGATGATGAAGAGATATGCTTCATACCAGTAAGGTCAGAGCAAGCCAAAGCTTTGGTCTCCCGTCATGATGATAAAACCAGGGAGAAGTATGGGCGCCTCCCACCACCAAAAGAAGAAGCATGCTACCCCACTCCTCCTCCATATGGAGGCATAAGGGCAAAGATGTCAAGATCTGAAAACCAAGGCGCATCTAGCGTCTTTAATAGAACACTGCCAGTCCCTCCTGAGGTCAAGATAGGGGGCAACATTATTGGCCTTGCCATGATGACAGAATTATATGAAAAATTGCAAGAAGTTGAATTGCTGCAGAGCAAGCTGAATGAAATGGGTTTTCATATACCCGGTCTGCACTCAAACCCACCAATTCTGGCGGTGACGGGTGGTCCCAAAATAGAACAGATGAGGGAAATGAAACCTACCGAGGAAGAAATTACTAAGGCAGAACTGTATGAGACTAAACAAGGGGTTGATGAACCTACTCTGGATTATATCCGCAGATGAAAGGACCTTTCTGCCAGATGTTGACACCCGCCAAACCAAGAGGGGGCTGTCCAGATATGCAAGCGTAACCTGAAGATAGAAATCTTAACAAGGTTGATTGGCATCGAAGTCAAGTCCTTCGATCTCCTGAATGAGATTATGGCTGATATTAAGGCCTTTTTGGCGAAATACTGCCCGGCCGCTACCTCCCTAAGTCAAAAGAACAAGCCTGCCAATGAACAACTGATGCATAAATATACTCACATTGCCAATTTTCAAAGCTTTCGAGAAACGAAGGAAGAAAGCAAAGAAGGCAGCTATCTCTTCGTCGGTAAAGACTGGCGAGCTAGGCCATTCCCTAAGAAGCAAAATGACTAAACCCTACTCCTTTCCTGAGGAAAAGACTCGGGCCCTATTCGAGTGGGTTACCCACTACAACAAGGATACATTCCCGGCCCCAAAGAAGCCTGGTGATGCTACAAGAAAAGATGACACCCCACTCTGGGGCAGATGTATACCAAAAAAAAAGGGGGGGGGAAAGAAAAAATGATGATGGTGAAGGATGCTAATGATACCCCTTCCTAGGGGCAGATGTACACATAAAAGATTAAAAAAAATGAATAATGAGGGATGCAGATGGTGCCTCGTTCTGGGGGCAGATGTATTAACACAAAAAAAAGATGATGAAATGATGCAAGATACAGATGATACCCCATTCCGAGGAGGGGGATGCATATCAAAAATAATAATAATAATAATAATATAGGAAGAAAAATGATGATTATGAGATGATGGAAGTTCCAAATAGTACCCCGTCCCGGGGGCAAATGTATGCCAAACAATGAGAAATATTGATGGTACCCCATCCCGGGGGCAGATGTATGCCAAAAGAATGATGGAAGATGCACATAGTTCCCCACTCTAGGGGTAAATATATGAAATCTCAATGACGGCATGCATGGCCGTTGCTGGATATGTTCACCCCTTTAAGAGGGCAATGATCACTTATGGGAATGATGAATAAAATTGGAGCATTGACCTTTCAAGGGCCATCCTCTCGCAGACTCTTACACTGCACGTCTGCTGCTGATGTCAGGGACTATCCAAATGATGAAACCCCAGATGTCAATGAACAATAAAGGATGGATCAATGAAGAATGATGGAAGTTCGCCTAACCACCGGCGTTCAGGCCGATAGATGCCCGATGAGCCTCTGGAGTGCCAGAGATGTCTAGCCTTCGGCATTCGACATGATAGATGTTCCCAAGCATCAGTCGCCAGCATGCCAACCAAAAGAAGTCAAAACTCTAGCTGTCAGCACCCAAGCAGACATGCGTCAGATGTTCAGCTGATCGGAGCCCAAGCCGACAGATGTTCTGCTAACCAAGGCTCAGGCCAACAGATGTTAAATACTCAGGCGATGATGTTCGTGCTGACAAATGATTCAACAAGTATTCAAAGGGGGTAGATATCCCACCATCGGCATCTCAGCCGACATATGTCAAGCTTTCAGCCATCGGCACCCTGGCCGATAGATGCCCGATGATCCTCTGGAGTGCCAGAGATGTCTAGCCATCAGCATTCGATATGACAGATGCTCATAAATTTGCCAGTATGGCCAGCTAAGAGAAATCAAAATTCTAGCTATCTGCGCTCAAGCAAATAGATATTCTACCATCGGCACTCAAGCCGACCAATGTGCAAAGATTGCCAAAGAAAAGTCAACAGAATCAGTGATATGCAAAGATGTAGATGTCCAGCTGATCAGAGCCACATTAAACGATGAGACTCACATTCCCAGCAAACGGCTTCAGGCCTGAGCTGCTATCCATAAATCAATTCGGACATTTCGTCTAGATAGATTATGAAACCCTATTCCTTTGCGTTAATGTTAAACCCCACATTAACGATGAAACTCACATTTCCAGTAAACGGCTTTGGGCCCGAGCTGCCATTCATAAATCAATTCAGACCTTTCGTCTGGATAGATCATGAAATCCTATTCCTTTGCGTTTATGCCAAACCCCAACATTGACGATGAAGCATACATTCCCAGTAAACACCTTTTTCCTTGGTCTAGCGGCACACCGCCCTAACCAAGCTACCTCTTCCTTGGTCTAGTGGCGCTCCGTCCTAGCCAAGCTATCCCTTATCTTGGCCTGAGGCACTCCACCCTCGTCGAGCTACGAGACTCTGCCCATCAAGCCTCGCCAGGCTAGGCCCATAAACCTTTGCCCTCTTGCTCAAGGCACCCCGCCTTGGCCGAGCTCTCAAATGTTAATCCCAAGCCCCACCAGCACTATAACAGCATAGTCAAATCCATCAATAGTCCCGCCGGACAACACAGTCGGCTATCCTGGCTCTTACAGCTTGCTATTCTGGCTCTTGCAGCTTGCTATTCTGGCTCTCGCAGCCTGCTATCCTGGCTCCTGTAGCCTGCTACCTCTGGCTCCTGTAGCCTGCTATCCTGGCTCTTATAGCCTGCTACCTCTGGCTTATTTAGCCTGCTACCCTGGCCCCCACGGCCTGCTATCATCACTTTCCTGGATCCTGTTACCTCGGCCTTTATGGCTTGCTACCCTGCTATACCGACTTTTACGGTCCATTAACTTGCTACCTTGGCTTGCGCAGCCTGCTATCTCACCATCTCCGAGTCCTTGTGACCTGCTATTCTATTATCTTTCACTATCCATGAAATTCTCGGCCTTGACATGCCGTCAAAAGCCCGCTGTCTCGCTACCCTTGTGGCTTAAGCCTACTTCAACAATGACCATCATGTCCCACCGGGATGATGGCTACAATTCAATGACTTGGGCTCCCCTTGAAGCATGCTTCCCTCCTACTGCTAGATGATAAAACTCTATTCTTCTTTACATTGGTGTCAACCCCACATCAATGATAAAATCCACATTTTCGGCGAACGGCTTCAGGCCTAAGCCGCTATACACCAACATCGGTTCAGACCTTCCGTCTGGATCAGATGATGAAACCTTATTCTGCCTTGCATTGATGTTTGCCCTCACATCAATGATAAAATCCACCTTTTCGGCGAACGGTTTCAAGCCTAAGCCGCTATACACCAACATCGATCCAGGTCTTCCATCCGGATTAGATGATGAAATCATATCCTTCTTTGCATTGGTGTTTACCTCACACCAACGATAAAACCCGCTCACCTTTTCGGTGAATGGCTTTAGGCCTGAGCTGCTACATACCAACATCAGTCCAGACCTCCCGTCTAGGTCAGGTGCATGCATGGGTTGTCTTCGAGAGTCCGTCGAGGCAACATCAATTATGGATTGCTTCCAAGTCTGACATCCTACTAGGATCCGATATCCTATCTTCTGGCCTCTGACATCCAGTCAAAGCCAGCTATCCTTGTTTGCGAGCGCAACGCCCTATCATATATTTCAAGTATCTCATTTTTCGGCTTGGCCGTCTCGGCCAAAGCCGCTATTACAATTCTTCGGCTATCTCTGCTTTCGATTTAGCCGTTCTGGCCAAAGCCACCATCGCAACTTGTCAGTCATCTAGTCTTTCGGCTTCGCCATTTCGGCCGAAGCTGCTATCATGATTTTCAAACTACTCTATCTGTCGGCTTAGCCATTCCGGCCAAAGCTGCTGTCATAATTTTTGACCATTCTATCTTTCGGCTTAGCCATTCCGGCTAAGGCTGCTATTACAACTTCCAACTGCTTCATCCCTCGGCTTAGCCATTTTAGGCCAAAGCCTGCTGTCTCTAGCTCTCGGGGCCTGCTATCCCTTGCTTCTACAGCCTGCTATCTCTGGCCCTCGTAGCCTGCTATTCCTGGCTCTTATAGCCTGCTGTCTCTGGCTCTTGTAGTCTGCGATTCCTCGCTTCTATAGCTTGCTATTCTGGCTCTTGTAGCCTGCTATCTCTGGCTCTCATAGCCTGTCATTCCTGGCTTCCACAGCCTACTGTCCCGGCTTTTGTAGCCTGCTATCTCTGGTTCTCGTAGCCTGCTACTCTTGGCTTCTACAGTCTACGGTCCTGGCTTCTATAGCCTTCTATCCTGGCTCTTATAGCCTGCTGTCTCTGGCTCTTGTAGCTTGCTATTCCTCGCCTCTATAGCTTGCTATCCTGGCTTTTGTAGGCTGCTATCTCTGGTTCCCGTAGCCCGCTATTCCCGAATTCTATAGCCTGCTAGCCTGGCTCTCGTGGCTTGCTATTCCTGGCTCCTACAGTCTACTGTCCTGGCTTTTGTAGCCTACTGTCTCTGGCTCTCGTAGTCTGCTATCCCTGGCTTCTACGGCTTTCTATCCTGGCTCCTATAGCTTGTTGTCTCTGGCCCTCGTAGTCTGCTATCATCTCATCCACACCCTTTCTTGGTTTAGCGGCACTCCGCCCTAACCGAGCTACCCTATTTCTTGGTCTAGCGGCACTCCGCCCTAACCGAGCTACCCCATCTCTTGGTCTAGCGGCACTCCGCCCTAACCGAGCTACCCCATCCCTTGGTCTAGCGGCACTCCGCCCTAACCGAGCTACCCTATCCCTTGGTCTAGCGGCACTCCGCCCTAACCGAGCTACCCCATCCCTTGGTCTAGCGGCACTCCGCCCTAACCAAGCTACCCTATCTCTTGGTTTAGCGGCACTCCGCCCTAACCGAGCTACCCTATTTCTTGGTCTAGCGGCACTCCGCCCTAGCTGAGCTACCCTCTTCTTTGGCTTAGCGGCACTCCGCCCTAGCCGAGCTACCTATTTCTTGGTTTAGCGGCACTCCGCCCTAACCGAGCTACCCTATCTCTTGGTTTAGCGACACTCCGCCCTAACCGAGCTACCCTATTTCTTGGTCTGGCGGCACTCCGCCCTTGCCGAGCTACCTATTTATTGGTTTAGCGGCACTCCGCCCTAACCGAGCTACCCTATTTCTTGGTCTAGCGGCACTCCGCCCTAACCGAGCTACCCCATCTCTTGGTCTAGCGGCACTCCGCCCTAACCGAGCTACCCCATCCCTTGGTCTAGCGGCACTCCGCCCTAACCGAGCTACCCTATCCCTTGGTCTAGCGACACTCCGCCCTAACCGAGCTACCCCATCCCTTGGTCTAGCGGCACTCCACCCTAACCAAGCTACCCTATCTCTTGGTTTAGCGGCACTCCACCCTAACCGAGCTACCCTATTTCTTGGTCTAGCGACACTCCGCCCTAGTCGAGCTACCCTCTTCCTTGGCTTAGCAGCACTCCGCCCTAGCCGAGCTACCTATTTCTTAGTTTAGCGGCACTCCGCCCCAACCGAGCTACCCTATCTCTTGGTTTAGCGGCACTCCGCCCTAACCGAGCTACCCTATTTCTTGGTCTGGCGGCACTCCGCCCTTGCCGAGCTACCTATTTCTTGGTTTAGCGGCACCCCGCCCTAACCGAGCTACCCTATCTCTTGGTTTAGCGGCACTCTGCCCTAACCGAGCTACCCTATTTCTTGGTCTAGCGGCACTCCGCCCTAGCCGAGCTACCCTCTTCTTTGGCTTAGCGGCACTCCGCCCTAGCCGAGCTACCTATTTCTTGGTTTAGCGGCACTCCGCCCTAACCGAGCTACCCTATCTCTTGGTTTAGCGGCACTCCGCCCTAACCGAGCTACCCTATTTCTTGGTCTGGCGGCACTCCGCCCTTGCCGAGCTACCTATTTCTTGGTTTAGCGGCACTCCGCCCTAACCGAGCTACCCTATTTCTTGGTCTAGCGGCACTCCGCCCTAACCGAGCTACCCTATCTCTTGGTTTAGCGGCACTCCGCCCTAACCGAGCTACCCTATTTCTTGGTCTAGCGGCACTCCGCCCTAGCCGAGCTACCCTCTTCTTTGGCTTAGCGGCACTCCGCCCTAGCCGAGCTACCTATTTCTTGGTTTAGCGGCACTCCGCCCTAACCGAGCTACCCTATCTCTTGGTTTAGCGGCACTCCGCCCTAACCGAGCTACCCTATTTCTTGGTCTGGCGGCACTCCGCCCTTGCCGAGCTACCTATTTCTTGGTTTAGCGGCACTCCGCCCTAACCGAGCTACCCTATTTCTTGGTCTAGCGGCACTCCGCCCTAACCGAGCTACCCCATCTCTTGGTCTAGCGGCACTCCGCCCTAACCGAGCTACCCCATCCCTTGGTCTAGCGGCACTCCACCCTAACCGAGCTACCCTATCTCTTGGTTTAGCGGCACTCTACCCTAACCGAGCTACCCTATTTCTTGGTCTAGCGGCACTCCGCCCTAGCCGAGCTACCCTCTTCCTTGGCTTAGCGGCACTCCGCCCTAGTCGAGCTACCTATTTCTTGGTTTAGCGGCACTCCGCCCTAACCGAGCTACCCTATCTCTTGGTTTAGCGGCACTCCGCCCTAACCGAGCTACCCTATTTCTTGGTCTGGCGGCACTCCGCCCTTGCCGAGCTACCTATTTCTTGGTTTAGTGGCACTCCGCCCTAACCGAGCTACCCTATTTCTTGGTCTAGCGGCACTCCGCCCTAACCGAGCTACCCCATCTCTTGGTCTAGCGGCACTCCGCCCTAACCGAGCTACCCCTCCTCTTGGTCTAGCGGCACTCTGCCCTAGCCAAGCTATCCTATTGCCTGGTTTAGCGGCACTCCGCCCTAGCCGAGCTACCCCATTTCTTGGTTTAGCGGCACTCCGCCCTAGCCGAGCTACCCATTCCTCGGTTAGCGGCACTCCGCCCTAATCAGGCCACTTCATCTTGGTCAATGGCACTCCACCCTGATCGAGCTACCCTCTCCTTGGTCCAGTGGCATCTCGCCCTGCCCAAGCTGCTCTCTCTCTCAGCTCGCATATCAAATAAAAGAAAAGAAGAAAAGAAAAGAAAAATGGGGTTAAAAATAGTGATACCCCGACAGTCTTGTTCAGACATTCTGAACAAGGGCAAAAATGGCCAAAACCCAGCTGTGGTGAAAACCCGAAAGGGCACTGCAGGCAAAATCGGGTACCCCGCCACGTGAAAACCCGAAAGGGCGCGTGGGCAAAAGCAAGAGGGGGCTGGCTCCGGTGAAAACCCGAAAGGGCACTTGGGTCAGTAATGTGGTAATCCCAAAGAACGCCTCACCTCCCGCCATAAAACTCCTCGTCAATCGACCGGCGCCCTGCCCGATCGACGATTAGACCCACTCAGTATAGGCCCTACGTCTATCCTGATAAAAGCCCTTATACCTTGTCCAAAGTCCCGCCATGGCGAAGTTCACTGTTGATCGATTGGCGCCTTGCCCGATCAATGATGAAACCTATCCAGTTTAGACCTTACGTCTATTCTGATGAAATTCATGAAATCCTTGCATTGGTACAAACCCAACACCGATGATGAAACCCACCTTTGGTCAACGGGGCACCCTGTTCGACCGACAAAGGAACCTGTCCGGTCTAGACCTTACGTCTATGCCGACTAGAGCCGTGCATCCCTTCCTATCCCACCGTGATGAAACCTACCATTGGTCGATCGGCACCTTGCCCGATCAATGATGAAACCTATCTGGCTTAGACCTTACGTCTATCCCGATGAAACCTATGAAATCTTTGCATTGGTATAAATCCAATACCGATGATGAAACCTACTTTGATCGATTGGCGCACTGCCCGGTCAATGATAAAACCTATCCGGCTTAGACCTTACGTCTATCCCGATGAAACCCATGAAATCTTTGCATTGGTATAAACCCAATACCGATGATGAAACCTGCTTTGATCGATTGGCGCACTGCCCGGTCAATGATAAAACCTATCCGGCTTAGACCTTACGTCTATCCCGATGAAACCTATGAAATCTTTGCATTGGTATAAACCCAATACCGATGATGAAACTTGCTGTTGATTGATTGGCACACTGCTCGATCAGCGATGAAACCTATCCAGTTTAGACCCTACGTCTATCCTGATGAAACCCATGAAATCCTTGCATTGGTATAAACCCAATACCGATGATGAAACTTGCTGTTGATCTATTGGCATACTGCCCGATCAGCGATGAAACCTATCCAGTTTAGACCTTATGTCTATCCTGATGAAACCTATAAAATCCTTGCGTTGGTATAGACCCAATACCAATGATAAAAGTAGCTACTAATGGGGTGGCCCGCCGCCTGAGCAATGCCGAAGCCCGTCCGGGGCAGATCTCCGTCTGCTCTGATGAAAATGCTACACCCATTCTCAAATCAACCCGGACCTTCCGTCCGGATAGATGATAAAACCTCATCCCCTTGCGTTAATGTTAAACCCCACATTAACGATGAAACCTACGTCTCCAGCGAATGGTTTCGTGCTTAAGCTGCTACACACATCCTTGAACCGATCCGGACCTTCTGTCTGGATGGATGATGAAATCCCATTCCCTTGCGTTGATGGCAATCCCCACATCAACGATATAGCCATGCTCCCGGCGAACGGCTTCACGCCTAAGCCACAAAACACACTCAAGTCGACCCAGGCCTTCCGCCTAGGCAGACGATGAAAACCTTATGTCCCTTGCATTGGTGTCAGCACCCACATCAATGATGATACATACACAAGTTGAGCACATGGCTTAACAATTTACGAAGCTAAAGTCCCAATAAAAAAAGAAAAGAAGAGACAAAATGGGGTTAAAAATAGAGATACCCCGCCAGTCTTGTTTAGATACTCTGAACAAGGGCAAAAATGGCCAAAACCCAGCTGCGGTGAAAACCCGAAAGGGCACTGCAGGCAAAATCGGGTACCCCGCCACGTGAAAACCCGAAAGGGCGCGTGGGTAAAAGCAAGAGGGGGCTGGCTCCGGTGAAAACCTGAAAGGGCGCTTGGGTCAGTAATGTGGTAATTCAAAGTTCCATGCCAACCGGCACGCTGCCTTTATCTCCCCTTCACTGATGAAGCCTTCCGTCGGTCATCTGGCTCTATGCCCCACCGATGATAAAGCCTTCCCGGGGTGGACCTTACGTCTACCCTGATGAAACCTACATACCCTCTTTCAAACATCCCACCGACAATGAAACATATCACCATTCTGCTAAAGCCTGCCCAGCTCAGACCTCACGTCTGTCCTGATGAAACCTACACATTTCTTGGCAAAGTCCCACCCGTCATAAAACCTACTGGAATAGACCTTACGTCTGTCCTGACGAGACCTACACCTTTACATATGTTCAACTGTTGATCGACCGGCACCTCGCCCGATCAATGACGAAATCTTCTGTCCGGTTTAGACCTTACGTCTACCCCGATAAAACTTATGAAACTCTTCTTGCGTCGATATAAACCCAATATCGATGATGAAACCAACTGTTGATCGACCGGCACCTCGCCCGATCAATGATGAAACCCTGTCAGTTTAGACCTTTCATCTATTCTGATGAAACTTATGAAACTCTCCTTGCGTCGATATAAACCCAATATCGATGATGAAACCAACCATTGATCGATTGGCACCTCGCCCGATCAATGATGAAACCCTGCCAGTGTAGACCTTTCGTCTATTCTGATGAAATTTATAACACCTTCTTTGCATCGATATAAACCCAATATCGATGATGAAACCAACTATTGATCGATTGGCACCTCGCCCGATCAACGATGAAACCCTACCGGGATAGACCTTCCGTCTGTCCTGATGAAAACTACGCACCCTTTAATGTCCCACCTGCTATAACCTCTACCCAGTTTAGACCTTTCGTCTATTCTGATGAAACTTAAACTCCTCCTTGCGTCGATATAAACCCAATATCGATGATGAAACCAGTTGTTGATCGACCGGCACCTCGCCCGATCAATGATGAAACCCTGCCAGTTTAGACCTTTCGTCTATTCTGATGAAACTCATGAAACTCTTTTTGCATCGATATAAACCCAACATCGATGATGAAACCAATTGCTGATCGACCGGCACCTCGCCCGATCAATGATGAAACCCTACTGGGATAGACCTCTCATCTACACTCTCCTGCTAAACACGGGTCATCCGCATAAAGGCTGCTGAGACCACTACCCTTCCATAAGAAGGAAATAACAACACATGAAGAAGATGTTCAGCCACCCGGAGCTTCAGTCCGGCAGATGTTCAGCCACCCGGAGCTTCAATCCGGCAGATGTTCAGCCACCCGGAGCTTCAATCCGGCAGATATTCAGCCACCCGGAGCTTCAATCCGGCAGATGTTCAGCTAGCCAGAGCTTCAATCCGGCAGATGTTCAGCTAGCCAGAGCTTCAATCCGGCAGATGTCCAGCTAGCCAGAGCTACAATCCGGCAGATGTTCAGCCAATCAGGGCTTAAAACTGACAGATGCAAGATGTACAGCCGATCGGGGCTCAAAACCGATAGGTGCAAGATGTTCGGCCAATCAGGGCTTTAAACTGACAGATGCAAGATGTACAGCCGATCGGGGATCAAAACCGATAGATGCAAGATGTTCAGCCAATCAGGGCTTAAAACTGACAGATGCAAGATATATAGCCGATCGGGGCTCAAAACCGATAGATGCAAGATGTACAGCCGATCGGGGCTCAAAACCGATAGGTGCAAGATGTTCGGCCAATCAGGGCTTTAAACTGACAGATACAAGATATACAGCCGATCGGGGCTCAAAACCGATAGATGCAAGATGTACAACCGATCGGGGCTCAAAACCGACAGATGCCAGATGGTCAGCCAATCAGGGTTTAAAGCCGATAGAAGTCAAAAGTGCTGTTGATCGGGGCCTAAAACCGACGGATGTCAGATGTGCCAGTTGATCACGGTCCAAGCCAATAGATGTTCAACTGATCGAGGCTCAAGCCAAGAAGATCATGCCAGGATGAAATCCCAATATGGGAATACTGCCAAGCTATAACTGAAAGAATGAGTCGATAGCATTGACCTAAAGATGCACCTGCAGACACCGTGCCGCACCTCCTGCGCTTACGCCATCTGCAGGTGGGGGGCATTTGTTGACACCTTAAAAATGAACAAGGGTGGAAACATATCATACCCGCAGTGAAGGGCCAATGATGAAGCTCATCAACTGTTTACCCGGCTAAAGCCTTTGTCGGCCAAGCTGATGACCGGTGCGGATGTCACTCAGACAGCAGCACTGATAAAGCAGCAGTCACTCGACTGATGAGACCTTCCAGCTCATTTCAATGAGAGTTGTACTACTGCCTCATCCGGGAGTCCACAAATGACATGTCAGGACAAGTCAGATGTCAGCTTGTTGACAGATGTAATATGAGATAAAGATGAAGCCGGTACCGGCAGATGAAGATCCAAGGAACTCCTGCAAAGCCAGGATTACAGAAAGTCCATTTCTGAAGCTGTCACCCGGCTGAAGCCCTCCCCGGCCAAGCTGATGTCCGGTATTGTCGTCGCTCAGACGGCATTACTGATGAAGAACTGCGGTCCACTGACCGATGAAAACCTCCAGAAATACTCTGATGAAACCATGTTAGCTCACCAATTAATGGGCTTTAACAGCTATTAAGATAGGAAGAATGAAATACTAAAAGACCTAAATGGGCCCATCTGTGTGTGGTGCCGAGAGGCCAACAACCATGCCGAGAGGTGATGCGCCGAGAGCCACTTGCTGAAGCCCAAAAGGTGACGCCGAGAGCCACTTGCTGAAGCCCAAAGGGTGGCGCCGAGAAGTTGAAGGCAGGAGCGCCGGGAAGCCCGTTTGAGGCGCGCCGAGATGGTGTCTGCCGAGAAGGAAAAGGCTTGATGAAGCCTGCCGAGGAGGGGGGAAACGCTTATAAAAACCCCTCCCTTCGAACAAGGAAAAGGGGGATCGGCGGCCAAAAAAAAAAAAGAGAGAAAGGGGAAGAGACCAACATAGAGAGAGAGAGCCTCCTCCTCCGCTGAGAAAAGAAAGAAGAAGAGAAAGAAGGAGAGGAAGTCCAGGTGGGCAGCCGGGGAGGGAGAGGAGTCAATGCTCCGCCCTCCCCCATGGTTTTGTTTTCTTCTTCATGTAATCTTGCCGAGTTTATCTTGATTTTCTTTTGGATGTAACCGGGATATCCCGATGTATATTCATCTCCCTCTCCCTCATTCCCTCCGTGTGATTGGTGTGAGTTCTGGGGTGATCCAATGAAATGACATGCTCTAGTGGCCCGTTTGGGCGCTGGGCGATTGAAGTATCTGCCGGCTATCTCTCCGTCTGCTGCTATGCTTTTCCTCCATATGTTTTCATCTTTAGCTCAACTGAAGCGCACCTAATTCTCTGATGGGTCTTCGGGTTCAATTGTCTTCAGTAGAATAAATATAGCTCTAGATATATCGATGTCGTGCGCCATTCGTTGTCATTCGCATGGGATTTTCTGGACTTGCTCAGGGCCAGAGACAGACCATCTCTTGGCCCCTGAGGTGGTCTGCTATCAATATGTGCAGTGGCTTCGACAGCCTATATGAATTCCTCTTCCCGTGGAAATGCTTAAACCGCGTCGATGAAATCATGTTAAAGGTTTATGACGTGATCCCGCCATGAATAGCTTCGTCCAGGTTGTCCCTGAGGCCAGAGACAGCCATCTCTTGGCTCTCAGGGCGATCAAAGACAATATTAAATGGTCCTCGGCGGTTGATGGTATGTGACGACTCAAAGCCCATCCGGCTACTGGATTCTCCGATCCTCTTCCATTCAACCCCTCCTTGATGAGATTGAACCCTTGCCTAATCAAACCCCAGCAGTCAGTAAGCCCACAATCTCCCAGATCCCTCCAATCTGACTGAAAATCCAAGAAAAACTCAAAACAGAGTACCGTAAGCTCTGTTTCTTGTCCCGGCGCCCTCACACCTCTCGGCCCAGCCCACAGTGAATCGGGTGAACAGCTCCCGGCGCCACTTCTTCAGGCGCCGAGAACCACCAGGAGTATCTCCTCCCCTCCACGGCCTGCTCAACCCCTCCGCGCCGAGACCCAACCTCAGCGCGCCGGGAGGCCCGGGCCGAGAGCCTCCATGGCCTTCTCAACCCTCCGCGCCGAGACCCCCCTTGCAGCCTCGTCGCGCCGGGAGGCCCAGGCCGAGAGCCTCCATTGCCTGCTCAAGCACTCCGCGCCGAGAAGTGCCATTGGCCTTCTCCCTTGCGCGCCGGGAAACCCCCCCTTGGCCCCCCTGCGCGCCGAGGAGCCCACACCTATGGCCATTTGGCCCTTGCGCCGAGAAGCCTACGCCGAGAACCTCTCGGCCTCCTTGCCTTCACGCCAGGAACCTATGCACGCTGGAACTACACGGATAATCTAACCAAATTTTACTACTGAGTCTTCAATCCAAATTTTTGTTCCGGGGGCGCTGCCCCCGAAAACCCCCGCAAGGGGCGCTGCCCCCTTGACCCCCGCGACCTGACCGCACAGGTCGATCCGCGTGCGAGGGCGCAACATTGAGCGTTCACTTACATTCCGTCGTCCCGCATCGGATTTATGAGTAACCCCTTTAGCTCGGGAGGGCTATGCCACTGCATGAGTTCCGCCGGCTTCCCTAAGGGAAAATCAAACATTGCCCCATGGCATTTATATATGGGTAGGGAGGTTCAGCCTCTCTCTTTCTCTCGGCTTTCATCCCGACACTCCGTGGGTGATAGCCTATTTCCCCCTGGGCATAATCCAGATAAAGGGGAAATGCTGTCGAAATGTTGATCGATGCCGTGAACCTCCATCACGGTCATGGCTCAGCCTGTCCGTGATTGATATCCTCCATTTCCCCTTTTCCCCCGAGTCTAGTTGTTTCGAACCGCCGATTCAACGCTACAGTCTCTTTTTGTGGTTGATGTTATTCTCTTACCCGCCTTCCCGGCCCTGGTATGAAGTTTAAAGTTATGCACATGAATATCTGTTTGCCTTATGAGGCCTCCTGTTTTGGCGTTTAATCAAGGGTTGTCCTTCCTTGGAAGGACGTAATTAACGTCATAGCCTTTATGGTATGACGGACTTCTGGTCCAGACACGATCACTCACAATCGACTGACCAAGTCAGATCGAGCGCACAATGAAATCGTCACACATGTGACTGGCACGCCAATAAATCAATAAATAAATAAATAAACTAATAAATAATAAACAAAAATAAATAATTATAAAATTATGCGTCCACACCCCCGAATGATGGTTCAGACCTATGGCTATGTGGAGTTTGCTTGGCCCGAGTGGAAAAGGTGGGATAGTGAACTCCGCGGAAGAAGGGTAGTGAGTATGAAAACTCGGGAGGTTCACTAGTGAAGGGGTCAAAAGGGTCGAAGAAGGTGTGACCCCATGAAGTGGGTTCCAACATGACATGGTCCCAAGTTTGGAATTCATAGTCACCGTCATACATTATGATCGGTGGGACGACGGACATATGTAGAAAATAGGATTCCTCCCTTGGGCAAAAGGGAACGAAGTCGGACTCGGCCGGCATCGGGAGGAATAGAAGAATCTCCGTGGTGACACACCCCATGGTGCACTCGGAGGTAATGGACCCGAAGGCCGGATGGGTGAAGCTAAGACTAGCGGGTTGGTCAAAGCCCCAGGCCAGTAGGTGCGCCAACTTCCATTGCGTGTCTAATCCCATAATAAGGTCATCCAATGTATCAATATGGTGACTAGACCGAAAGGTAGTGTGGAAGGAGTTGACGGGCACTATAGGTAAGGTGGGGTCCATAGAATGGTAAGGACGTGGGACCAAGCCATCCTTGAGCCAACTAAGAAGTGGCTCGGCTATGTATAGCATACCCGTAAGAAACACGGGTGGCTCGGGATGGACATCCTCTAAATGTGGCTCCTCGAAGGGAGGGTGGCTCTCATGATGGGTGGCTAGAGGGGTGGGCTCCAGGAGAGGTTGCAAGCATGAATCCGAAGGTGGAGTGGGCCACTGGGGTTGGGTGGCGGGAAAGACGAGGGTGCTCGATTGAGCCCTATCCTTAAGGATGATCTTGCCATGTAGGTAAGGTGGGTATAAGGTGCAAGTCCTTTTGCCCCAGTCAAGATTAGCCTTTCTTTCTCCTAACCACGTTTGCCCTAAAATGATGCATGGACCAGCAAGTGTGCCGATCCTGCACCATGCACCATCGGTGTAAAGAACGGAGCCGACCTTCCTATAGAACTCAACACAAGTAAAATCACCATCACGGATAATCTCGCCTGTCTTGGAGAGAGACTCCACGATATCAAAAGTAACCCAATTATCTGACTCCCTATCGGTGAAATGGAGTTCCGTTGTGGACCCATTAGGTAGAGTGGCTTTAGAAACGATATAGGGTCGGGGTAGGAAGGCCTTGGCTTGGGCCACCAGAGATGACCACTTGAACGCATGGCCTTGGGGAACGGCCATGGATAGCGAACATGGACATGCATACATACGGAGACAAGACACTAGACCGACTAATGCAAAGGTTGGGATGCATGCATACTAAGGACAAGACACCAAGACTCGGTACGGGGCGGAGTTAATCGATCCGAAGATCACTCGCGCAAGTGTGCGACCTTCCCGATAGGCGTAGCCTATCGTTCGGACAACACCTTTTTATATACCGACTAATGGTTTGCAAATGCGACCCAAAAGACACTTTTTTTGTTTTAAAACAATGCTGACCTTAGACTCAACGTAGACAATGAATAATGACTAGACGTAAATGACACACTTTTTTTTTTGATTTGACACCCTAGACTCAAACTCTCTCTGATACCAAATTGATGCGGGACAAGACCACGGACACGACAAGCTCGTGACTGCCCCTTAACGAGGGAAGCGTCGGATGTGCGTGGTTGAGAAACCGGCAGTGAGCTAGGGTGATCGGCTCTCTCGTGTGCCCGGATCGGGTCACGGGACGGTCTCGCACTCTCTCGCAGCAGCGGTAATGAATAGATAAAGCGAGCTAGATATCCCTACACATGCTCTCTAGTAGCGGCATAAACAAATATATATGAAGTAAGCAAAATGCCAAGTAAGGGAGCGAATGCGATACCTCCACGCGCTCGGTGTGGGGACGACGGACCCAGCCGAAACTCGTACTCCCGGGACAATTAATACACCATATTACAGCAAATGAATTAATGCCCACTCCACGCAGGGAGGTAAAGGGCTACACAAACGGGCCCGGGAGGACCGAATTCGGGTTGACGGGCGGCTTCTCGCGTCTCTTCGGCAGCACCTGAACTAGTGACGGTGGGACCCACATGCTGTCCAGAGGGACCGTGCGGGACCCGGTGTCACCACTGTGGTGGGGACACTTGTGGAAGTGTTCCCTGGGCTGGCGGCACGTTGGTTCGTCGGCCGGAGGCCGGGCGGCTCTGTTCGGCACCGGTCGGAATGACCGGCCACGGACTTGCCGGTTCTGTTTTCCGGCCCGCGCTCCGGCGAGAACGGATGCTGCGATCAGCCCCGACGTCGGAATGCGACGAAACTGGTGCCGTTGGAAAGATGCTTCGAATGGCTTCAACCTCTATCCAGCAGGATAGAACACCGAGAACGGTTTCGCGGCAGCTCGAAGGTGGCCCGAACGGCGGCGCCGGCGGCACCGGTGATGATCAGAAGTTGAGAGGGGATGATAGAAGATAGAAACACTCTAGAACTGGAGGTTGGAGTAGAGGAACCAGAGGGAGAGAGGAGGGGCTCAAGAACACTCTTGATTTTTCAACAATTTTCTCTTCATTTCTTCATTAATTTCTAATGACACTATACATAGGCTTATATAGAAAATGGCAAGGGGTGGGGGGCTGATAATTTCGTAGGAAATAGGCCATTTTCTTCCCCCATGTGGTCAAAACTCAAAGTAAATAAATTACATATGGAGGGGGCACTCCTTTGACTAGGTAGGTAAGGTAGGTGGCCAACTTTGATATTTTACACCACTTGTCTCCCATGTGGTCAATTAGCATTCAAACCTTCTAGATGGCCACCTAGGATGGTTGACCAGCCCCACTTGGATGAGGTGGACCAATGGGGAAGGGGAGGGGGCCCCCTAGCTGGACCTACTACACATTTACATAAAAACCCACACAATCCATGGGAATGACTCATTGGCTTATAAAGCCTTACATTTGCGTACATACTTTCCCAAGGATATAAACACAAACTAAAAGGACATAAATGCAAAAGAAAAAGTACATGCTCGGCGTCGATTCCCATCACCATCCTTTTAACCCTTCCGAGTCTTCGGACTCGTGGGTGGCGGTGCGAGTCTCGGGTTACCGGGCCTTCCCGGTAATCGGATTCTCTGGTCGTTACAGCTGGTATCAGAGCATGGTTGTGGGATTACGCGAGAATCATAAGTATTTGTAGTGGTCCACTAGTCCAAAGCGATGATGTACAGTTGACGCTGGCATCGGGCATCGTGTATTTTTCTTAACCTTGTTGTTTCCGTATTTTCTATCTTTTGCTTCAGGAGCGATCATGGCACCGAGGCGAAGCACTCGCTCTCAGTAGGGGCAGTCGGCAGGAGTTCAGGAGATCCAGCAGGAGGTTCAGCAGGAGCAGGAGGAGCAGAGTAGAGTGCCACCAGCAGCCACCGAGGTAGTGGATATTACGAGGTTTCCGGGGGTCGAGGATTTCTTCCATGGCATGTACCAGCTTATGTCGCAACAGTTCGATGGAGAGGCTGGTGAGGGCTCGTTGACCAGGGGTGGGCCAGGCCGAGCAGTGAGGGATTTCATGCAGTTCCATCCACCTTACTATGGCGGTCAGCCAGACCCTGATTTGGCTCGGAGTTGGCTCGACGAGATGGAGCGGGTGTTCAATTCCGCGCGGTGTACTGCAGAGGACAGGGTGATGTTGGACTACAACCAGTTGCAAGGTACCGCTCGAGCGTGGTGGTCTTCTGAGTGGAAGACGTCTTTCCAGTTTTGTCCACTTGAGCAGATTGCGTGGAGTGACTTTGTTAGTGCTTTCGAGCGTACGTATTGTCCAGAGTATATTGCTACGCAGCGGATACGTGAGTTTCTGGAGCTGGTCCAGGCCGACATGTCCGTGTTGCAGTACAAGGCCCGATTTGTTGAGCTGGGTCGTTATGCACCTCATATCATGGAGCATGAGAGGGTGAAGATCGCACAGTTCGTATATGGGCTTGCGGCAGGAGCTGAGACACCATTTGATCGCGAATGCGGCCACTAATTTAGAGACAGCGTCTCATGTTGCGGCTTCTTTGGAAATGGATATGCAGAGGACTCGAGGACCAATTAGCCATGGGCAGTCTTTGTTGGGTCGCAGCCAACAGTCGGGTACCCAGCAGCAGGGTTCTTTTCAGCATGCGTCGGGTGGTTCAGGAGCGCCGGCACCGGCAGCGTTGGCAATAGGATCTGTGTTTTTTGGCTCGAAGGTCAAGAAGTTTCTCAAGAAGAGTTTCCGAAAGAATCCCAAGGATCAGGGGCAGGCATCACCGGGCAGTGTACAACAACTGATTCCTTTTCAGCGTCAGGGATCAGTGGGTGGATCGCGAGGACCGTGTCCCGGTGTGGCGGGTCTGTAGCAACCCTGGTAAAATAAAAGAAATAGATCCAAATAGATCCAAATAGATCTGAATAAATCAAAGTAAATCAAAATAGATTAAAAGATTTAGTAAATAAATGATAAAAAACCAAAAGTGCATAAATAATAAGCCAAAAAAGAAAATAATGCCTCTCATCAAGGCGTGATTTAAATAAGAAACGCCTTCACCTGAGGCGTTAATTTAAAAAGAGACGCCTACACCAAAGGGCGTCAAATCTAAATGGAAAGGGAAAGAAACGCCCTCTTCTTGGGCGCAAATTACAAAAATAACGTCCCAGGATACGGCGTCAATTAAAATTAACGACCTAGTTTAAAGCGTTAATTCCAATTGTGCTCCGTTCGAACCAGGACATTATCTAGGGTAAGTTTCTGGATTAGCACGCGTTAGTAGAATTATAGTAAGGACTCTAACGGGGAAATAGATCTTCCAATCAAACTCTAACTCCATTAGGGTTCCTAAAACTCTATAAATACCCTTCTAATCAACCTTGATCGCTATTTTGGCGATCTGCTGCTGCTGTCATCCGTGAAGAACACAGGTTTGTTTTTCCTTGTTCCTGCCTTACCTTCGGTTATGTATGATGAAGGAAAATTAATGATCTTCCACTTTTCCTTCTGTAGGAAGTCTGCAGCAAATAGTAACTCTATTGTCGAAGTGAAGAATGGGGGTTCTTCATCAAAATCGTCTTCATCCGTTACAGAGAAAGCTGGGGATTTCTCTACAGACGGAGCATTAGTGAAGTCTGTTTCCGGACCATCAGAGGGGTGTTGAAGTTCTTCTTATTCGGTAGTAGCTGAATACATCGTTCTTCCAGAAAACCCTGTTTAGAACAGAGTTCTCTTCACAACCTTCACGTACACTCACCAAGATCTGATTAATCAGGTAGGTTTTCTCGAGAATTGTAGCCCCAAACCATCTTAATAACATGATGATAATATATGTATTTCATGCACATCGTTTTACTGCGTTTTATGAAGTTTTCTGTGAAATATGTAAGAGGCGACCCTGACCAGGGCGCTAATTCAAGAACTGACGCCCGACAGAGGAGGCGTCAATTTCAGATAATTAGTAATTACTTATGTTAGAAATTGAATATCTATGAAACCATAAATCTAATTTAATGCATGATCATAGATTTGGAATCCTGGTATTTTTCTCGTCCTATCCATATAATTGTTCCCTGCAAATTATTTATCATGAAAAATCGTTACTATTCATATCCTTAGAAAAACATTGTGAATTAACGACCCTCAGTAGGTCATCTTTTATGAAAGAGACGCCCCTGGCTAGGGCGCGTTTAATCAAAATTACAGAATAAAGAAAATCTCAGCAAAAATAGAAATTTAAATGGGCAACGGTTACAGAAGTCGTCAAATGTCAAAATAACGACCCAGTGAAGGGCGTTAATTTACTAAGTAGTGACTTGTGTTAAGACGTTAATTTCCTGTGTACATATATTATGTTGTTTACTGTTAACCGAGGGTTTTATATAAATATATATGTATATATAGGCACTATATTCCATTCCGTGAGTATAGTCACACGTTCCACGATGTTTTATCGATTACCCCTCAATTCTCGGTGACATACAAGCTCTCCATTGGACATTCTGTTCCTTTGGACTAGCAAGTTAGTCATGGAGACCTCCGTAAGACTCCTCGAGCCTTGGATTCCCTCATGGCCGACTGAGCAGGTTGTACCATAAAAACCTATTACACTTGGAGAGGGGGATTCCTGCAGCCCACTCAAAGAGCAGACCCAACTAGGCCCAACGAGGCAAGCTCGCCCAAGTGACAGCCCACAGGGCCCACTCGGAAAAGCCCAATAAAACAATGCTCGAGGAAACAACTCTCCTAGGCGGCCCCAAGGCTCGGAGAGCCCGAGCCTCGGTCAGGTCACAGGAAGACCCGCGCACGAGCTACCCCTCCGCCCGAAGGGGGGAAGCGCTAGCCGGTCTATCCGACCCATCTCCTCACCGAGCTAGGCCTATCGCCCGATAGGGCCGGCCTCCTTAAGCTCGGGACGACCAATGAAATGTTCATCATTGCAGCCATTAGAGTCCACAGCGGGCCAAACGCTAAGAAGTCCAGGAGCTCCGGTTTCCCCGCGATGATAACGCCCCCACGATGAGGCCATCAAAGCCCACGACGAGGACGTAACCTCCACCGGAGACCTCTCAGCTTGCAGAACTCCAGAAGGCGGCGCACTATAAAAACCTGGGATACCCTCCGGCGAAATGTAAGTCAATAAGGGTATTGTTCCACCCCCAACTCCTGAGCAAGGATCACTTCACCCCATTGGTGGAGAGGGATCTCGCGCCCTCACCTTCTCCTCCCTATCGCTGCTCCCACCATTGCTCTACTGACTTGAGCGTCGGAGGGTTTTACCCCAGGGAACCCCCCTGGGCCCTCTGACCCGTTTCCCTGTCTTGCAGTTCATTATCTTGGTGATTACCAGCCAGCTCAGGAACCAGCGCGAGATTTCGCCTCTTCATCTGGCGCCGTCTGTGGGAAACGAACCCACGACCACATGGTGGGGTTCACTTCCGTCGCTGGTCCTTTTCAGGTGGTGTACGGCACTGAGGCCGTCATTCCATTGGAGATCGCCAACCCGTCTCTCCGAGTCATCCGCTACTCAATCGAGGAAAACAACCAAAAGTTACTCGAGAACCTCGACCTAGCAGATGAACTCCGGGACATTGCCAGCATCCGAGCGACGGAATACCAGCGACGCCTCACTCGATACTACAACGCCAGAGTTCGAAGCAGACACTTCCGACCGGGAGACTTCATTCTCAGAAAAGCCGAAGCCTCTCGACCACTAGAGGCAGCGGGCAAGCTGTCCCCTAACTGGGAAGGCCCCTACCGAGTGGTCGAGACGCTCGGGAAAGGTGCGTACAGGTTAGCAACAATGGAAGGGGAACCCATTCCTCGGACATGGAATGCAGCCGCACTACGCAAATTCTATTTTTGAAATTGTACAGCAAGATGGATGAAATAAATCCCTTTTCTTTTCATTCCAAACTATTGATACATCAGAAAGGCAAAGGCCAGTACATTGCATGACAAAAAGCAAGAAAATCCGTCTAACACCGCCGCAAGGGGGCATCGCTCGGTTGACTCGATCTCGATCTCCTCGCGTCCAGCCACTGACTCTGCCTCGCGTAGAAACTGGCTCGGACAAGAGGGGGCCGATCCAGTTGGCTCAGACGACCCCAAACAAATGTGACAGAGGGACTGCAGAGAAGGTAGCCACCTTCTAAAGTCGGAGAAGGCTACCTTCCAAGTTGATGGAGGCTAGGGAGAAGGAGCACCGTGAAGACCCCTTTTTTCCCAACCTGCCAACTCCTTGGAAGGGAACAGAGAGCAAGCAGCCTCCGAAGAGTGAAAGAAATGAAGAGCAGAAGAGGGAAAAAGAGGCTGCAGACGGAGGAAGGCTTCGGTGAGGAGGGAACTTGATGCGCCTCCCCCCCCCCATGCAGAGGGGGAGTGGCGGCAGGCATCCCTAATACCCCCATCCGTCCTCGTCCTTGGCGCCCGCCCGGAAGCCACGCCAGAACTGAGAAAGGGCAAGAGTCGTGCCCTCACACGTCGAAGCCCTCTCCAGATCCGCGCGGCGACCGTCGGACCCGTCTCAAACCCGCGTGGCGACCGTGGGACCCATCCAACAAGCCGGGATGGCAAGAGCCCTCTGCTCCCCGTCGGCGGCGGCATCACCCTCCGAAGGATCCTCCATGCTCCGAATGCAACGGCATAACGCAGAGTGAAGAAGAAGGAGTGAGGAAAGACTGTTAGAGAAAATCCCAAGCGGTAAAGAGGAAAGGGCGCCTTTCGGTCCTTCTTATAGGCCGAAGGAGGCTACACGCCTTAAATGACCCCCCCCCCCCCTCGAAAACACGCCAAAGGATTTCTCCCCTGAACAGTCACCTCCAACTCCTCGTTTCCCGCCCTAGCGGGATTCACGAAGCGGCATGACATTCAAAGCATGAGGGAACAGAAGGACGCCCCGTCAGAAGCCTACCAAATCAGCATGCAAAAACCACGCAGGACATATCGGCACTTTCCAACTACTTCAGATACGCCAACCAAATCACGGCAAGGATGGCGATCAAACAAGTAAGTCATTTATTATCTCATAAAGAGGAAACTCCCTAAAGGAGGAAAGAGAGACGAACAAGAGAAAGGGGCAAAATAAGGTAAAATACATCAGGCCTCGGGCCCACTTTGAAGCTCGGAAGCAACGGAAGTAGGCGCGTCACCCCCAGCACCTTCGGTGACGGCCGACCCGGACACTGACCTCGCCTGTGCGAGAACTGTCTCGGTCGCGAGCCCTCCCGAGGCGTCCGGAGTTGGTGACCCCGCCGAAGGAGACCCCTCTGGATCTTCCCCGCTCGATGCAGAGGAGCTAGAAACCGACTCATCTGAGTCATAAGCCTGGCCCAAAGGGAACTCGATCCCAGAGTCTCGATCGAAGGCGTAGTCCACCGCCCGGCGATAACCCTGCTTAAACCCCTTTCGGGCGCCACGGCGAAGCTCTACCTCGTAATATGGTAGGGCGGCTCTCTCCAGGTCGGCTGAGTAAGCGTCTGAGCTTTTATATCGCTCGACCGCCTCCGCCTCGATCTGCTCCATCCTTCCAACGAGCTCGACTCGAGCCCGCTCCGCCTCGGCCGCACGCTCCTCTGCTCCTGCCAGGCGTTCCTCTGCCGCGACCATCCCTCGTTCGGCCTCGCTCGACCGCCTCTCTGCCCGGACTCGGTCCGCCTCGGCCACGGAACGAAGGCGCTCCGCTACCTCCGCCCGGTCCAGTAACTCGGCCCGTTCGAGCTCCCAGCGACCGTCCAGCTCGAGGTGACGCAGACGCTCCTCTTCCAAGAGTCTACTTTTCCTCTCGAGCGACTCCCGGGCCTTAGCCAACTGCTCAGTCAGCGCCTCGGTTTCTAGCCGGCTCGCCCATGCCGAGTCCCTGATCACGGAGAATTCCCGTCGGAGCCCCTCATGTTCCTCGCTGAGGCGGGCCAGTTTCCTCTCGCACCCCCCGAGGGCCCAGGCGAGATTCGTCCGCTCCCCCTCCGCCCGAGCGTACGTCTCTGCCATCAAGGCCGCCGTCCGAGCCATGACTACGCCGCCCTTCATGAGGACGTCGAGGACTCCAGAGGGGGAGTAGCGCTTGTCTCCCCCCCTCGTCTTCACGGCAACCTCTTGGCAAACCCGATATAGGTCACCCGAAACACCGAGCCTTTCCAAGGCCTCCGACATAGAGATCCGCTCCCCACAGGACGCCCCGCCATAAGGTTCGGCTCGAGCAACGGGGCCGACCGCCCCGCGCGCCACGGTCGGTTGGGGTTGCGACGCCTCTCCGGGCGAACCCCCAACCTCGACCGACGCCGCAGGATCGACCGCACCGGGAACTTCGAGCACTTGGGGCTGCGACACCCTCGCAGGCGAACCCCCATCCATATCTGTCTCGGCCCGCGCCTCGCCGCCCGAGACATCACCGACCTCGACCGGTCTCGACGTCGGCTACTTCAGCACCGGTCCCCTCCATCCCCGGGGAGGGGAGAACCGACCTATCTCCGCCCTCTGAGGGGCCCCTGGTCTCCTCGGTCCCCTCTCGCCTGGTAGGTGGGGGAGCTGGCCCTGAAGGGTCGGCCCCATCTTGCCCCCGAGAGGGGAGCGCCGCCGAGCCTGAATCACCCCCGGCGGCGGTAGGATGGCCGGCCTTCTTGGCCCGTTTCTTGGCCTTCGCGGCTTCCCGCAATCTCCCCTCCAGGGGGTCCTTGCGCTTCGCCCCGCTTGACCGCGAAGATCCCTCGGAGGCCGCCCCCTTGCCCTTATCCCGGGCTTGGGAACGACCCGCGGGAGCAACAGGCTCATCGGCCGCCGAATCATCCCCAAGATCGACGACCTCGGTGACCTCTTCCAAGGGCTCCCGCCGGATGTCTGCAATGAAGAAGAGGATTCAGTTAGGAAACGAAAAGTCGACCCTCCGACCCCGCAGCAGAATCCGAAGAATGGCACCTGATGGCTTGAGTTGTGTAAGCAGATACCGCTCCACGTTCTCCAGCGTCACCAGCGCCTTAGTCGACCGGTGATTTATCAACAGGAGAGCGGCGTACTCTTCCACGTCGGCGGGGAACTTCTCCTGGTGCGGGGGAAGATTCGGATGGAAGTTGGGCATAACCTGGCACCTTCAGAACTCATCCACTGCTTCCGCGTTCACCCAGAAAAACTGCCTCTTCCACCCTTTGTGCGAAGAATCCTTCGCCGCCAGCGGAATACAACTCCGGTTCCTGCGCGCCTGGATAAAATAGAAGTCTTTCCCCGCCGACGGATGTGCCTTCAGCTCGAAGAAATAATGAAAGAGATCCAGCGACGGGGGAACCCCCTGCAGGCGGCAGAGGATCCGAAAGGTAGAAAGCAGGAGATACGAGTTGGCCACCAGCTGAACAGACGCCAACACGAAAAAATTGAGAAGCTTCAAGACGAAAGGCTCGAAGGGGAGGCATAATCCGCTCTTCCACGCCAGGAGAAAAGTACAAATATGGCCCGTTCGGCTGTCCAAGCTCGTCTCGTACGGGACAGCAGCTACAAAGGTATACCGGAGAGGCAGGCGAAACTGATGCTCCAATTTCTTCACGTCAGCCTCCCCCAACTCGCTGCGATTGGGGACGGGCTCCCGCCTCACCTGCTCGATTTCCAAGCGCAGATCCGCCATCGAGCTGGAAGAAGAACCTTCACTAGAGCCCGAAGACTCCGGAGGAGAAGGAAGTCGTCGGATCGCCTCCGCGGTTACACGCACCAGCTCCTCAAATGCCGCCGCAAGAGCTTGCTCCCCCGCTGTATCTTCACGGCGCATCAAGGAGCCCCAGAAGCAGAGAAATGGAGGAAAGGCCGATAACCCTGAAACGACTGGGAGGAACGAGCAGCGCCCTACCCCTATAAACCCTCGCGGGAGGCGGCGCGCCATTTCAACCTCCGAGAAAAAGGGGGCCCCTTCATTTCAAAATCCGTCAGGATCATTATTACTATGGGCCCAGGCGACCGCTACACGTGGTATCACCACGCCAATAGGATTCCACCCACCCGAGTCACGCCGGTCTTAAGCCTCAAAAAACTACTCAACCGAGCCTCCTTGGCTCGGGAGTAGGAGGGGGACAAGTGGAGAGGGGGATTCCTGCAGCCCACTCAAAGAGCAGACCCAACTAGGCCCAACAAGGCCCAACGAGGCAAGCTCGCCCAAGTGACAGCCCACAGGGCCCACTCGGAAAAGTCCAATAAAACAATGCTCGAGGAAACAACTCTCCTAGGCGGCCCCAAGGCTCGGAGAGCCCGAGCCTCGGTCAGGTCACAGGAAGACCCGCGCACGAGCTATCCCTCCGCCCGAAGGGGGGAAACGCTAGCCAGTCTATCCGACCCATCTCCTCACCGAGCTAGGCCTATCGCCCGATAGGGCCGGCCCCCTTAAGCTCGGGACGACCGATGAAATGTTCATCATTGCAGCCGTTAGAGTCCACAGCGGGCCAAACGCTAAGAAGTCTAGAGCTCCGGTTTCCCCGCGAGGATAACTGTAGCACCCCTTATAAAAAAAATGAAAAAATTATTATGATTATTAATATTTGCCAAATAAAAAAATATTAAATAAACTCTTTAGGAAGTTTATGTAAGAAGTGGAACACGAAGTTATCATATGTAAAGGTTATTCATTTAACAAGTGGCTTCCTAGTGTAGTTGGTTAAGTAACTTGCCTTCCAACCCAATGACCAGGGTTCAAATCCTAGCATCCACCATTTATGTTTTTTGCCAAATAATTATATGTTATAGACAGATGGGCCATGGATTAGTTGTCCAAACATTATCTCTATCTCTCGTAAAAACCCCATTATTTCCTAACGTGAATAGTGTCATGAATAGTATCACTTTTTATTTAAAAAGAATTTTTCAAAAAAAATTATATGTAAAAATAGAGAAAATGTAAGGATCTCACCCATGCAATTTCATAAACTAACTCCATCAATTTTTAAAGATAAAAATCTTTGAAGTTTAACTTGGAATCTTAACTTATGAACAGTGCACCCCAACTTACAGCACTTCGTAAAGAGACACGAACAGCCTATTTGAGTTGGCATCACACTATGGGATGCTATTATTTCAGATATGGTTCCCCTCCTGTCTATCAAAAATCCTAAAATCCCTATATTATACCCCTCTATTGAGGCAGAGACTCTTGCCTTCTCTGACATTCGAAGTCTTGCTGCATAGAACGTGGGAGCATTCTCTGAAGCATTGTAGAGGAGGGAAGGAGCTGATCTTCTTCCTTTCTTCTTCCACCTGTACCCTTTCTGCCACCACACAGAGGTAGGTGATCTCGAGCTTTAACCAAACCATAGCTAATCTAGGTTATATTAGCATGTAAAATTAGTGATTAGTCTCATCTCCATGCGGTATTTAGTGGTTACACATCATGTTATAGTAGGTGTTCTCAACTTTTAACTAAACTAATAGCTAATCTAGGATGATTAGTCTAGGCATTTAGTCTTAGGCTCATTTTCATGCGATATTTAGTGTTTATAAAGCATGTGTTGGCTTAAATCTAGGATGATTAGTATGCCTTAGCTTCATACCTAAGATAATTAGCATGTATTAACTTTATACCCAGAATAATTAGCAAGTATTAGTCTCATATCTAGAATGATTAACATGTGTTGGCTTAAATCTAGGATGATTAGCATGCATTAGCTTCATACTTGAGATGATTAGCATGTATTAGCTTTATACATAAGATAATTAGCATGTATTAGCCTTATACCCAGAATAATTAGCAAGTATTAGCAAGTATTAGTCTCATATCTAGAATAATTAGCATGTGATAGCTTAAATCTAGGATGATTAGCATGTATTAGTTAATATCTATATTTGATATAGTTCATGCTTTAGTAAAGGGCCTGTCATTATGTCCATTTCTGTGAAACTAAAACCACCATGTTAAAGATGTTATATGAGAGAAACTAAAGCCTGAAAATAGTGAAAGAAGAAATTGTAGTCAAGAGGATGAAAAATGTGGAAAAAGACCAAGTTGAAAGAGGCCAAGTGGAAAAAGACCAAGTTGAAAGCACAATAAAATGATATTGAAAATAGGGGGTTCTAAGAAGGAGAATAATGAAAAATCTAGAGAGAATGAGAATATGTGAAAGAAGAGAAAGTCATAGATTGGAAGGTTAGGAAGAAGTTTTATGAAGAGTGCAGAGAGAGAAAATGAGAGGAAGAAGGTGAAAAATGTGAAAAAAACGAGATCTATAGGCGCATGTGAACAGTTACTGAGTAAAAAATAGAACCATAGAAAATTAATTATAACTTAAAAACTAAGAAGAATTGGAGGATGTAGTAGAAGAAGAAAATCTATATCTACAAGAGAAGAAGAACTTTTGTGAAGAACTCAAAGTGAAAGGAGGACTGGAAGGGCATGAAAACTGGGGAACAAAAGAAAGTATCGACCCTGCCTGTTGATAGGGTCGACGCAGTATTGTTCACCGCGTTGACGCGATGAACTGATGAGTCGACCCTGTGAACTGGAAATGAACTGATGAGTCGACCCTGCCTGTTGACAGGGTTGACGCAGTACTGTTCACCGCGTTGACGCGATGAACTGATGAGTTGACGCGATGAACTGATGAGTCGACCCTATGAACTGGAAATGAACTGATGAGTCGACCCTGCCTGTTGACAAGGTTGACGCAGTACTGTTCACCGCGTTGACGCGATGAACTGATGAGTCGACCCTGTGAACTGGAAATAAACTGATGAGTCGACCCTGCCTGTTGACAGGGTTGACGCATTATTGTTCACCGCGTTGACACGATGAACTGATGAGTCGACCCTGTGAACTGGAAATGAACTGATGAGTCGACCCTGCTTGTTGACAGGGTTGACGCAGTACTGTTCACCGCGTTGACGCGATGAACTGATGAGTTGACGCGATGAACTGATGAGTCGACCCTGTGAACTGGAAATGAACTGATGAGTCGACCCTGCCTGTTGACAGGGTTGACGCAGTACTGTTCACCGCGTTGACGCGATGAACTGATGAGTTGACGCGATGAACTAATGAGTCGACCCTGTGAATTGGAAATGAACTGATGAGTCGACCCTGCCTGTTGACAGGGTTGACGCAGTACTGTTCACCGAGTTGACGCGATGAACTGATGAGTTGACACTGTCAACTGAAAATGAACTGATGAGTCGACCCTGCCAGTTCATCGCGTTGACGCGATGAACTGATGAGTCGACCCTGTCAACTGAAAATGAACTGATGAGTAAACCCTGCCAGTTCATCGCGTTGACGCAATGAACTGATGAGTCGACCCTGTCAACTGAAAATGAACTGATGAGTCAACCATGCCAGTTCATCGCGTTGACGCGATGAACTGATGAGTCGACCCTGCCTGTTCGCAGGGTTGACGCGATGAACTACCGGGTTGACACGATGAACTACAGCTGGCTCATTGCGTTAACCTGATCGTTAGGCTTTCACTTTTGCCATCTCCACCGATAGATGGCAGCCTGAGAGGTGATATTTAACTCCTGACAGGGTCCTCTAAACCCTGGATAATTCCCAGGAAGGGCATCCCACAGTGAGGGTGTCGTTTCTAAAATTGTCAGGTGGCCCATAAGGCACCTCTCTTATCTAGTTTTTTCCGTGTATCAAACGTTACTGGTTTCCACTCCTAGTTCATCCCTACACATTAATGCGCCCTTGGATTCCATTCCATAATTCTACCTTATATATTCATACTGGTCAAACCTTGAAATTCCATATTGGCTATAAATGAGAGTGGATGTCGACAGACATGATTAATGCTGTGCATATAGGGCCCGGTCTGGTCCTGGGAGGAGCACCCGAAGGTACTTGTGCCCATAGGAGTTTATTGACCACGGTGTTTGGCATTGCATCGGAGTACTTGCTTGCTAGGCTTTAGACATTCCACTCATTCTCGTGATATTACTTGATTGATTTGACTTGAGACCCGCAGAAGGGTAAAGTTTTGCTTGAATGAAATTGATAAATAGCCAATTCCAGTTTTACATGATTGAATTTATATTACTTTCTATTACTTACTTGACATGAGTTCTTACTCTCTTGGAAAGATGTCGTTAATTCCAGTTATTACTTGCTTGAATCTCTTGCTATTATTGCATTGAGGTTAGAATCCTTATACTCTCTCTTGTTATTACTTCACTGCTCTTGTCGATTTTTACAATCCTTGATATCTACTCATCTACATGCATAGCTTTACTGACATTAATTGAACTTGTAAGCCACTTAAAGCATGTTAAATCTTGAGATGTAATTCCTACTGAGCGATTCGCTCATCAAGTTGTTTTTCTAACCTTTTCAGGTAGTTTGGATATCGGCCAGAACACGGAAGGGGATGAGTCTGAGTGATGAGTGTAGAATGGAGTCATCAATTGTCATGTTAATTGTGATGTCCTTTGTGTTATTGTATCAGTTCACTTATGTCAGTTGTATCAATTCATCTATGTCATTTGTATTATTCAACTTGATTAGAATTGCTTAAGATTTGAAGTCTAGTCATTGAACTCTGGGAACATATGTAATTGTCCTTTGATTAATTGTGACAATTGTCAGCTCGTACTATTTTTATTAATTTCGAGTTAAATCTTAGTCATTTGCGCACTCTGATACTTACATGATTGACACGATCTATATAGACGCGTCACGCCTCCGGGTAATCTTCCGCGCTCGGGGCGTGACAGTCTTCGTGGTATCAGAGCCTAGGTTTTCAAACCTAGGGAACTAGAAAAAATAAATAGTTAGAAATTGAAATCTAAGTAAAAACTTGAGTCCAAGGATAGGTAAAACCCAAGTTCAAGGATAGATATACCTTACCCGGTGAGATGGATAGAGCCATGGGTTAAGTTCTACAATGACTTTCGACCTTACAAGTAAATCCGATCTTTATCATACTTAACTCTTTTGTAGGATCATGGCTGCTGAAAGAGCACAATGGCGCGAGATGCAGCGCACCGTGCAGGGCCTTACACATGCACTACAGCAAATGGCCCAAGGCGGAGCTAACCGTGGAGCGGGTGACCTCCACAGGAGTTTCCGTAACATGAACCCACCAAGGTTCACAGGTTCGTCCGACCCCGAGGATGCCGAGAATTGGCTAAAGGAGATGGAACGAATCTTCCGTGTAATGCAATGCACGGACGAGGAGAAAGTTTTACTGGCTGTATTCCAACTTGAGCGGGACGCTCGATGCTGGTGGGAATCCATAGAAGCAACACTGCCAGAATACCATGTTACATGGGATGAATTCACGGAGCATTTCAACAACAAGTACTTCTCCGATCATATCCAGGAAAAGAAGGCCACAGAATTCGCCGTTCTAAAACAACGGGGCTTGAAAGTGGCCGAGTATGAGGCCCAGTTCTCCAGATTATCTAGGTATGCACCCCACTTGGTGTGTACAGAAAAGATGAAGGTGAGAAGATTCCTCAATGGGCTTCGCCCCCATTATATCACACAACTTGCCCCGATGGACATCCAAGTCTATTCGGAGATGGTTCGGCGTGCTCAACTGCTGGAAGACGCCACCGAATTATCTGAGAGAATCCTAGGAAGAGACAAGAAGGAACCCGTCACAAGCCCGGGAAAATTCAAACAATCCTTCAACAAGAAGCGATTCGTCATGGGAGGGTAGCCCTCTAAGGCGAAAAAATTCCAGAAGAATGACAGACCATTCTCCACCACCACACCATCAAAGGAGATTTGCAAGTATTGTGATAAAGCTGGTCATAAGACCGAGGAATGCTGGAGAAAGTTAGGAGCTTGTCTTCGATGTGGGAGCCGAGAGCATCGAATCCCGGCCTGCCCACTGATGAAGGAACAAGACACCAAAGACGAGAAGCGTCCGGTAAAGAAACAAGGCCGTCTGCAAGCTCTCCAAGAGACGGAACCCACTAAAGGTGGCATTGTGGAAGGTACTCTCACTATTTGTTCAAAAACTGCTCAAGTTTTATTCGATACCGGAGCAACTAATTCATTCGTTTCTAAGAAATTTGCTGCTTCATTTTCTAAGAAACATGAACTGCTAGATTTGGTCATATCTACACCTCTTGGGAATGAGTCTGATATCACTTATCATTATCCAAACTGTGAAGTGATGATTAAGGGAAATAATTTACCTGCTGACCTGATATGCCTAGACATAAAGGGGTATGATGTCATACTAGGTGCCGACTGGCTATCCACATACCAAGCAACTGTAGATTGCCGGCATGGCAAGGTAACTTTCGTAGATTTCCCAGAGCTAGTTTACAATAGCCCTCGGAGTAAATCACTTCTTATATCAGCACTCCGAGCTAGTAAACTTATGAATAAGGGATGCATGACTTTCATAGCATTCGTGACTGCCACGGAAGTCGAGAAGGTTAAACTTGTTTCGGGATTTTCCCGATGTTTTTCCAGAAGATTTAACCGGCTTACCCCCGGAAAGGGAAGTGTCGTTCACAATCGACCTTGTCCCTGGTGCTCGTCCTATTTCCAGGGCACCATATAGAATGTCCCCTGCTGAGCTGAAGGAACTAAAAGAGCAGCTAATGGAGTTATTGAACAAGGGTTTCATCAGGCCGAGTACTTCCCCATGGGGAGCACCCGTGCTATTCGTCAAAAAGAAGGACGGATCGATGAGATTATGCATAGATTATCGGCAGCTAAATCACCTTACAATCAAGAACAAGTATCCACTGCCAAGGATTGATGAGCTGTTCGATCAACTTTCTGGAGCTTTATATTTCTCCAAGATTGATCTTCGTTCTGGTTACCACCAATTGAAGATCAAAGAAGAAGACATTCATAAAACTGCATTCTGAAGCAGGTATGGGCATTACGAATTTACTGTTATGCCTTTCGGACTAACAAATGCCCCTGCAGCTTTTATGCAGTTAATGAACAGCATATTCAGGCCCTATTTAGACCAATTTATTGTGGTCTTTATTGATGATATTCTGATCTATTCAAAGATCGAAGAGGATCATGAAGAACACCTCAAGAAGGCATTGCAGATATTAAGGGGAAACAAGCTATATGCCAAATTTAGCAAATGCGAGTTTTGGCTCGATGAAGTATCCTTCTTGGGCCATATCATTTCGAAGAACGGAATTGTTGTTGACCCATCAAAGGTCGAAGCCGTGAAGAATTGGGAACGACCCACAAATGTAACTGAGATTCGGAGCTTCTTGAGTCTAGCTGGTTACTACCGACGTTTTATAAAGGACTTCTCCAAAATTGCTGTTCCCATGACCAGGTTAACCCGTAAGGAAGTGCCTTATAAGTGGAAGGAAGACTGTGAAAAGAGTTTCCAAACTTTGAAGGATATCTTGACCACTGCTCCAGTCCTAGCGTTACCAATAGAAGGAAAAAAATACGAGGTATATACCGATGCTTCTGGTATTGGCCTCGGATGTGTATTGATGCAGAATGGGAGAGTCATTGCATACTCTTCCCGACAGTTGAAGAAACATGAAGAGAACTACCCAGTTCACGACTTAGAACTGGCCACAGTAGTATTCACTTTAAAGAGCTGGAGGCACTATCTCTACGGAGAACAATTCACTGTGTACTCCGATCATAAAAGCCTCAAGTACTTAGTCTCCTAAAATGAGCTGAACATGCGGCAACGGCGTTGGCTCGAGCATCTCAAGGATTTCGACTTTGTTGTGCCCCTGTGGTTATTTGAGTTTCATATGGTCACTTAGGTCATTCGACATCATTCTATGGTCATATGTGTTCTGTGATATTCTTGGTTTTGATAATGGCTAAACACTATTCGTCATTGTTACTTTTCACTCTTATATGACTGACATATGTTCTATTGTGTTTATGACAGATATGCACATGAAAGCTCAATCTTGCGCCCTCGCACGCGGATCGACCTGCGCGGTCAGGTCGCGGGGGTCAAGGGGGCAGCGCCCCTTGCGGGGGTTTCCCGGGGCGGAGCCCCCGGAACAAAATTTAGAAATGCTCAAAGCATATTCTATGTTGATTTCAATCCCAAAATACATGAAATTGATGAGGACATGAATATCTTGACTTATGAACATGTTTCATTGGTCTAACACTTCATTTTTGCAGGTATAGGTATTTCCGGTCGACCTACACACCTTGGCCGGTCGACCAGATTTGCCAGAGCCTAAGAATTCCACGTTTTACAGGTTTCGGTCGACCGCCCCTGCCTTTCCGGTCGACCGGTTCTTCCAGAAACGAAACACTCCAGGAATTACAGATTTCGGTCGACCGCCCCTACTTTTCCGGTCGACCGGTTTTCCCAGAACTGAAATGTTGACATTGTTACAGGTTTCGGTCGACCGCCCCCAGGCGTCCGGTCGACCGGTTTTGCCAGAGCCGAAACGTTCTGGCTGCAGCAGGTTCCGGTCGACCGGCCCATGAATTCCGGTCGACCGCCAGCCCCGAGCCTTCATTTTTGACTTTGTTTCCAACTTCGAAAAGGGCCATTCAACCTTGATTTCTTTAATCCAAATGTCATCTAATCACCCAAAAATTGTGGATCTGGTCTGAGGCTTGTCTATAGACCATTCAAGGTCTATAAAACCAACACATGAGGGGATGAAAACCCTAATGCTTCAAGCCTTCAAGGGAGCCCATTTTCGAGCTACTGTAGCACCTCTGTGAACAGTGTTTCGGGAGGAAGTTCTTCATCCATCCAAGGTGATTCAAGCTCAGATCTGAAGCCAAGCAACCTCCTACAAAGCAAGAAGCAGTCAAGGGCAAGAAGGGTGATCAAAGAAAGCTAGAAGGAGTATACTTCAAGAAGGAAATCAAGATACTCCGGGAAGAAGCTCTTCATCAAATCTTCATCCATCCTCTTCATCATCTCAAGGGGATCCATTGAAGCTCACTCTCAAGGGAGATCATCTTCATCCATTCAAGTTCTTTCAATCTCATTCAAGTTCAAAGAAAAGATCAAGAGAGAAGAATTGAAGGAAGAGGTACTGTTCATGTGAACAGTACTCCGTGAAGAACATTCATCCAATCAAGGGTGAATCAAGAAGATTGAGTTGAAGCCAATAGGATCCTTGTTGCTGATCAACATTTTATACAAGGGCCAATTCATTTCTACTCATAACTCAATTTCTTGTCTTAGTTCATTCACATTTGTTTTCCTTTCAATATTGATTAAACATTGAAGTTGTGATTCGTCCCTACCGTTGGTTAGTAGGAAGGCAATCGGAGGTGTTTCCGATCTGCGGTGTTGACGTCCCTACCGTTGGTTAGTAGGAAGGCAATCGGAGGTGTTTCCGATCTGCGGTGTTGACGTCCCTACCGTTGGTTAGTAGGAAGGCAATCAGTGGTTTCTGATTTGCGGGTTGGTGCGCTGCACAAGTGAAGCCTCACCGGGTTTTGGTGAGGGGTGGACGTAGGGCTGAGGATTCAGTCCGAACCACCTTAAAAATCCTATCTAGTGTGGTTTGCTTGTGTGATTGATCCGTTCTAGATGCATGCTTAGGATCGAATTATTATATATCTTGCTTATCTTGCTAAGTGAATCATAGCATTCTTGGAAGCTAGTTTCTATTCCGCTGCAATTCATTTTAACTAGCTGTTTAGAGGGCCGCATTGCGAAAAGTGGGGCTGATCTATTCACCCCTCCCCTCTAGATCCGCTGTCCACTACACAACAGACTTTACTATACAGTACCATCCTGGTAAGGGTAATTCAGTAGCTGATGCCCTTAGTCGAAAGCCAAGAACAATATTGGCCAACTGCATGATATAAGAATGGAAACTGCTGGAGAAATTCTTTGAGCTTGATATCAGCACAGATGAGAAGAACATATGTATTATTCTATCTCATATGAGCCTACATCCAGATTTGCTACCTGAAATCAAGAAGTTACAAGAAGAGGATCCCTCGCTAGTGGAGATAAAGAGCAAGCTGGACGAGAGACTGGATTTCAAGCTGGCACCGGATGGCAGATTACTATTTCATGCACGGACATGTGTGCCCGACTATCCCGAATTGAAGAAGAAGATTCTTGAAGAAGCTCATAGATCGAGGTACACAATCCACCTTGGAGCTACTAAGATGTACCAAGACTTGAAAAGAACCTTCTGGTGGCCTAACATGAAAAGGGAGGCAGCAGACTTTGTGTCTCGTTGCCTCACATGCCAACAAGTGAAGGCGGAACATCAAAAATCCACCGGAAAGCTACATCCACTGGATATTCCCAAGTGGAAGTGGGAAGACATTGGCATGGAATTTATCATGGGTTTGCCCAAGTCTAGGGGCGGATATGATGGAATTTGGGTAATTATCGACCGGTTAACTAAATCGGCCCATTTCTTACCCATCAAAAGTCGATGGTCAGTCGACGTACTTGTTGCCCTATATATTAAGGAGATGGTTAGATTGCATGGAGTTCCCGTCTCGATCGTATCTGACCGAGACCCACGCTTCACCTCTCATTTTTGGAAGGGTCTACAACACTCTCTAGGGACGAAACTTAATTTCAGCACTGCTTTCCATCCCCAGACAGATGGTCAGACTGAAATGACAAATCAGGTTGTTGAAGATATGTTAAGGGCATGTATTATAGATTTCGACGGAAGCTGGCATGACCACTTACCACTAGCCGAATTTACATATAATAACAGCTATCAAGCTTGTATTCAAATGGCTCCTTTCGAGGCGCTTTATGGCAGGAGTTGTCGTTCTCCAATATGCTGGGAAGAAGTCGGTGAAAGACAAATTCTAGGCCCAGATATGGTTAGAGATTCGACTAAGAAGATACACCTTATCAGAGAGAGACTTAAGGTAGCTCAGTGCAGGCAAAAATCTTATGCTGATAACAGAAGGAGAGATTTGGAGTTTCAAGTGGGTGACCATGTATTTCTCAAGGTATCTCCCGACCGAGGTATTAGAAGATTCGGTGTTAAGGGCAAGCTTACATCAAGGTTTATCGGTCCATTTGAAGTATTGGAAAGAGTGGGCGAGGTGGCTTACCGCATTGCCTTACCTCCTCAACTCTCGGAAGTGCACAATGTATTTCATATATCTATGCTGAAGAAATATGTGCACGACCCTTCTCACATCATCAATCATGCTGAATTGGTGATTCAAAGGGATCTTACTTATGAGCAAAGGCCGATGCGGATCCTCGACCGCGAAGTTCGAGTTCTAAGGAGCAAGACGATCCCTATGGTAAAAATCTAATGGAATCGATGCTCGGAGCTAGAAGCAACTTGGGAGATCGAGGAATCTATGAAGAGAAGATACCCAGAACTATTTTAGTCGGCAAGTATCTTATACTTTCTACAGTATCCTTATGTAGTTGAATTTACCCTTATACAATTGAATTTGGGGACCAAATTCTTTTAAGTAGGGGAGGGTCTAGCACCCCTTATAAAAAAAATGAAAAAAAATTATTATTATTATTATTATTTGCCAAATAAAAAAATATTAAATAAACTCTTTAGGAAGTTTATGTAAGAAGTGGAACACGAAGTTATCATATGTAAAGGTTATTCATTTAATAAGTGGCTTCCTAGTGTAGTTGGTTAAGTAACTTGCCTTCCAACCCAATGACCAGGGTTCAAATCCTAGCATCCACCATTTACATTTTTTGCCAAATAATTATATGTTATAGACAGATGGGCCATGGATTAGCTGTCCAACCATTATCTCTATCTCTCGTAAAAGCCCCATTATTTCCTAACGTGAATAGTGTCATGAATAGTATCACTTTTTATTTAAAAAGAATTTTTCAAAAAAAATTATATGTAAAAATAGAGAAAAATGTAAGGATCTCACCCATGCAATTTCATAAACTAACTCCATCAATTTTTAAAGATAAAAATCTTTGAAGTTTAACTTGGAATCTTAACTTATGAACAGTGCACCCCAACTTACAGCACTTCGTAAAGAGACACGAACAGCCTATTTGAGTTGGCATCGCACTATGGGATGCTATTATTTCAGATATGGTTCCCCTCCTGTATATCAAAAATCCTAAAATCCCTATATTATACCCCTCTATTGAGGCAGAGACTCTTGCCTTCTCTGACATTCGAAGCCTTGCTGCATAGAACGTGAGAGCATTCTCTGAAGCATTGTAGAGGAGGGAAGGAGCTGATCTTCTTCCTTTCTTCTTCCACCTGTACCCTTTCTGCCACCACACAGAGGTAGGTGATCTCGAGCTTTAACCAAACCATAGCTAATCTAGGTTATATTAGCATGTAAAATTAGTGATTAGTCTCATCTCCATGCGGTATTTAGTGGTTACACATCATGTTATAGTAGGTGTTCTCAACTTTTAACTAAACTAATAGCTAATCTAGGATGATTAGTCTAGGCATTTAGTCTTAGGCTCATTTCCATGCGATATTTAGTGTTTATAAAGTATGTGTTGGCTTAAATCTAAGATGATTAGTATGCCTTAGCTTCATACCTAAGATAATTAGCATGTATTAACTTTATATCCAGAATAATTAGCAAGTATTAATCTCATATCTAGAATGATTAACATGTGTTGGCTTACATCTAGGATGATTAGCATGCATTAGCTTCGTACTTGAGATGATTAGCATGTATTAGCTTTATACATAAGATAATTAGTATGTATTAGCTTTACACCCAGAATAATTAGCAAGTATTAGCAAGTATTAGCAAGTATTAGTCTCATACCTAGAATAATTAGCATGAGTTAGCTTAAATCTAGGACGATTAGCATGTATTAGCTAATATCTATATTTGATATAGTTCATGCTTTAGTAAAGGGCCTGTCATTATGTCCATTTCTGTGAAACTAAAACCACCATGTTAAAGATGTTATATGAGAGAAACTAAAGCCTGAAAATAGTGAAAGAAGAAATTGTAGTCAAGAGGATGAAAAATGTGAGAAAAGACCAAGTTGAAAGAGGCCAAGTGGAAAAAGACCAAGTTGAAAGCACAATGAAATGATATTGAAAATAGGGGGTTCTAAGAAGGAGAATAATGAAAAATCTAGAGAGAATGAGAATATGTGAAAGAAGAGAAAGTCATAGATTGGAAGGTTAGGAAGAAGTTTTATGAAGAGTGCAGAGAGAGAAAATGAGAGGAAGAAGGTGAAAAATGTGAAAAAAACGAGATCTATAGGCGCATGTGAACAGTTACTGAGTAAAAAATAGAATCATAGAAAATTAATTATAACTTAAAAACTAAGAAGAATTGGAGGATGTGGTAGAAGAAGAAAATCTATATCTACAAGAGAATAAGAACTTTTGTGACGAACTCAGAGTGAAAGGAGGATTGGAAGGGCATGAAAACTGGGGAACAAAAGAAAGTATCGACCCTGCCTGTTGATAGGGTCGACGCAGTACTGTTCACCGCGTTGACGCGATGAATTGATGAGTCGACCCTGTGAACTGGAAATGAACTGATGAGTCGACCCTGCCTGTTCGCAGGGTTGACGCGATGAACTACCGGGTTGACACGATGAACTACAGCTGGCTCATTGCGTTAACCTGATCGTTAGGCTTTCACTTTTGCCATCTCCACCGATAGATGGCAGCCTGAGAGGTGATATTTAACTCCTGACAGGGTCCTCTAAACCCTGGATAATTCCCAGGAAGGGCATCCCACAGTGAGGGTGTCGTTTCTAAAATTGTCAGGTGGCCCATAAGGCACCTCTCTTATCTAGTTTTTTCCGTGTATCAAACGTTACTGGTTTCCACTCCTAGTTCATCCCTACACATTAATGCGCCCTTGGATTCCATTCCATAATTCTACCTTATATATTCATACTGGTCAAACCTTGAAATGCCATATTGGCTATAAATGAGAGTGGATGTCGACAGACATGATTAATGTTGTGCATATAGGGCCCGGTCTGGTCCTGGGAGGAGCACCCGATGGTACTTGTGCCCATGGGAGTTTATTGACCACGGTGTTTGGCATTGCACCAGAGTACTTGCTTGCTAGGCTTTAGACATTCCACTCATTCTCGTGATATTACTTGATTGATTTGACTTGAGACCCGCAGAAGGGTAAAGTTTTGCTTGAATGAAATTGATAAATAGCCAATTCCAATTTTACATGATTGAATTTATATTACTTTCTATTACTTGCTTGACATGAGTTCTTACTCTCTTGGAAAGATGTCGTTAATTCCAGTTATTACTTGCTTGAATCTCTTGCTATTATTGCATTGAGGTTAGAATCCTTATACTCTCTCTTGTTATTACTTCACTGCTCTTGTCGATTTTTACAATCCTTAATATCTACTCATCTACATGCATAGCTTTACTGACATTAATTGAACTTGTAAGCCACTTAAAGCATGTTAAATCTTGAGATGTAATTCCTACTGAGCGATTCGCTCATCTAGTTATTTTTCTAACCTTTTGAGGTAGTTTGGATATCGGCCAGAACACGGAAGGGGATGAGTCTGAGTGATGAGTGTAGAATGGAGTCATCAATTGTCATGTTAATTGTAATGTCCTTTGTGTTATTGTATCAGTTCACTTATGTCAGTTGTATCAATTCATCTATGTCATTTGTATTATTCAACTTGATTAGAATTGCTTAAGATTTGAAGTCTAGTTGTTGAACTCTGGGAACATATGTAATTGTCCTTTGATTAATTGTGACAATTGTCAGCTCGTACTATTTTTATTAATTTCGAGTTAAATCTTAGTCATTTGCGCACTCTGATATTTACATGATTGACACGATCTATATAGACGCGTCACGCCTCCGGGTAATCTTCCGCTCTCGGGGCGTGACAATAACGCCCCCACGATGAGGCCATCAAAGCCCACGACGAGGACGTAACCTCCACCGGAGACCTCTCAGCTTGCAGGACTCCAGAAGGCGGCGCACTATAAAAACCTGGGATACCCTCCGGAGAAAGGTAAGTCAAGAAGGGTATTGTTCCACCCCCAACTCCTGAGCAAGGATCACTTCACCCCATTGGTGGAGAGGGATCTCGCGCCCTCACCTTCTCCTCCCTATCGCTGCTCCCACCATTGCTCTACTGACTTGAGCGTCGGAGGGTTTTACCCCAGGGAACCCCCCTGGGCCCTCTGACCCGTTTCCCTGTCTTGCAGTTCATTATCTTGGTGATTACCAACCAGCTCAGGAACCAGCGCGAGATTTCGCCTCTTCAACACTATTTTACCGTGTCACTCTATAGAAACGTGGTATACCGGCCTCATGATATGCTATGTGGATATCATGGGAATATTCTTAATGGGATGAGGATATCATGCCATTAATATACTGTTCTTGTGGACCTCAATTCTATATAAAAAGGGGTGACCATCTACGTATGGGCACTTACTTGATATGGTACCCGATTGGGGAACCAATTCCACCCAGTTTTATGATACGTGTGTTTATACCGTTATTATCCTTCTTCTGCATCAAGTTCATATTTTTGAACTCTATTCTCTCAAGATCTATCTTGAATATCCATAAACTTTTTCATTCCATATTGGCTATACACAAACGTGGATGTCAAAACACATGATCAATGCCTGCGCATATAGGGCCCGATCTGGTCCTGGGAGGAGCACCCGAAAGTACTTGTGCCCATGGGAGTTGAATGATCACGGTATGGCATTGTACCGAAGTGCATGACTAGCTTGATTGGACATTCCATAAATCTTGTACTTGATTCGTACTTGACATGACTTGCGTGACCTGAAAAAGGGTATTTACATACTTGCTTGCTTGGAATGTGATAGCCAAAACTTTCGACATGACATTATGGATACACTTGCTTGAACATCTGGACATCTACTTGATACTAGTACTTGAAAGTTCGTGAATAGTTCACCTGGTTATCTTGTTGATATACTCTCTATCTTGTCGTTTTACGCGAGCATGCATAGCTTATTGCATTCATGGAAAAATGTAATTACTTAAACCCATTGCTAGTTCTTGAGATATAATCTCCTACTGAGCGTTCGCTCACTCAGTTTTTCCCTACTTTTCAGATAAGTCCGATGACGAGACCCAAACGGACGGGGAAGGTCAAGAGTGAAAGAGATTAGAACTTCTCAAGCGTCAACTAGTCTTGACTTTTCTATAATTTCTTGAGTCAATGTTGTACTTTTCTTTTAGCATTTTCAAGGGATTGTAATAGAAGTACTTTTATGAAGGAATTAAAGGATTGGGTTATCTTTACTTTTGCGCATCTCTGATTTTATGTCGAATACACTAATACTCTGATTGACATGATCGATATAAACTCGTCACGCGTCTCCGGGTATCTTCCGCGCTCGGGGCATGATAGTTTTTGTGGTATCAGAGCCTAGGGTATTCACTTCCTAGGAAACCCAAGTCCAAGGATATGTTAAAACTTTAACCAGTGAGATTGGGTAGAACCAAGGGTTAAAATATAATGTAAAAGCCCGTAACGTAATCACATACTAACATAGTTATTGAAATTGTAGGATAATGGCTGCCGAACGTGCTCAGTGGCGCAACATGCAACGCACTCTTCAAGGCATGACTCAGGTGCTCCAACAGGTAGCACAAGGAGGTGGACATCGTGGAGCGGAAAATCTCCACCAGAGTTTCAAGAATATGAACCCTCCCAAATTTATGGGATCCACTGATCCGGATGACGCGGAGCACTGGATCCGGGAGACGGAACGTATATTTAGAGTGATGCAGTGCACGGACCAAGAGAAGGTCCTGTTAGCTACCTTTCAGTTAGAAAGAGATGCCCGATGCTGGTGGGAGTCAATAGAAGTTACAATAGATCCGGACCAAGTCACGTGGGAAGAATTTGTTGAACATTTCAACAATAAATATTTTTCAGATCGAGTCCAGGAAAAGAAAGCTATCGAGTTCGCCACCCTCAAGCAACGGTCATTGTCGGTGGCGGAGTACAAAGCACAGTTCTCCATATTATCCCGGTACGCTAAGCACTTAGTTAGTACTGAAAAGATGAAGGCTAAAAGGTTCTTGAACGGGCTCAGGCCCCAATACATCACACAACTAGCGCCGATGGACATTCAAGTCTACTCGGAGACAGTACGCCGAGCTCAGTTACTGGAAGATGCCACGGAACTATCAGATAGGATCCGTGGGAAGGACAAGAAGGAGCAAGTCACAAGTTCGGGTTCCTTCAAACCCAACTTTAAGAAGAGACCGGGTAATGGAGCTACTTCTTCTCAGGAACAGAAGACCAAGAAGACCAAACCTTTCTCCATTACCACTACACCTTCTAATATAATATACAAGCATTGCGATAAGGCTGGTCATAAAGCCGAAGAATGCTGGAGGAAACTTGGAGCTTGTCTCCGCTGTGGGAGCCGTGATCATAGGATTCCCGACTGTCCCCTACTCAATGATCAAGCCGGTGACGGAAAGCGCCCGGTGACAAGGACTGCACGTCTTCAGGCTATTAAGGAGACTGAACAAGATGAAGGAGGACTAGTAGAAGGTACATTGAAAGTTTGTTCCAAGTCTGCTCATGTTTTATTTGATACAGGGGCATCACATTCTTTTATTTCCAAAAAGTTTGCTGACCCGTTACCTATGGAACCAGAATGGATAAAGATATTTTTGTCTACTCCTCTCGGAAACGAAACTGACATCACTCATCATTATCAAAACTGTGAAATCTTAGTAAAAGGAAGAAACCTTCCCATCAACCTAATATGCCTAGATTTAAAGGAATATGATGTCATATTAGGAGCAGATTGGTTATCCATGTATCAGGCAACCGTGGATTGCCGTAATAGCAAAATCACTTTCAAGGACTTTCCAGAACTGGTCTATACTAGCCCTAAGAGTCGGGGCAAGACACCTCTTATTTCGGCTCTCCACTCTAGCAAGCTAATAAGGAAAGGATGTGTCTCTTTTCTTACATTTGTCACCGTTAAGGAGACTAAGGAGACTCAGCTAGAAGATATCCCAGTTGTGCAAGAATTTCTGAACGTATTTCCGGAAGATTTGCCTAGATTACCCCCGTAAAGAGAAGTGGCCTTCACCATCGATTTAGTCCCTTGTGCTGGTCCAGTTTCTAAGGCACCATATAGGATGTCCCCTGCTGAACTTAAAGAACTGAAGGAGCAATTGATGGAGCTTCTCAAGAAAGGATTCATCAGACCAAGCACTTCCCCGTGGGGAGCACCTGTGTTATTTGTAAATAAGAAAGATGGATCCATGAGGCTATGTATCGACTATCGACAGCTGAATCATCTCACTATCAAGAACAAGTATCCACTACCGAGAATCGATGAGTTATTTGATCAAATATCTGGATCCATGTATTTTTCAAAGATTGACCTCAGGTCAGGATATCACCAACTAAGGATCAAGGATGATGACATTCATAAGACCGCATTCAGAAGCAGGTATGGCCATTATGAGTTTGTTGTTATGACTTTTGGACTAACAAATGTCCCTGCTGCCTTTATGTAGTTAATGAATAGTATATTCAGGCCTTATCTAGATCAATTCGTGGTGGTTTTCATTGATGATATATTAATTTACTCCAAGACCAAGGAAGAGCATGAGAAGCATTTAAGGATTGCATTACAGATATTGAGGACAAACCAACTATATGCAAAGCTCAGCAAATGTGAGTTCTGACTTGAAGAAGTAACTTTTCTAGGGCATGTTATATCGAAGGACGGTTTATCCGTAGATCCATCAAAGGTTGAAGCAGTAAGAAATTGGGAAACACCGACCAATGCTAGCGAGATCCGTAGTTTCTTGGGTCTTGCGGGCTATTATCGGCGATTCATCAAAGATTTCTCCAAGATCGCCATACCCCTCACTAGGCTAACTCGTAAAGAGATCCGTTATGAATGGAGTGAGGAATGTGAAAGAAGCTTCCAAACTCTCAAGGATCATCTGACTACAGCCCCAGTCTTAGCTCTACCAATTGAAGGAGAAAAGTTCGAGGTATACACCGATGCATCTGGTATTGACCTCGGATGTGTTCTAATGCAGCAAGGAAAAGTTATAGCCTACTCTTCTCGCCAATTAAAGAAGCAAGAGGAGAACTACCCAGTTCATGACTTAGAACTCGCCGCGGTAGTATTTGCACTAAAGATATGGAGACATTATCTATATGGAGTGCAGTTCATTGTATACTCCGACCATAAAAGTCTTAAATATCTCTTCTCTCAAAAGGACTTAAATATGAGGCAAAGGCATTGGCTAGAATATCTCAAGGACTTCGACTTTACTATACAATATCATCCTGGAAAGGGTAATCCTGTAGCTGATGCCCTTAGTCGAAAGCCGAGAGCATTATTAGCCAAGTGTATGATTCAGGAGTGGAAATTGCTAGAACCATTCTCGAAGCTGGAGATAAGCATGGATAAGGGAAACAAAGGTTTTATGCTATATCACGTAAGCATACGGCCAGATTTATTTTCAGAAATACAAGGACTTCAGGATGATGACCCGGTATTAGTGGAAATCAAAGGCAAACTAGAAGGACAATCTGGGTTCCAACTAGCTTCAGATGGAAGGTTGTTATTCCAAAATAGAACTTGTATACCGGATTGTCCAGAATTAAAGAAGAAGATCTTAGATGAAGCTCACAGATCAAGGTACACAATTCATCCATGATCTACTAAGATGTACCAAGATTTAAAAAGAACTTTCTGGTGGACAAATATGAGGAGAGAAATAGCAGATTTTGTGTCTCGCTGCCTCACCTGCCAACAAGTTAAGGTTGAATACCAGATGTAATATCCCGGACCTTTCGGATCCTTCTTCGTGGGTCCTGGATCTGGTTTTTGGAGCATCCGGCTCTATTGTGTCCGAAATTTCGTTTCGGACATCTTTCGTGTTCGGATCGGCGCGATCCGGAGTCGTTTCGGAGGCCCGGAGGTGTTCCGCGTGTGTTTTCTGATTTCCGGTGTGTGTTTCGGCTTTTTCTTCGGAAGCTCGCTGCGGGCGAACCGGGCGGTTCACCCGGGCACGAGTGGTACCGTCGCGATCGGTGCGATCCGAGGATTCTGGAAATGTATTTTTCTATTTTTTGGTATTTTTCTGAAAAATCGGATTTTCTATATAGCCCAAATTCTTTTTCTTTTTCTTTTCTCCTTTCTCTTTCTTCTTCTTCTTCTTCCTCCGTTTCTTCCCACCGTGACGCCCTCCTCTCCCTCTCTCTCCCATTCGGACGCGGTGAGACCCTCCCCGGCTGTGGACGGCGGCAGGGCGACGGCGCGGACGCGTGGGTGACGGCGAGGCGATCTCGTGGGCGTGCGGCGAGCGTGGGAAGCGTGGGGAGACGAGGTTTCTAAAAGCGTTCTTCGTGATTCGTGGGTGATTCGGCGGAGCATTCGCTCCATTGAGGTAGGGTGACGTTCCTTAGCCTCTTGCCGTTCATTCCCGTGATTTGTAGGCCGCGGGGAGGCCGAGAGGGGCGTGTTTGAGCTTTTGGGGGTTTTTCCATGATTTGGGGAGAGCTCGCCCGATCTATGGATTTGATGCATGATTTCGTGTTTCGATGGCCTAGAATCATGCTAGGGGTCCCCAGGGGTCTTCCCCTTTGATTTCCCCCTCTCCTGTGGAGGCATGGGGGCGTGGTTGGTTTTTTTTTGGAGTTTCTACCGTTTTCCGCCGCGGACTGAGAACGCGCTATACTCCAGTAGCGCGTTCTTGTTCGTCGCGCTGCCCCGATGGGGCGCGTTCATCGGAGAAGATGAACAGGAGGCGGTTCCCGTCGCGCTATGGGGTCCTAGCGCGACCTGCCTTGTCGCGCTAGGGGTCCCTAGCGCGATCTGTTGTGTCGCGCTAGGAGGCCCTAGCGCGACCTATCTTGTCGCGTTAGGGGATCCTAGCGCGATGTTCCTTGTGGCGCTAGGAGGCCCTAGCGCGATCTTCCCTGTCGCGCTAGGGAGTCCTAGCGCGTTCTGTCCTGTTGTCGGGTGTTCCTCTTGGGCCGTGTGTGTGTCCTGGACACCCCGTGGAGTTCCGTGACCGTGTCTTTGGTGTCCGGAGGTTCCGTTTGCCTTGGTCATGAGTTTGGCCGTGGGCGGTGCGTCCGTTTTCCTCCAACCGTGGCCCCCGTTTGACGGAGCTAGTGCGTGGGGTGATTCCCACACGTTGTCGGACTCGGACGTCGTTTTCCGTTGACTTAAGAGTCTACTCCTTCAGTGACCCTCCACTAGTCGTAGCCCACCAGTACGAGGTGCTGGTCTCACCTGGGAGTGGTGTACGGGCACCCACCTTTCGAGACGGTTTGTGGACCGGTTACCGTAGGCCCCTCGTCGGTAGCCAGAGTCCGGCTACGGGGGAAAACCGGTCAGAGGACCAGACCTAGTGACGCGTGGTCTGTGTGTGCACACGTGGTTGGGGGCGGTTGGACCCACGTCGACGGGCGTGACCCTAGCTAGTTACTTGTTCGTGGTTACTTGTACGGTGTCTGCGCCTCGGGTAGGACCTACCACGTCAGGCGGTTCACCTGCGGTGCGGTGTAAGACGTCAGGGGACGCTACCGGCTGTGCTTCTAGTGGGTGGTACTCCTGTCGAGTACGGAGTGTTAGACTGTCAGTCAAGTGTTTCCGACCTTCAGGTTTGGGCGGTTCGACCGTTGAGTTCCGATCTTTTTACCGTGGCACGTGTGTCGGTTTGCGTGCCGTAGGGTCTTGTCTTGTAGAGTACAGGACTTTCCTTTCCGAGGTACTTTCCTACCGCTAGAGTAGTGGTTTCTTGTTTTACGAGGTAGGGTTCGAGTGATCCCTATTGAGTCTTGTTCCGAGACTCATTCCCTGCGTGTTTTCACCGTGTTTCAGGTGAGGCGCCACCTTCGGGGAGCGCGTCGGGAGCGCAGCGTGGTGCGGGTGCCCAGAGGTAGTGCCAGAGGTCAGAGCCGGGGGATGCCCCGTGTAGCTGTACTTTCCTTTCTTGTCACTGTACTAGTCGTGGACTATTGTTATTGTTGTTAATTTTTACTGTGGACCATGTAAAATGTTAATTTATTTCCTGCTTAATTTTATAGCTGTTTAATTTCTGTAATTATTTGTGATACTTGTGTAGTCTCCACACCATCCTTTTAACCCTTCCGAGTCTTCGGGCTCGTGGGTGGCGGTGCGAGTCTCGGGTTATCGGGCCTTCCCGGTAATCGGATTCTCGAGTCGTTACAGCTGGTATCAGAGCGCGGTTGTGGAATTACATGAGAATCATAGGTAATTGTAGTGGTCCACTAGTCCACAGCGATGATGTACAGGTGACGTTGGCATTGGGCACCGCGTGTTTATTTTGACCTTGCCGTCTCCGTGTTTACTGTCTTGTGCTTCAGAAGCGAGGATGGCGCCGAGGCGGAGCTCTCGCTCTCAGCAGGGGCAGTCGGCTGGAGGTCAGGAGATCCAGCAGGGGGTCCAGAGGGACCAGGAGGAGCATAGCAGAGTTCCGGGAGCTACCGAGGCCGCGGATCCTGCGAGAGTTCCGGGGGCCGAGGATTTCTTCTGTGGCATGTACCAGCTTATGTCTCAGCAGTTCGGTGGAGAGGCTGGTGAGGGCTCGTCAGCTAGGGGTGGGCCAGGCCGAGCAGTGAGGGACTTCATGCAGTTCCATCCACCTTATTTCAGCGGACAGGCAGACCCTGATGCGGCTCGTGATTGGCTTGATGAGATGGAGCGGGTGTTCAGTTCCGCGAGGAGTACTGCCGAGGACAGAGTTGTGTTGGCCTACAACCAGTTGCAGGGTACGGCTCGGAGGTGGTGGTCTTCCGAGTGGAAGACGTCTTTTCAGCTTCGTCCACTTGAGCAGATCGAGTGGGATGACTTCGTTAGTGCTTTCGAGCGTACGTACTGTCCAGATGTTGTTGCCACGCAGCGGATGCGGGAGTTTCTAGAGCTGGTGCAGGGTGACATGTCCGTGTTGCAGTACAGGGCCCGATTTGTTGAGCTGGGTCGGTACGCACCTCACATCATGGAGCATGAGAGGGTGAGGACCACGCAGTTTGTGCAGGGCTTGAGGCTGGAGCTGAGGCACCATCTGATCGCAAATGGGGCCACTGATCTAGAGACGGCATCTCGTGTTGCGATTTCCTTGGAGATGGATATGCAGAGGACTCGAGGACCGATCAGCCAGGGGCAGTCCTTGTCAGGTCGCAGCCAGCAGTCGGCTACCCAGCAGTAGGGTTTCTTCCAGCATGCGTCGGGTGGTTCAGGAGTACCGGCATCGGCAGCTTCGGCGACAGGATCTGCGTCCTTCGGCTCGAAGGTCAAGAAGTTCTTGAAGAAGAGTTTCCGGAAGAAGCACAAGGATCAAGGGCAGGCTTCATCGGGCAGTGTGCAGCAGCCGATTCCTTTGCAGCGTCAGGGATCAGGGGGTGGATCGCGAGGACCTTGTCCACGATGTAGTGGGACCCACCCAGGCAGGCAGTGCACGGCTCCGATCATCTGTTTTCGGTGTGACCAGCCAGGGCATATGGCGCGTGACTGTCCTCAGAGACCGCCGCAGCAGCAAGTTCCCCAGCAGCAGAGGCAGCAACAGCAGCAGGGACAGTATCCGCCGCTACCCAGGTCAGCTAGCGTGGGAGGCAGGCAGAGAGCTCGGGGCCAGATCACGCACATGACCAGGGCAGAGGCAGTGGCGTCGCAGCTCGTGGAAGGTACCATTCAGATTTTGGGTTGTGCGGCTCGGGTTTTGTTCGATTCTGGCGCGTCTCATTCGTTTATTTCGGAGGATTTTGCGTCGAGTGTCGAGGAGCCGGTGACCCAGTTGTCCTGTGATTTGGTAGTGGAGTTACCTTCGGGTGATTTTATGATCACTCCGTATTACTTCGACCAGGTTCCGGTGTGGATCGATGGGCGGAGTATGCCAGGCAGGTTGTATGCGTTGCAGCTTCGGGATTACGATGTAATTCTAGGCATGGATTGGCTCGAGACTCATGGAGCGATGGTGGATTGTGGAATGAAGAGGGTCTACTTCCAGCATCCGAGCAAGAGGACCTTCTATTTCCAAGGTATCCGTTCCACCTCTTCTCGATTCCTTATCTCTGCTATTCGAGCCCGTCGGTTGCTTGATTCCGGTTGTCAGGGTTTTCTCGCGTCAGTGGTTGTGTCTGACCGGATGGAGCCGGATGTCGAGGACATTGCGGTGGTGTGCGAGTTTCCCGACGTTTTTCCCGAGGAGTTGCCTGGATTACCTCCCCAGCGGGAGATCGATTTCGTGATCGAGGTTGTGCCTGGTACGGGACCTTTGGCGAAGGCTCCCTACCGTATGGCCCCCGCTGAGTTGAGGGAGTTGAGGGCGCAGTTGCAGGAACTGTTGGCCAAGGGGTACATTCGTCCGAGTTTTTCCCCTTGGGGTGCGCCCGTGTTGTTTGTGAAGAAGAAGGACGATAGTCTGCGGTTGTGCATTGACTATCGGCAGCTGAATGAAGTGACCATTAAGAACAAATATCCGTTGCCACGGATTGATGATTTGTTCGACCAGCTTCAGTCTGCGCGAGTGTTCTCGCGGATTGATTTACGGTCCGGTTACTATCAGCTGAGGATTCGTGAGTCCGATGTAGAGAAGACTGCATTCAGTTCGAGGTATGGGCATTATGAGTTTCTGGTGATGCCGTTTGGGCTCACCAATGCCCCTGCAGCCTTCATGGACTAGATGCAGAGGGTGTTTCATCCATATTTGGACCAGTTCGTGGTCATCTTCGTGGATGACATCCTTGTTTATTCGCAGTCTGCTGAGGAGCACGCGTACCATTTGGGTGTGGTGCTGCAGACGTTGCGAGATCACCAGTTGTATGCGAAGCTCAGCAAGTGCGAGTTTTGGCTCAGCGAGGTGCACTTTATGGGGCACGTGATTTCTGGTGATGGCATTTCCGTGGACCCCGCCAAGGTCGAGGCAGTGATGCAGTGGCTGAGGCCGAGGTCGGTGACGGAGATTCGGAGTTTCTTGGGGCTTGCGGGATATTATCGCAGGTTTATCCAGGATTTTTCTCGCATTGCGACCCCGATGACTAGACTCACGCGGAAGGATGTGCCTTTCGTTTGGTCCGAGGAGTGTGAGCAGAGCTTCAGGGAACTGAAGAGATTGCTCACCTCGGCTCCGGTGTTGGTTTTACCTTCTGGATCGGGAGGTTTTGTGGTGTGTACAGATGCTTCCGGCGTCGGATTGGGTGCTGTTCTGATGCAGCATGGTAGAGTGGTGGCTTATGCATCTCGGCAGCTAAAGCCCCATGAGGAGAACTACCCTACCCATGACCTTGAGTTGGCGGCGGTGATCTTCGCGCTGAAGATCTGGAGGCATTATCTGTACGGCGAGAAGTTCGAGGTATTCACTGACCATCAGAGTTTGAGGTACGTGTTCTCGCAGAAGGACCTGAACCTCAGACAAAGGCGTTGGATGGAGTTCATGAAGGACTATGACTTCACCCTGTCTTATCAACCGGGCAGGATGAATGTCGTCGTCGATGCCTTGAGTCGGAAGGTTGCGGTTAGTGCTTTGATGTTGAGGAAGTGGAGGCTCTGGGAACAAGTGCCCGAGGTATCTTTTAGGCTCAAGATTCCCCAGGAGCCAGGGTTGGCAGTGCTTGTGAGTCTGACTGTCACTCCTGCTATCCGTCGTCAGGTGACAGAGGCTCAGCATGCGGACCCTGAGTTGCCCCGGATCTTGGCGATGGCTGACGTGGAGCTCGGCGAGGACGGTGCTGCGAGGTTTCGTGGCAGGCTGTACGTCCCAGCGGAGGAGCAGGTTCGTCGTGCGGTGTTACGCGAGGCTCATGGGAGCAGGTACACTGTGCACCCGGGTGCGACGAAGATGTATCGGAACTTGCAGAGGCAGTTCTGGTGGCCTGGCATGAAGAGAGATGTCGCAGAGTTTGTGGCCAAGTGCCTGATCTGTCAGCAGGTGAAGGCGGAGCATCAGCGACCAGGCGGTACTCTCCAGCCCTTGGATGTTCCTGCTTGGAAGTGGGACCATGTGACCACGGATTTCGTGGTGGGGTTGCCGAGGACCCCGAGTGGGCAGGACAGTATCTGGCTGCTGGTGGATCGGCTGACGAAGGTGACGCAGTTGTTACCGGTCAAGGTCAGCTGGAGCGTGTCCAAGTTGGCTCGACTTTATGTGGAGCGGATCGTGCCGTTGCATGGGGTTCCCATTTCGATCGTGTCGGATCGGGATCCGCGCTTCACTTCTGGATTCTGGAGGAGTTTCCAGCGAGCTCTTGGGACGGAGTTGGCATTTAGCTCGACGTATCATCCTCAGTCAGATGGTCAGTCTGAGAGGACCATTCAGACTTTGGAGGACATGCTGAGATCCTGCCGCCTGGAGTGGCAGGGGAGTTGGATTCATCACCTACCGTTGGTGGAGTTTGCCTATAACAACAGCTTTCATTCGAGCATCGGCATGGCTCCCTATGAGGCTTTGTACGGGCGTCCTTGTCGGACTCCACTCGATTGATTTGAGGTGGGTGAGCGTGTTTTGACGGGACCGGAATTGGTACAGCAGTGTGTGGATGTTGTGCACCTGGTTCGTCAGAACATGTTGGCGGCCCAGAGTCGGCAGAAGAGTTATGCTGACCGTAGGCGGCAGCCTCTCGAGTTCGCCGTGGGCGATCATGTGTTCTTGAGAGTTTCTCCGATGAAGGGGGTGATGCGTTTTGGACGGCGTGGGAAGCTGAGTCCCCGCTATATTGGTCCTTTCGCGATTGTGGAGCGCATCGGTGAGGTTGCTTACCGGTTGCAGTTACCTCCTGAGTTGGCGTCGGTGCATGACGTGTTCCACGTCTCGATGTTGCGGAAGTATATGCCCGATGACTCTCATGTACTCGAGTTTTCTGTTTGGCCTGAGGTGACTCCAGACCTTTCTCTCCCAGAGTTTCCGATCCGCGTGGAGGATAGGCGAGAGCAGCGCCTGCGGAACAAGGTCATTCCCTTGGTAAAGGTCGTGTGGCAATGACACTCTGGTGGTGAGGCTTCGTGGGAACGTGAGGACGAGATGCGTCAGCAGTTCCCGTACCTATTTGAGTGAGTCTTTCTCTTCTTTCCCCTTGGGTTGTTCTCAATTTCGAGGATGAACTTCCTTAAGGGGGGAGGGCTGTAATATCCCGGACCTTTCGGATCCTTCTTCGTGGGTCCCGGATCTGGTTTTTGGAGCATCCGGCTCTATTGTGTCCGAAATTTCGTTTCGGACATCTTTCGTGTTCGGATCGACGCGATCCGGAGTCGTTTCGAAGGCCCGGAGGCGTTCCGCGTGTGTTTTCCGATTTCCGGTGTGTGTTTCGGCTTTTTCTTCGGAAGCTCGCTGCGGGCGAACCGGGCGGTTCACCCGGGCACGAGTGGTACCGTCACGATCGATGCGATCCGAGGATTCCGGAAATGTATTTTTCTATTTTTTTGGTATTTTTTTGAAAAATCGGATTTTCTATATAGCCCAAATTCTTTTTCTTTTTCTTTTCTCCTTTCTCTTTCTTCTTCTTCTTCTTCCTCCGTTTCTTCCCACCGTGACGCCCTCCTCTCCCTCTCTCTCCCATTCGGACGCGGTGAGACCCTCCCCGGCTGTGGACGGCGGCAGGGCGACGGCGCGGACGCGTGGGTGACGGCGAGGCGATCTCGTGGGCGTGCGGCGAGCGTGGGAAGCGTGGGGAGGCGAGGTTTCTAAAAGCGTTCTTCGTGATTCGTGGGTGATTCGGCGGAGCATTCGCTCCATTGAGGTAGGGTGACGTTCCTTAGCCTCTTGCCGTTCATTCCCGTGATTTGTAGGCCGCGGGGAGGCCGAGAGGGGCGTGTTTGAGCTTTTGGGGGTTTTTCCATGATTTGGGGAGAGCTCGCCCGATCTATGGATTTGATGCATGATTTCATGTTTTGATGGCCTAGAATCATGCTAGGGGTCCCCAGGGGTCTTCCCCTTTGATTTCCCCCTCTCCTGTGGAGGCATGGGGGCGTGGTTGATTTTTTTTTGGAGTTTCTACCGTTTTCCGCCGCGGACTGAGAACGCGCTATACTCCAGTAGCGCGTTCTTGTTCGTCGCGCTGCCCCGATGGGGCGCGTTCATCGGAGAAGATGAACAGGAGGTGGTTCCCGTCGCGATATGGGGTCCTAGCGCGACCTGCCTTGTCGCGCTAGGGGTCCCTAGCGCGATCTGTTGTGTCGCGCTAGGAGGCCCTAGCGCGACCTGTCTTGTCGCGCTACGGGATCCTAGCGCGATGTTCCTTGTCGCGCTAGGAGGGCCTAGCGCGATCTTCCCTGTCGCGCTAGGGAGTCCTAGCGCGTTCTGTCCTGTTGTCGGGTGTTCCTCTTGGGCCGTGTGTGTGTCCTGGACACCCCGTGGAGTTCTGTGACCGTGTCTTTGGTGTCCGGAGGTTCCGTTTGCCTTGGTCATGAGTTTGGCCGTGGGCGGTGCGTCCGTTTTCCTCTGACCGTGGCCCCCGTTTGACGGAGCTAATGCGTGGGGTGATTCCCACACGTTGTCGGACTCGGACGCCGTTTTCCGTTGACTTGAGAGTCTACTCCTTCAGTGACCCTCCACTAGTCGTAGCCCACCAGTACGAGGTGCTGGTCTCACTTGGGAGTGGTGTACGGGCACCCACCTTTTGAGACGGTTTGTGGACCGGTTACCGTAGGCCCCTCGTCGGTAGCCAGAGTCCGGCTACGGGGGAAAACCGGTCAGAGGACCAGACCTAGTGATGCGTGGTCTGTGTGTGCACACGTGGTTGGGGGCGGTTGGACCCACGTCGACGGGCATGACCCCAGCTAGTTACTTGTTCGTGGTTACTTGTACGGTGTCTGCGCCTCGGGTAGGACCTACCACGTCAGGCGGTTCACCTGCGGTGCGGTGTAAGCCGTCAGGGGACGCTACCGACTGTGCTTCTAGTGGGTGGTACTCCTGTCGAGTACGGAGTGTCAGACTGTCAGTCGAGTGTTTCCGACCTTCGGGTTTTGGCGGTTCGACCGTTGAGTTCCGGTCTTTTTACCATGGCACGTGTGTCAGTTTGCGTGCCGTAGGGTCTTGTCTTGTAGAGTACAGGGCTTTCCTTTCCGAGGTACTTTCCTACCGCTAGAGTAGTGGTTTCTCGTTTTACGAGGTAGGGTTCGAGTAATCCCTACTGAGTCTTGTTCCGAGACTCATTCCCTGCGTATTTTCACCGTGTTTCAGGTGAGGCGCCACCTTCGGGGAGCGCGTCGGGAGCGCAGCGTGGTGCGGGTGCCCAGAGGTAGTGCCAGAGGTCAGAGCCGGGGGATGTCCCGTGTAGCTGTACTTTCCCTTCTTGTCACTGTACTAGTCGTGGACTATTGTTATTGTTGTTAATTTTTACTGTGGACCATGTAAAATGTTAATTTATTTCCTGCTTAATTTTATAGCTGTTTAATTTCTGCAATTATTTGTGATACTTGTGTAGTCTCCACACCATCCTTTTAACCCTTCCGAGTCTTCGGGCTCGTGGGTGACGGTGCGAGTCTCGGGTTATCGGGCCTTCCCGGTAATCGGATTCTCGGGTCGTTACACCAGAAGCCTGTCGGAAAGCTACATCCCCTGGATATTCCCAAATGGAAGTGAGAGGATATTGGTATGGATTTCATCATGGGTCTAACTAAATCAAAAGGAGGACATGATGGAATACGGGTTATCATTGATCGATTGACCAAGTCGGCGCATTTCTTGCCAATCAAGAATCGATGGTCAGTTGATGTTCTGGCTGCATTATACATGAAAGAGATAGTCAGATTGCATGGTATTCCTGTCTCGATCGTGTCTGACAGAGATCCCCGTTTTACTTCTCATTTTTGGAAAGGTCTACAACATTCCCTAGGGACGAGACTTAACTTTAGTACAGGTTTTCATCCTCAAACGGATGGTCAGACCGAGAGAACTAATCAGGTAGTTGAAGACATGCTTCGAGCTTGCATCGTTGATTTTGGTGGAAGCTGGCGTGATCACTTGCTGTTGGTTGAATTTGCATACAATAACAGCTATCAGGCAAGTATACAAATGGCACCTTTCGAAGGTTTATACGGAAGGAGTTGTCGATCACCCTTATGCTGGGACGAAATTGGAGAGAAACAACTATTAGGTCCAGACATGGTAAGGGATACCACTGAGAAGGTACAGTTGATTAGAGAAAGACTGCAAGTAGCTCAGTCTAGACAAAAGGCTTATGCTGACACAAGAAGGAGAGATCTCGAATTCCAAATCGGAGATCACGTTTTTCTCAAGATATCACCTGGACGTGGAATAAGGAGATTTGGTGTTAAGGGCAAGCTTACACCAAGGTTTATCGGACCTTTTGAGATACTAGAAAGGGTTGGCGAGGTTGCTTATCGCGTCGCTTTACCTCCTCCATTGTCCGAAGTACATAATGTATTCCACATATCCATGTTAAAGAAGTATGTGCACGATCCGTCACATATCATTGATCATGGAGACCTGGTGATTCAGAAGGACCTTACTTATGAACAAAAGCCCATGAAGATCCTCGATCGCGAGGTACGAACATTAAGGAATAACGTTATTCCCATGCTAAAGGTACAATGGAGTAAATGTTCTGAACACGAAGCCACATGGGAGACCGAGGAATCCATGAGGAAACGATTCCCAGAATTTTTTTAAAAGGTATGTACTCTACACTCTCCACACATATATATATGCGATTGAATTTGGGGACCAAATTCTTTTTAAGTGGGGGAGGGTGTAGCAACCCTGGTAAAATAAAAGAAATAGATCCAAATAGATCTGAATAAATCAAAGTAAATCAAAATAGATTAAAAGATTTAGTAAATAAATGATAAAAAACCAAAAGTGCATAAATAATAAGCCAAAAAAGAAAATAACACTTCTCATCAAGGCGTGATTTAAATAAGAAACGACTTCACCTGAGGCGTTAATTTAAAAAGAGACGCCTACACCAAAGGGCGTCATATCTAAAAGGAAAGGGAAAGAAACGCCCTCTTCTTGGGCGCGAATTATAAAAATAACGGCCTAGGATACGGCGTCAATTAAAATTAACGACCTAGTTTAAAGCGTTAATGCCAATTGTGTTCCGTTCGAACCAGGACATTATCTAGGGTAAGTTTCTGGATTAGCACGCGTTAGTAGAATTATAGTAAGGACTCTAATGGGGAAATAGATCTTCCAATCAAACTCTAACTCCATTAGGGTTCCTAAAACTCTATAAATACCCTTCTAATCAACCTTGATCGCTATTTTGGCGATCTGCTGCTGCTGTCATCCGTGAAGAACATAGGTTTGTTTTTCCTTGTTCCTGCCTTACCTTCGGTTATGTATGATGAAGGAAAATTAATGATCTTCCACTTTTCCTTCTGTAGGAAGTCTGCAGCAAATAGTAACTCTATTGTCGAAGTGAAGAATGGGGGTTCTTCATCAAAATCGTCTTCATCCGTTACAGAGAAAGCTAGGGATTTCTCTATAGACGGAGCATTAGTGAAGTCTGTTTCCGGACCATCAGAGGGGTGTTGAAGTTCTTCTGATTCGGTAGTAGCTGAATACATCGTTCTTCGAGAAAACCCTGTTTAGAACAGAGTTCTCTTCACAACCTTCATGTACACTCACCAAGATCTGATTAATCAGGTAGGTTTTCTCAAGAATTGTAGCCCCGAACCATCTTAATAACATGATGATAATATATGTATTTCATGCACATCGTTTTACTACGTTTTATGAAGTTTTCTGTGAAATATGTAAGAGACGACCCTGACCAGGGCGCTAATTCAAGAACTGACGCCCGACAGAGGAGGCGTCAATTTTAGATAATTAGTAATTACTTATGTTAGAAATTGAATATCTATGAAACCATAAATCTAATTTAATGCATGATCATAGATTTGGAATCCTGGTATTTTTCTCGTCCTATCCATATAATTGTTCCCTGCAAATTATTTATCATGAAAATTCATTACTATTCATATCCTTGGAAAAATATTGTGAATTAACGACCCTCAGTATGTCATCTTTTATGAAAGAGACACCCCTGGCTAGGGCGCGTTTAATCAAAATTACAGAATAAAGAAAATCTCAGCAAAAATAGAAATTTAAATGGACGACGGTTACAGAAGTCGTCAAATGTCAAAATAACGACCCAGTGAAGGGCGTTAATTTACTAAGTAGTGACTTGTGTTAAGACGTTAATTTCCTGTGTACATATATTATGATGTTTACTGTTAACCGAGGGTTTTATATAAATATATATGTATATATAAGCACTATATTCCATTCCGTGAGTATAGTCCCACGTTCCACGATGTTTTATCGATTACCCCTCAATTCTCGGTGACATACAAGCTCTCCATTGGACATTCCGTTCTTTTGGACTAGCAAGTTAGCCATGGAGACCTCCGTAAGACTCCTCGAGCCTTGGATTCCCTCAAGGCCGACTGAGCAGGTTGTACCATAAAAACCTATTACACTATTTCGCCGTGTCACTCTATAGAAACATGGTATATCGGCCTCATGATATGCTATGTGGATATCATGGGAATATTCTTAATGGGATGAGGATATCATGCCATTAATATGCTGTTCTTGTGGACCTCAATTCTATATAAAAAGGGGTGACCATCTATGTATGGGCACTTACTTGATATGGTACCCGATTGGGGAACCAATTCCACCCAGTTTTATGATACGCGTGTTTATACCGTTATTATCGTTCTTCTGCATCAAGTTCATATTTTTGAACTCTATTCTCTCAAGATCTATCTTGAATATCCATAAACTTTTTCATTCCGTATTGGCTATACACAAACGTGGATGTCAAAACACATGATCAATGCCTGCGTATATAGGGCCCGATCTGGTCCTGGAAGGAGCACCCGAAAATACTTGTGCCCATGGGAGTTGAATGATCACGGTATGGCATTGTACCGAAGTGCATGACTAGCTTGATTGGACATTCCATAAATCTTGTACTTGATTCGTACTTGACATGACTTGCGTGACCTGAAAAAGGGTATTTACATACTTGCTTGCTTGGAATGTGATAGCCAAAACTTTCGACATGACATTATGGATACACTTGCTTGAACATCTGGACATCTACTTGATACTAGTACTTGAAAGTTCGTGAATAGTTCACCTTGTTATCTTGTTGATATACTCTCTATCTTGTCGTTTTACGCGAGCATGCATAGCTTATTGCATTCATGGAAAAATGTAATTACTTAAACCCATTGCTAGTTCTTGAGATATAATCTCCTACTGAGCGTTCGCTCACTCAGTTTTTCCCTACTTTTCAGGTAAGTCTGATGACGAGACCCAAACGGACGGGGAAGGTCAAGAGTGAAAGAGATTAGAACTTCTCAAGCGTCAACTAGTCTTGACTTTTCTATAATTTCTTGAGTCAATGTTGTACTTTTCTTTTAGCATTTTCAAGGGATTGTAATAGAAGTACTTTTATGAAGGAATTAAAGGATTGGATTATCTTTACTTTTGCGCATCTCTGATTTTGTGTCGAATACACTAATACTCTGATTGACATGATCGATATAAACTCGTCACGCGTCTCCGGGTATCTTCCGCGCTCGGGGCGTGACAGGGTCCCACCCAGGCAGGCAGTGCACGGCGCCGGTGGTTTGTTTTAGGTATGACCAGCCAGGGCATATGGCGCGTGATTGTCCTCAGAGGCAGCAGCAGCAGCAGTTTCCTCAGTCGCAGCAGGTTCCCCAGCAGCAGAGGCCACAACAGCAGAGGCCACAACAGCAGCCGCAGTAGCAGCAGGGATAATATCTATCGCTACCCAGGTCAGCGAGTGTGGAAGGCAGGCAGAGAGCTCGAGGCCAGATTATACACATGACTAGGGCAGAGGCAGTGGCGTCGCAACTCGTGGAAGGTACCGCTCATATTTTGGGTTGTGCGGCTCGGGTTTTGTTTGATTCTGGCGCGTCTCATTCGTTTATTTCAGAGGATTTCGCGCTGAGTATTGAGGAGCTGGTGACCCAGTTGTCCTGTGATTTGGCAGTGGAGTTGCCTTCGGGTGATTTTATGATCACTCCGTATTATTTCGATGAGGTTCCTGTGTGGGTGGAAGGGCAGAGTTTACCGACTAGGCTCTATGCGTTGCCGCTTCAGGACTTTGATGTGATTTTGGGCATAGATTGGCTCGAGACACAACATGCTTTGCTGGATTGTAGCTATAAGAGGGTTTATTTTCGGCGACTTCGTGGACCCACCTTCTATTTTCAAGGTATCAGGTCTTCCTCTTCTCGTTTTCTCATTTCTGCGATTCGAGGTCATCGTATGCTTGATGCGGGTTGCCAGGGTTTTCTCGCTTATGTGGTCTTGGTAGACCAGCCGTGTCCGGATGTCGGAGACATTCCGGTGGTGTGTGAGTTTCCCGACGTTTTTCCGGAGGACTTACCTGGATTACCTCCCCATCGGGAGATCGATTTCGTGATCGAGATTGTGCCTGGTACGGGACCTTTGGCAAAGGCTCCCTACCGTATGGCCCCCGCTGAGTTGAGGGAGTTGAGGGCGCAGATGCATGAGTTGCTGGCTAAGGGGTACATTCGTCCTAGCTTTTCCCCTTAGGGTGCGCCCGTGTTGTTCGTGAAGAAGAAAGACGGTAGCTTGCGGTTGTGCATTGACTACTGACAGCTGAATGAGGTGACCATTAAGAATAAGTATCTGTTGCCGCGGATTGATGATTTGTTCGACCAGCTTCAGTCTGCTCGAGTGTTCTCGCGGACTGATCTGCGGTCCGGTTACTATCAACTGAGGATTCGCGAGTCCGATGTGGAGAATATTGCGTTCAGTACGAGGTACGGGCATTATGAGTTCTTGGTAATGCCGTTCGGGCTTACCAATGCCCCGCAACCTTCATGGACTTGATGCAAAGGGTGTTTCGTCCGTACTTGGACCAGTTCATGGTCGTATTTGTGGACGAAATCCTTGTTTATTCGCGGTCTGCCGAAGAGCACTCGTACCATTTGGGTGTGGTGCTGCAGACGTTGTGGGATCACCAGTTGTATGCGAAGCTCAGTAAGTGCGAATTCTGGCTTCGTGAGGTGCACTTTTTGGGGCACGTGATTTCTGGTGATGGTATTTCCGTGGACCCTGCCAAGGTCGAGGCAGTAATGCAGTGGCCGAGGTCTGTGACGGAGATCCGGAGTTTCTTGGGGCTTGTGGGTTATTATCGACGGTTTATCCGATATTTTTCTCGCGTTGCGGCCCCGATGACCAGACTTACGCAGAAGGATGTGCCCTTCGTCTGGACCAATGAGTGTGAGCAGAGTTTCAGGGAACTGAAGAGATTTCTCACCTCGGCTCCGGTGTTGGTTTTATCTTCTGGATCAGGAGGTTTTGTGGTGTGTACAGATACTTCCGGGGTCGGATTGGGTGCTGTGTTGATGCAGCATGGTAGAGTGGTGGCGTATACATCTCGACAGCTAAAGCTCCACGAGGAGACTTACCCTACCCATGACCTGGAGTTGGCGGCTGTGATCTTCGTGCTGAAGATCTGGAAGCATTATCTGTACGGTGAGAGGTTCGAGGTGTTCACTGACCATCAGAGCTTGAGGTATGTGTTCACGCAGAGGGACCTTAACCTCAGGCAGAGGCGTTGGATGGAGTTCATGAAGGATTATGACTTCACCCTGTCTTATCAGCCGGGCAGGATGAATGTCGTTGCCGATGCTTTGAGTAGGAAGGTCGCGGTTAGTGCCTTGATGTTGAGGAAGTAGAGGCTCTGGGAACAAGTGTCCAAAGTGTCATTCAGGCTCAAGATTTCCGGAGACCCAGGGTTAGCAGTGCTTGCTAGTCTGACTATCACGCCTGCTATCCGCCGTCAGGTGATAGAGGCTCAGCATGCAGACCCTGGGTTGCCCCGGATTTTGGCTATGGCTGATATAGAGCTCGGCGAGGACAAAGCCGTGAGATTCTGTGGTAGGTTGTACGTCCCAGCTGAGGAGCAGGTTCGTCGTGCGGTGTTGCCCGAGGCTCATGGGATCAGGTACACCGTACACCCGGGTGCGACAAAGATGTATCGGAACTTGTGGAGGCAGTTCTGGTGGCCTGGCATGAAGAGAGATGTGGCCGAGTTTGTGGCCATGTGCCTAACCTGTCAGCAGGTGAAGGCGGAGCATCAGCGACCAAGTGGTACTCTCCAGCCCTTGGATGTTCCTGCGTGGAAATGGGACCACGTGATCACGGATTTCGTGGTGGAATTGCCGAGGACTCCGAGTGGGCAGGATATTATTTGGTTGCTGGTGGATAGGCTGACGAAAGTGACTCGGTTGTTACCGGTCAAAGTCAGCTGGAGCGTGTCTAAGTTGGCCCGTCTTTATGTGGAACGGATCGTTCCGTTGCATGGAATTCCCATTTCCATTGTGTCCGATCGAGATCCCTATTTCACTTCTGGATTCTGGAGGAGTTTCCAGCGAGCTCTTGGCACGGATTTGGCTTTTAGCTCAGCGTACCATCCTAAGTCAGATGGTCAGTCAGAGAGGACCATCCAGACTTTGGAGGATATGTTGAGATCCTGCTGCCTGGAGTGACAGGGGAGTTGGATTCACCACCTACCGTTGGTGGAGTTTGCCTACAACAACAGCTATCATTCGAGCATCGGTATGGCTCCTTATGAGGTGTTGTATGGGCGTCCGTGTCGGACTCTACTTGATTGGTTCGAGATCGGTGAGCGTGTTTTGACGGGACCGGAGTTGGTGCAGCAGTGTGTGGATGTCGTGCACCTGGTTCGTCAGAACATGTTGGCGGCCCATAGTCGGCAGAAGAGCTATGCTCACCGGAGGAGGCAGCCTCTCGCTTTCGCCGTTGGCGATCGTGTATTTTTGACAGTTTCTCCGATGAGGGGGTGATGCGTTTTGGGCGGCGTGGGAAGCTGAGTCCCCGCTATATTGGTCCCTTCCACATCGTAGAGCGCATCAGTGAGGTAGCTTATCGGTTGCAGTTACCCCCTGAGTTGGCGTCGGTGCATGACGTGTTTCACATCTCGATGCTGCGGAAGTATATGCCCGATGACTCTCATGTGCTTGAGGATTCTGTTTGGCCCGAGGTGACTCCAGATCTTTCTCTCCCAGAGTTTCCCATCCGCGTTGAGGATAGGCGAGAGCAGCGCATGTGGAACAAGGTCATCCCCTTGGTTAAGGTGGTGTGGTAGCGACACTCTGATGGTGAGGCTTCTTGGGAGCATGAGAACGAGATGTGTCAGCAGTTCCCTTACTTGTTCGAGTGAGTTCCTCTTCGTCCCTTGAATTTTGTTCTTGAATTTCAAGGATGAAATTCCTTTAAGGGGGGAGGGCTGTAATATCCCGGACCTTTCGGATCCTTCTTCGTGGGTCCGGGATCTACTTTCTCGGAGTGTCTGGCTCCTGTGTGTCCAAAATTTTGTTTCGGACATCTCTCGTGTTCGGGTCGACGCGATCCAGAGTTGTTTCGGAGGCCCGGAGTGCGTCCGTGACTTTTCCGCGCGTGTTTTCCGATTTCCGGTGTGTGTTTCGGCAATTCCTTCGGAACCTCGTTGCGGGTGAACCGGGTCATTCACCTAGGCGAGGGTGGTACCATTGCGATCGGTGCGTTCCGAGGATTGCGGAAGTATAAAATTTAATTTTTTGATATTTTTTGGATTTTCTATAAATATCACTCTTTTTTTCTCTCTCCCCCACCCTTCTTCCTCCCAACCGTGAGCGCCCCTCTTCCCCTCTCTCTCTCCCATTCGACCGCGGTGGGCCTCTCTCCGACTGCAGACGGCGGCGGGGCGACGTGGGTGGTGACGAGGCGATCTCATGGGCGTGCGATGCTCGTGGGAAGCATGAAGGAGCGGTGATTCTAAAAGCTTTCATCGTGATTCGTGGACGATCCGGCGCGTCTCGGGGCGAAATTGAGGTAGGGTGACGTTCTCTAGCTCTCCGCGTTTCATTTCCGTGGTTTCTAGCCCGGTGTGAGGCCGAGAGGGGTCGATTCCATGCCGGGAGGGTAAAACCATGATTTTGGGAGAGTTCGCCCGATCTATGATTTTAGGCCATGATTCGGTGTTTTGATGGCTTAGAAGCATGCTAGGGGTCCCCAGAGGTCTTTCCCCTTGTTTTCCCCCTCTCCTATGGACGCATGGGGGCGTGGTTGATGTTTTTGGGCGTTTCACGCCGTTTTGCCGCCAGGTCGGTGTGACGGTCCTTCTAGTGACCGTCACACCATGTGGCGCGCCTGGGTGGGTGCGTCACAAACCTGTTTTAGCCAATTGGGGGTCTGTGGGCTGTGACGGTCCCACGATAGACCGCCACGGCGCTGTGACGCGCCTAGGGAGGACCGTGAGGTGACGGTCTGACCGTTGACATGACCGTTGGTTTTGACCGTTGGGGGTCAGGGCCTGTGACGCACCAGGGTTGGCGCGTCACAGCCTTGTAACGCCCCTGTGTGGGTGCGTCAGAGCCGACGCATCCTCACACTGTAACGCACCAGAGTTGGTCCGTTACAGACTGTGACGCACTGAGTGGCACGCGTCACAGTTGGTTTCTTCTTGTCATGTGACGCACCAGGACTGGCGCGTCACAGACTGTGACGCACCAGGGTAGGCGCGTCACACGCAGTTTTACACCGAGTGTCTGATGCGCCTATGTTGGGCTGTCAGATGGCTGTGACGGTCCAGCCTTAGACCTCTAGAGCCTGTGGCGCATCTAGAGTAGACCGCCAGGCTCAGGGCTGCACCGGGTGGTTCGCAGTCCCGTTTCTTTTCTGACCGTGGTCACCGTGCAACGGTGCTGGTACGTGGGATGGTCCCCGTACGTCGTCGGATGTGGACGTTATTTTCCATTGACTTGAGAGTCTACTCCTTTAGTGACCCTCCACTAGTCGTAGCCTGCTTACACGCTTAGTGGTCCCACCAGGGAGTGGTGGAGAGGCTTCCCAGAGGATGGTTTTTGGACCGATTTCTGTCGGGCCCCGCGTCTACCAGCCAGAATCCGGTTGAGGAGAAAACCGGTCAGAGGGCCAGATCAGGGACGCACGGTCTGTGTGTGCACACGTGGTTGGGGGCGGTCGGACCTACGCTGACGAGCGCGACCCCAGCTAGTCACTTGTTTTGTGATTACTTGTACGGTGTCTCAGTTCCCGCTGGGCCGGAGGGAGACACCTGAGGCGCGGACTAAGACGTTAGTGGACGCATTCGGCCTTGCTTCTAGTGGGAGGTACTCCTGTCGAGTCGGGAGTGACAGACTGTCAGTCTTTGTGACTTCGATCTTCGGGTTTTTGGCCGGGTTGACGGTGAGTTCCGGTTGCTTCACCGTGGCACGTGTGTCGATTTTCGTGCCGTGAGACAGGTATTTTTTAGATTGCAGAGCTTCCATTCAGTGGTACTCGCTTAATCACCAGCGTAGTGCTTTCCCGTTTTGCGAGGTAGGGTTCGAGTGATCCCTACTGAGTCTTGTTTTGAGACTCATTCCCTGCGTATTTTCACCGTGTTTCAGGTGAGGCGCGGCCTCAGGGGAGCGCGTCTGAGGCTCAGCGTGGTTCGGGTGCACATCGTTAGTGCTAGAGGTCAGAGCCGGGGTATGCCCCGTGTAGCTGTACTTTTCTTTCTTGTCTCCGTACTAGTTGTGGACTACTGCTGTTGTTATTTTATTGTTATCTTGTGGACCATGTATCATGTAAAATGTTAAATTTATTTCCTGCTTAATTATACAATTGTTTAATTTCTGTAAATATTTGTGATACTTGTGTAGTCTCCACACCATCCTTTTAACCCTTCTGAGTCTTCGGACTCGTGGGTGGCGGTGCGAGTCTCAGGTTACCGGGCCTTCCCGGTAATCGGATTCTCGAGTCATTACAGCCCAAGACTGATCAACATTGTTTATATTTCTTAGCTTACAAGAGACCCCCATGAACATAATGAAAAATAAGCCTTAAAGTCTACTACTATGCAAGAGAGCTCTCTAGTACACAATGAACACTATGGCTCATGCGTCTAAAACTATCACCTTAGAGACTTCTATGCGGCTGCTGCAGCTCCCCAAAGACCTCTTCTTACGGTGCTCTGCTAAAGGGTTATACGATCAGCCTCCTAGATTCCTGAAAATTAAGGCACATGCGTGAGTCCGAAGACTCAATAGGCACTTGAACAACCAGTCACATGCATAATATATAATAAACATTTTGCAAATGCAAGAAGACTTTCATGCAATATATCAATATAAATACCTAATTATGCATCATGTTCTAACATATAATAGAAAACAAGAGAGTAAATAAGGAAGCAATTCCGCTGTCTGGGTTTCAAGTTTGCAAGAAATCTACAGGTCAGATTTCATTAGAATCACACGGCTATGAGTAGCCAATTATTTACACTGGCCTCACTCAATCGGCTTGTTCCTTCTTCACAGTCTATGTAAGGCCCGTGCCTTAATGGATCCTTCGTGGTATTTGTTCTATTAATTGTTCTGGAAATTCCGGCTATTTTCCTGGATTTTTGGGAATTTGTCTGGCATTTTTCCGGATTTGTTCGGAGCTGTTTGAGGGTTATTGAATATTAATAAGATTTTTATATATATAATGATTATATTATATATATATTAATTTTATTTTTATTTTTTTTATATATCTCTCACCCTCTCTCTCTCCCCCGTCGATCTCTCATTTCACCCTCTCCCTCTCTCTCTCCTCCGTGCGGCCACCTCCTCTCCTCTCTTAGGGATCGGGGTCGAGACGGCGTCGGATTGAGACGAGGTTGACACCGTTGGATTCCTCGCGTCGAGTAGAGCGCGTGGGTGTCCACTTCGGCGTGGATCGGTGATCGTGGGAGCGAGGTGGAGCGTGGAAGCTCCGTGGCTATTCCTCCTTGCATGCGGCCCGTTCGACGGTTTCGGCTTGCGAAAGGTAGGGGGATGGAACCTCGATCTTGCTAGGATCGTTTCCTTTAGCTCGTTTGTTGGTTAGCACCCCGTAGCATGCATGATGATCATATTTCCATTTTTGGGGTTTTAGCCTAAATCTTGAGTTTAATGCGTTTTAGGCCTTGCATGTGCTAGATTTAGATGTTAAATTGTTGTCTAGCATGCGTGGTTTGACAGGTTATCAGGTTTTTCGTCGATACCCGGCGTTTTCAGCCGTCCGGGAGGGCTTCGGTTTACAAACCGCACCCGCCCGTAACCCAGGTGCAGTGACGGTCCTGCCAGGAACCGTCACTTGCCCGACGGTCCAAGGTGGACGCGTCACTACCAAATAGCGGCCCAATGGGGGTGCGTTACTTGGAGAGTAACGGTGGGGCTCCCATCCGTTACTCATCAACTGTTTTCCGTGATTTTGGTCAGGCGGTGCGCCCGGCGGCCTGTCGGCCGACCGTCGTTTCGGTCCGACGCGCCTAGACCGGGGCGTTACTTCGCCTGCTACCATTTAGAACGCTGATAGGTGGTTTGAGCCTCGGGTGGATGTGACGGCGGTGACCCCACGCGTCGCTTCGAAGTAACGCGCAGGACCCCTACCGTTACATGCCTTTGATGCCTCTTGAGCTGGAATCCTGACGGGAGTGACGGATGGGGACTGGAGCGTCATTCTTGAAGTAACGCGCCGACCCCCGACCGTCGTTTGTATGTGGCGCGTGGGTCCTTGACCGCCACTTCCCTGATGGCTGTAATATATTCCCAGCCCATTGCTTATGCGTTCCGTTCTATATTCATGCCATAGTTGTATTGTTTTACTACATCGTGGCGTGTTTTATGTGCCAATAGAGTAGCTTTTCTTTCCAGGCAATGGAGCCACTGTTGTTGCCCTAAGGTCTGTTGAGTACCGACCCGCTTGAGGATGGCGGAGGGGTATATTTCCCATTCACGGTTTGTAAGCTAGTTCCGTGGGCTCCCAGCCAATGGTAGCGTCCTGCCAAGGGAGAAAACTAGTTAGAGGGCCTGGCTCAGGCTAGAGTCAGTGTGTGCACACGTGGTCGGAGACTGTGGACTGACGCCGACGGGTGTCACTCCGACTGGTCACTTGGTCTGGTACTGTTTGCGCGCTTAGCTTGTCGCTTGTCGACTGCGAGTGCTTGAGACGCAGTGTAAGCCGTCAGTGGACGCTTCTGGTTTCTGCTCCAGTGGTTGTCCTTCCTTGTTGCTTGGATTAGTTGCAGCTCATTCTAATTGGTAGTTTTAGCTTTAATCGCTTGCATTTAATTAGTAGCGGCGTGTGTTAGCTGTTATACTTGCTTAGATAGAGTTTACAGCTTTCTTGTGATTAGATATTCATGCCATTGCCTGTGTATTTATTTGAATGCATGCTTTAATTGCTGTTAATTATGCTTGTTCGCTTGTCTAGTGCGAGGTAGGGATCCGCGTGACCCCTACTGAGTCTGGCTGTGACTCACCCTTCTCCTTTCAGGTGAGCCGCGCCCGACATCTCCCGGAGTTTAGTGTGCTGTTTCGGGACCGTTCCTTAGCTGCCAGCTGTGCACGAGCTGCCTTTTTGAGGCTTGTGTTGTACTTTTGCCGGGGTATGCCCCGCGTAGTTGTGCCCTGTGGACTAGTGTTTGTGACTCTGGACTAGTTATATATATATCACTCTGGTTATTTTAAACTGCTTCCGCACTTGTGTTTAAATCTTAAATACTTATTTGTATTGCGCGCCCCAATTCGCAATTAATTATGCATATTCCTCAGCTAACCCCCCCCACTAACCCTTCAGGGGCCTCATCAGCCTCTTGGGTGGCCTCCCCAGTTCTTGGTGTCGGTATACCGATGTTATCGGTATATCGGTATCCTGAACTCTGGGTCGTCACAGGTGGTATCAGAGCTTGAAGTTGAGGATTTGCGTAAAGAATTGGAATTGACGCTTGGTCCAGAGCTAGTCCTGTTGTTGTCTCTTGCTGGCATAGGATGTTTTCCGTATGATTGATGGATTTCATTGTTGATTGTGTTTCTGGCAGCATAATTATGCCGCCTCGTCGAGGAAGACCTCCTCGAGCTCCTCGTGTTCCTCGAGATGCGCCCAGGGAAGATAGCGGTTCTGCACCTCCTCCTGCAGTTCCCGCTGTCCCTGTCGTTCCAGTTGCTCCTCCAGTGCCGATCGTTCAAGCTGAAGTGCCTGGCAGTCGAGGCAAGGCTTTGAAGGAATTTCTGATGTTCAATCCGCCTGCTTTCGATGGCCAAGCTGATCCAGAAGTCGCGAGGCAATGGATGGATGCGATAGAGCGTGTTTTTGTCTCGATGGAGTGTGCTGAAGATGAAAAAGTCATGCTCGCTGCCTTTCAACTCCAGGGTACGTCCATTGCGTGGTGGAAAGCCGAGTGGCAGATTTCCTTTCGATCTAGACCTCTTCGGCAAATCACTTGGGCAGAGTTCGTTGCTGCTTTTGAGCGTGCCTATACTCCTGCCTGCTTGCAGATGGATAAGATGTATCGGTTTATGGAATTGACCCAGGGCAGTATGACCGTGCTTCAGTACAGGAATAAGTTCTTGGAATTAGGTCAGTATGCGCCCCATGTGCTGGCCAGTGAAGCTTTGAAGACCCAGCAATTCTTGCGAGGGTTGAGGCCAGAGTTGAAGATGCCGTTGATAGCGAGTCGTGTTGCGGATCTCGATACTGCGTGCCAGACAGCTGTAGCTTTAGAACTGGAGATGGCGAGACCGGGTGGATATCCCCAGGCAGGGTCAGTGCAGCCGGTGGCTCAGGTTCAGCAGGCTTACCGACAGCCCGTGCCTAGTGTTCCTTCGGTCCAGTCAGAGGTTTCCAGTGCTTCCTCTCCTTCTAAGCCCAAGTTCAAAAGGTTCAAGAAGAAGAAGAAGTTTGTTCAGCAGCCGTCCGGTGCAGATTCTGTTCAGCAGCCGACAGCACCTTCTTCTCAGACTCGACAGAGCTCAGCTGCTAGTCAGCCGTGGACGTGTCGGAGATGCGGTGGTCATCATAAGGGCCAACCGTGTTCTCTTCCTGTTGTTTGCTTTAGGTGTGACCAGCCAGGTCATGTGGTTCGAGATTGCCCGCTGAGGCCGAATCCATTGCAAGCTCCTCAGTTTTCTCAACCTCAGCCGCAGTTTAGACCTCCTGCACCTCAAGCTCCACAGCAATTTTTCTCTCAGGCGTCGGCGTCTTCTCAGCAATCTTCAGTTGGTTCTAAGAAGCAGAAAGGCAAAGTTTCTCATTTGACAAGAGCTGATGCTGCTGCGTCCCATCTTGTGGAAGGTACGATTATGCTTTATGGTCATGCAGCTCATGTCTTATTTGATTCTGGTGCTTCTCACTCTTTTATTTCTGAGGATTTTATGGCTTGTATTGAGGAACCCACTTCGAGCTGTCTTGTGAGTTGTTTGTGGAATTGCCTTCTGGAGATTTCATGGTTACTCCCTTGTGTTTGGATGAGTCTCCTGTGATGATTGATGATCACCAGTTGCCGGCGAGATTGTATGCGTTGCAGCTGGCAGATTATGATATTATTCTGGGAATGGATTGGTTGGAGCATTATGGAGCTGTGGTTGACTGCAGATCGAAGAAAGTCTATTTTCAGCCCCAGGGAAAATCAGCCTTTTATTTTCAAGGTATTCGATCCCGTTCTTCTCGTATGATTATTTCTGCTATTCGAGCCTATAGGTTGCTTAGCGCAGGTTGTCAGGGATTCCTTGCTTCAGTGGTGGCTGTTGAAAAACCACGACGGGATGTTTGTGATATTCCGGTTGTCTGTGAGTTCCCTGATGTGTTTCCTGACGAGTTGCCAGGCTTGCCCCCAGAGCGAGAGATTGAGATGGTGATTGAACTGATTCCAGGTACTGGCCCCTTAGCAAAGCCGCCGTACCGAATGGCTCCAGCTGAATTGAAAGTACTGCGTGCACAGCTACTAGAGTTACTGGTGAAGGGCTATATTCGTCCCAGTTTTTCTCCGTGGAGTGCCCCAGTACTGTTTGTGAAAAAGAAAGATGGAAACCTGAGGCTTTGTGTTGATTACAGGCAGCTGAATCAGGCGACTATCAAGAATAAGTATCCGCTCCCCAGGATTGATGATTTGTTTGACCAATTACAGTCTGCTGCTGTCTTTTCACGGATTGATCTCCGGTCTGGCTATTTTCAGTTGCGGATCCGAGAATCTGATGTGGAGAAGACTGCTTTCAGTACTCGATATGGTCACTTTGAATTTTTAGTCATGCCGTTTGGTTTGACTAATGCCCCAGCAGCCTTCATGGATCTAATGCAGCGTATCTTTCGTCCATTTCTGGACCATTTTGTGGTGATCTTTGTTGATGATATCTTGATATATTCTGCCTCTGTTGATGATCATGTGCAGCATTTGAAGATCGTTCTGCAGACTCTAAGAGATCACGAGCTTTATGCGAAGCTCAGTAAATGTGAATTCTGGCTTCGGGAGATTCATTTTCTTGGCCATGTGATTTCTAGTGATGGAGTAGCAGTAGACCCAGCAAAGATTGATGCCGTTTTGAGTTGGCAGAGACCGAGGACCATCACGGAGATACGAAGTTTTTTAGGATTGGCTGGATATTACCGCAGATTCATTCAGGATTTTGCGAAGATTGCAGCACCAATGACTAAATTGACACGGAAGGGTGTGCCATTTGTCTGGTCGGATCAGTGTGAGGTTAGCTTTGTTGAATTGAAAAGGCTGTTGACTTCTTCTCCAGTGTTGACTTTGCCTTCCGACTCGGGTGGTTTTCTTGTTTGTACAGATGCGTCTCGAGTAGGTTTGGGTGCAGTGCTGATGCAACATGGTAAGGTTATCGCATATGCATCTCGGCAATTGAAACAGCATGAAGGAAATTATCCCACTCATGATCTAGAGCTAGCTGCAGTTATTTTTGCCTTGAAGATCTGGAGACATTATCTGTATGGTGAGAAATTTCAGATTCTTACTGATCATCAGAGTTTACAGTATATTTTCTCCCAGAAAGATCTGAATCTCAGGCAGAGGCGATGGATGGAATACATGAAAGATTATGACTTTACACTCTCCTATCAGCCAGGTAAAATGAATGTTGTGGCTGATGCTCTGAGCAGGAAAGTACAAGTCAGTCATTTGTTGCTTCGTGAATGGAAATTGTGGGAACAGCTTCCGAGCGAGGCATTGTGTGTAGAGATTCCTGCCGATCCGAGGATGGCAGTTTGTGCTAGCTTGGTTTTGGGTTCAGCTTTGTATCAGCAGATTCTAGAAGCCCAACAAGCTGATTCTGATTTAGCCCGTGTTATATCAAGATATGATGTGGAATTTGATGACGAGCTGGTCGTCAGTTTCCAGGGCAGATTGTATATTCCTGTTGATGATGATTTGAGGAATGAGATTTTGAGTGAAGCCCATGGTTCCCGTTTTGCTATTCACCCTGGTGTCACCAAGATGTATCAGAATTTGAAGAAGCAGTTCTGGTGGCCCGGCATGAAGAAGGACGTGGCTATTTTTGTTTCTAAGTGCTTGACTTGTCAATTAGTTAAAGCCGAACATCAAAAGCCAGGTGGTCTGCTTCAGCCATTGGAAATTCCGATGTGGAAATGGGACCATGTTACTACAGATTTTGTGGTGGGTTTGCCTCGAACTTCTCAAGGTTTTGATGGAATCTGGCTGCTTGTCGACAGATTGACGAAAACCGCCAGATTGTTGCCAATTAAAGTTACTTGGAGTGTGCAGAGATTGGCCGAGCTCTATGTACAGAAGATCGTGCCATTGCATGGAATTCCTGTTTCACTTGTGTCAGATCGTGACCCGCGTTTTACCTCTGGCTTCTGGCGTAGTTTCCAGAAAGCTTTGGGCACTGAGTTAGCTTTCAGTTCAGCGTATCATCCACAGTCAGATGGACAGTCAGAGAGAACTATTCAGACTTTGGAAGACATGCTAAGATCGTGTTGCCTTGATTGGCAAGGTTCGTGGGGTCAGCATTTGCCACTTGTTGAGTTTGCTTATAATAATAGTTTTCACTCCAGTATTGGCATGGCTCCTTATGAAGCGCTGTATGGTCGTCCTTGTCGTACTCCTCTGAACTGGTTTGATGTTGGGGACCGACTGTTGACAGGACCGGACATGGTACAGCAGTGTTCTGATGTGGTTCGTCTGATCAGACAGAGATTGTTGACGGCTCAGAGTCGACAGAAAAGTTATGCAGATCGGCGCAGACGTCCACTACAATTTGAGCCAGGAGATATGGTGTTTGTTAAAATATCTCCAATGAAGGGTGTTTCCAGGTTTGGGAAGCGTGGAAAGCTTAGTCCGCGGTATGTTGGCCCTTTTCCGATTGTTGAAGCTATTGGTTCAGTGGCTTATCGTTTGCAACTGCCGGCGGCCATGCAAGCTATTCATAATGTGTTCCACGTGTCTCAGTTGAGGAAATATGTGTCTGATGCTTCTCATGTTCTCGATGATTCAGTGTGGCCCGAGGTGACTGCTGATTTGTCCACGCCAGAGTTTCCTATCCGAATTGAAGACCGTCGTGAGCAGCGGTTGAGAAATAAGGTTATTCCTCTGGTAAGGGTTGCTTGGCAGCGTCACTCTGGTAACGAGTCTACTTGGGAGCGTGAAGATGAGATGCGTCAGCTTTTTCCTTTCTTGTTCCAGTGAGGTATAAGTCCTTTCTCAGTTTCCTCCTTTTCGGTTATTGTAAATTTCGAGGGCGAAATTTCTGTAAGGAGGGAGGGACTGTAAGGCCCGTGCCTTAATGGATCCTTCGTGGTATTTGTTCTATTAATTGTTCTGGAAATTCCGGCTATTTTCCTGGATTTTTGGGAATTTGTCTGGCATTTTTCCGGATTTGTTCGGAGCTGTTTGAGGGTTATTGAATATTAATAAGATTTTTATATATATAATGATTATATTATATATATATTAATTTTATTTTTATTTTTTTTATATATCTCTCACCCTCTCTCTCTCCCCCGTCGATCTCTCATTTCACCCTCTCCCTCTCTCTCTCCTCCGTGCGGCCACCTCCTCTCCTCTCTTAGGGATCGGGGTCGAGACGGCGTCGGATTGAGACGAGGTTGACACCGTTGGATTCCTCGCGTCGAGTAGAGCGCGTGGGTGTCCACTTCGGCGTGGATCGGTGATCGTGGGAGCGAGGTGGAGCGTGGAAGCTCCGTGGCTATTCCTCCTTGCATGCGGCCCGTTCGACGGTTTCGGCTTGCGAAAGGTAGGGGGATGGAACCTCGATCTTGCTAGGATCGTTTCCTTTAGCTCGTTTGTTGGTTAGCACCCCGTAGCATGCATGATGATCATATTTCCATTTTTGGGGTTTTAGCCTAAATCTTGAGTTTAATGCGTTTTAGGCCTTGCATGTGCTAGATTTAGATGTTAAATTGTTGTCTAGCATGCGTGGTTTGACAGGTTATCAGGTTTTTCGTCGATACCCGGCGTTTTCAGCCGTCCGGGAGGGCTTCGGTTTACAAACCGCACCCGCCCGTAACCCAGGTGCAGTGACGGTCCTGCCAGGAACCGTCACTTGCCCGACGGTCCAAGGTGGACGCGTCACTACCAAATAGCGGCCCAATGGGGGTGCGTTACTTGGAGAGTAACGGTGGGGCTCCCATCCGTTACTCATCAACTGTTTTCCGTGATTTTGGTCAGGCGGTGCGCCCGGCGGCCTGTCGGCCGACCGTCGTTTCGGTCCGACGCGCCTAGACCGGGGCGTTACTTCGCCTGCTACCATTTAGAACGCTGATAGGTGGTTTGAGCCTCGGGTGGATGTGACGGCGGTGACCCCACGCGTCGCTTCGAAGTAACGCGCAGGACCCCTACCGTTACATGCCTTTGATGCCTCTTGAGCTGGAATCCTGACGGGAGTGACGGATGGGGACTGGAGCGTCATTCTTGAAGTAACGCGCCGACCCCCGACCGTCGTTTGTATGTGGCGCGTGGGTCCTTGACCGCCACTTCCCTGATGGCTGTAATATATATTCCCAGCCCATTGCTTATGCGTTCCGTTCTATATTCATGCCATAGTTGTATTGTTTTACTACATCGTGGCGTGTTTTATGTGCCAATAGAGTAGCTTTTCTTTCCAGGCAATGGAGCCACTGTTGTTGCCCTAAGGTCTGTTGAGTACCGACCCGCTTGAGGATGGCGGAGGGGTATATTTCCCATTCACGGTTTGTAAGCTAGTTCCGTGGGCTCCCAGCCAATGGTAGCGTCCTGCCAAGGGAGAAAACTAGTTAGAGGGCCTGGCTCAGGCTAGAGTCAGTGTGTGCACACGTGGTCGGAGACTGTGGACTGACGCCGACGGGTGTCACTCCGACTGGTCACTTGGTCTGGTACTGTTTGCGCGCTTAGCTTGTCGCTTGTCGACTGCGAGTGCTTGAGACGCAGTGTAAGCCGTCAGTGGACGCTTCTGGTTTCTGCTCCAGTGGTTGTCCTTCCTTGTTGCTTGGATTAGTTGCAGCTCATTCTAATTGGTAGTTTTAGCTTTAATCGCTTGCATTTAATTAGTAGCGGCGTGTGTTAGCTGTTATACTTGCTTAGATAGAGTTTACAGCTTTCTTGTGATTAGATATTCATGCCATTGCCTGTGTATTTATTTGAATGCATGCTTTAATTGCTGTTAATTATGCTTGTTCGCTTGTCTAGTGCGAGGTAGGGATCCGCGTGACCCCTACTGAGTCTGGCTGTGACTCACCCTTCTCCTTTCAGGTGAGCCGCGCCCGACATCTCCCGGAGTTTAGTGTGCTGTTTCGGGACCGTTCCTTAGCTGCCAGCTGTGCACGAGCTGCCTTTTTGAGGCTTGTGTTGTACTTTTGCCGGGGTATGCCCCGCGTAGTTGTGCCCTGTGGACTAGTGTTTGTGACTCTGGACTAGTTATATATATATCACTCTGGTTATTTTAAACTGCTTCCGCACTTGTGTTTAAATCTTAAATACTTATTTGTATTGCGCGCCCCAATTCGCAATTAATTATGCATATTCCTCAGCTAACCCCCCCCCACTAACCCTTCAGGGGCCTCATCAGCCTCTTGGGTGGCCTCCCCAGTTCTTGGTGTCGGTATACCGATGTTATCGGTATATCGGTATCCTGAACTCTGGGTCGTCACAGTCTAAACCTCGCCTACATTAATGTTTTGATTTCTCTTTACTTGCACATTTCAGACATGCATCCAATTCACAACACAAGGAGTGAAACCACTGTAGTCTAGAGGCGCGGGCTCGATCATGGAAGGCCCAACGCATAGACCTACAGTCCTGATCCAAACTGTACAGGATCGGGGGACCTCTAGCCCACCATCCACCAGATCCACGCCCGATCTGGCTTCCGGATTTAATTGTCCGTCCATCCTCGGACGAGGGCTACTCCCGGACAAACGTTACCTGGTGCCCCGCCCTCCTTACGGTGACACTGTCCATGTGCTTAATCTCTTATTCATATTTTCATTGCATTTCATTTGAACGGCTTTAATAGCTTAATAAATATGTAATGTTACAACTATGACTTACAACAAATCATAAAAGGAAATATACTTATGCAGATCATAATTATACTAATAACATGCAGATATAAGGTTATACCATGCATGATTGCTACCACCCTTACATGCACATATACTTTTTGAATATCGAAATAAAATCAAAGCAATAAAAATAGCAACTAACGTATGTTCGGTCTGTTCAAGAGAAGTTCAATGATGATTTAAATGATCATGTTCAATGGCATTAAGACAATGAAGAAAATGAGTTACTAGTCAAGACATGATCAACTTTCGTCGAAAATCTCGCAAATTAGGTTTAGATCAAAAATTTTCATAGTCAGATGCTTAGAAAAAAATCAAAGAGATCACGGTCAGGCAAGAGGCGAGACAGTGGAAGGTTCTCCTCCCATTCATAAGGTCCTAATTAAATAACCACTTGCTCACTTAGACGTTTGCTTGTTAATCTCTAACGTTAAACACTGGTCTCTCTTGGTCAATTTGCTAGGCATCCATAAATCTTGTTGGAAATGCGTAATCACGTAAATCAAATGAAAACCACTATTTTATGATCTAATATGTTCACATGTGAGAAAGATCATGGAAGAAGGTTTCAGGAAATTCATTGCAAGAAGGTTCAAGCTTTTAGATAGAGTTTAGATCAAACAGACTGGGTCAATCATGTACAGAAATTCAAGGAATTTATATCATAATCATTTGAACCATTGAAGATAGTTTTACGAGTTCATTTACCTGGTTATTTCTTTCTTGATAGTAATTTAAGGCAAGAACATGATTTTTAAAAATAATATACAATTTTTTTGAAAAAAATTCTAAATTGCGTCGAGGGTAAGGGACGCATTCAAAAGTCCAAATCAGATCGTGACAGTCAAACATGACACATTCAAAAAAAATTATTTTTTATAGTTTTCAAGAAAATTGAAAATTATGTCCAATTGAAGCGACACATTTTAAAATGGCACTTAGGCTATAAGACGTGGTTCAAACGAATAAAAAAATATTTTTTATGGGAACATGATCGGTAAGGAGGTCGCATTCTGATGAGGTGTCGGTCACTCGGGGTGCCGCGTTCAGGTGGTGGTCTTTGTGAGTGTCGCATTCTTAGTCCAAATTAGAAACGGCGAAAACTCAATATCTCGACTTTAAAATCTCAAATTAAGTTCAAATACAAGATTATGATGCACAAAACTTGTATACAATCGAAGTACACATGCAAAGGAACATACATGAACATCTAATTAAGTTTTGACTGAGATGAAACTTACTTAAATCAATATCAAAGAAGGAAAGAGATGAAGAAAGAAGAACACTCCTTCAACTTCTGAATTCTTCTTCTCCACGTCCATCAATCCTTCAGCTTGATATGTGTTTCGAGTAGGGTAGGGTCATGCCTCATTTATAGGTTCAATCTTCCCATTAAACCATCAGTCATCTAATCAAAAGTCAATTTTTACATAATTTTACCAACCTTCTATTGGCGAGGATTTCAAATTTGGTGCAGTGATCACTACATTAATTCGACGCATTAATTTCATTTTCTCACCTAATGATGTATGCATGACGTTTTAGCTTAATCGGGATTAGATTAGGGTTAATAGTTAATCATCTCTAATCTAATTTATACAGTGTTGCTACAGTGTGTCTACAATACCGCTATAGTCTCGACGGCTTCGTCATAATCATATCGCGAATCTTGCCGTTCGCGTTAACACGTGAGTCTAGGTTTGTGAAATCTATTCTTTACTTGTAAACCTAAAGGAAAATATTTCATAATTTCTTTTTTCATCTTCCATCATTTCTTTTCATATATCTATGTATATATAGTTCTTACTACATTCTCAATGATGTAGATATAACTAAGTATCCATTCTTATGTCTGATTTGGAGAAAATAGGGAGGGAGATGAGAAACAACCCGGGTTGGATTGATGACGAAGGAGAGGATAGCCCTTGTAGAGAGTAGTTACCATGCGATTTAATTATTTGTATATTTGTATTTTCTAAATAATATTTACCAAGCAGGTCTATACATTTTTGAAAATCATTTATCGAACAGACAATTAACCATTTGCATAATTTTTAGATAAAAAATGACATAAGATACTTTTTAGAGAGAAATATTTATTAAAAAAGTACTCCCAAACACCCCGAGCACTTTAAGATGACACATAGATTTGATTTTTTTTAAAATGATCCTCTTATTTTAACAATCATAGAATTGTCATCCCTATTTTACTATTGTTACAAATAATCTCGTTATATTACAATTTTTGTAAAAATGCCTTTACCATTATTCATCATTAATAGTTTGTTAAAATATATTATTTAATCATAACTAGTGTTCAACTAAACTTGAAAAAGAAAGATAAAAATGCCCATAATCTCTCTTAAATTCTCTCTCTCTCTTCACATATTTATTTCTTTTATCTCTTATTCTACTCTTTGGCACAATATGCCAGTAAAATATCACTTTATAGAAGTATTTTGTCTAAAATTTTAATTCTATGGATCTAAAATGACATCTTAAATGGCAACTAAAGTCCAAAGTAGTTTTATGCTAATATTATTTCACGAGAGATATTTTTAATATTATTAAAAATAATAAAAAATGTGTAATAATTCAGAAATTGTTGAAACAAGAGGATTACTTTTGTAATTATCCCTTGAGATTTATAGCCACTATTTTGTAAGTTTCCAATTATCCTCACAGTAGTAATCCAAGTACGTCATTTTTAACAAAAATTTCAAGAAATCGAAAGCGCTCCCAAATGCTCCGATCCGAAACCCGTTATCTAATTCCCACCAGACCCCCGAGGAAATCAGATAAACGTCTTTTGCTCTTCCTCCTGCCACTTCTCGGAACCCGTCACCCCCACCTGGCGATGAGCGGGGGAGAGCTCCTCCCCTGCCGCGGGTTCCTCTTCTGCTCCCGCGGCGCCTCCTCCTTCGCCATCGCCAGGCACCACGCGAGCTTCCTCTTCCTCCGCCATGGCGTCAGTCCCCTCCACATCCGCAGGAGAGGAAGAGGAAGAGGACCCCCCGGAAGTGCCCGGCTGCGCCCTTATCCGGTGATCTCCCAGAAATTGGACTCCGGCGGCGGCAGGGAGCCCGGGGAAGACTTCATTTCCAGGGTTCTGAGGGAAAACCCTAGCCAGGTGGAGCCGAGGTTCTTGGTGGGGGACAGGTTCGTCACCCTGAGGGAGAAGGAGGCTAGTCGGGAGAAGGCGGAGTCGGGGGTCATTTCCCTCGTGAAGAAGTTCCTGGGTAGACGGGAAGATGGAGAGAGGAGAGAGGTAGTCGGTGGTGGTGGGGGAGGGGAGGGGGCTTCGAATGCGGTGTACCTCAAGGACCTACTGCGGGAGTTCAAAGGGGCGCTGTACGTTCCCGCGGAAGTGTTCAGGGCGGAGTTGTCGGAAGAGGAAGAGTTCGAGAGGAATTTGGAGGTGCTCCCCAGAATGCGCTTCGAGGAGTTCGAGAAGTATCTGATGACAGATAAAATAAAGCTGTTGACGTCGATTTCGACGATGGGTGCAGCTCCATTCTCCGGGCATAGAGATTTCGTTGTGGACTTGAAGGAAATCCCGGGTGACAAGAGCTTACAGAGAACGAAATGGTGGACTTCTCACTGAGTTCTTAAGTTGTCGATTAAAAAAAGTTCCTCACTGGAGACTTTGTATGTGTATGTGTTTTTTCCCAGGGCAATTAAGTTAACTGCGAATCAAGCGAGGGCGGCATTGGCGGAGTACAGTGGCCCTCAGTATGAGATCGAGAAGCATACCACTGTGAGTAATGTGGTTATGTGCTTTACACTCTGCACGGCAGGGAAATTTATTCCATAGTCTGGCTGACTTTGATCATGATTGGCTATAAAGCTATGTCTTTTCCCTTATCTTGCTTAAATAAGAAGAGAACGTGCTGAAACCATTTCATCTTTGCACATACGGGAAAATCAGTAGTTTACTGAATATTATTGTGCATATCAGTAGAGTCATTATTTTTAGCAATGTCAAAGATTAGGAGATTAGACCATTTTCAGGTTGGATGAATTGTTTTGTTTTCTTTTGCACAACTGGATGTGGCTTCAGCCTTCCTTTTTACTAAGGCTACCCAAGCTGCTTGATCTTGCTTTTAGTGTTTCGTTGAAAGGAGATGTTGATTGTAAAGTCATGAACTTAATATGCACAAATTGATGGGATATTGTGATGATTATTGATGACATATATAGGAGAGGTTCCTTTACTACTGATGGCAACACGACAATTGCGGCTGCTCCAAAACCCTGCTAAGCACTTTTGGATGAAATGGAAACTGTTGAACATTCTCTATGGCGCCTAAATAATCTGAGTCAAAATTCAGATAATTTTGGGCAGTTTACTTCACAACCAGTCATGCTCAAAGTTGTGGACAGGGTTTGCTGGGTCGAAGATCCAGACCGACTTTGATCCCCCGTGGTCCGGTATGAGCTGGCCATACTTGGCTGAGTCACCTTGTCGAGGTTATTTTTGTTTTTTTTGCAAAATCAAAACTTCTTGCAAGGTTTGGACTATTTACCCTATACTTGTAGAACCACTATTTCATCAATCTAAAGTATGTATGAATTATTTAGTCATTTTTTAACTATTTTTTGAACATTATCTCATTGTTAGATAATCAATAAATCAGTAAACTTGAAAATAGAGTTTCATGCTCTTCATCCATGCAATGCAAGATCCATGACTAATGTTATGTCATTATTATATATTTTTTATTTTTTTTAAATTCTAAAACTAAATTCTGTATATTATACCATTATTTAAATAATTAATAGTGGATCTTACCAATCCATCCCGGATCATGGTTCAGGTTCACCATTATTTGGTACGAGTCAGCAAACCAACTTGGGGGCAGGTTGCTTCAATTTTGGACCTGCAGATGGGTTAGGAGACCCTCAACCCTTTTAAGGGAGATAATATTACCTGGACCATGGTACTGCCGGCTGTCTTATGTGCCGCTTGCAAGAACTGAAATGGATGCTTTAGAACAGAATTCTCCAACTTATTCAAGATCAATCAACATTCTATCCGCTTGATTAAACGTTGGATAACCTGCTTAGATATAAGTGTGGATGGTGAATCCATAATTCTATCCCTGCTTTGTAATTTAAGAAACTTCATTGTGTAATGGTCTTTGGGGTTATTTTGGCCATCTGCTAGCTTGGTGGAAACATATAGCTATATGAATTAGTGGTGTATTCAGTAAAATATTTCTCTTTCTTCTAACTAAATATCTGGTTGTTGACCATCTTTTTAGTGGTGTATTCAGAAAAAATATTTCTCTTTCTTCTAAGTAAATATCTAAAATAATAGCCCGTAATATAGATGGTAAAATGGATCAGCTGTCATTCTCTTCCAGATCTTATATGCAGGGGATTTTTGACAAATGTCAGGCCATGAATATCAAGAAACCTTCATCAATTTAGGGGAGGGGCCGAGGAGCCGAAAGCGAGGAGCTACCTGGGGAGGGAGGAAGTGAGGTAGATGATGGGAATAATAAAAAAAATTACAAAGGAGCATATGAGGGAGCTGGTTGAGAAGGCATGTATTTCCTTTGAAGCTGGGCAGTTGAAGATGTGAAAGGGGCAATCACCAAAATCAGGAAGATGTGGGGTGCTTCGATTCGGCAGAGAGAGAGAGAGAGAGAACTCAGCAGAAAGGAGAGAGGGAGGGGGATGGTGGTAAGGAGGAGATCTCTATTCCTTTGTCTTCATGAGGACAATCTCATGGAACGCGTGGGGGTTGGGGGGAAGAAGAGAGCGGTGAAGGAGCTGATTAGGAGATGTAAGATTGACATTTTTTGTATCCAAGAGATCAAATGTGAAGGGGATGGTGAATCCCTTATGAGGGAGTTAGGAGGTGCTAGACTTTCCATGGGAGTTGTGTCCCCGGTGGAGGGCAAGTCCGGGGGGATTATTATCCTCTGGTATCCTTATGAGGTTGTAGAGGTGGTGCTGGATAAACATGTGAGCAGGTGGGTTATCTCCCTTCACTTCATTAATGTGAGGGATGGTTTCTCTTGGGACTTCACCGAGGTGTATGGACCTCAAAGTTGGGAGAAGAAGCGGCTTTCGTGGGAGGACTTGGTCTGCTTTCACCATTCTTCTGGCAGGCCTTGGTGTGTTGGTGGGGATTTCGATACGGTGATTGCCTCTTGGGAGAGGATAAGGGAGAGTGTTTATGTAGGGGACATGGGGGACTTCACAGCCTTCATCGAGGAGGCGGCTTTGGTGGAAATCGACATGTCACATGGGCACTTCACTTGGTCCAACTCCAACATGAGAGCTGATGTTTCATGCTCCAAGTTAGACAAATTCTTGGTTTGTGTTAATTGGGAGGATCACTATCCTCATGTGCAGACATTTCCTTTGGCTAGGCCAGTGTCAGACCACAAGCCTATTCTATTGAAGACCAATCGTTCGCAGGATAAGAGGTTCAACTTCAGACTTGATATATTTTGTTCAAGGAGGCAGGTTTTATGGGCACGGTCAAGGGAGGATGGACTGCACATGTTGTTGGTAGACTTGCTATGGCTACTTTGGTGTTGAACATGAGGCCTACTGCTCAGGTCTTGAAGACTTGGGGGGCAGACAAAACCCTCACAGGGAGGACAGCAAAGGACAGAATCCTTCAGCAGATTGAGGGCCTAGACTATTTGGAGGTGGCATGACTTATGGATGCAAAGGATAGGAGCCTCAGGGATGCCTTAAGGGGTCAGTTTGATGAGATCCTCTCTAGGGAGAAAATATACTGGAGGTAGAGATTAAAGGACAAATAGATCAAAGAAGGGGACAAGAATACTACTTACTTCCAGTGAATTGTCTCAGGGAGGAGGAGAGTTAACACTATCACTTGTATCAGGGTGGGTGAGCTCTCTATATCTTCAGATGAGCAGATCAAGGTATTGGCGAGGGACTACCACTCTATGTTGTTCTCAGAGGAGGATCACTTTAGGCTGAGGATTGCAGATGATCTCTTTCCTCGTCTCTCACCTGAGGAGAGGAAGGCTATCTCACAGGGATTTACAGAGGAGGAGGTGCGCCAAGTAGTTTTCTCACTTGCAGGGGACAGAGCTCCGTGATCGGATGGCTTCCCGTTGACTTTCTTCCAGAAGTGTTGGGATATCATCAAGGTACAACTTTTGATAGCAGTGAGGGAGTTTTCAAGAGGGGAGGGCTCACTTGGAGGGTATTAATAAAACCCTCTAAGTCCTTACCCCCAAAAAACAAGGAGCCCTAAAATTTTGGGACTTTAGACCTATTAGTCTGCTGAATGGCACCTACAAAATCATCACCAAATTGTCGGCATGGAGATTGGATAGAGTTATGATGGTCAGTTGCTTACAGGGAGTATTCATTAGGGGTAGACACATTCAAGATAATTTCTTGGTGGCCCATGAATGTCTATTTGCATGAAGACCGAGAGGAAGAAAGGGGTGGTCCTGAAGCTCGACTTCGAGAAGGCTTATGATAGGGTTAATTGACTTTGCCTGATTGATCTATTAGAGAAAATGAGCTTTGGGGAAAAATGGATAGACTGGGTCTGGGCATGCATTTCCTCTGCTTCATTTGTTATGTTTGGCAATGGTAAGTCGTCTTCTTTCTTCTATAGTGGGAGGGGGCTCTGGCAGGGAGATCCTATATCCTGTCTCCCTTTTGTGCTGGTGACTCATGTGCTGAGTAGGGTATGACTGAGAACAAACTAACGCGGAGCGAAACTTGTGACAGACGCGGAGCAAGACTCGAGACATGGGACAATAAGTTTGATTGGCGTTTCGTGCGATGGCAACATTTACATGGGCAACGTTCGGAATGGCATCGAGTCATTTTTATTTTTTACTATACATTTTTATCTTATTTAAGTCTAGTCTAGTAGTCGTAAGTAGGAAGGATTAAATTTCTATTTTTTATAGTTTGTTGGGCTCATTTGGAGCTAATATTGTCTTTTTTATTTTTTTGTACTTTTTGGTGCTTTTTTTGCACTATTTTCTTGAGTCATGGGTATTTTGGTCTATGAAGGTGAAATTAGGGTTAGGGTTAGCCTAACCACTATAAAATGTTTTGTAATCTTCTTTTTGAAGTAATGAAAAAGAGAATGGAAATTTGGTGGCTATTACTATTTCTTCTTCCCGTGAAGGGATGGGTGTGAAACCCTAGCCATCTCTGGGAAGGAGAGATCCCCAAGTTGTCCCTACTAAGGGGAGGGTGCGAAGCCTACACTCTTACCTCCTATCCTTCTTCCCCTTCTTTCTCAAACCCTAGCTTCCCTATCCCACATCAATTTTGGTATCAGAGAGGGCTTCGACTTCTCCTACAGAGTCGAAGATCTGATCTGCACCGTCGCCGCCGTCCCGCGTCACCACCGTCCCCGGCACGCCACCTGTCTCACCTTCTTCCTTGCCTCCTCCTGCCGCTGTTAGTTGTCACCTCTTTTCATCGCCGCCAGTAGCCACCGTTACCCTTGCCGCTCTTTCCCCGTCCCCACGCTGCACGTCCGCCTCCCCATCCCCCTTGTCGTTCCAACGACGTCGGCTTCTTCCCTTTCCCCCACCTTCTGTCATTGCGAGCCCACCCCTTTTCTTCCTCTTTCCCCTCCCCATCGTGAATCTAGCAGAAGCCCCCCCCCCAAATAAAAAAAAAACCTACCCCCCTCCACAGCCGCCGCCCCTCTATTGCGGTTGCGCCCCATAACCGCCATCGCCATCCTTGTTTCTCTTCCTCTCTTCCGGCTGTCGTTGCTCCCGCCATGGTGAGCGCCGCCGCCTCCTTCCTCTCCATCGCCTCATATGCATCCCTGCCCCCACATCCTGTCTCCTCCTTCCTGTCGTCCCGTGTTCCCCTTCCCCTCTGTCCCAAAAGAAGCCGCAGGCCACCAGCCGCTCGCGTCCCCGCCCCACAGATTCGCCACGCTACTCCGTCCAGTCACCATCCCCAGCTCAAGCATTGCTCACGGTCGCTATAGTAGGAGCCTAGCACAACATCTGCACCTGTGCCACTCTGCAACCACCCTATTCCGACCCTAGTGCTTGGGCCGGCCGCCGTCGAACCTCTGCGTCTTCGCCAGACGCTGCAGCAGCAGCTGCTCAGGTCGCCACAACCATTACGAGCTAAGGAGCCCAGTGCCGCCGACTGCAGCCCACCGTCCGCACGGCCCCATTGCTAGTGAAGAGCCGTAGCAGCAGCACCATAGGTCGCCTGGGTTTGTTGTCCGGGAAGCCCGACACTCGTTCCCCACGTGCAGCAGTGTCACGTCCCGAACCGTTAGTAGCGGAACGTGTCGTTTGCTCAGAACGTGGCAGTTAAACAGTCGAGTCGATCAAAGCATAACCATAAGACAAGATGTGATTGAACAAAAATGAAATTTTCATTTCAAATATAAGTTTATTACAAGTTGGACCCAAAGTAAAGAAAGGCTCAATAAAGGAAAATTACAATGAGAGACTTAACTAGACTTAACATGACTTAAGATAACCAAACTAGGGGGTTCACTAGATGTCGGGTACTCTTCACTCTTGCCCTTGCCCATCATGTTCGGTCTCGTCGTCGCTATGGTCATTACCTGAAAAATCATGGAAATAAACTGGGTGAGCGAACGCTCAGTAGGACTTAATATCTCAAGTTCCAAGCTAACTTTAAGTCAATTACAGTTTAACATGCTCATGCAGGTCATGTAAGATATAGAAATCGAGAACTATAATGGCACGAGATAAATTCAAGAACTATAAGAATAGACAAGATAAGAACAAGTAGATTGATGAGAGAATATATCAAGAACTTTCATGACGAGATAACAAGTACTTTCAATAAGACAATTCAAAAACATTCACGTTGAACTTTAAACAATATAGAAGTAGAGCAATCACTTCTACCAACACTAAGTAAGATTGGCCGATACACTAGGGATATCACAGCAATATGACAACCCCAAATGGCCGTTTCAAGAACATTCACGATGGACATTAAGCAAGTATAGAAGTAGAACAATCACTTCTACTAGCACTATATAGGATTGGCCAATACACTAAGGGGAAATCACGACGATATGACAGCTCCTCGTGGAAATGAGTCGTAGACCAATTTAGCTATATTGGGTGAATGCCAGCACCCGATCATTCATGATACCGGTACACGTTTGGACTTTGCCTTGCCCGTGAGATTAGATCAGGACCCCTAATTTTTATAACCACTAGCATTTAAAGTCAATTTTGTCGGGACCCATAAACTCTGCCATGGCCGGTCCCAGGCCCGGATGAGAAAGGAGGAGGGTTTGCGTTAGGTTGACAGCCAGCAGTAAAATTTTGTCACATCTTCAACATGAATTCTGATCTAAATACTTTTTGTGCTAATGTTAGGGCGTTCCCCGGAAGCGACGCGTTACATCGGAACCCGGATGGAATGACAAGTGAGCAAGGGCTAGCTAGGGCGTTCCCTGTAAGCGACGCGCCGCAATGGCGCCCGATTGCGGTGTCAAATAGGCAAGGGTTCCCGTGTGGGGTTGGACGTACATGGGTAAAGAAGTTAGTCCAAAAGCATAGGATCCGTCTAGCTACTTGGAGTATAGGAACTTTAACGGGTAAGGGTTTAGAATTAGTTACGGTAATGAAGGACAGGAGGGTTAGCATAGCTTGCCTACAAGAAACTAGGTGGAAAGGACATAAAGCTAAAGACATTGATGGATATAAAATTTGGTATACGGGCAGTAATAACTCTAGAAATGGTGTTGCTATAATAATAGATAAAACCTTAAAAGATAGAGTTGTAGAAGTTAATAGATTGGGGGATAGACTAATGTTAATTAAACTTATCTTAGGTCAGGATATTTTGAATATAATTAGTGCATATGCACCTCAAGTAGGATTAGAAGAGAGCATTAAAAAGTAATTTTGGGAGGCTATTGATAGTTTGATCCAAAATATCCCTAGTGAAGAGAGAATCTTTATTGGAGGGGATCTTAATGGTCATGTGGGTAAAGATGATAGAGGCTATGAGAGGATTCATGGAGGGCTTGGTTTTGGCAATAGAAATGACACGGGTTATACTATTCTTGATTTTGCTATGGCCTATGATCTAGCAATTACTAATACCTTCTTTAAGAAGAGGGACGAACACTTAATAACATACAAGAGTGGAACACATATAAGTCAAATTGACTATTTTCTTATTAGGAAGGTCGATAGAGTTTTGTGTAAAGATTGTAAAGTTATTCCTGGTGAGAGTCTAGCCCCTCAACATAGGTTGTTAGTAATGGATGTCACTATCCCTAAATTCAAAAGAAAGATCATTATAAATAATTGTTCTAAGATTAAATGGTGGAATTTAAAAGGTAAAAGTTTAGAAACATTTAAAAATCATCTATTAAAGAAAAATATTTGGAATTTAGAATAAGAAACTAATGTAATGTGGAATAATGTTACAAATTGTATAACGAGGGTTGCAAAACAACTCTTAGGCGAATCTAAAGGTAAAAAGAATTTAGAAACAGAGACTTGGTGGTGGAGTGAGGAAATTCAAAATACCATTAGAGTAAAAAAGGAGTGCTTTAAAGTTTGGCAAACTAACAAAAATGATCAAACCCTAGAAGCCTATAAAATCGCTAAAAAGAGGGCTAAGAAAATAGTTAGTGAAGCTAAATCAAAGGCATTTGAAGATTTATATAATAAATTAGGAACCCGAGAGGGTGAAAAAGACATATTTAAACTTGCTAAATTAAGAGAAAGGAAAACTAGAGATTTAGATCATGTTCGTTGCATTAAAGGTGATGATCAAAGGGTTTTAACTAAGGATCTTGAGATTAAAGAGAGGTGGCATAATTATTTTCAGAAGTTACTTAATGGAGATTGCGTCAAGGATTTCTCTTTAGAAGGTACCCAAGAGTCTACAATATTTGATAAATATCAATATTTCAGGCGTATTAAGATGTCAGAAGTGGAGGATACTTTAAGGAAAATGAAAGTGGGCAAGGCCTTAGGACCAGATGGCTTACCTATTGAAGTATGGAAAGGCCTAGGAGATATTGGTATTCAGTGGTTAACTAAACTTTTTAATGAAAATTTAAAGGAACGGAGAATGCTAGAAGGTTGGAGGAAAAGTGTTGTAGTTCCTTTCTATAAAAACAAAGGAGATATTCAAAGTTGTAGTAATTATCGTGGAATTAAGCTTATGAGTCATATTATGAAACTTTGGGAAAGAGTAATTGAAAAACGCCTCCGATGTATGACTATTGTATCAGAAAATTAATTTGATTTTATGCCGAATAGATCTACTACAGAAGCTATTTTCTTACTACGACAGCTAATGGAGAAGTATAGAGAGATGAGAAAAGATTTGTATATGATTTTTTTTAATTTAGAGAAGGTGTGTGATCGAGTATCGAGAGAATTGATTTGGTGGACATTAAGAAAGAAAGGAATCTCTCAAGGATATGTTGATTTGATTAAGGATATGTACGACGGTGCTATTACTAGTGTTCGAACTATTGTTGGGGAGACTGGTGAATTTTCAATTTCTATAGGTTTGCATCAAGGTTCTGCACTAAGTCCGTATCTCTTTACCTTAGTTATGGATGAAGTAACAAAACAATTGCATGAGGATATCCCTTGGTGTATGCTATTTGCAGATGATATTGTTTTAATTGATGAGAGTATTGATGCTTTAAATGTTAAGTTAGAGCGTTGGAGACTTGCCTTGGAGTCTAAAGGTTTTAAAATTAGTAGGACCAAGTCAGAATTTATGCATTGTAATTTTAGTAATGAGAGAGTGGTTTAGGAAGACATAGTTCTAATTGATGGACATAACATTCCGAAGAGTAGTAGCTTTCGATACTTAGGGTCTATCATATAAGAGAATGGGGAGATTTATGATGATGTTACACATAGGATTAAGGCAGGTTGGTTAAGATGGAGAAGCGCATCAGGAGTCCTTTGTGATCGTCGTATGCCTGTGAAACTCAAAGGGAGGTTTTATAGAACGGCTGTGAGGCCTGCTTTGTTATACGGTACCGAGTGTTGGGCAGTACGAAATGAGTATATTCACAAAATGTGTGTAGCAGAGATGAGGATGTTGGGATGGATGTGTGGCAAGACTAAGAAAGACAAGATTAGAAATGAGCGCATCCGTAAGGACTTAGGGATAGCTCCAATTGATAGTAAAATGAGAGAAAGTAGACTCAGGTGGTTTGGACATGTGTTTCGTCGCCCTAACTCAGCACCGGTTAAAAGATGTGATCGAATCTTAGTGGATGTTAGTAAAAGAGCTCGAGGAAGGCCTAAAATGAGATGGTGCGATGTTATTAGGAAGGACATTAGTTTTTTTGGGTTTAAATATGAATATATCACTTGATAGAAATCTTTGGCGGGTGTCATGTTTTCTTTAGAGTGACATGACAGATAGGGTTTTCAGGGTTTTCATAGTACAATCAGCTCAGTCAGTCTTGAGGGAATCTAAGGCTACGAGGAGACTTACGGAGGTCCCAATGACAAACTCGCCAGTCCGAAGGAAGGAATATCCCGCGGAGGGCTCATTTGTCACCGAGAGAGGGCGGTGCGAGAAACGTCGTAAAACGTAGGACTAAGACACGGTGCCAATGTGGACCCGTGGTCGTGGGCCCAAAATCATGATAAAAGACAGAATCAGGAAATGCGCGCCCACTCGGAGAGTCGCGACCTCATGAAATAGCGACTCACCGAAGGGTCGCTCAAGCTTTTAATAACTAGAATATAAATAATTAAAATAGTAGCTAGCGCCCTTTCAGAAAGTCGCCCAATCTTTTAACCACTAGAATTTAAAGTATTAAATCTAGAATTCGCGCCTGTCCATATGGGCGTTCATTCATTAATAATTTCAAAAGATTTATCTGTTCTTCGGCTAATAAATTGAATAGCGCCTCTTTGTGAGGGCGCTGGTTCTATAAGGTGTGACACAGGGAACAGTCGCCAAATTCTTTTACTTGTCTAATTTGAATATATGTATTTGGTCACGGTTTTCAATTAGCGACAGTGGTGTCAGTCGCTAGTTTTAGGTGGCGACAGGGAAGCCAGTCGCACATTCATTTAACGGCATAAACTCCGCTTTGCATCCGCTGGATGCGTTCATAGACACAGCCATTAGATGATTACTGTTCATTTAGAGAATGAACAGTGCTACTTTTACGTCAGGAAGATTTTCAGGAATCTAAAGACATGGAAAAATAGAGGAAAATACCAGGATTCCAGAAATATGCATATCATGTATTTTAATCGCATGGTTCTATAGATATTAAATTTCAAAGATCAGTTAATTATTAAATTGTGTTATAGGAAATAGCGACAGGGCTTCGGTCGTTATTAATACGCGACTCTGTAAAGGGTCGCTCTTCAGGAAGACACGCCTATCTACGCGGTCGCGATATCGATAAGTGACCAAGATGCTTGTCGCCCTTTCATGTTCATGCAGAGACTGTTAACAAGGCTCATGCCTCTAGTATAAAACGAATAAAACAATCGACAGGAGAGATAATCTACATGCACTAATTAATCTATCATGCTCTTAACTTCTAGTTTTGCTTGGGAGATTGCCTACCTTTTTATACTTTAACAGGAGAGAAGAAGAAGACGTTGCAGAGGAGGTAGACTGCAGCAACCGGAAGAAGGAGAAGAAGATCAGTGAAGAAGCCTTGCTTCTTCACTGCTTTTCCAACAACAACAGCAGCCGCGTTCAGCAACGGCAGCACATCCACGACAGGGGAGGAAGAGAGCTTGGCCCCTTTGCTGCAGCAACGGCAGCAACAGGCGAGCGACGAACGAGGGAAAGTGCTGCAGCGGCAGCACCACCGCAGCCAACGTGCGCTTGCACGGCAGCGGCCGCACGACTCCCACGCCAGTAGGACGCAGCAGAGGAGGAAAACGAGGATGGCGCACCCGCAGCAACGGCAACCGAGGCTCGACCACGTGAGGGAAGAAGACGCCGCGCGGGACGTCGACTCAGGACAGACGAGCAGCAAGCCTCTGCTCGCTCGATGATGGGTTAGTTTTATAGGAGATGGGTAGCCCTTTTCCTATAGTAAATCAACCTCTCCTATTTACACTCTTATGAGGTGTATGACTTCCCTTGATCGATCTCACCCTTCCTATCTTACAGCCGCCTGCTATATATTGGTTTTAAAACCTTAAAGCTAACCCCTCGAACGTGCATATGGGTTGGCTGTGGTTGTTGGGCCTAGAGAAAACTCAGAAGAATGGGTTGGCTGGTGTACACTCTCGCTCACGTTAAGGCCCATGTAAGATATATATATATATATATATATCTATCTATATGTATTCCCTCAGCCCATTAGATATATATATATATATGTACATACTCATGCATCTTCTGGCGTGGGGAATCTATGGGTTTAGGCCCATTTATTCTTTTCAAAGCTCAATAAATATAACTCTTAGCTTAATATTATTGGGTTGGTCTATATGTGTATATTTATTAAATCAAAGCTTAATTAATGTAGAACTTGATATGGGGATTTTTATTCGTTATAATCTTATTAATTTTCACCGTTATCTGGGGTATCAGAGTCGGGTTCGATCTTATGAAAGTCTTTATATAAGTATGTAAATATATTTTTGGAATGAGATTCCTTCTAAATACTGGAATTGTATTTTCTTTAATTTAAGCCATAAATAGATAAAACGATATATTAAATTTCTATTTCTCAATCATTTATTTATACCTTTATTTGTGCCCATTTATTACCATTTAGGCTAAATAACTATTTTAGCTAATATCACTTTTCCTTTATCGAAATTTTAATTCTCATAATTTTCTGTGACTAAAAATCATGATTATTTTCATTTGTTCTCTCTTTAAATTTTCGGGGTGCTACACCCTCCCCCACTTAAAAGAATTTGGTCCCCAAATTCATATGATTTTCTTCCAAAAATTTGGTGGGGTAAGATCACCATATCTAAACATGTGTTCTAACTAGATCCATTCCCGCAGCATGCTAAGTTCTTAAGGTCATATCCGATTCATGCAATTTTTTTGATGAGATAGGTTTATAAAATTACCTTCCAGTACTTGCGGTGCTTCTTCCTTTAAGAGTGGACAATGGACGATCTTATGATTTTCGCTTCCGCAACGGACGCACTTCCCGAGTTTATACCAGCACTCGTCCGAGTTGTGCCTTCCTTTCTTGCAATGCTCGCATTTTCCGTTGGCCGGAATAATTTGTTGGTCATCATTCCGGGATTTTTTGTTCTTGTGGAAACCGTTACCTCCATTAAGTCTCTTTTTGCCATTCACGGGTTCCGTATTCTTTGATCCACTTGCTTGCTCCTTTTTGGCGATCTTTCCTTTGACTCGCTCCATCATATCCATGGCATCTTCTAAGAGTTGTGCTTTTCTAACTATCTCCGCATAAGTTTGGATCTCCAGTGGAGCTAACTGAGGAATGAGCTCCACCTTCAAGCTGTTCATGAATCTTTTTGCTCTCATTTTCTCGGTACATACCTGGTGTGGTGCGTACCGGGCTAATCTGGAAAACTTCGCTTCATACTCTGCTACAGTTAGACTACGTTGTTTCAGGGCTGCAAATTCCATACCCTTCTTTTCACGGATCCGTTCCGAGAAATACTTCTCGTTGAAGTGTTCTAAAAATTCATCCCATGTTACTTGGTCGTTAGGCAAAATAGCTTCCACGGATCCCCACCAGACCCGGGCATCCTTCTCTAATTGATAGGTTCCTAGTAATACTTTTTCTTCGTCGGTGCATTGCATGACCCTAACGGTTCTTTCTATTTCTTGCATCCAATTCTCCGCTTCATCCGGGTCAGTTGACCCACTAAATTTTGGGGGATTCATCTTTTGAAATTTTCTATGCAAATCTCCGGCCCCATGTTGTCCTCCTCCTTGTGCAACTTGTTGCAACGCCTGAGTGGACGGTGCGCTGCATCTCTTTCATTGAGCACGCTCGACAGCCATTTCAGCCTACAGCATAAGTTTTACATTAATGGCTATTCATATCTTGATGTTAATCTATCGTGGATGGAACATATTTTATAGTTTAACCCATAGCTCTACCCAAATCTCACGGGATTTCTATAGGATAACTGACAAGGACGACCCAATCTAGGACTTGAACTTGATGACCTAGGGATTTAGAAAGCCTAGGCTCTGATACCACCTTCTGTCACGCCCCGAACCGTTAGCAGCGGAACGTGTCGTTTGCTCGGAACATGACAGTTAAACAGTCGAGTCGATCAAAGCATAACCATAAGACAAGATATGATTGAACAAAAATGAAATTTTCATTTCAAATATAAGTTTATTACAAGTTGGGCCCAAAGTAAAGAAAGGCTCAATAAAGGAAAATTACAATGAGAGACTTGACTAGACTTAACATGACTCAAGATAACCAAACTAGGGGGTTCACTAGATGTCGGGTACTCTTCACTCTGCCCTTGCCCATCATGTTCGGTCTTGTCGTCGCTATGGTCATTTTTTTTTCTCGCTATGGTCATCACCTGAAAAATCATGGAAATAAACTGGGTGAGCGAACGCTCAGTAGGACTTAATATCTCAAGCTCCAAGCTAGCTTTAAGTCAATTATAGTTTAACATGCTCATGCAGGTCATGCAAGATATAGAAATCGAGAACTATAATAGCTCGAGATAAATTCAAGAACTATAAGAATAGACAAGATAAGAACAAGTAGATTGATAAGAGAATATATCAAGAACTTTCTTGACGAGATAACAAGTACTTTCAATAAGACAATTCAAGAACATTCACGTTGAACTTTAAACAATATAGAAGTAGATCAATCACTTCTACCAACACTAAGTAAGATTGGCCTATACACTAGGGATATCACAGCAATATGACAACCCTAAATGGCCGTTTCAAGAACATTCACGATGGACATTAAGCAAGTATAGAAGTAGAACAATCACTTCTACTAGCACTATATAGGATTGGCCAATGCACAAAGGGGAACTCACGACGATATGACAGCTCCTCGTGGAAATGAGTTGTAGACCAATTTAGCTATGTTTGGTGACTGCCAGCACCTGATCATTCATGATACCGGTACACGATTGGATTTTGCTTCGCCCGTGGGATCAGATCAGGACCCCTAATTTTTATAACCACTAGCATTTAAAGTCAATTTTGTCGGGACGCATAGCCCCTACGATATCTAGACTAATTCCACTTTAATGGCCAAGAGTTCCAAGGATCAAGCATGTAAGGACAGTAGTGTAGATTCATGGAATTCAAGGACAGAACTATAGACAAGATGACGTGGCAATAATCTCCACGGAAATCACGATATTCACAAAAACTGGGATGAATGGCTCCCACGTAGGCGGTCACGATTTATAGAATTTGCGTCCACTGCCGTGGTCGCATATTCTGTGATCAGGACAAGCTTTGAAGAATTAGCGCCCATGCACACGGTCGCTCATTAAATGAGCGCCTGCTCATGCAGTCGCTAGTTTCTTAGAACGGTCGCTAATTCAATTAGCGCCCACTTCTTGGCCGCCCATTCAGGAAGAGACTGACTTTTCACAGAATCGCCAGAACGGCGTTCTATGAGGGCCGGGTGTCATGTTTTCTTTAGAGTGACATGAGAGATAGGGTTTTCCGGATTTTCATGGTACAACCAGCTCAGTCGGTCTTGAGGGAATGCAAGGCTACGAGGAGACTTACAGAGGTCCCAATGACAAACTCTCCAGTCCGAAGGAAGGAATATCCCGCGGAGGGCTCATTCGTCACCGAGAGTTGAGGGCGGTGCGAGAAACGTCGTAAAACGTGAGACTGAGACACGGTGCCAATGTGGACCCGCGGTCGTGGGCCCAAAATCGTGATAAAAGACAGAATGAGGAAATGCGCGCCCACTCGGAGAGTTGCGACCTCATGAAATAGCGACTCACCAAAGGGTCGCTCAATCTTTTAATAACTAGAATATAAATAATTAAAATAGTAGTTAGCGCCCTTTCAGAAAGTCGCCCAATCTTTTAACCACTGGAATTTAAAGTATTAAATCTAGAATTCGCGCCTGTCCATACGGGCGTTCATTCATTAATAATTTCAAAAGATTTATTTGTTCTTCTGATAATAAATTGAATAGCGCCTCTTTGTGAGGGCGCAGGTTCTATAAGGTGCGACATAGGGAACATTCGCTAATTCTTTTACTTGTCTAATTTGAATATATGTATTTGGTCACGCTTTTCAATTAGCGACAGGGGTGTCAGTCGCTAGTTTTAGGTGGCGACAGGGAAGCCAGTCGCACATTCATTTAACGGCATAAACTCCGCTTTGCATCCGCTGGATGCGTTCATAGACACAACCATTCGATGATTACTGTTCATTTAGAGAATGAACAATGCTACTTTTACGTCAGGAAGATTTTCAGGAATCTAAAGACACGGAAAAATAGAGGAAAATATCAGGATTCCATAAATATGCATATCATGTATTTTAATAGCATGGTTCTATAGATATTATTTTTCAAAGATAAGTTAATTATTAAATCGTGTTACAGGAAATAGCGACAGGGCTTCGGTCGTTTATTAATACGCGACTCTGTAAAGGGTCGCTCTTCAGGAAGACGCGCCCATCTACGCGGTCGCGTTATCAATAAATGACCAGGATGCTGATTACCCTTTCATGTTCATGCAGAGACTGTTAACAGGGCTCATGCCTCTAGTATAAAACGAATAAAACAATCGACATGAGAGATAATCTACATGCACTAATTAATCTATCATGCTCTTAACTTCTAGTTTTGCTTGGGAGATTGCCTACCTTTTTATGCTTTAACAGGATAAAAGAAGAAGACGTTGCAGAGGAGGTAGACTGCAGCAACCGGAAGGAGAAGAAGATCAGTGAAGAAGCCTTGCTTCTTCACTGCTTTTCCAACAACAGCAGCAGCCGCGTTCAGCAACGGCAGCACAGGCACGATAGGGGAGGAAGAGAGCTTGGCCCCTTTGCTGCAGCAGCGGCAGCAACAGGTGAGCGACGATCGAGGACCACCGCAGCCAACGTGCGCTTGCACGGCATTGGCCGCACGACTCCCACGCGAACAGGACGCAACAGAGGAGGAAAACGAGGACGACGCACCCGCAGCAACGACAGCTGAGGCTTGACCACGTGAGGGAAGAAGACGCCTTGCGGGACGTCGACTCAGGACAAACGAGCAGCAAGCCTCTGCTCACTCGATGATGGGTTAGTTTTATAGGAGATGGGTAGCCCTTTTCCTATAGTAAATTAACCTCTTCTATTTACACTCCTATGAGGTATATGACTTCCTTGATCGATCTCACCCTTCCTATCTTACAGCCGCCTGCTATATATTGGTTTTAAAACCCTAAAGCTAACCCCTCGAACATGCATATGGGTTGGCTGTGGTTGTTGGGCTTGGAGAAAACTCAGAAGAATGGGTTGGCTGCTGTACACTCTCGCTCACGTTAAGGCCCATGTAAGATATATATATATATATATATATATATATACATACTCATGCATCTTTTGGCGTGTGGAATCTATGGGTTTAGGCCCATTTATTCTTTTCAAAGCTCAATAAATATAACTCTTAGCTTAATATTATCGGGTTGGTCTATATGTGTATATTTATTAAATCAAAGCTTAATTAATGTAGAACTTGATATGGGGATTTTTATTCGTTATAATCTTATTAATTTTCACCGTTATCTGGGGTATCAGAGTCGGGTTCGATCCTATGAAAGTCTTTATATAAGTATGTAAATATATTTTTGGAATGAGATTCCTTCTAAATACTGGAATTGTATTTTCTTTAATTTAAGCCATAAATAGATAAAATGATATATTAAATTTCTATTTCTTAATCATTTATTTATACCTTTATTTATGCCCATTTGTTACCATTTAGGCTAAATAACTATTTTAGCTAATATCACTTTTCCTTTATCGAAATTTTAATTCTCATAATTTTCTATGACTAAAAATCATGATTATTTTCATTTATTCTCTCTTTAAATTTTTGCGGTGCTACAAGTAGTCACGTTCGCAAGCGCCGCCCTCCTATCTAGTTGCTTGTGTGGATGAGTCCTACACCCACGAGACCTCGTTTGTACTCCTCGCTCTACAGCGAGTAGGTATAGTCTCATTATGGTTGATTATTCCTATTTATATGAGTGCCTCAAGTATGTAGAGAGGTGACTCCATGTTATGCAAAGGCAAGGTTGGCAGTTTCGGCCAAAACGTATCGGTTTCGGCCAAACCCGATACGAAAACCCCCATGATCACTGTAGCTTAGCCAAAACGATATAAGTGTATCGATTTCGGGCGAAACCCACTTGAAGTTGAGTTCCCCCCCCCCTCTCCCCCCCGATCGGGTGTTCTCAGCCGAAACCCTCTGCCTGCGCTGTTGCCTGCCGTTGCTGCTGCCCCTGCCTGCCCTGCCGCTGCTGCTGCTGCTGCGCGCGCGCCCGCAGGAGGTGGCCGCTGTTGCGAGCCTGCTGCTGCTGCTGCTGCTGTTGCGAGCCTGCTGCTGTCTGCTGCGCCTGCTGCACCTGCGGGTGGCCGGGTGCTGGTTGCTGCTGGAGGTGGACAGGAAGCCAGCTGCAGTGCTGCACCTGCGGGACTAGGGAGAGGGAGCTGCTGCGGGCTGCCAACAGCTTGAAGGATCATTCATCAAGGAGGGTAAAATTTTGGCTGTCATAATTTAGGGTTTGATTGTTTTGTTGTGTTATTTTGTTTGTGTCAAAATTTTGGGGTGAGCAAGGAGGGTAATAGCTAATGAAGCCCTAATTACTTCATAAAAATTGGGGCTTTTATCTAATTCGAGTTTCTTAGCCACAATTGAAGGTTAATTAAGTTTCATTGACGAATTTGGGGTGGGACCATGTTGGGATTTTTTTATGAAGGGTAATTAGGGCTTAATTAGTAATCAAGGCTTAATTAGTTTATAAAAATTGGGGCTTTTGTTTAATTCTAGTTTCTTAGCCACAATTGAAGGTTAATTAAGTTTCATTGACGAATTTGTAGTGGGATCATGCTGCGATTATTTTTTTATGAAGGGTAATTAGGACTTAATTAGTAATTAAGGCTTAATTAGTTCATAAAAATTGGAGCTTTTGTCTAATTCGAGTTTCTTAGCCACAATTGAAGGTTCATTAAGTTTCATTGACGAATTTGGGGTGGGATCATACTGGGATTATATTTTTATGAAGGGTAATTAGGGCTTAATTAGTAATTAAGGCTTAATTAGTTCATAAAAATTGGGGCTTTTGTCTAATTCGAGTTTTTTAGCCACAATTAAGGTTAATTAAGTTTCATTGACGAATTTGGAGTGGGATCATGCTGGGATTATATTTTTATGAAGGGTAATTAGGACTTAATTAGTAATTAAGGCTTAATTAGTTCATAAAAATTAGGGTTTTTGTCTAATTCGAGTTTCTTAGCCACAATTGAAGCTCAATTAAGCTTCATTCAATAATTTGGAGGTCTATCATGTAGAATTGCCTTTTTTTCATCGTACTTACACGAGATTGTCTTTGACTATCATAATGCAGCATCATACCTAGACGTCAGCAAACACAGGAGCAGCAATGGCAGGAGGATCCGGGATGGGCCCACCTGTTCTTAGTTGATGCTAAGAGAAGAAAGATGAAATGCAATTACTGTGGTAGGGAGCTACATGGCGGAATTACCAGAGGAAAGCAACATTTGGCAGAGGTAAGAGGAGAGGTGAGACAATGTGACCACTGTCCCCGAGAGGTGCGAGAAGAGATGCGCCAGTGCCTTCTGGGGAAAAAGGAGAGGGTGCAACAAAGGGCTGAGGATGAGGCTGAAATTGCTGAGGAGATTTCTGACAGAAGGGTTAGGAGGGATGATGATGAGGGAGGCACTGAGGATTCTGATCCAGAGCTGACTGAAGCAAGGGAGCGTGAAGAAGCCGCTCGAAGGAAAGAGAAGGGACCCATGGGTTCAGGGACCTATGACAGTACAGCTGCATGACGTCCTGACATTGGTGCTGCCCCACATACGCAGGGAACAGGTCCTATGGACAGCTATCTCCACAGAAGGCCCCATGCTACACAACCTAAAATCAAGTCTGCATTGAGAGGGGTCAAAAAATCAGCAGAAGTTGCAGGGCATGCATTTAAAAGTATCTGCAAATGATTTTTTCATGCAGGTGTCCCTGCACATGCAGCTTCAAGTGAATATTTCCAACCTATGATAGATGCCATAGCAGATGCTGGCCCTGGCTTGAAGGCCCCCTCACGTCGAGACATATACGGACGTGGCCTTGAGGGAGAGGTTGAGGAGCTCCATGATGGGGTTGAAAGCTTCAAGCATATATGGGTGGAGAGAGGATGCACCATCATGTGTGATGGTTGGACTGGTACCACGAAGAAGTCCATGATAAGCTTTTTGGTCTATTGCATCGAAAGTACAGTGTTTGTGAAATCAGTTGATGCATCAGATTATGAAAAGAATGCAAATTATTTATTTCATTTGATGGATGACATGGTAGAACAAATTGGAGAGGAGAATGTTATGCAGGTGGTGACTGATAATGAAGCCAGTTACAAGGCTGCAGGGAAGAAATTGATGCAGAAGCGCAGTCATTTATATTGGCTCCCATGTGCAGCACATTGTCTGGATCTGATGTTTGAAGACATAGGGAAGGAAAAGCATGTGAAGAAGACAATTGACAAGGCACAAAAAGTCACACAGTATATCTATGGCCATCCTAGGATACTAAATATGTTCAGGGCGCATGCCAGTGGAGGGCAGCAAGATATCATCCGTGCAGGCCCAACCAGATTTGCTTCTAATTTTATTTCTTTGGAGTCTTTGCACTGTTATAAGATTGATCTCAATTCTTGATACTTTATCCTTACTGATATGTAACAGTTGATGTAGCTTCAAATTTCATTTATTTGCACAGGTACAAGAATGAGCTGAAAGCTTTCATGTACCACAATGCCCTGCGGGAATGCATCGACAAGGGCAATGTTGATGCACATATGGATTATTTGGATGTCTGCCACGTCGTGGACGACAATAAATTCTGGGACAGGGTGTCACGGTATTTGAAAGTAGTCACATCCCTCGTGAAGGTCCTAAGAATGATGGATGGCGATGAGAAGATTGATATGGGCTATCTGTACGAGGCCATGGACCGTGCCAAATTGGAGTTGCAGGATTCCCTTCCCAGATATTATGCAAAATGGTGGAAAATTATTGATCAGAGATGGGACAACACATTACACCACGACTTGCATGCAGCTGGTGAGTGATTAATTGTACTGAAATTGGGGTAATGCCTTTATGTTATTTTATAAATTTTATTTAGTTAATTATACATAAATGCAGTTTATTTTCTCAACCCTCGATTTATGTACGATGCCGATGCACATGTTGATGGCGAGGTGCTCCAAGGGACTTTAAAAGTCATTGGTCGTCTATCGAGGAATCCAGAAAAGTGACTTCAGGCCGAAGTAGAGGTTGGCCTTTATTTGATTTTATCAATAACATGTATAGAATTTATTTAAGTAGTTATGTTAATGTATTACTTTATGTTTGTAGATGAACAATTATAGAATGAGGATTGGGACATATGCTGACTCCCAATTACAATACGCTGTGGGAAGAGTGAGCCCAGGTATATTTTATTTTTTGGATTTCTTAACCTGAATATATATTTCTACAAGTTATATGCATTTGTTTATGGTTGGTGGAACAGCTGACCGGTAGATAATGGTGAACAACCGAGATGTGGGCAGCAATGCATTGGCTTTCATTGCAATTAGGGTGCTCAGTCAAACAACATCGGCAAGTCAATGTGAAAGAAATTGGAGCACGTTCAGCCTTAGACACTCGAAGGTTCGCAATCGACTAAAGGCTGAACGGTTAGAAAAATTGGTTTACTGTCATTACAATATGAGACTGAGAATAAAGAACATGAAGATAAGACAAATGCTGAGGGACAAACGCGTCGCTGAGGATGGGAGTGCAGAAATTGATGTGGATGCCCCATTTGATGATGAGAATCCGTTGCAGTCTTGGGTGGAGACACGAGAGCAGATTGATGAGTCTGTTTTTGATGATGATGATAGAAGATGGGCAGCGGGCATACTAGATGAAGATGAGCCAAGAGATCCCGAATTCAGAAGAAAATCAAAGAGGGCCAGAGATACTCATGCACACCAGTCTAGGGTTGTTGAGGACACTGAGGAGCAGCATGATTTTCAACCAGCTAGACACTCAGACTCAGATAGCAGGCCAGTCACTCCTAGAATGGGCAAGGCACCTACATCCTTAAGAAGAAGTACATCAGTGCATGGACAAACTGAGAGAACAAATGCTGCTGCTCGAGACGACCCGACAATTGAGCAGTTGAAGCAGATTTATTTGAGGCACACGCGAAGGGGAACATGATTCATGTCAAGGTGCAAGAAGAAAGCACACCGGCACAGGAAAAAGCATCCCCAAAGGTCAAAAGGCGACTGGAGGCTGCAGGTGCTACAGGTGCTACTACTGGCCGTGGGGATGCTGGTGGTCCTTCCTCCTTCCACACAGACACAGACAGAGGATACAGTCAGGGTGAGCAAGGATATGATTCACATACTCAATATGGGCATCCATCAGGTTATGAAGGTGGCCAACAGGAGGCAGCGATTTATGGGTCGTGGGGTTATGAACCAGCATTCCAGTAACATCCACATCCGACCAATTCCTCTTCTCATCCTCACGATTCTTATGCCGATACTGGATTCGGCTCAAGCCAACCAAACACTCCAAGAGGGATCCGAAGAGGGATGCAGGACTTGGCTACCTCATTGTTTGGTTATAGTGAATATAGACCATACATGCATCCTTCTTATGGGTATGAATATGAAAAGCCAGACGATGAGGGAGAGGGTTCTAGTTATTACCCATATTAGTGCCTCTTCATTTAGGTAAAGATCATTTAATTTCTGTAACATTTACTGTGCCTAATTAGGTTTATTGTAATGCTCGAACCTACTTTATGCTTAGTATGTACTCAAGAATAATAGTTTAACATGTTCAATGTTTGAATTTCAATGTCTACTTCATGTTTATTGCACTTAATCTAATTTCTTTACAATCAAATGCATGTCTAATGAATTTTCTGATTTTTATGTGATTATTCATATTTTTCTGAATTATTTTTGATTTTTTAGACTTATTTTCTTTTTTTTTGAAGCTTGTCAATGGGTTTCGGCCGGTTTCGGCCGAAACCGAAACCGGACGGTTTCGGTATCGGACTCAGCCGATACCGATACTGCCATCCTTGTGCAGAGGCGGCTATCCGATTTTGTCAAGCTGACGGTTCAGGACGTAGTATATGAAGCTGACCCACCCAACAATGGCCGATGAGTATGAAGAATAGATCCGAGAATAGTCGATGTTGCAGGATGCTTGGGATCAGGATTTATTCCTTAAGTCCGGGTTAGACTTGATCGATAACACAATGTGCGAGGTGGACTCCTTATTGACAGTGACTCGTGACCCACGTGATATTGTTTCATGGGATCAAACCCTTATGATTGACGTTGGTTTGGACTTTCTGAGCATTTGTTTGAGGTCTACGAGCTTTCGTACTCTACTCCTCTCGGTACAACTACAGATTTTAGTGTGGTGAGCGTGTCTTTGATATGATGTGGTGTGATTTTGAGGCACATTTTTCGCGCCAACTCTAGCTTCTCAATTTGGCAATCTTTGTGGAGTCATTTGTGGTGCATGGATTTGTCGCTTGCTGCTTGTTGTTTGGATACTTCGGCACTTCAAAACTTAAGGATGAGTTTTTTCGAATCGGAGGAGATTAACGCGGAGCGAAACTCGTGACGGACGTGGAGCGAGACTTTAGACATCAGACAACAAGTTTGATTCCCGTTTCGTACGATGGCGACATATGTACGACGTTCGGAATGACATCAAGTTATTTTTATTTTTTATTATGTATTTTTATTTTATCTGAGTAGCCTAGTAGTTGTAAGCGGGTAGGATTAAATTTCTATTTTTTTCATAGTTTACTGGGCTCATTTGGAGCTAATATTGTGTCTTCTTTTATTTTCCTATAATTTTGGTGCGATTTTGCACTATTTTCTTGGGTCATAGGTATTTTGGTCTATGAAGGTAAAATTAGGGTTAGAGTTAGCCTAACCACTATAAAAGGTTTTATATTCCTCTTTTTGAAGTAATGAAGAAGAGAATGAAAATTTGGTGGCTGTCACTGTTTCTTCTTCACGTGATGGGATGGGTGTGAAACCCCTGGCCATCTCCGCTATGGAGAGAGCCCCAGGTGGTCCTTACGAAGGGGAGGGCGTGAAGCCTACAGTCCCACCTCTTATCCTTCTTCCCTTTCTATCCTAAACCCTAGCTTCCCTGTCCTGCATCACAGAGGCTTCAAGTTTGATCAGAGGTTTCCAAGTTGAGAGAGGAGGTCCCTTAGTCTCTCACTTGTAGTATGTCAATGATACCATCCTGTTCCTGGAAGAGGATGAGTAACAACTTTATGTGGCTAGACTTTTATTGGAATTACTGAAGGAGGTGTCTGAAAGTTAACTTCAACAAGAGCATGCTAGTTGAGGTTAATATGTAGGACATAGCTCTTCAGAGGACGGTGTGCATCTTGGGATGTCATTTAGGAGCCTTCCCTATCTCTTACCTAGGTCTCCCTCTGACCTCAGGTGCTCTACGGTGTGCAGATTGACTACCAATTATACAATGTTATGAGTCTAGACTGACTAGGTGGAAGGCTGGACTGCTCTCATATAGGGGTAGGTTGAAGTTTGCCTATTTATTTTCTCTCCGCGTTCTGGGTCCCGAAGTATGTGGTGCATAAGATTGAGTCTATTAAGGGGAGATTCTTTTGGCATGGGAGTGCGGGGATATGTAGGGGATGGTATAATATCAAGTGGGGAAGGGTGGCTGCCAGCAATGAACCTGAGAATTAAGAATGTTAGAGACTTCAATTTGGCTCTCTTGTGTAAGTGGCTATGGAGGTTGGGGGCAAGAGATAATGGATTGTGGGCGCAGATTATCAGACAGAGATACTTTAGCAGGAGAAGAGTTTGGGATATAGATTCAGCATCATAGTATCAGACTTACCTGATTTGGCTCGGTATTTTGACTCGTAGGGATATTATCTTCTCTGGTGTGCAGGTCCGTTTGGGAAAAGGCGACTAGTGTTTTTTCTGGAAGGATAAATGGTGCAGAGATTTCATGTTGGAGACTTCCTTCCCTAGCCTTTTTGTTGTTTCAGCTGACCATTTGAGGTCGGTCGGTTGGGTTTTGACTCCCATCTTTTAGGAGGCACCTGGGCACCGACCTTCAGGAGGGGCCTCAGGATTGTCGAGATGGAGCAACTTTAAGGCCTCTTGTTCTTCCTCTCCTATGCTCGGATGCGTGGACTTGGAAGTGGGGTGGGGAGGCTGACAAGTCAAATGAATTAAGATGGTATGCTCTGATACCAACTGATAGAATAGATGGACGCTCTGATACCAATAGATAAGACTCTATTGATGATCTAGAGGGGAGTGAATAGATCGATCACCCAAAAAAATTGACTACAGCAGGAACAGTTGCGGAATAAAATCAAGCTGCTGTAGGACGAGGAAGAACACTCAAACGCAATCAAACTATAGCGAGTCTAGACGATCAGCACAAAGGCGGTCTCAAGCATTCATCTACTGGGCGGTGAAACTAGATAGAGATGAGCACAAACCACATGGCAATCACACAGTAGACACTGAATTTTTAAGGTGGTTCGACCTCAAACCCGAGGTCTACGTCCACCCCACACTCCAACCAGAGTGTGGTTTCCTGCTGATACACAGCTTAACCTGCTGATCCACAGCTTCGGGGTGAAAATCCTACAAACCGCTGAGCCTTACAGCTTGCGTCGACCAGAGGAGTCCTCTGCAACCGCTGGAGAATTACAACTTCATCCGTATAGAGGATACCACACCTCTGCCCGCTGAGGAATTACAGCTTAATCTCTGCTGACGAACAGCTTGAACAAGAGTTTCTAAAAACGAAATGAAAATAAACTAAGAAACAGAAAAACCCACGATGGGAATGTAGCTCAACAATGAGCAAACTCAGTTTCGGTTCTGAACCAGGAAACTGATAAACAAAGCTCTCTCTCAGACTCTCAAAACTCTCACTCTCGGACTTTCTTCTCAGATCTACTGCTCTATCTTCTTCTCTCTGGATCGTGCTGGCTCTTGCTCTTTCTGCTCTTTTTCTCTCAATGTCACAATCAGGATCAGCCTTCTCCTGAAGAAGACTCCTTATTTATAGGAAGCAGCAGAAGGTAGGGCGTGTGCTCGCCACAATTTCCGCCCAGAGCCTTATCCAGATCTGGAGTGGTCAGGCCACGTGGCATCATCTTGGCACCTCCTCCATTCTTGGATCACGTGCCTTAAACTTCTCGAGCAGATATCCTGTCAAGGTCAGACTTAATGTCAGCTTGAAACAATCTGAAAGATAGTAGAAAGATGCACAGAGTTAATTAAAGCTTTGAACTAAATGTGCACAGACTCCACATGCTCGATATAACGTATGAACACATATGCACGGAGTCAAGTGTTCACACATAGAACAGATGCACAGACTTGTTTTATTGACCTAGTGGCTGTGCACAGACTGTATGTATGTGAGATGCAGTAATGCACTGAGTGTGTATTTGCAGAGTGCAAACCTTGCACTGACTCAATGTGCCGAGAACAACATTGCTTAGACTTAGATCATGTGACGTGCAAAGGTTGCACAGACTTACTTCTGCAACATACTTGACTTGCACAGACTTAATGTGCAAACACTAAATGCATGAGCTCTTATGCACCGAGTTGCCTAAGACGTATTGCATGGACTTTATGTGCCCAGACATAAGCATGCACGGACTTAGTTGCGTGTTGAACTAATGCTTGAATGACACTTGCACTGACTTGGTCATGTGCAGCAACATGGGTTGCACCGACTTGATAGCGTGCAGCGAGAAGTGTTGCACCGACTTAGTGTGCCTTGAGCTAAGCCTGCACGGACTTGGTCTCGTGCAACAACTACCAATGCATCGACTTACATAATGCATGGATGACCTTTGCAGCGACTTGGTCGTGTGCAACAACATGGCTTGCACCGACTTTATATATGCATGCACGGACTTGATGTGTTGGAAATGCACTCTATGCACGAACTCAATGCAGACTGACTTAGTATTGCATCGACTCCATTCTAATGCAAAGCCTAAGTGTAAACATGCAAACAACACTTATGTGAGCATCTGACATATAAATTTCATCAAGATACACACAACATCATTTCAGAGTAAATTTGTCAAAGTCAACAATGCAATCAACGAAGTCAAGCAATACTGTTGCTAATCATCAAAACAACTGTTTGTCAATCATCAAAACATTTTAGCACAAAGCAGTGCACATACTGCTTATCAAACCAGAGGAGTTCCAACAATCTCCCCCTTTTTGATGATGGCAACCCAAAGAATAAATACAATGAAATGATGTATTTTGATGAGACATTAATCACAGTCAGATGACATGCATGCAAGTGCAGACACTATGCACAGACTTTCTCCTTGAATGAATCCTTTAAGATGCGCTCCCCCTGAATTTCTGACTCTCTCTCTCTCTTCCCTTCTCTCAAACACCATTACAGACTCTCATAGACTGACTCACCTTTATACTTACTCCCCCTTCGCTATCAGAATGTAATCTCTCCCCCTATGTCATAAGGAAGGAAGGGAAGAAGACAATAAACTCTCCCCCTTTGCCATCAGCAAATAAGGAGGAATGGAGATAGTGGAAGGGTAGAAGAGATAGACTAGATAACATTCTATGCATTGGTTCAGAATATAAGCAGATCATGAACAACTTTTATTCATAAGAATCAATCAGTATGCATTCTTGAGTAAGTTCAGGTTTAGTTAAATCACTGAGTTTCTGAAATAGGTCATAGTGTCCGTTTATAGCAAGTAACCTAAGTCACGTGACTATACAGACTAGGTCAAGACTATATCTTACTTATTTCAGAAATAATGAATATCAAGGAGAGTAACCTGAATTTGTATTGAGATGAACTAATTGATGTTTCAGAACATTTTGCACTTGAAGGGTTACAACATTTCTTTTCCATTTCTAATCTGAACTTAGTGAACAGATAAGTGTCATTTCTGTTGTTGACATTAGGTGTACACGTGGGTTAGACGCAAGTACCCCCAGTTACTAGGCATAAACTCCTATATCCGCCTCTGATCAACAACTACCAAGACGATTTACACCTTTGACATTAAGGGTACACGTTTATCAGACGCCAGTACCCCTAGTTACTCAGTGAAACCAGCCCTATAGATTTGACCATGTGAACAGAGATAACATGAAACACCTCATGACATAAGGTCCTCTCCACTTCCTTGATGGAGGGTTCAGTTTCTCAGTGTAATTCAGTCATTGCTCTGCCACTTTGTTAAATTCTTTTTCATTAATGATTTTATTGATGCTGCCCTTATAACTTTTCAGAGATACTTTTTCAAAAACAATACTTGTTCTGGTTTTCCCAGCCTAGACTTCACTAAGTCTGAAAAGTTCAGATACAGTGAAGACCTTTTCATTGAAATCATGAAACAAAGGTTAAGAGCTATAAATGTTTTATATCACCTTATTTTCTGAAGAGCAGTTCTTAGACTCTACAGTCTATTAAAATTAAACCTTTAGTTCATTCAAGAAACACATGTGATTCTTAAAGGAATTGTGGTGCCTGATGCTCAAAGTAATGAACCATTTACAAGACTGTTAGTCAATCAGAGTGATAGAAGTAGAAAATGAAGCATAGGAGCAGCTCAAAAGGTTTTCAAGAATAGACTAAATGTGAATGATGTCATGAGATAAAGATTTCTGAGAAGGAGGAGAGAATAAGAGAAGTTGAACTAAGATCAGACTCAACTGCACTCCCCCTGACATCATGATGTATTGACTTAAGATGCACCGACTATGTATGCAGATGGTATTAAGATGCACCGACTCTGACATATGTAATATGCAAGATGCACCGACCTACATGCAACTTGAACATAAGGTGCACCGACTTTCATGCTGTTTAAACACAAGATGCATCGACTACATGCTGAAAACTTATACACCCGGTGAAAACATGCATCGACTATGTGTAAAACATGCATCGACTTAAACTCTATACAAGGCAAGTATGGGAAACAAGTGCTAGCTCAATGCATCGACTATATGCACAAGCATGCATCGACTTCAGAGATTATTTGTGTAAGACGTGCATCAACTTATATACTCAGTGCACAAGTAATTATTCTAACATCAAACAACCTTTATTCAAAAATTCAAAGACAGGCAGACACTTATTTCAAGCATTTCAGAAGACAATTCAAGAATGAAATTTGTCATTTTCATGCTGAAATTTACAAAGCCCCAGTTCTCTTCTTAGATATTTAAATCTTTCATTTCCAAGGGGTTTAGTAAAAATATCAGCAACTTGTTTTTCAGTTTCAACAAAGACTAATTCAATTTCACTCTTGCTCACTGCATCTCTAAGAAAAAGGTGTTTAATCTCAATATGCTTAGTCCTAGAGTGGTGAACAAGATTCTTAGTTAGGCAGATAGCACTAGTATTATCACATAAAATTGGAATACATCCCAAATTTATCTGATAATCTGAAAGTTGGTGCTTAATCCATAGTATCTGAGCTGTGCAATTCCCTGCAGCGACATACTCTGCCTCTACAGTGGACAAGGCAACTGTGTGTTGCTTCTTTGAAGCCCAAGATACTAGGCAGTCACCTAGGAATTGGCAATAGCCACTAGTGCTTTTCCTATCTATTCGACACCCAGCATAGTCTGCATCAGTGTATGCTAGAAGCTCCAGCTCACACTTTGCAGGGTACCAAAGACCAAGCTCTTGGGTGCCTGACAGATACCTAAAGATCATTTTCACTGCACTAAAATGAGACTCCTTAGGACTAGCCTAAAATCTAGCACATAAACACACTGCAAATTGTATATCAGGCCTAGATGTAGTAAGGTACAAAAGGGATCCGATCATACCTCGATACAGCTTTTGATCCACTGTTTTGCCTTTCGGGTCTTCATCAAGACTTGTTGAAGTACCCATTGGTGCTGCAATGTCCTTGAGGTTCTCAAATTTAAACTTCTTCAGCAGGTCCCTTATGTACTTGGACTGGGTGATGAATGTTCCATCTTTGGTCTGTGTCACCTGCAATCCAAGAAACAATTTTAGCTCACCCATTGAGCTCATTTCAAATTCTTATGTCATTAAATCAGAAAATTCTTTACACAATTTGGGGTTAGTTGACCCAAATATAATGTCATCCACATAAATCTGAACAAGGAGAATGTCTGGATGACTTACTTTGGTGAACAACTTTTGGTCAACCTCACCTCTTGTGAACTTCTTCTCGGTAAGGAATTTGCTGAGCCTGTCATACCAAGCTCTCGTCGCTTGCTTCAAGGCATAAAGAGCTTTATTCAACTTATAAACATAATTAGGGAAATCTAAGCATTCAAAGTCAGGAGGTTGTCTCACAAAGACATCCTCTTTTATTTTTCCATTGAGGAAAGCAGATTTAACATCCATCTGCTGGAGAGTTATTCCTAATGAGCATGCATAAGCCAAAAGTATTCTAATTGCCTCTAACCTGGCTACAGGGGCAAATGACTCTTCAAAGTCAATTCCGAATTCTTGATTGTACCCCTGAGCAACAAGTATGGCTTTATTTTTAACTATATTACCTAGCTCATCAGTTTTATTTCTAAAAACCCATTTTGTCCCTATGACAGTCCCATGATCAGGAGGTGGACCAGATGCCACACCTTGTTCCTGTCAAATTGATTAAGCTCCTCGTGCATGGCATTGATCCAATGTACATCTTTGAGGGCACTGTCAATGGATTTGGGTTCTACATGAGAGACCAATGTATATGCATTTAATTCATGCTGTGCTCTAAAGTAGCTTCTAGTCCTAGGGGGTTCATTTAAGTTACCAATGACATTATTTACTGGATGATCTCTTAGAAATTTGATATTGATAACTTGGTTACCTTGACCTTCATTTACCTCCCCCTGAACAGCAGGCTCTTCTGCATTGTTTTCTTCAGGTTCTTCTTCATTTTCTGATTGGTCTACAAAGTTTCCTTCCTTCAGAATTTCTCCATCATCTTCTTTCCTGCATAGACCATCATCAGACTTATTTAGGGACTCATCAAAGACAATGTGTGGAGATTCCTCAACCGTTTTAGAATTCAGGTTGTATACCCTATATGCTCTAGTATTTTCAGAATATCAAAGGAAGATTCCTGGATCACTTTTAGGTTCAAATTTATCAAGGTCTCTTTTATCGTTAACATGTATAAAACACTTATAGCCAAAGACCTTGAAATGAGCAATCGAAGGCTTCTTACCCTTTAGAATCTCATAAGGTGTTTTATGAGTGAACAGCCTTACCATGGCTCGATTAATTACATGGCATGCAGTGTTGACTGTCTCTGCCCAAAATTTTCTTGGTAGGCCTCCTTCAACTAGGAGTGTACGGGCCATCTCCACAAGTATTCGGTTTCTCCTCTCCACCACTCCATTTTGCTCTGGTGTCCTTGGTGAGGAGAACCGATGAGTAATCCCATTGACCCTACAAAATTCATCAAATTGTGAGTTTTCAAACTCACCTCCATGATCAGACAGAATATTTTCAATTGAATTTTCATTTTTTTGGTTTATTTTCAAGTAGAACTCCTGAAATTCAGAACATGCATCATTTTTGTGTGTAATGAAAAAGACCCAAGTATATCTAGAGAAGTCATCCACTAATACATACACATATCTCCTTCCTGATAGGCTGACTGATCTAGTTGGTCCAAAAATGTCCATGTGTATCAGCTCATAAGGTTTGGAAGAGATGTTTTCAATTCTAGACTTGAATGACTTCTTAGTTTGCTTGGACTGTGTACATGCATTACAAGCTTTATTTTCCTTCTTAAATAAAATTTCAGGGAGTCCTCTAACCATGTTTTGTTTATTCAATTTATGCAAGACAATGTAACTAGCATGTCCTAATCTACGATGCCACAGAAATGCTAAATCATCTTTATTAGCTGTGAGGCATAGATTAGAGTGAACAAAATCATCTAAATCTACCATGTAGATGTTATTTACTCTCTTACCAGAAAATTTAACTACATCAGAATCAGGTTCATAAATTCTACAGCATTGGGAATCAAAAACAACTCTATGCCCTTTATCACATAGTTGGCTGATACTGAGCAAATTGTAAGACCATCAACCAGCATAACTTCCTCAATGCAGCAGGTGGTGCACTTACCTACCTTACCTGACCCGATGATTTGACCCTTAGTATTTCCTCCGAAGGTGACAAGACCTCCATTCTTCTCAGTCAGCATGCAAAATTTAGCCTTGTCTCCTGTCATATGCCTGGAGCAGCCACTATCCAGGTACCACATGTTGTGCTTGGCTGCCAGGCATACCTGCAATCACAGTCATGGAGAAAAGTTTGGAACCCAAAAATGTTTGGGCTCCAGAGTAGATGAAGGGCTACTCAAACAAGATAGCAAATCCTTAGGAATCCATATTTGTTTGAACGTGGTTGGTTTAGTGGATTTCTCAACATTGTTTTTGTCATTTTTCTTCTTCTCAGCATTAACATTAGTCTCTCCTTTCCTGTTCAGTGTACTGCCACCATTGTTTTTAGCAAATTGATTTTGTTTGTGCCAGTGCCTAGGCCAATGAGCATTCATGAAATTGTGGCCGATGTTGGTGCTAGGCTGACTATAGGTAGTTTGTTTTCTGGGAGCCCATGTTCTAGACTGCCTAACCCAGTTGTTAGCCTGAGGTCTATATGTCTGTGTGGGATATGATTGATATCTAGACCTCTCTTGAACTCTATTCCATCCAGACCTATGGAATTGTTGTGGCTGCACACGATGGTAGGTCTGGACTCTGGGTTGGTAGAACTGGCTGGATTGATCTCTTGCTGGATTCTGTCTCCCTTGCACCCTAGACCCATCTGACTTCTGCGTGGGTGAGGGTTGAATCTTCTTCTGAACAGCTGGTGGAGACTTGGTGACCCTAGCCTGGGGTTTAGGTGTGCGTGAAGGTTGACCCCTAACCTGAACTCTATCCTGAGGAGTAGGGCAGTATGTGCTATCATGGCTAGACTCACCCATCTTCTGCTTGCCCTTGTCTTGAGCACTGGGCATTTTGCAATTAACATTTTTAATAGCAGAATTTACATTGGACATTTTAATGAGAGGTCTCTTCTCCTTTTCAGCAACAAATGAAATTGTTTTTAATGCTAAACTCTTTTTAGCAGTGGGGTTATAACCGAGACCCTCTTTTCTGAAATTCACTTTAGACCCCAACAGAGCATTCAAATTCTCAGTGCCTTGGGTCATATTCTTAATGATTTTCTTTTTATCCTCATTTTGATTTTCTAGGTTTTCAATTGATTTCTTCAGTTCATTATTGACACCCAACACAACTTCATATTTCTCATCGACAATTTTCATTTCATTTTCAAATTTTTGCAATCTCAATTTTAAGTCATCAATAACACTTTTCATAGACTCATTTTCTTTTCTAGCATCTATCAAAGCATGCTTCAATTCATCAAATTCAGCATATGAATTTTTTAACCTATCATTCTCAGATTGCAGCTGAGCAATTTTATCAGTCATTGTGGTGTCATTCATGAGAGAATTAATTTTCTTCTTTAAATGCCTATTCTCTTTTCTAATATCATCTATTTTATCTAGCAAATCATCGTAAGCATCCTCCCAATCAGAAATAGTGTAATGCTCAAATGGAGATGATACCTCGTCGGAGTCTTCCTCTTCTTTCTCATTAGTTCTTGCCATCAGGCAAATGGGCTTTTCTTCGTCTTCACTCTCTGATGTGCAGCTTAAGGTGCCCTCGTCCTCGTCGCTCCATGTGCTCACCATCGCCTTTCCTTTGGGAGCTTTCTTCTTTGACTTCTCTTTCAGCTTCTGGAGCTCGGGACAATCTGCCTTCATATGGCCGGCCTTTCTGCAATGATAGCAAACATTAGTGTCAATTTTCTTGGCAGGGTTAGATTTATACCTCGTTTGTCTCCTGCCACCATACTGTCTCCGGCCGAAATTTCTTCCTTCTTTCCTCAAAAATCTTCTAAACTCTCTGGTCATCATTGCAAGCTGATCTCCTTCAATTTCTGATCCAGAGACGCTCTGATCGCTCGATGATTCACTGTGGCTGGATTTGCTTGATCTACTGGAGTTGGCCTTCAGAGCAATGGGCTTTTTCTTATTCTCCAGCTCCTCAGTCTTGGGAAGATTCATCTCATAGGTCATTAGCGAGCCAATCAACTCGTCCACCTTCATGTTCTGAAGATCCCTTGACTCCTCTATAACAGTAGCTTTCGTGTGCCAGACTGGAGTCAGGGACCGAAGAATCTTCCTCACGATTTCATAATCAGAATAGTTCTTTCCCAGATTTCTGAGACCATTGGTGATGATAGTAAGACACGCGTACATCTCGGTGATGGTCTCACTGGGCTTCATCCGAAATGCTTCGTACTCTGAGACCAGCAAGTTTGCCTTGGTCTCTCTTACTTGAGAGGTTCCCTCGTAGATAACCTCCAGCTTATCCCACATCTCTTTCGCTGTGGCGCACGGAGAAACTCTTGAAAATTTCATGGGATGTAGAGCGCACTGGATGGCATTGATGGCGCTCCAGTTGAGAGTAGATTTTCTGATCTCCTCTCTCGTCCATACATCCTCATTAGGATGCAGCTCGAATAGTCCTTTACTGACCACCTTCCAAATCTCATAGTCTTTCGCCCTCAGAAAGACTTGCATACGATTCTTCCAGTATGCGTAGTTCGAACCGTCAAAGTATGGGGGCTTCGTGGTGGAATGTCCTTCAGCCGTCATCCGTCTTGCATCCATGGCCGTTTCTCTTCAGGACGTTGATCCCTGCAGAAGAGTTAGGCTCTGATACCAACTGATAAGTCAAATGAATCAAGATGGTATGCTCTGATACCAACTGATAGAATAGATGGACGCTCTGATACCAATAGACAAGACTCTATTGATGATCTAGAGGGGGGTGAATAGATCGATCACCCAAAAAAATTGACTATAGCAGGAACAGTTGCGGAATAAAATCAAGCTGCTGTAGGACGAGGAAGAACACTCAAACGCAATCAAACTATAGCGAGTCTAGACGATCAGCACAAAGGCGGTCTCAAGCATTCATCTACTGGGCGGTGAAACTAGATAGAGATGAGCACAAACCACATGGCAATCACACAGTAGACACTGAATTTTTAAGGTGGTTTGACCTCAAACCCGAGGTCTACGTCCACCCCACACTCCAACCAGAGTGTGGTTTCCTGCTGATACACAGCTTAACCTGCTGATCCACAGCTTTGGGGTGAAAACCCTACAAACCGCTGAGCCTTACAGCTTACGCCGACCAGAGGAGTCCTCCTCTGCAACCGCTGGGGAATTACAGCTTCACCCGTCCAGAGGATACCACACCTCTGCCCGCTGAGGAATTACAACTTAACCTCTGCTGACGAACAGCTTGAACAAGAGTTTCTAAAAACGAAATGAAAACAAACTAAGAAATAGAAAAACCCACGATGGGAATGTAGCTCAACAATGAGCAAACTCAGTTTCGGTTCTGAACCAGGAAACTGATAAACAAAGCTCTCTCTCAGACTCTCAAAACTCTCACTCTCAGACTTTCTTCTCAGATCTGCTGCTCTATCTTCTTCTCTCTGGATCGTGCTGGCTCTTGCTCTTTCTGCTCTTTTTCTCTCAATGTCACAATCAGGATCAGTCTTCTCTTGAAGAAGACTCTCCTTATTTATAGGAAGCAGCAGAAGGTAGGGCGTGTGCTCGCCACAATTCCCGCCTAGAGCCTTATCCAGATCTGGAGTGGTCAAGCCACGTGACATCATCTTGGCACCTCCTCCATTCTTGGATCACGTGCCTTTCTTAAACTCCTCGAGCAGATATCCTGTCAAGGTCAGACTTAGTGTCAGCTTGAAACAATCTGAAAGATAGTAGAAAGATGCACAGAGTTAATTAGAGCTTTGAACTAAATGTGCACAGACTCCACAGGCTCGATATAACGTATGAACACATATGTACGGAGTCAAGTGTTCACACATAGAACAGATGCATGGACTTGTTTTATTGATCTAGTGGCTGTGCACATACTGTATGTGTGTGAGATGCAGTAATGCACTGAGTGTGTATATGCAGAGTGCAAACCTTGCACTGACTCAATGTGCCGAGAACAACATTGCTTAGACTTAAATCATGTGGCGTGCAAAGGTTGCACAGACTTACTTCTGCAACATACTTGACTTGCACAGACTTCATGTGCAAACACTAAATGCATGAGCTCTTATGCACCGAGTTGCCTAAGACGTATTGCATGGACTTTATGTGCCCAGACATAAGCATGCACGGACTTAGTTGCGTGCTGAACTAATGCTTGAATGACACTTGCACTGACTTGGTCGTGTGCAGCAACATGGGTTGCACCGACTTGATAGCGTGCAGCAAGAAGTGTTGCACCGACTTAGTGTGCCTTGAGCTAAGCCTGCACGGACTTGGTCTCGTGCAACAACTACCAATGCATCGACTTACATAATGCATGGATGACCTTTGCATCGACTTGGTGTGGACACCAAAAAATGCATGCCTTGATAGCCTGCTCGGCCTCGCGTCAGCAACGGCGCCGAGTGAAGAAACCCCGGAGAAATCAAGCACAAAATGCCCCGCAGCCCATGGGCCCCAAAGAAAATCAAACGGGCCGCAGCTCGTGCTCACAGTGGGCTCAACATTGCCCATCTGGCCCCGCAGCGGCACGCCCCAGGGGGCCTTCAACGGCACGCCCCAGGGGGCCTTCAACGGCACACCCCCTGGGGGTCTTCAGCGGCACGCCCCAGGGGGCCTTCAACGGCACACCCCCTGGGGGCCTTCAACGGCACACCCCCTGGGGGCCTTCAACGGCACACCCCCGTGGGGTCTTCAGCGGCACGCCCACTGGGCTATTCAGCGGTGCACCCCAAAGGGGACCTTCAGCGATACACCCTGAAGTCCTTCAGCGGCAAGCCTTTTTGGCTCCCCAGCGGCACGCCCATTTGAAGCCCTCCAGCGGCACGCCCTCAGAGGCTCCAGCGGCACGCTTGCTCAGCCCGCCAGCGGCACAGCGTGAAGCTTTTCAACGACAAGACGACGTGCAGCCCATGCCCTACGCTTCCTTGGCGCGCAGTGAGCCGTCTGAGGTGGCAACCGTCCATTGGGCCACGTGAGCTACCCCCTGACGACCCAGGACGGGGCAGGTCAAATGCCATCATCACAAGGCCACTTCCCGCCTTCAACGGCCGGGCTGGAGGGCTTCGGCTGTTGGAGGTATAAAAGACCCTCCGCTTCAATAGAGAAAGAGGGGGATACAGAGGGAGAGGCTCAGACGGCAGGGGAGATACAAAAAGAAGAGGCAGAGGAAGAGAAGAGAGGGGAGAATAGAAGAAGAAAAGCTCCAGCGAGCCTCCTCCGACGACCACCGGGAAGAGAGCAAGAGTAAGGGAGAGGGAGAGAGCTCAATGTAATGGGGGAGAGGGTTAGGGACAGTGGCGAGGGTTTTTGGCCCCCAATGCTTTCTTCCCTTTTGTATTCCGTTCCTCCTCCTGCTCTTTGTTTTGGGTTTCTCTTTTCCTTTGTCCATGGCCTCGTCTTGGGCATTTCCTCTGTAATGTGCATATAGGGCTTTGGCCCTTGGCTCCCCATAAATGAAAATCACCCTCTTTGGGTTTCTCTCTGAGTTTTATTGGCTTGCGCTAGCTCTCACGGTCTTTTATGGGGTTGTTCGTTCTCCCTCCGTCTCCCCATTTCTCCGGTGTTTTTGGGTCTTCATGTCGAGGTGATTTCTCCTATGAGCTTTGGCCTCATGAATCCTTCGAGCCCCCACATGGCCTTCCGTTATGCTCACTGGGCCAGGGGAGGGGGAAGACCCTTGCCCCCCCCCCCTCTTCGAATATCCAGTAATCAAATGGCCTACCCCTGGCCTTGAATCCTCTTTCTTTTTCCTGAATGGCTTCTAAGGCCCCCAGTCTGCTTACACACTCTGTTTGGCCCCTCCAGCGATGCACCTTTCCGGCACTTGGCCGACGCACCCAATGGCCTTCAGCGGCACACCCAGTTTTGGCCCTTAGCGGCACACCCCATGTGCCCTCAGCGGCACACCCCTTTCTGCCCTCAGCGGCACACACACCCAACTAGCCATTGGCCGGCACACTTGTAGCCTTTGGCTCTTGGCCGGTACACCCTCCAGCCCCCCCTTCAGCGGCACGCTCCTTGGCCAGCCCCGGTCCATGCCCCTTTGAGGCCTTCAGTCTGTCGTTTTCCTTCGTGTTTTCCGGGGCTCTATAAAGGTGTTGCTCCCCCGGGGGCCCACCTCCAGTTGTCGGGTTCCGCCACTCCATGTGGGCGCGTTCCCTTTATCTCCCTTACGCCCCGGGTCAAGGGGAGATGCTGCCGAATTTTTGTGAGAAACTAATAAACAATTAAAAGAGGCAAAAGGAGGCAACAAATGAGCAGGATAATTAATGAAACCTTCCAACTCATCAAATCACCGCCGGCATCACAACGAGAACTGAACCGAACTAATTAATTACCCGGCAGCCCGAATGTCCGACCCGCAAGAAAAGAGGCCGAACCGAACAAAACAGAACAAGGGAAGAGTTTTATATAAAACTACACGAAAGTCAAGATAAGAAGAAAAGAAAAGCCTTAAAACAGATGATCCAAAACTGATCGGGCCTCACCAAGCACGCCCTCATTGGCCCTTAGCGGCACAGGCCATCCCCATGTCCCTTTCAACCCCCAGCGGCACGCCCTTTCTGCCCTCAGCGGTACGCTCCCCGTCAACCTTCAGCGGTACGCCACTCCTTCCCTTCGTCGGTACACCCCCAGCCATTGTATAGACTTCATACTCCAACGTATAGACTTACCCAGTTTACAGACTCTGGGCAGCCAGCGTATAGACTTCATATCCCAACGTACAGACTTCATGATAGCCAGTGTATAGACTTGGGCAGTGTATAGACTTCACACCCCAATGTATAGACCTAGCCAGTGTATAGACTTGGGCAGTGTATAGACTTCACACCCCAATGTATAGACTTAGCCAGTGTATAGACTTGGGCAGTGTATAGACTTCACACCCCAATGTATAGACTTATCTAGCGTACAGACTTGGGCAGTGTATAGACTTCATACTCCGATGTACAGACTTGGCCAGTGTACAGACTTCGGGCCAGTCGACGTATAGACTTCAAATTGCAACGCGTAGACTTTGCTCCACTCTGCTCCAGTGTACGGACTTCGGGCTTGGCAACGTATGGACTTCGAGCCTGGGGAACGTATAGACTTTATATCACCCCCTCCTTCACCGACACACTCTCCGGCGGTACGCCCCTCCCCTTCTGGCTTTGTCGCCCTCAGCGGTACGCCCCTTTGGCCTCCAGCGGTACGCCCTTTGCAGCCCTCACCGGTACACCCCTTCGCCACCCAGCGGTACACTCAATACCCAGCGGTACACTCCCGTTTCCCCTTCGCCGGCACACTACATCCATGCATATATACATCGCGATAAGGGCATTAACAATAGCAAATAAATTAATAAAAATTATGCTAATTAAAGGACTCCTGACGCGCAATATTAATCACAATAAAAGAGGTGGGAGGGGTAATAATAAACAAATGATAATAATAAGAATAATCATGAATAAAAGAAGAGAAATCATCTCGGACAAAGGCACGAATAAATAGTAAGCATCAAATCAGAAATCCCAGAAGATATAACTAAGAAAGCCCCAGATAAAAGACGCTAATGCCCACACTGCAGCCCTCTCTCTCCCCGGGACCTGGGGCAAAAGGGAATAATAACGCGGCCCTTTCAGGTCGAGCCTGAGTCTCGGGAATCACCCCGATATGGCCAGGCTTTGATCTAACCTCGGGCCGACATCCTAATCGGACCGGATTTGTTTTCTCGTTCCGGATATCTTCCGAATCCTCATTAAAATTGCCGCATGCTCGGCAGACATTTGAAGGGACCTACCTCGGTTTTCTCATCGTGACTCTGCCATAGACCTGTGTCCGAATACGAAAAGGTCTACGAGTGGCCGACACGGCCGACAGTTTATGGCCTTAACACAACCCTCAACGTGATTTATTCCTATCTCTCTCGCATAATTAGCATTATTCTTTCCGGCCGCGGGGCCCCTAATTTCGGCAATTAATCAAGGGTATTCTCTCGTATGGGGGATGTAAATGACGTCGTGACCTTCATGGCGCGACGGGATTCGGTCCCGACACGAACCACACAATCGTCTGACGAAGTCAGATCGAGCGCACCATGGACTCTTCGGAGCCCGAATAAATTGTCACCTCGGTGACTGGCACGCCCACGCACTCAATAAAACGAACGAACCAAACGAGAGAATAAGCCCAGCGACGAAAAGTGCGTCCACACTTGGTCGTGTGCAGTAACATGGCTTGCACCGACTTTATATATGCATGCACGGACTTGATGTGCTGGAAATGCACTCTATGCACGAACTCAATGCAGACTGACTTAGTATTGTACCGACTCCATTCTAATGCAAAGCCTAAGTGTAAACATGCAGACAACACTTATGTGAGCATCTGACATATAAATTTCATCAAGATACACACAACATCATTTCAGAGTAAATTTGTCAAAGTCAACTATGCAGTCAACGAAGTCAAGCACTACTGTTGCTAATCATCAAAACAACTGTTTGTCAATCATCAAAACGTTTTAGCACAAAGCAGCGCACATACTGCTTATCAAACCAGAGGAGTCCCAACAGAGGCAACCTTCTCAGTGAGGTCTGCTTACTCCATTACCTCTGATGGAGGGGTGCGCCACAACCTCACTCCTCAGGTATGGAGGTTGTGGAGTATGCTGAAGGTAAAACTTATTACTTGGTGGATTTCCTACAAGAGGTTGCCCTCTTGTGACATGCTGTTTCATTTCCTTCCGAGCATCTAACCGACTTGCTGCTTATGTGGTTAGGAGGGTGAGACTCTTGATCATCTGTTTGTAGGTTGTACCTACTCACAGGAGGTGTGGGAGGGCCTTGTTAGGAGAGCCCACTGTGCCATCGACAGTTAAAGAGAGGTGCATCACTTCATTAGATCGTGGGATAGAAGGTGACCCCATAGAGGTGATTGAGTTGTGTGGTGGCTGATCTTGCATGCCACCCTTGGTCTTTGTGGGGCGAACAGAATAGTAGGACTTTTAGAAGGGAGGCTAGAGCTGAGGAATCTCTTGTATCTTTCATTTGTGATAGAGTGAGGGAATGAGCAGAATTACTTTATAATGTGAATTCCTTCAGCTCCCCTCTTTTTATTTTGTTGGAAGGTTAGTGTCTTTCACATTATCTTGGTGTGACCTTTTGTATATGATTTTTTGGAGAGCTCATTGACTATACTTGTACATCCCCTTTTTCATTTAATACAATTAGTGGTATTACTCACTTTCAAAAATATAAAACTTTCATCAATTCTCCCTGCAAAGTTAACTAACACTAGTTGGGCATATTTACAACTTTTTTTTTGAAAGTGGGTGGTACCACTAGTTGTATACAAAGGAAAGGAGTATGTATAAGTATAGACAAAAATCTCCCAAAAAAGGACCTTGTACAAAAGGCCACACTAAGATGATGTGGGACAGGCTACCCCCCCAAGAAATCAAAAAGAGTAGAGTTGAGGGCATCCACATCACAAAACAATTCTGTTCATTCCCTAACTCTAGCACAAAAAAGAAATAAGACAGTCCTATGCTCTAGCCTCCCTTCTGAATAGCCTATGACTATTGTTTCTTTCATTCCAAAGAGACCAAAGGGTGGCATACAGGATGAGCCACCACACCACACGATTATCTCTCAGGGGCCGGCACCTACCCCAGGACCCAATAAAGGCCTGCACCTCAGTCTGACGGCCAATCAGGCACCGTGCTCTCAAAGCCAAACCTTCCCACATGCCTGCGAGTAGGGGTAACCTACGAACAAGTGGTCCGCCGTCTCGTCCTCAAGGCCACACAAGCAACAAGTCGGCTGGATGCCGGGAGGAAGTGAAGAAGCAGGGTATTTTCAACTTGATGTCAAACGAATATATGGTCCATTGTTTCTTTGTTCATGTTCATAGAAGAGAGTTGGTTTTTGCATTTGGTTTGACAAATTTAATTCTGATGCAAGTAGGCAATTTCATAAGTGACTTTCTGTATTGCAGTCTTTACCTTCACTGGGATGGTTCTAACCGTGCTAGGTCCTCCCACCATGCTCTTCAGCTTCCATCCTCTGTCCCTTCCCAAATGATCTCACAAAGTTGCTCTCTGTTTTTCATCTTAATAATCTTTTGGGGTCTCTAGTTCTAGCCATGTTTGATTTAGGAAGTCTTCATTCTCTCCACAACAAGAAGTTGAGTTCTCTAGTTCTTGGTGTTAAAAGAGGTCGTGTACTACCTTTGTACAGCTTCTATGTACTACATGTTTCCATATTTTGGGTTTGTATGTTTGGTAGGTCGGCCTACTAGCCTTGTCCTGTTTAGGGCCATTGTACACTGTATATATTCATAGTGATTACATTGGAGAGGTGCACCTTCCAGTGTTCCCTTCTCTTCCTGTTGTAGCAATTGTTAAGCTAATCTAAATTGTTTTAAGTTGGAACAGTTCAACTCGATGATCCATGGGACAACTTAAATAACATTTTAATTTTTCTACACCTAGATAATATCTTATCTGATGTCAATGAATGAAGAGACCTGGAACATAGCATCCAATTATATTTAGGCCTGCATAATTTAACTAATTATCCTGATTTTTGGTACTTGCACTTTTTTCTCCTATCCTGCGTATTTATTAGGTGCAATATTATGCAATGGGCTTACCTTACAAGCAGATTTTTTGAGAGAAAAGCTTAACCATCTTTATAATGTGTTATGATTCTTTATCTGCAACATCTGTTTTTGTTTGTTATTAAATTCTGGTATACACTTGATCGATCGAGTAATTGTCTCTATGCAGTCTTATGTGGGGAAATTGCTGGAACACCCTAATCCAGTGGCTTCTTCCATATCTAGCAGAGTAATGGTTGAGCTTGGGATGGTGGCAGCATTGATGGCAGCAGCAGCGGCAGTAGTTGGGGGTTTTGTGGCATCAGCAGTATTTGCTGCAACGAGTTTTGTGTACGCTGTGACATTATATGTAATTTGGCCTCTAGCCAGACCTCTTCTTAAGCTTGGTCTTGGAATCATCTTTGGCATCCTTGAAAGAGTCTGGGAGAATATCATCGATATCTTCAGTGATGGAGGGCCTTTATCAAAAATATATGAGTTTTACACATTTCAAGGTGTGTCTGCCAGTCTTTCGACGATGAAGCCAATCTTGTTCGTTATGGGGACCATGGTCCTTCTTATAAGGTTCACCCTTTCAAGAAGACCAAAGAACTTCAGGAAATGGGTAACTCATGAACATTCTAATTTACTGATAATTTCACATAATTGAGTGGAAAAGTTGATGTCATTTTGCAATGTAGTTGATTTTCTGCATCTGTCTCCATGCAGGATATTTGGCAAGGCATTGAATTCTCACAGTCCAAACCACAGGCTCGAGTTGACGTCAGTCATCTTGCCTTCAGCTTCATTTATTTGTTTATTTCAATGTTTGTTGTAATGGACCCCTCTTCAGGACCTATTTGGTTTAATCCATACCTTTTTAATTGTCATCAGGGTTCAACTGGGGTCGTGTTTAGTGATGTTGCTGGGATAGATGAAGCGGTAGATGAGCTTCTGGAGGTAGAATATTTTACACACCCAAGTTACCTTTTAGCTGTGGTTTCTGACTTGGCAGACACTAATGTTTTATACATTGTGATAGAAAGTCCTTTTAAACTTTTTTTTTGGATTTTCTAATGGGCTCTTAACCATTTGTTGGAACAAGAAGTTTAAAACATATTGGACATTCCCGTATTATTTATCTTTCTGTGTATCTTTCATAAGCATGGAGGTTCGCAAGGTTTTGGGATAATCCCTTTTGTTGAACTTAGTTGATAAGATTTACCCAATTGGCTTTGGCATGTTAGTGCTTGAGTATGACCATCTCCATTGACCTCGGCTGGTGTTAATTACATCACTCTGGGGAGCGAAGACGCTTTGATTAACTACCTTTTGGTGATGCCCAAAATAGCCACTTAGGTGTCAAACTTGTCCATTATAGCATGATTTGCTACAAGCCCTTGGTGGGCTTGTAGGATGATTAAGGGTTTTTTGAAGGTTTAGGGAAAGTTTGAGTCCAATCAGTTGACCTTTCTAAATATGGTAAGTTTTGACTTTGGGGGCACACTTTCCATTTTTGGGTGATTAGGTTTGTTCTGATGTTGGGTCATTTTGGGCGTTCAAGCAATGTTGGCAGTTTCGGCCGAAACCGAAACGTTTCGGCCGAAACCGAAACGTTTCGGCCGAAACCGAAACATTTCGGCCGAAACGTTTCGGTTTCGGCCATACCCGATACGAAAACCCACCTGTTTACTGTGCAGGTCCGAAACTTAAAGGAGATATCGGTTTCGGCCCGAAACCCATTGTTCCCCCCCCGAAACCCCATCCCACGGCCGAAACGGCCGAAACCCTGCGGCTGCTGCGAACGCCTGCTGCTGCTGCCACCTGCTGCTGCTGCTGCGACCTGCTGGCTGCTGCTGCGTGCTGCTGCTGCGACCGTCGGCTGCGAGCTGCGGCGTGCTGCTGCTGCGACTCCGAGCTGCTGCTGCTGCCGTGCGACCAAGGGCCAGGGCTGCTGCAGTGCTGCGAGCCTGCTGCTGCGCCTGCTGGAGGTGGACAGGGAGAGGCCGAGAGGGAGCCTTGCTGCGCACACCGGGGGCCAACACAACATCAAGGGTTTGATAGATTTTTTTTGAGGTTAATTTCATTGGGTTAATTTAGGGTTTGATTGTTTTGTTGTGTTATTTTGGTTGGGTTAAAACTTTGGGGTGAGCAAGCCTTGCTTATTAAAGTTCTTCCAAGGGTGATTAAGGCCTTAAGGGTTAATTGCTAATTAAACCCTAATCACTTTATAAAAATTGGGGCTTTTGTCTATTTTGATTTTCTTAAAGCTCAATTTAACTTAAATTAAGCTTCATTGAAGATTTTGGGGTGGGATCATGCGGGTAATTAATTTTTTCCAAGGGTGATTAAGGGTAAATTGCTAATTAAGCCCTAATTAGGTCATAGAAATTGGGACTTTTGTCTATTTTGATTTGCTTAGGCTCAATTGAAGTTAAATTAAACTTTATTGAAGATTTCGGGGTGGGAGCATGTGGGTAATTAATTTTTTCCAAGGGTGATTAAGGGTTAATTACTAATTAAGCCCTAATTAGGTCATAGAAATTGGGGCTTTTGTTTATTTTGATTTGCTTAGGCTCAATTGAAGTTAAATTAAACTTCATTGAAAATTTTGGGGTGGGAGCATGCGGATAATTATTTTTTTCCAAGGGTGATTAAGGGTTAATTGCTAATTAAGTCCTAATTAGGTCATAGAAATTGAGACTTTTGTCTATTTTGATTTGCTTAGGCTCAATTGAAGTTACATTAAGCTTCATTGAAGATTTTGGGGTGGGAGCATGCGGGTAATTATTTTTTTCCAAGGGTGATTGATAATTAAGCCGTAATTTTTCCAATGTACTTACAACTATACTATTTTTCTTTGACTATCTTAATGCAGCATCATGCCTAGACGTCAGCAAACACAGGAGCAACAAGGGCAGGAGGATCTGGGGTGGGCTCACCTGACCTTAGTTGATGCTAAGAGAAGAAATGTGAAATGTAATTACTGTGGCAGGGAGCTACATTGCGGAATTACTAGAGGAAAGCAACATTTGGCAGAGGTAAGAGGAGAGGTGAGACAATGTGACCACTGTCCCCGAGAGGTGCGAGAAGAGATGCGCCAGTGCCTTCTGGGGAAAAAGGAGAGGGTGCAACAAAGGGCTGAGGATGAGGCTGAAATTGCTGAGGAGATTTTTGGCAGAAGGGTTAGGAGGGATGATGATGAGGGAGGCACTGAGGATTCTGATCCAGAGCTGACTGAAGCAAGGGAGCGTGAAGAAGCCGCTCGAAGGAAAGAGAAGGGACCCATGGGTTCAGGGACCTATGACAGTACAGCTGCATGACGTCCTGACATTGGTGCTGCCCCACATACGCAGGGAACAGGTCCCATGGACAGCTATCTCCACAGAAGGCCCCATGCTACACAACCTAAAATCAAGTCTGCATTGAGAGGGGTCAAAAAATCAGCAGAAGTTGCAGGGCATGCATTTAAAAGTATCTGCAAATGATTTTTTCATGCAGGTGTCCCTGCACATGCAGCTTCAAGTGAATATTTCCAACCTATGATAGATGCCATAGCAGATGCTGGCCCTGGCTTGAAGGCCCCCTCACGTCGAGACATATACGGGCGTGGCCTTGAGGGAGAGGTTGAGGAGCTCCATGATTGGGTTGAAAGCTTCAAGCATATATGGGTGGAGAGAGGATGCACCATCATGTGTGATGGTTGGACTGGTACCACGAAGAAGTCCATGATAAGCTTTTTGGTCTATTGCATCGAAAGTACAATGTTTGTGAAATCAGTTGATGCATCAGATTATGAAAAGAATGCAAATTATTTATTTCATTTGATGGATGGCATGGTAGAACAAATTGGAGAGGAGAATGTTGTGCAGGTGGTGACTGATAATGAAGCCAGTTACAAGGCTGCAGGGAAGAAATTGATGCAGAAGCGTAGTCATTTATATTGGCTCCCATGTGCAGCACATTGTCTGGATCTGATGTTTGAAGACATAGGGAAGGAAAAGCATGTGAAGAAGACAATTGACAAGGCACAAAAAGTCACACAGTATATCTATGGCCATCCTAGGATACTAAATATGTTCAGGGCGCATGCCAGTGGAGGGCAGCAGGATATCATCCGTGCAGGCCCAACCAGATTTGCTTCTAATTTTATTTCTTTGGAGTCTTTGCACAGGTATAAGATTGATCTCAATTCTTGATACTTTATCCTTACTGATATGTAACAGTTGATGCAGCTTCAAATTTCATTTATCTGCACATGTACAAGAATGAGTTGAAAGCTTTCATGTACCACAATGCCCTGCGGGAATACATCGACAAGGGCAATGTTGACGCACAGATGGATTATTTGGATGTCTGCCACGTCGTGGACGACAACAAATTCTGGGACAGGGTGTCACAGTACTTGAAAGTAGTCACACCCCTCGTGAAGGTCCTAAGAATGATGGATGACGATGAGAAGAATGATATGGGCTATCTGTACGAGGCCATGGACCGTGCCATATTGGAGTTGCAGCATTCCCTTCCCAGACATTATGCAAAATGGTGGAAAATTATTGATCAGAGGTGGGACAACACATTACACCACGGCTTGCATGCAGCTGGTGAGTGATTAATTGTACTGAAATTGTTGTAATGCCTTTATGTTATTTTATAAATTTCATTTAGTTAATTATACACAAATGCATGTTATTTCCTCAACTCTCGATTTATGTACGGTGCCGATGCACATGTTGATGGCGAGGTGCTTCAAGGGACTTTAAAAGTCATTGGTCGTTTATCGGGGAATCTAGAAAAGAGACTTCAGGCCGAAGTAGAGGTTCGCCTTTATTTGATTTTATCAATAACATGTATAGAATTTATTTAAGTAGTTATGTTAATGTATTATTTTATGTTTGTAGATGAACTATTATAGAATGAGGATTGGGACATATGCTGACTCCCAATTACAATACGCTGTGGGAAGAGTGAGCCGAGGTATATTTTATTTTTTGGATTTCTTAACCTTAATATATATTTCTACAACTAATATGCATTTGTTTATGGTTGGTGGAACAGCTGACTGGTGGATAATGGTGAACAACCGGGATGTGGGCAGCAATGCATTGGCTTTCATTGCAGTTAGGGTGCTCAGTCAAACAACATCGGCAAGCCAATGTGAAAGAAATTGGAGCACGTTCAGCCTTATACACTCGAAGGTTCGCAATCGGCTAAAGACTGAACGGTTAGAGAAATTAGTGTACTGCCACTACAATATGAGGTTGAGAATAAAGAATATGAGGTTGAGACAACAGCTGCGAGACAAACGCGTCGCCGAGGATGCCGCCGCAGAAATTGATGTCGATGTCTTATTTGATGATGAGAATCCGTTGCAGTCTTGGGTGGAGACACGAGGGCAGGTTGATGAGTCTGTTTTTGATGATGATGATAGAAGATGGGCAGAGGGCATACTAGATGAAGATGAGTCAAGAGATCCCGAATTCAAAAGAAAATCAAAGAGGGCCAGAGATACTCATGCGCACATGTCTAGGGTTGTTGAGGACATTGAGGAGCAGCATGATTTTCAGCCAGCTAGACACTCAGACTCAGATAGCAGGCCAGTCACTCCTAGAATGGGTAAGACACTTACATCCTTAAGAAGAAGTACATCAGTGAATGGGCAAACTGAGAGAACAAATATTGCTGCTCGAGAGGACCCGGCAATTGAGCAGTTGAAGTAGATTTATTTGAGGCACACGTCAAGGGGAACATGATTCATGTCAAGGGTGCAAGAAGAAAGCACACCGGCACAGGAAAAAGTATCCCCAAAGGTCAAAAGGCGACTGGAGGCTGCAGGTGCTACAGGTGCTACTACTGGCGGTGGGGATGTTCGTGGTCCTTCCTCCTTCCACGCAGACACAGGCAGAGGATACAGTCAGGGTGAGTAAGGATATGATTCACATACTCAATATGGGCATCCATCATGTTTTGGAGGTGGCCAACAGGAGGCAGCGATTTATGGGTCGTAGGGTTATGAACCAGCATTCCAGTTCCATCCACATCCGGCCAGTTCCTCTTCTCTTCCTCAAGATTCTTATGCTGATACTGGATTCGGCTCAAGCCAACCAAACACTCCAAGAGGGTTCCAAAGAGGGATGCAGGACTTGGCTACCTCATTGTTTGATTATAGTGAATATAGACCATACATGCATCCTTCTTATGGGTATGAACATGAAAAGCCAGACGATGAGGGAGAAGGTTCTAGTTATTATCCATATTAGTGCCTCCTCATTTAGGTAAAGATCATTTAATTTCCGTAACATTTACTGTGCCTTACTAGGTTTATTGTAATGCTTGAATCTACTTTATGCTTAGTATGTACTCAAGAATATTAGTTTAACATGTTCAATGTTTAAATTTCAATGTCTACTTCATGTTTATTACACTTAATCTAATTTCTTTACAATCAAACGCGTGTCTAATGAATTTTTTGATTTTATGTGATTATTCATATATTTCTGAATTATTTCTGATTTTGTAGACTTGTTTTGATTTTTTTTGAAGCTTTTCAATGGGTTTCTGCCGGTTTCGGCCGAAACCGAAACCGGACGGTTTCGGTATCGGACTCGGCCGAAACCGAGTCCGAAACCGATACCGCCATCCTTGCGTTCAAGAGCTCAGTTGCTATTTTTGGAAACTTTGAGTTTTCATGGGTACTTCATGTGTTTTGAAGGTTTTAACATCTTTTAGGATTTTTGTATGTTTTTTTAGTGAAAGTAGGTTGACCCTAATATTTTTAGCAACATGGTCTGGTTTGGGGTGTATTTGAGGTGTTTTGAAGTTTCTAACATTTTAAAGATTTTTTCCATGGTTTCTGATGATTTTAGGTGTCTTGTGCAAAGCTTTCCATTCTTAGCAATTTGGGTATTTTTGAGTGTATCTTACATGTTTTAAGGGTTTTTACATTTTTTTGGATTTTTTGAGATTATTAATGAGCATATCTAAGATTTAAAGTTTCTTACTATTCTTGAAAAGTTTTGGGTTTGGGGAAGTGTCTTAGGCATTTTCTTAATGTTTGGGTTTTTTTGGTGATTTTTACTGATTATATGGGTTTTAAATGTAATATTTGGGTTTGAGGAGTATTTTGGGTCTTTTGGTGAGATTCAGAGGTATTTTGGGAAATTTGGCATTTTTCTGAGTTTTCTGACATTTTCCAAGATAATTTCTGATTTTTACAGACTTGTCCAGATTTGTTCTGATTTTTGTGAATTTTAGGTTCATGGAGGGTATTTTGGTAATTTGGGTATGCTCTGAGGTTGTGGGCCACATTGAGGTCAGGGGGGAGATATGAGATGGACTTGCGTTGCTCTTGGCCCATTAAGAGTCCACGAATGGAATGGATCCACATGGGTCCAATTGGCATATTACACCCAGTAAGGGTCTATTAATGGAGTGAGGCCCAATAAGGATCCATTAATGTGTTGGGGTCCATCAAGGATCCATTATTGAGTTGGGACCCATTAGGATCCATTAAGGATTAATGGGCCAATCATGATCTGACATACACATGCTCACATGTATTACTATTATACATGCATCATTATATTGATACCATCATTCATGCATCATCATCATATAAAAATGTTACATCATCTTTATTTCTCATGATCATCATACTCTTTAATAGTACATGTACATCTCATGATGACATGCATGTCATTGACATTCAACTCAGCTTCAAAGTTTCAAACAACAAAAATGATATTTTCTGAATTTTCAGTATTTTTTCAATATTTTCTTGAGGCCTTGAAAGTTGAAACTTATATTTCCATAGGATTGCCCAAAGGGGATGTGCACCTTACTTTTACATCCTTTTTCTTGGCCTTCTCTTTCACCCTTGACCCTCCTCCTTGCAGCAGCTAGGGGGGTGAGAGGGGGGGGGGGGGGCGCCACCTCTCTTTTTTTGCCCTTGACCTCCCTCCTCCTCGCAGCAGTTAGGGGGATGAAGGTATGGGCCTTAGTTCCTTTTTTTCCTTCAAGAAAATCTCCTCTTGCGCAGTGGGAATGAGTGGGGTATTTATAGGAGAGAGGAGGGGGAGCCATTGGGCTTGGAGGATTATACATGGAGGCCCTTGTTTCCATACTTCAGCCCATTTGTACATGGAGCTTCTAGTTTCCTTTTCTGAAAAATTGTGCATGGAGGAGGAGGAGAGTGGGGCGTCCTCACCTTACCTAGTCAAATTGTACATGGAGGAGTAAAAATTCTATTTTTTTATTTAATTGTGGAGAGGAGAGAGGGGCACCCTTGACCCTTGGGTGTTGTGCATGGAAGAGGAAACTTTTCCATTTTCTTCTCTATCATGCAAGGAGAGGGTGAGAGAAATGCCCTCTCTTTCCTTTCCTTCGTTGCTGCGCCAGCAGCTCTTGCTCTCTCTTTTTTCCCTGCTGCACCAACTGCTTGCTTCCCTCCTTTTTTCTGAAATGAGAGAAAGAGATGGAGAGAGATAATCAGAGAGAGAAAGAGAGATCTTCTCTTTCCTTTCTTAGCCTTGCTTGCTGCACAAGGAAGAGGAACAGCCACCTAGGGTTTGCTAGAGAGGAGGTGGTGGCTAGGGTTTGGAGAGAGGGGCGCAGCCCTTCTCTCTTCCCCCTCTACTCTCCTTTTCCACTCTCTCTTCTTCTATACTCTCCACTCCAAGGAGCGCTACGCTCTCTCTTCTCCTCCTTCACCTTATCTTCTTCTTCTTCTTCTCTCTCTCTCTTTTTTGGTATCTTGCAGGTTGGCTACTGCCCTGCTGCTCCTACGGCTGCTGCTGGTGTGCTGCTCCTGCGGCTGCTGTTGGTCTTGTTGCTGCGAAGCAAATGCTTCTCTGGTTCTTTCTCTTTCTCTTCTCTCCCCTTTTTTTGCTGTGCAAGTATGACCTTTGCCCCCCCTCCTCCTCCTCCTTTTTGTCATTGTCATAGCCATGACTCTTTGGTCCAACGAACGAATTTCCTTGTACGGTGGTCAGCCCACACTCCTTTCATCATATATTCTTCTTTTTCCATCTGATTTTTTTGGGTCTAACACCATTCTATAATTTCAAAATGTAAAAATCTATTCGTTCTTTCCGGGAATAATCGAACACTATAATTTATTGGATTGTTGATATCCATCGTATTGTTTCATATTTTGAATAATGTTCAATTGATTTTGTTTCAGTTGTGTATGTGTACTATAAGTATTTAGATGCCCATGGTTTTTTTTCTGAACATGTAAATATCTTTGTCCCCTGTTTCACATTATCCTCTTCTTGGGATTTTCTCATACCTGACACATTCGTATTGACACTGCATATGATTGTTCAGCCAAGTTATTGCTGTGATAATTATGGCCAGATAGCTAAACTTCTTGTATTGTTGCCTAGCTGGTAGATTATCTGAAGAATCCAAAGAAATTTGATGAAATGGGCATAAAACCCCCCCATGGTGTTCTTTTAGAGGGTCCTCCTGGATGTGGGAAGGTAGGTAACATTATCTGGAATCTGTAAATTCTCTTCTGTATTTGCTTTACAAACTGAATTCATACTTGGTGGTTTTCTAGACCTTGGTTGCTAAGGCTATTGCAGGTGAAGCTGGTGTTCCATTTTACCAAATGGCTGGTTCTGAGTTTGTGGAAGTCTTGGTTGGTGTTGGTTCTGCCCGTATTAGGGATCTTTTTAAGAGAGCAAAGGTGAAATAGTGTCCCCTTTTGTTTTAGCTCTTTCCTACGATGTTTTGTCCACAATCGTGTGCCACTCTTGTGTTTGATGTGATGGTGAACTTTATGGTTTCAATAACAATATCTTGGTAAGCCAATTCAACACGCGCTGGGATGCCAATAGTAGGATACTAGTTTATGGACACCAGAAACATGTGATCCAGGCACAAAAGCATGAAAGGCCTACCACATTTAAAAATTGGAGGCCCGGCTCAGTTGCAATGGGAGAGGCTTTTTTGTCATTAGGAAGGGAGGACTAGAAACATGATCTAGTCAGGTAATTCCCCCATTAGATTATTAAAAAGTAAATAAATCTCTCTGCCTGTTGGTTATGTTGTAGTACACAAAATGATTCTTCAGTCTACCAACCTGTTTAACTGAAAAAATTATGACATTTGGCATCACATGGGAAACACTGTAAAGGGAATATATATATTTTGCCGTGTAAAGCTGGGGTACTCAGCAATTACCCACATGCCTCCACCATCTGTGTGCGTGCAGGGGTTTGAACCCCACTTCAGTTCCTCATGTGAGTCCCTGAGCCAGCCATTGTGGACTCTGAAGAGCTGTAGAAGCTCGTGGTCTTGTATCACTTGCAACCCTAAATAAACTTCCAATGTTTTGTTCACTTGCTGCATACCCATACTGATACACCACCATTAGTGACATGCATACTTCTGTTCTCTTACATATCTCATCTGTGTGAGAACTGGCTGTCTCTCATTGTCTTAGTCAGATGCATTGTTTTCTACATTCACATGGTTGTCCGGTTTAATTTCAATGTGTGTAACTGTGGCCTCTTGCATTTCTGTTGATTAAATACCAGGTGCATGTTTTGTGCAGGTAAATAAACCATCAGTTGTATTTATTGATGAAATTGATGCACTGGCCACAAGGTAGGAATGCAATTTCTAATACACTTCGGACTTTGGAAGAGTACATTTGCTGGTTTTTGTGCATTTATTGGTTGAATTCTCCTGGGTTGTTCAAACGCCTGTACTATTTGATCTTTTTTATAGACTATCTTACCTTTTTTCTACAAAAAGAAGGTTGTTGTAGCTGCTCGTTGAAGAAGTTATATTTCCAATTATATATAAATGTGCAATCCACTAAAGAAATGGGTTAAAAGATTTTCCCAAAATGAAATGGGCTCGTTTTCAATAAGCAAGCTCTCTCGGTAAGGTGATTGGGCCAACATATCGGGCTTCAAATTCCCATTGGCAACCTTAGATGAGGATGTTGAAGTGAATGTATGGAAGGACTAAGAAAGACAAGATTCAGAATGCAGGTCTGCACAAGGACTTATGAGTAGCCTCAGTTGATACTGTGGAATAGTAATCTGTAATGGTCTAGGCATATGTGCATTGTTGCCCAGGTTTGGCTTTAATTGAAAGGTGTCCTCAAATTCAAGTGGAAGATGCTAAAAAGACATGAAGCTGTCCTAAAATGAGATGGTTAGACATAGTAAGACATGTGGTTTCTATGTCTAACTATGACAATGACATTTAATAGAATAATGAAATAGGGCAAGATTTTGCTGCTGACCCAAATAAATGGGACAAGGCTCTGATGAGGATGGCAATCCTGATATCTTTTGTGCCAAAATTCAAACCCCCATCTCTTCTTTTCTTCTCTTCTTAGGTGTAAGTTTTGTTACCCGAAGGATAATGTCAATATCCCATCTCTAGAGAGTTCTGTAATTACATGGTTTTTGATATCTCAGTGTCTTGGTGAAATAACACTGTGTTTGTGCTAATATGACCAGGCGCCAGGGTATTTTTAATGAATCTACCAACTATCTTTACAATGCTGCTACTCAAGAGAGAGAGACAACACTCAACCAACTTCTAATAGAGCTTGATGGGTTTGATACTGGAAAAGGTGTCATATTTTTGGGTGCTACTAATCGTAAGGACTTATTAGATCCTGCCCTTCTTCGGCCAGGTCGGTTTGACCGCAAGGTATGTCTCACCTAGCTGGTTCATAAATGATCACACTAAAACTTGTTAAGCCTGCAGTGCTTCTTTTCTGTTTAACATACACATTGTTTTGCTCTCATCGGTCCATATTATAAGCAGTTTGGCTAAAGGTTCTAAAGTGGAGGATGGAAAACAGAAGTGTACCATATTCTTAATTTGTTGTTTTTAGAGTGGTGATTTATTCCTTAATTCATCTTCATTGCCAGATAAGAATACGTCCTCCAGGGTCCAAGGGTCGATTAGATATCTTAAAAGTTCATGCTCGCAAGGTCAAAATGTCACCGACAGTTGATCTGGCAACTTATGCTCAAAATTTGCCTGGTACTTTTCTCTCTCATCCTATATGTTTGTTAAAAAAAGGCATTTTACCTCAATTTACTGCTCATTTATATTGAAGAAACAAAATCACTTAATTGCATAAATGAGTGAATATTGCTCAATGGGCAGGATGGACGGGAGCTAAGTTAGCACAACTGCTTCAAGAGGCTGCATTAATTGCAGTGAGGAATGGACATGGATTAATCCTTCAGTCAGATATGGATGATGCTGTCGATCGGCTGACTGTGGGGCCAAAGCGTGTAGGGATTGAATTGGGTTATCAAGGACAGTGCAGGCGGGCTGCTACAGAGGTTGGAACAGCAATGACTTCTCATTTACTGAGGCGATATGAAAATGCAAAAGTGGAATTCTGTGAGCGCATTTCAATTTATCCTCGTGGCCAGGTACCTATAAACCATTCTTTTATCATATTTATTCCACTTCTGCTGTCATAATTTCTGCATCTGCTAGAGTTTCTACTTTTGCTTGTAAGTCATTTAATTCATGATTGCAGACATTTTCCCAAATTGTCTTTCATCGTCTTGATGATGAATCTTGCATGTTTGAACGACGACCTCAGTTGTTGCATCGCCTTCAAGTATGTACAATAATTGTATGATTTGCTGTGAGCTTGGTTTCATCGCTTGCTTGACTTTACTGAACTAGTAAACTGTGTCTGTTGATGATGAAGGTACTACTGGGAGGAAGGGCTGCTGAAGAGGTTATCTATGGACGAGATACATCAAAGGCATCCTTAAGCTATCTTGCTGATGCTTCTTGGCTTGCTCGGAAAATTTTATCCATGTAAGATCTTCTGTTCCACATCTCAAGTGGACATTTTTCCTTGTGTGGTATGATAACAAGGCTATTTTCTTCCTGCCTATCAGCTGGAACTTGGAGAACCCAATGACCATACATGGGGAACCTTCTCCATGGAGGAAAAGCGTTAAGTTTATTGGTCCACGTTTAGATTTTGAAGGATCACTCTATGATTACTATGACCTAATTGAACCTCCAATCAACTTCAACCTGGATGATGATGTTGCTCTGAGAGCTGAAGAGCTGGTTAATAGCATGTATGCAAAAACTGTTTCGTTGCTAAGAAGACACCATGCGGCTTTGGTTAAAACAGTGAAGGTTCCTACTCTGACCCTGATGTTAATGCTTTGCAAATCGAATTGATCCTGCACATGCCAACTAAGAAATGCTTCATTTGCTAATAACCTGAATATTAGCTTAATAATCTAAAGTTGAAACAGATGTTGGGACAAGTAGGATTTACATGAAGAGAAATTGTAATTTTCTCATCATCTATGCCTACACATTGTGCTGCGTCATAGTCTTTGTATCTGAGCAGAGGGTATTTTCTTTTTACTTTTGTTGGATACTTGATCTTCTTACTTGCGAGGCCATACCCCTTGCAGGTGCTGCTGGACAGAAAGGAGATCAGTGGAGATGAAATTGAATTTATTCTGGACAAATACCCGGCGGAGACTCCTGTAGATCTTGTTCTGGGCGAGCCAGATCCAGGAAGCCTCCCGTTTGTTGTTGACAGGGAACCTGACCTGGTGCTGTCTCCATTGCTCAACGAGCAGCTTAATTGACAAACCTGAAGTAAAACCAGGATTGGACTTCTGTCACTACAGTGAAGTGTGGAACTAGATGCACTTCTCCTAGGAGGCTGGTGGTGAAGACTTTCCGACAACACCGGAAGATCATGTTTGGTGGCGTCCCTCATGGTCTGAATCCCATCCCACTACTGACAGAGCCATCTTGAATGCCTCAGTGTTGTCATTGCTCGATCGTATTAGAGCAAACGAAGTGTATTCTGCATTCACTCATCCTTTCTACGCCTTCTGTGCCTGTCAACATGAGAGAGCTATATAATTTTGGCGTATATATATTTTGTTTTTCAAAACTTTTTGACTTGTGGGAACATGGTAGAGGTCTTGTCTGAAGGAACCTTGCAGATGGCTTGTGGTCAAAAGAACAGATTGGAACGTCTCTAAAGGAGCTCAAACACTTCACCCTCTGGTCAAAAGAAAGACTCTGGCTTGTGGGTCTTGGCCATCTCAGGTTACATCCCTCCGTCACCGTCCGATGGATCATGAACCCCTCGGTCATACGAGAAAATTAATACAAGTATTACGGTCGTAATTAAAGTAGTGGCTAAGAATAAAGAGAGGTGGCAGATGGTGTCTTCTTAACTATACTTGCGCTTAATAGTTAAGAGTAATGGTGCACTAATTACACCCGGCGGTGTCATTATTGTAACACTTAATATTTTTTTTTAATTTTTTTGAGTAGTCTTCACGTCTAATTAGGTTGATGTGTTGTTTACGTCACCGGATAACATGATGTTGAGGTTAATTAAACGAAAAATCTCAGTCTTATGAATAGTGAAATTTGATTCAATTTCACTATTCACGGGAGAGGTAAATTTTTTTTTATGTGATTCTCGTGTCATGTCACTTGATGATACGAATGTTGCATCAATTTAATTAGACGTAAGAGTTATTTAAAAATTTTAAAAAAAATATTAAATATTATATTAATTACACCGATAATGTAATTAGTGCACCGGTGCACTGAGCATTACTCAATAGTTAATTTAACCAGATGTCTTGAGTTCGAAACTAATTAATTATTACATTAATTTCTCGTCCCAAACTTTCTGAGTTATGTAACAAAGGTGAGTCGTGGAATCAAAAGCAGCGGCGATTGCGGCGTGGAGATTGTTTAGCTGGGGGTGACAATATCGTCCGACGTGTCTAGTATCTGGCCAATGGGGAGGTGCCAAACAAGCTGTCGGACTGCATGGCGGCCTCCTATTGGCCGGTGAAGAGGTTTGCATTGGGGGCGGGGGGAGTGGTGTCGGAGGTTACCCGTCTTGGGCATCTGGGACTCGGGGGGTGGGGTGGGGGAGTCCGCCGCGCTTCCCGCTGCCGCGGTTTCGTCGGCTCCCGCGGCCGACGGGACTATAAATTGCACGCCTGCCTTCGCGTGCCCAAGTTTTTGGTTTTTCTGGTTTTTCTTGGATTGGTGATCTTGGTGGGTCGTCGTCTTCTTCCTAGTTCCTACATCGTCGGCTTTGTTCGTCTCTCATTCCTCTCTCTCTCTCTCACAATTGGAACGCAGGGGTTTACTCAAAACATCCTCGAGGGAGAGGAAGAGGCGATGGGATGGAGCCCGAAATGCGCAACCAACGCTTACCTTGACACCCTTAAGCTGGTATCTCTCTCTCTCTCTCTCTCTCTCTCTCTCTATGTGATGGATGTTGTTGTATGGAATCGTTAAATGGTTTGTAATCTGAATTGTCAATGTTGGGGTTACGGCCATGATCCAATATTGGAGGTTACGCAGAGTGACCAATGGCAAAGCATAAAATTTGAGATTTTTTTTTTGTTTGATTGCGTGAATGGGTTTGTATCACTCGGAGCTGCATCTCTGTAGATGGCCCAGAGAAGAATGATAGTTTCTGGGTAATTAAATGCAATGTGGGATTTCGGATTTCCTGGTATCTGATAAACATATCTTGTATTTCTAATGTGCACAAAAGAATTGATGCATCTCCCGTGCCTTTCGATGGGTTTGTCTAAATTAGGAGAAAGTTTTCACCTAGCTCCTTAATTTGTAGCATACATTCGAGTCGCATGCACGGGCATTTGGCCCCAAGTATAACCGGGAATGAGGAGGGATTGTTGCCTTCTGAAAGCAACCTGAAAGTTGATCATCAATCAAACACATTGAAATTTAGGGTAAATTCACAACAGAGGTCGCAAACATCACAAAACCAAGTCGACAAGGTTCTTGTGAAAGGAAAAAACAAGCGCAAGAGACCTCGTTTCACGAGAAAATTCCAGCCAATGGAGACATGGTCTTGACTAAACAATGTTTACGTATGATTCTTGGCATGAAAAGCTTGTTAAATGGTCTAGTTCTAGATTGATCTTGTCAGATCTTCCAATACTCCATGTTTGTCAATTGAGTGGCTGCACTTGGCCAATATTGCCAACCTTTCAAATGGGTAATGATCAATTTGTAGGTCATGCTTGATGCCATTCAATAGTTTCAGTTGATGTCTTTGATGATTTCCATGATCCTGACATGGTCCCTTTCTTCTGGCTACACAGTGCAAGGATGAGCAGGAGAGAAGACATGACCCATCCAAGTCAATTGAACCCGAGACCAATGAGTTCATATCTGCCTTGGCAGCCGGAATGAGCGCACAGCTTATTGTGGAGGTCTCAACAGAAACATCCAACTCAACCATAGCCCTTGCGGTCGCCGCCCGGCAAACTGGCGGCCGGCTGGTTTGCATTCTTCCAGAGCCTGCCACCCTCGAAGAATCCAAGGAAGTGATCGAAGAATCCGGCCTTAAGGACATGGTGGAATTCAAGGTTGGGGACCCCTATAAGCTGCTGGCCAAGTATGAGAACATTGACTTCTCCCTTGTAGACTGCAAGGCAGAGTCCAACAAGGGGTTGCTTAAGGTGCTGGATGTGAACCCGAAGAGGGCCGTGGTTGTGGCCAACAATTTGGAAGGAGGAAGGGAGGGGATGTGTGGGGATGTCAAGGGACTTAAAGGGAAGGGTTCAGTGAGGTCAATGAAACATCCAATAGGGAGTGGGATGGAAGTGACTGTAATAGGGGAGGGTGGTGAATTTCAGAGGGCGGGTAGGAGGGCTGGCTCAACAGAGAGGAAAGGCAAGGCTACCTTGAAGAGGAGGCCTAGTAAGAGCAGATGGGTGATGGAGGTTGATGAAGAGAGTGGGGAGGAGCACATCTTCAGGGTGCCTCAGTCTCATTAAAGATTATCCACAGCTCTCTCTTGTCTGACAGTTTCCAAAGCATCAGATTGGAAGGAGTTCTTCAGTCTTTTTTGAGTTTATAATACCTGTAATGATCCACACCTATGGGTCCATTGTAAGCCAAATGAAATACAAGTTGGCCAAAATAAATAAAATAAATAAGTGTTGATGATACCTAAATGGTTAAACATACTTATCGATATCCTTTCCGACTGTACCTTCCACCTTATCAATTATCAAAACATAAATGTTTAAATGAAATAAGGCTTCCTACTATAAAGGTTATTGTTCTAAAAATGAGTGACAGAGAGAGTTTAGTTTTGTGCTATCTTGGGGAGTTCTTGCAGCATAGTGTCTTGGGGAAAGTACACAGTGCATAGTTGTGAGGTTCTCACATTGCTAGCACCTGTTAATACACTGGAGCATGATGAAGCTATTAATGATGAAGCTTAATCTTCACCATCATTATAATGTAATCACATCCGGATCTAATCCTCGGATTTGGGTTATGACAATACTAGTGTTGGATATGTTTGTAATCGAAAGAGAAAAATTCAAATACCAGAACCTTTTCCCCCAGTGTTTGTCTAGTTTCATGATTAAAATATGGGGACTATTTCATTTATACCAACTGTAGATTCTTATCCATCCTCAAATGCTTGTAGGCCTTGCATCAGGAGAATGGTGTCTCTGTGATGCACTCCAACTGAGACACTACAACATGTTGCATCTTTTGCCTTTCATCCATGTGTTATTTAAGTATAAAAATGGTCTGCTTGTATGGATTTACTCAGACTGAAATAGCACCAGAACATGTTGAATTGATGTGAAGCCTCTCCCAGTTTTTGCAAACCTTCACCTCAAGCACATGCACATGACTGATGTTGTCGAGGAGATGCCAGCTGCTTGTGTCTCAGTTCATCCGGAAACGAACTTGAAGTAAATTTTGGCGAGCGAGATTTTGCAGGAATCTGTAGTCCCTTTGGATACAATGTCAGAAAATGGAAGCCTAGGCAATGTTTCAAATAGTATCTCAAAAGTTGTCTCATTTTGGAGTCACTTCTGTTATTGCTCTTTTGAATGTAGACTCAAGGACAGTTTCAGATGAATTCCTGAAGATAAAACTTGCTCCTATGTACCAAAACATGTCGTATTTTAGGTTTTTTTTCCCTCTAAATTCTTTGCAATGTTGAGAGAAATCTTGTCAAGGGTCATAGAATGATTGATCACTTGGTACACTTCATCTCCTGCTCTGCATGACAAGAGTATACTGGCAGCTTTCTTAACATCTGTTTTGTGCTCTAATGATGGTTTCTTGCTCCATGCCTTTGATACATCGAATAGATCGAGGCTGAACAACGAAGTAAACATAAACTGCAAGTCTTCCACAAAAGAGAAGGGCAAGTAGATGCATCAACTTGCTAAGTTCAAATTAATTCTCAGACTTCCTACAAACTGCAAGTTGAGCACAAAAGACAAAATCACACACTGCCATCATAACTATAAAACTTGCCCCTTTCTGAGAAGTTCCCAATTCCCATGTGAGAGTTCAGATCTTGTTGTATCCAATAGAGAAAGAGTACAATTTGATTGAACGCACTTAATTTGCCTATATATGTAAAAAAGAATATCTCATGTAGTTAATTCAAATATGTCAAGTAACGAGATAAGGCTCTAATAATGATGACGATATGATAATTGGTTAGTTTTTTTTTAACTAAAAGGTAATACTTGCAAGGTGGGAAACGAGAGAGTCCGTTCATCCCTTCATTGCGGAAGGGACAGGACGTGCTATCCCGGCCACCAGACAAACGATTTTTTATTAATGAAAACAGTAAAAACATAGAGGAGTACAGAGATAGGGACGGCACCCAAGCAAGGGTGCACAGAGTTATCTCACTGCATACTGCATACGTGCACTATCAGTCCTTACATTGCCAGCCCACCTTTCACTCGATCAGGTGCCATCGGATGGTGGGTTGCATCAGTACAATGAAACTTCAGGAATTTTTGAGATATTTAGGAACTTGTTTCGTGAGAATCTATTTATTTATTTGATTCGAGATAACTTAGCAAAGGGACAAATCTTGTTCTCTTCCTCCATGAGTTGCTAGACAGTGGAGACTGCTAGAAGATTGGTCACCATCCAAAGTCACCATCTTTAGTTTACCATCGGATGTCCAGCTTATGAGAGGGTGCCATGTTGCCCTTTCCACAGTGCATGCTACACTCCCGTCACTCTCCTCCTCCCCTTTCTCCTCGCTCTCCTCATTCCCTCTCTTCTAGAGGACCACACCCTCTCCCCCTCCTGATGGGGGGCACCCTCACACTTCCATCCTTCTTCTTCTTCTCTCTCTCTCTCTCAATCGTGGCCCCTCCCATGTCTGTGACTCACTCAAAAGACAAATGCCAAAGTGACTAGATGTCATTCACACCTCCCCCCTTTTTTACCTAACTCAGATGGATGCATATGAAAAACTTCCTTGTCAAACATCAAGTTAATTTGGTGTCAAGGAATTGCAAGAGACCTTTAGGGTCGCTTTGTTTCCAGAGTTGTCGGGGATTACTGCAACCGATGAGAGAGGAGGGCGCGGTGAGTCATGCCTCCCCTTCACACATAATCCGTTAACCGGGGGCGATTAGCACGTTAACTGTGCTCGGTTAGCAAAGGAGGCCTTATTTCCCAGTTTCGGATGCGTTTGGAACAGAGATTTTGGAAAGATTTTGAGAATTTCAATCATTGAAATCTCCGCTCCCTCAAAATTATTTTCAAATGTCTAACAGTGTTTTCATTAACTTTTATTTATGCGGATTTCGAGATTTAAAGAGAGAAAGGAAGAAAAAGGGAAAAAATTTTAAAATCTCTTAAAACTATCTCAAGATAGATTCTTCTCTCTCTAGAGATTTTGAAAAAAAAATTCACACCCAACATCTGTTCCAAACACAACCTCAGTGGGTAATGAAATGGGGAACTCCTCCAATCACCACGCCCACGACGTGGCATGCTCTCATATGTTGGTCGTGGATTGGGTAGGGGTGCCACACGTGGATCACCGCATGGGGACGCATGCGGGCATAGATCGGGTGACCACCCGGGCAGTCCCCACCACTGCCCATTTTGTCCAATTCCACACGTGTCCTTTTTGGACCCAAAAGTGACCGGGGCCCACTAGGCCTGTTCCTCTGACAAGCTCCTCCCTTGGGAAGCACTCAATGGGCCAGTATACGCGCGTCCGTTCCGAGCCCAATTGCCCTTCTCTCCGACCCGTTCTTGTCACCCCTAGAATCCATCTGAACACCGTGGCCCACTTGCAATTCTAATAAGAATTATCGCACCACCCACAAATGAGATAAATTCTCCTACACACACACACAAACACAAACACAAAATTCCCTTTTTCTTCTTCTTTCTTTTTTCCTAGACGGAACTTCAGAGAGGCTTCCAAGAAACACAGTTTTTATTGTGTGTGTGTTGGTGCCGGGTAAAGCTCACAGAATGCTAGCTGTGGACAATGACGTGTGTGTACATCCGACAGGGACTAAGAGTTAAGTGTCTATGATAGATCACTGATTTAATTATCAAGATGTTTGATTAGTTTTTGTGTAGAAGAAGGGGAGTCTTGTTGATGAAGTTGACGGAGATCGATCATCGCCGGGGAGGTGGTGGTAGTGCTGATGTTTAGCTTCATAAACTGGTTTTGGCATAGACCAATGCAAAGGTTGGAGTCACCATAACCCTGAACCCTATCATGGAGGAAGTCACCTAATTTGAACCACTCGGCTAGGCTACGTTTGTTTGGACTCGTGAGGATGAGGATTTTGAAAGAAGTTTGGGTTTAAAAAAATTTCATTTGCGAGGAGTTATACCGCTTGTTTCGGAGCAGTGGAGGGGTGGAGACGAGCGAATTACCAACTTATCCTTCCTTTTACGATTTTCATGTGGGATGAGGAGAGTTAAAATGTAATTAAAAAGAGCCGACAATCTATTAAGAATTGGCGAGAAGCTCCCTCTCACGAGTTTTTTGAGATTTTCTATCTCCCATGTCGGTCTTATCTCTCTCTTGATTGGAAAATTCATCCAAACAAAGAAGTCGTCGAGACATTTAAGATTTTGCGGTGAATTCTAGCCATTGGAACTCTCCCACCATCCCAACCAAATTCAGAGAAAGTGTGATGGGTTAGAGACTTGTGGGCAAAGCAAAATTCCAATAAGAATCTCTCTCTCTCTCTCTCTCTCTCTCACTTTGCTATTGGCCAAGTCTACGTTAAGGGACAAGCAGCCCCAGCTGGGAGGTCACATCTCCTCATCTTTGTCTCCAACACACAGCTCATCAGTTGTTGGGAGAAGAACTGTCCACCAATAGAAGAGGAAAGTAGAGGGCGCAACTGTGCGAAAGGCTCGAGGCTTCAAAGGGAAAACAAAAATAATAATTGAGTCGTCTAGATTCTCTACGTCTTAAGTGGGCACTGTGATCAACCTGTTCAAAATCGAGTGGTTAAGAACCGCATAACATTCATAAAACAATCTAAAAGGTCAGAGCCTACCCATCTCCAGGGACCAGAGTCCATGCATCCTCTTTGCAATGATCTAAAGAGAGTCCAGGTACACTGTTGAGCAATGGAGAGGCATGGCTAAATATGGGTGTGCATGCATGTCTGCATAGGGTGAGATCCTTCACGGCTCGTCACCGAGGAGGAAGGATAATCTAACACTCATCTTTAGATCGGATGATCGAGATTTTGAAATCTAACACAAAATCTAGGCATTGAGTTGAGAGAATCTTCAACAGATTATCTGATGCGGTATTAAACCTCAATATCTCTAAGTATTAAAATCTAGGCATCGAGAAAGTTTGACTAGACTTGAACTCTAACACAAAACATAGACAATTGAGTTCGAGAGAATCCTCGATAGACAGAGAGGAAGACAGCGCCCATAGATTATCCGAGGTGTGACTTAACCTCCACAGGGATGAATGACTATCTAATCTTTTTAATTCTTTTTATGAGGTTCACATAAAATTATTATCGCTAAAGTGAGTAGGATCATCCCTTTTTCCATTGGAGTTGATAAAGGGATCTTGACAACCAAAATGGTCATCCATCAGGACTGATTCAGACCCCTCGACAATACACAACAAGGGGCCATTGCTTTGCTTGCTCCTTTTGATCAATCTTAGCATTTGCCTGCTGTCCACATCATGTGGGGGAAGCATTAATCAATGACCATTTTGTTAACGGAATGAGGTTAGCGTATTCGAAGGTCGAATGAGTTAACCGACTCTGGATAGCGAGTTTGTGTGTGAGTAGAAGATGTGGGGCTCACATTTCTCTCTCTCTCTTTTGAGATTAGATATCTTAATCTGATAGGGAAGAGCAAGTTAAATTAGCTAATCTACAAGTCAACCCATTAATTTAAAAGGAGAAAAAAAGGGAAAAAAGGGAAGAACGCGACGTGGGGATTCCTTTCCATTGCTTCTTCCTAATTATAAATTCAGGACGTCACTTTACTTGTTCATGTTAAATAGGCATATTCTTGACAGGGATGTGATGTGCAGTTGCCAAGATCGAAAACGACTTCTATTCTTCAGAACTAATTAAGAGTCAGCTTATTACTTTAATTATTACATACATCACAGAGATATCCAGATGTTAAGGATGTTTAGATATTAAGATTTAGTTTGTGAAGCACAGCCATATATATATAAACAGACTCCAGTTTTAAAAAAAAAACTACTGAGATTTTCGACTCGAATTTATCTCATATTCACGTAATACATGGTTATCGGCTATGATAAATATGCCATATGAGAGAGGACCAAGATCATGCATGCATGGTCGTACACTGAGAACAAATTTCACTAACTCTGTTAAAATTTTTCATTATTTTAAGTAATAACAAAAACTAGTTAAGACATTCTTTTAATTCCCTACATCACAGTGGAGGGACGATTAATTAACTTCCCGATCGAGTCACGTTCAAATTTCAACAATTAAACCCGATTGTTAAAACTCTGAGAGGCATTCATGAGAATGCATATTAACCCATCCCGATCGGTTTTAATAATTGGAATCACTCTGTATAAATGTCTGGGAAAATTATCTCTATATTTTTAAAATCTCGTGAAATTATCTCTATATCTCTAATTTTATCGTATTTATCGTAATGCTCTTAAATTTTAAGAAAATATCTATTGTGCTCCTATTTTCCCCTATTCTTAAAATAGAGAATTACCCTTATACTTATGTGAAAAGACACAATTGTTATTTTTTAAAGAATTTTAAGGATATTAAGATAAATGCGATAAAAGTAGAGATATAAAATGATTTTAAATGATTTCAGAGATATTTAGATAAAATTTCCTAAATGTTTTCAATGGAGTCCAAGTCAAGAATTGAAGATTCATCGTTGAGACAAAAAACATGAACATTTGACATGCTTTATATTTTGTTAACATTTAATGCCTCTCTCTCTCTCTCTCTCTCTCTCTCTCTCTCTTCTTCCTTGAGAAATATTAGCTACAAGCCTACAACCTCAAGTTGTGCACCTTGTTTGAGTCAAGTTGCAATAGCTTAACTCGTTATTGTAAAATTTGCAACAGCAAAATCCACCACCCCACCCTATTTTTCTTCCATGCATGCCTTCTACTCCCACATTGCGTTGGCAAAATCCACATCAAGAGGCAAGTAGCTCCAGCTGGAGTCCACATCTCTCAATCTTGTCGTCCCCAACAAAGCTTATCAATCATTGGTGGAGATAACGCCAATGGGGAAGTGGAGAGAACTATAGAAAAAATTAAAGCAACTTAGATTCTTTACCACTCAGGGTGGACAAAGATATTATGTTTATATTTTACCAAAAAAACAACTAAAATAGTGTAATAATGATGGATAAGCCTACAATTTAGTGGCTAAGACTGATAGCATTGAAAAAAATAACCATAGATCAGAAACCTTGAAGTCAAAAGAGAGTTCATATGGCCTTTTTTTTAGAGTCATATATACTTGGTGTCCGTCCCGGGCGATCACCCATCCGAGACGAGATTGACCACACAGGGTTGAGTGCACTGGATATTAAGATTTACCCTTTTTTTAAATTATTACAAGAAAACATCCCCACGGGGTTTGCACATAAGGTGTTGTTTGGTTTGTGTGTTATTTGGTGTGCTATCATATACAATCATAATCAGTGTTATCAGAATCGAACCGGTGCCTGAATCGGTAAATGATCTGATTTGGTTCGAACCGGTTGGATCGTTTAATCGAACCGGTTTGAACCGTGACGTCATCATAATATTGATACATGGTGACCCGACTCTATAACCTAAGATAATAAGAAATAAGATATAATGATCAAAATAAAAAAATATACAGGTATAATTATTAGTCATGATTATATAACTATACAAGTAAAAAAATAACAATAATACGGTTAAATAAGTTGATCTTAAAATTTTGTAATATTCCATTAGTCATGATTAAGAGTCTTCATAACCGATCCCTTTAAGATTACTAATTTTAGATTTTTTTATTTTAATCTTTGCCGATGTTTGACTAAGAAATCGAAATCGGATGAAAATAATTCCGGGTTTTAAAGTTGCATTTGATAATTTTCATGTTAAAACTGGTTGATAAATAAACATAATCTTCAACTAAAAATTCTCCAAAACGCCTCAAAGCCATGTGAACAACTTTAGCCAAGAATGCCGTAAAGAAATCTAACCAAAAAAAAAAAAGGAGACAAGGAACAAAGCATGCATCCACAAAAGGTGAGAGCAATTGGTGTGCTTCACCTTTGGTGGAGGCCATTCCACCATTAGAGAACGTACTAAACAAGTCATGGTTGCTACTTGAGGCATAGAGCAAGAGCTTTAGCATTTGCCTTCCGTCCACATCAACGTGGGAGTGTTCATCGGGTTAATGAGTCCGCGGGTCAACCCACCTAAAAAGAAAAAGGAGAAAGGTTAAGGACAAGATAGGGATTCCCTTCCATGGCTTTTAATTATAGAAATTATGCCACACTCTTCTATAAGTTTAGGGGGTGGGGGATCACTTTTCTTCTCGATGATGATAAGTAGACATATTCATGAGTGGGGTAGTGGTGTACAGTTGCCGAGTTCGACAACGACAAATATCATTTCAAATTAATAGGGTATTTGAGAATAATTTTTTTAAAAATATATTTTTCTTAAAAACTATATTACGTCAATTTTAACCTTAATTTTAAAATCGATGAAAATGAGTAATCACTTGTTTCACAAAAACGTCGTGTCTTTTAAATTTTATAGAATCATGCGTGGTAGACCAAATTGACTTGCGTCATTCACGCGTGAGGACCGTCTCTCCCACTTCCTTCTCCCTTCTTCCCTCCTCTGCCCATCGACTCCGCCCAACTAAGCAAGCGCTCAAGTCACCGTCGCCTCCTTTGAGTCCTGCCCTCCAGCAACACGTCTGTTGTCGCCGCCATCCCGTCTGGTGTCAGTATCAATAACATCACTCACAACCCTCCTCCCTTCCCCTCTATTGGCACCAACAACATCACTGCCACCTCCTCACCCCCACCCCTCCCCTCTGGCATCACTTTCTCTGCCGCCATTGTTTCCTCTAGCTCTCCCCCTAGAACTTCGATCTCTTCCCATGATTGGTGAGGTCGCGTGCCGGTGACGTCGATCCAAGGGCGGCACTCAAGTTCTTCGCCTTTGACCATTGTGGGTTCCTCATGGATTCGCATGCCGAGGACAAGGGCACTACGATAATGTCGGCGTCAGCGGGAGCAATGGTCGTCGATGGATGGAGAGAGGGTTCTTATGGTGGGAAAGAAGTTGCGGGAGGAGATGGGGCCGTAGGGGAGCAGTGGTCGCCAGGGGGGCTGTAGTTGGAAGTACAAGAGGGGTGAGAGGAGAGGCGGTCACCCGGGAGAGCGTGGGCAAAGTGTGGGCATGGGTTGCAAGATCCACCTTCTCCCTCAAAAGAAAGACACGTCAACCCCCTTGTTTTTATTTCAAGAGAGATCTCAATGGGATAACATTGCATCCTAAAAAATTGGAGAGGTGTTACCAAATGTCTATAAATTGGAGAGGTGTCACCGAATGTGTATTGATGAGTTTTTTATTTTTTATTTTTATTTTGAGAGAAAAAAAGATAAAAAATTACAACCAACAACCCTATAAATGTAGATTGGATAATGGAATAAGTACACAGTAGAATGTAAACGATGATCCAACTTTTATAGTTGTAAGCTAATAGATCACAAGGTCATGGGTTCTATCTCTTGTGTGTACCTGAGTAAGAGACTATTTAGATATGAGCAGATTAAGATCATGTGCAATTAGATGCTCATAGTTCAGAGACCTTGCCAATCCTATGGGAAAAAAATTACAATCAAGTTGAGCAGAAAAATGTTGAAGAAGATAATGATATAATAACATTGCACCATGACACTCAAAGGGGACAATCAAGTTACCAATTTACACCTGCCACTGCCACTGATCACTTTGTAGAGTTAGTGGGGGCACTATTAGCTCCACTCCAAACCAAGTCACAGTGAGTGGAGGAGCCTATATTACATATTGGAATTCTGCATTTCTGCCTTCATTTTTTATTCCTCATATACCATCGACATAGGTCAAGTTGAGAGGATTGCCCCTTAGTGGGGGTATAAGCAAAAAAAAGGTTTATAGAAGCTTAAAAGATCAATTGCTAATAAGAAGAAGTGTGTATAAATCAGAAAATTTGAAATGCCAAACACACTTGCCCAACCGCATCTTTCTTTGTACGACATGAAACATCTGTTCCCTTGTCAACATTGAGATATTCTCTTTTGATTTTTCATAAATGAATTCGTATAAATTTATGCATGTGTAAATAAACACCTCGTTTAGATCTATTGTAACAGAGAGTCTTAATATATCCCGAATATTTACAATTATATCTCTATGTTTGTCGCGCATTGACGATTGACGAATATTTTGAGAATATGTCATATGAATGCAAAATACTGAAAATGCCCGTGTGCTTCTATCACCCTTGGAGGGGAGGGGGGTGGATGGATCAAGAAGTGACAGTCTGGTGTTCTGTTAGTGACGTGCCATTGGCAGGGACTGGTTTTAGTTGGTGCATGAAGGAGGGGTAGGGCGGGTGGCCACGACGCCTGGATCCGACAGTGGATGGAGATGTAGCGACGAGGGAGGAGACAATGGAGGCCCAGTAAGAGGCGACGACGAAGGAGGTGGTCGTGCAGATCATTGGATCGAGGAGGGGATCCCGAAAAAACATCTGGGATGCCTTTGTTAATCGGGTGCGGTTAGCGTATTCGACATCAGAGAGTCGAACGTGCTAACTGACGCCGGTTAGCGTGACTGAGTGTGAGGAGAGAGCGAGACTCACTACTCTCTCTCTCTCTCATCCGCCAGGTTAGCGTTAACCGGATGTCAAAGTGCCCCCTGGTGTTTAGGTCCTTGGTGAGTGCGTCGGGGGCACCTAATTATGGTTAAGATTTTCATATATTTAGGTCTATCCTTCTTTCTTTTCCCTTCTACTTGAGTCCCCGGATTGCGAGTGTTAGATTTTGTTCATTGAACCACGATAAGTCGGTCTTTGGACTTTGAATTTGACGAGGTCTCAACTCTCAAGGGCCGTCAGACGTCGAGAAAAAAAATGATCGTGAGTCTATAAAGTCGGTTCTCATCCCTTAACTTAAAATGACCTTTTTAAAATGATAAAATAGAGTAATAATTAATTTTACAAATGCATGATTATTTTCTCAACACACTAATTTACGACTCATTGGTAGACTAAACTTTAACAACATCATGTGTTTTGTCTTATTTTCCCATCTTCGTAGAGGGCCTCCAACACCAAGGAGCTTATAATAAGTTTGGACAACAGGGTGCCATCGTGTTCTTTGGCTGCTTCACGCTTTCCATACGTTCATGTGATTTAGGAAATCATGAAGCATTGGCAAACGCACGGACGCAATCTTTTTTCCGATTCAGGACCAATGCGCAGGGACGGATTCTTCTCCAAAACTCCACCGCACACACAGGACAAGAGAAATTGGAATCTTCTGTGAAGATTGTTGTGCCCTTGTGGTTTTGATGATGGTTTTGTTGCCCTTGTGATTTTGATGATGGTTTTGTTGATTGATTGTTGGTGTGAGTTAATCAAATGTTCAGTCATCCTGCTGCTCAGTTTAGATTACATATTTGATGTGAAGTCATGCTACATGTTAAACTGATGCATAAAGCATTCATTGCTGTGGTTTTAATGATTGATTTGGTTTTGATGATTGGTGTTTGATGTGAGTCACTGTGAGTCATCCTGTTGAAATGTTCATTCAGGCTTTCATATGCTCAGTCAGTTTATTTGTTTACACTGTGAATCATTGTAATTGAAGTTTCAGACTATTATCTGATGCATAATGCTTTCATATGCATTTACAGAGTCTACACATTGATTGGCAGTAAGTCTGCACATTGAGCGTCTCATGGAAGTCCATACAGTGCATTGCCTTGGCTAAGTGTATACACTGTCAGTCTCATTTTGAGTCAAAGTCCATACATTGGATTGTTACTCACATCGCCTTCAGGCCTCCAAGTCTGTACACTGGCCTTCTTTCATGATATACTACACGTCTACTCATTCAACACTGGTCTTCCAAGTTCTGTACAGCGTGAAGTCTCACCTCGTGTTGTTTCCCCTCACTAACACGAAAAGATTTCGTGTCGTCTGAGGTTATAACACTTCGTGTTGATTTCCATGCGTGACAGGATAACTTGTATGAGGTTAGACTTCGTGTCGTTTTTCCTTGTCGTGTCTTCGTGTTGGTTTTGTCTTCGTGTCCTCGTGTTATTTTAGTGTCTTCATCTTCGTGTTATTTTAGTGTTTACGTCTTCGTGTTATTTCTGCGTTTGAGTCTTCGTACTGTTTCTGTCCCTCTCGCCTTGGTCATACTCCGGGTCAATTCCTGTTGTCATCTTCGAGTTATTGTCACCCCGTGTCGTCCTTGTCTTCGAGTCGTTCGGATGTTCGAGCAGCTTTATACTCAAAGTTGTCTTCGTGTTTCCCGTGTACTCGTGTCTCCGTGTTGCCTTAGTGTCTCTATCTTCGTGTTGAGTTTACTTCGTGAACTTTTCTCAAAGTCAAGCACGTGTCTGTGCTGTCTCCATGTCGTTCTTACTTCGTGTCGGTTTCTATGTTTCATCACGTGTTGTGGTCAGCCCGTGTCGTTTTCACCGCGTGCTGTTCTCTTGACTTCATGTCATTTTCCTTTTCAGGTCTTCGTGTCGTGCTTTCCACACCGCGTGTCGTTGTTGCTTTAGTAACCTCACCTCGTGTCGGTTACTGTTGTCTCCATGTCTTCGTGTCGTTTTTGTTCCACTGCGTGCAGAACATTGCAGCACCTCGTGTTGCTTTCTGTGTGCCACCTCGTGTCGTTTCACAGTGAACCTCGTGTCGTTTCTGTGTAAACCTCGTGTCACTTCTCTCTGTCCTCTAGTTGAATCTCGTGTCATTTTTTATGTCTACGTGTTCAACTCCGTGTCAACTTCTGTGTTCGTCTTTGTGTTGTTTTCAACTCGTGACGGTTTTTGTCATTTCACTTCGTGTCGTTTTCTTACTCTATCTTCGTGTTGTTCTTCCTAGACCTTGTGTCTTTCGTTTGTTGAAACCATACTTCATGATTGGTTTCTGTTTTGTCTTCGTATGTACCTCGTGTCGTTCCTTTTGTAGTGCTTGTTTGTTACAGTGACTTCGTGTCGTTTCCTTATTCTATCTTCGTGTTGTCTCCGTGTTGTTGCCGTTTGTTAGCTCGTGTTGTTTAGTTCTAACCTCGTCCAGGTTTCTTCTAAAACACTGTTCTTTTGATAAGTCTATACAGAGTTGTTCTTTAATCTGATGACTTATCCGATACTCTGTTTTACAGGTGCTTTGATCGTGAAGCTTAAGGAGGGCACGTGATCCGAGGCTGAAATGAAGCCTGCTGAGAGACTGCCACGTGGTCCGAATTCTTAGGGCTGGAAATGTGGAGGTCACACGTCGTGGCTGATGCTGCTGCTATATATATGAGACCTTCGTCCATAGATGAAGGTGATCGAGTTGGCGAAAAGAAAAGCGTATACAGAGAGCCACGATCCAGATAGAAGAAGAAAAGAGAAAGAAGAAGAGCAGAAGGAGAAGAAGAGAGGTAGAGAGCTCGAGAAGAGTGTGAAGAGAAGAAGAAGCAGAGAGTGAGAGGAGAGCAGAAGAAAGAGAAAGAAAGATAGAGAGTGAGCGAGAGAGCTCGTGGAGAAGAAGGAAGATCTTACCTGAAGATCCATCTACTGGACCGTGGATCAAATCCAGGCCAGTCAGCTCCGTTGAGAGCCACATTGTGCACTTCATCTTTCAGCTTTCTGTTTTGCTGAAGTCATTTTCGCTTATTGTTTTTTCCTTTGTTTTCTGGTTTGCTGTGTTTCCGATACTCTGTAGAGAGGTCGGGGTTCCTCCTGTTAGTTCAGGAGAAGGGAGATTGACATCTCCGGTTGCAAGTAGCTGGGTGCTACTTGTGGGTTCCCTCCGGTTTGGAGGAAGGGAGATTGCTATCTCCGATTGCAAGTAGCTGGGTGCTACTTGTGGGTTCCCTCCGATTTGGAGGAAGGGAGACTTGTCTCCAGTTCTGGGCTTGTGGATTCAAGTCCAGGGGTTCCCTCCAGGTCTGGAGGAAGAGAGACCGTGTGTCTCTGGTTTGCTAGTGACTGGTGTCACTAGTGGTTCCCTCCGGTTGGGAGGAAGAGGGGAGGTTGTTCCCCTGGTCAAGCTGTGTGGCAGCACCTGTTGCAGACTGAGTCTGCGGTTTCTAGCGTGAGCTAGTGGAAGCCACACTCGGATTGAGTGTGGGGTGGATGTAGGTCTGCTGGACCGAACCACCTAAAAACCTCTGTGCAGTGGTTTGATTTCTCTATATGTTTTTTACTTCCGCTAGATGTTTGCATAGGGGCGCTCCAAGTGTTTGATCACAGGTTCATTAAATGATTTAATCAGATCTTGTTCTGAGTGTTTAATCTGTTGAGTGAGCGAAAGTTTATTTGAGTGAAAGAATGGTTTGAATGAATACTTAGGTGCGCTTTGCTTTGGTTGCTCACTGTCTATTTGTTGAATTCTGCTACTGCTAATTAGTCTTTCAGATTTGATATATCTGTCTAGTTAGCATTCTAGATAGTTAGTGAGCATCATATTTTTAATTGGGTAAAAGTTTTTAAAGGGTTATATTCATTCACCCCCCCTCTGAATACTGCACCGAACCTAACAATTGGTATCAGAGCGGTGTCTGCATACAAGGTCCAGCGACCTGCAGATCGATCTTGCGGTCTTAGGTGCTAATTTGCTTTTAGTGCATCAATATTCCTGTTGCATTAATCTGTTGTGCTGTCATGGCTCATCCCCCACTATTTAGTAGTTCAAATATTCAATTCTGGCTATATCGTATGCACAAGCATGTTAACTCTATTAATCCACAATTGTGGAAGATTATCTCTCACCGTCCACATGAACTTCCTGAGGATAAGTCCAAGTGGACTCATGTTCACAAATTAAAAAATGATGATAATGTGAGAGCTCTAAATTTAATGAAGGCTGCAATCGGTTCTGATGATTTTTCCTCTTTCTCAGATTGTAGCACTGCAAAGGAAATGTTTGATAGAGTGACTACAACACACGTGGAACAGGGAGAAGAATGTCTCATGGCAAGAAGGAGTGATCAATCAGATGAGTCCTCATCCCAGGTAAACTCTGAGACCGAGGATATTAGTCATGATGATTTAGTTGCCATGCATGAGCATTTACTTGAAAAATATGAAAGAGTTAAGTCAGAAAAGAGAAAATTAAGAAAAGAGAAAAATGCTGAAATCACAAGTCTAAAGGCTGAAAATGAAAATCTAAAATCTGAACTGAAATTGAAAGAAGAATTTGAAAATAAGATGATTGAAGAAAATTCTCATCTAAAAGATCAAAATAAAAAGCTAATGGTTCTTAATACTGTCTTCTCTGAAAGATGGTTGTCAATTGAAAAAAGAAAATCTGTTGTGAAAGAAAATGAGAACAACATTGAAATAATGGTTCAACAAGAAAATGAAACTCTGAAGAACCTGAATGATGCTTTGCAACAACAGCTGATTGTTTGTGAATCTGAGCTATCCAAGTATGAAGCGAATATTGCTTCATTGAATTTTGAGATTGAAGATCTGAAAAATTCCTTGTCAAAATTCGTTAAAGGAAAAGACAACTTGAATAAGCTGCTTGGTTCTAAAGTGAATTTTCAGAAAGAAGGACTTGGGTATGTGCATGTTAATAAGAAAGTGAATGAAAAGAAGAAGTCAACTGTGTTCGTAAAAAGCTCTGAACAAGCTAATCAATCTAGTTCTTCTATGTTTCAATTCACTGCTAAGAAGGCTGAAAATTCAGATAAGAAACAGGAAAAGATTCAAAAACAAAAGGAAAATGCGGATTTGGATAAGTCCAAATATGTCTCTGATTTTCATGTGCATGCTGCTCACTGCTCACACACACATTCACACTCTCATGAGAATATCAATCTTGTCAAACAAGTAAATGTGAATAAAAAGGCTATAACATGTCACTATTGTGGGAAAGTTGGCCACATTATGCATAACTGTGTAGCATTGATAAATGATGAAAGAAATGCTGTTGGAAAGTATCCTAGAAATCATCTTAGGAAACATTCTACTGATCAGGAAAAGAAAATTCAATGCTATTGCTGTGGAAAGTTTGGTCACATTGCTGCCTTCTGCTGGCATGCTCAGGGAAAGAAAACTAACTCTGGATTTGTTAATTTCCCCATTAATAAAAATATTATTGATGGAAAGAAGTTTGGTCCTAGAAGAAAATACACTGTATGTTTTGAATGTGGAAAGCCAGGCCACAGAGCTGTTACCTGTTGGCTGGCAGGATACCAAAGCCAAACTGGTTTTGCTAAACAGAATTTTTATTCTGTTAACAGAAAATCTCATGTGTATGCACATAGAATTCATGCTAACAAGTATGTGCATAAATCAGATTTGAAAACTGCTGTCTCTTGCCATCGTTATGGCAAATCTGGACATTTGATGGATAGTCATCCTCTGATGAAATTTAATGGCTATCAAGTTAAAAATGTGCTGAGAAAACCTGCTAGGAGTGATAATGTCATGTCAGGACCCAAGACTTCTTGGGTACCTATTTGTGCAAAATAAACTTTGTTTTGCAGGTGTGCCTTGGGACTGGAATAAAAGGGGTAATGATCCAAGGCACTCAAGAATGAAAGCCCCACTCCCACACTGTTCAGGTAATCTCTCTGCATTTCTCATTTTGAAATTAATTGCATATCTGATTTGATGTATTCTTGCATATCTGCCATTTGTAAGTGGTTGATAATTGTTGAAATGCATAAACTCTGAAAACATATTGCATTTTGAATTTTCTGAAAAAAATCTGAACTGCCTATGAGTGTGACTTGAAACTTGTGTGTTGCAATAGCTCACTGAGCATTCTGAATTACATATAGGACTGCATGTTGAATTATCATGCATGACCTCAATGGTATATAAATGGTAAGGTACCAAAAGGCAGGGAAGCTTGTCTGGAGGTTCTTACTATGTGTGAGGTGGTCTTTTAGACCAAGTGCTCCGCCTAGTACCATGGGTCACTTTGCTGATAGGACAGTCTGATTGTACACAAGTCACGATATCATTTGGTATCATATGTTCAGTTTTCAGTGCAAGCATTGCATGTTTTCAGGGAAGAGTAAGTTGCATATTCTTGCATAGCATTCAATGATTGAGTCTTTGCATGTCCCTGCATACATATAGTACATTGCATCTCCTTATATTGAAAATGCCAAAAAGAGAGTTTGGATGCATATTGTAAGGGGGAGTCAATGCATTGCATATAGGTTGTCAAATGCATACATTTGTCAGAATTCATTGCATATCCCTTCTTATCACTTTTGTTGACAAACCTTGATCATATTCGGAAAACACTAAGCTTCAAAATCTCTCCTAACAATTGGTATCATTTGGCTTCAGAATTCTATCAGTCTTTCATGAAGATTTCAATGGGCTATCTCGATCATAAATCTGAAAAACTCTTGAACCAGAAATCTTCTATTATACATTCTTAAGAATGACTGAAATAACTCATGTGGTTTAAGCTTAATGTATTCATGGAGTTTAACTTCAAAATCTCTTAACATATCTGAATCATGTTTAATAAATCTTAACCAACTGTTTCATGCTATGTCTTGCAAAAACATCTGAAATCTGCACTTTTGAATACATGACTTTAATTGGTTAAGTACATGAGATTAATATTGTTTTGAAGCAAATGAATGTTTCTGAAATGTCTAAAGGGTAATATCTGTCAGAGCAATGACATTGGTCACTGAGAAACACAAGTCCAAAGGACTGTGTCATGAGGTGCCTTAGTTAACTCTGTAAAATGAGAATTCATTGAAAATCAGGCAGAGCAATGGCATGCACACTGAGAAATACAATTCACTCATTAAAAATTGAGCTGTAGTGTGTCATGATGTGTAAATGCTAACTCTGTTTACATAAGGCATGACAGTTAGTCACACTAAGGGCTTAGGGATATTGGCCTCTGATCAAGGTATATCCTCTAGTTACAAGGTGTGTACTGAACTAGAAAGCACGTAAAATTTGTAGCAAGGAAAATTGCTGAATAAATTGAAATATCTGAATATTGATGCCAAAATCAAATTGCTACAACCCTAGACAAAATCATATGACTTCATAATTACTTGATTTCAATACAGATGCATGTAATTGCGAAAGAAGTCAATAAGTTTGATTGTGTAAGAGAAAGGGAGATTTATCAAGATAAATATGAGGCCTTGGTTCATATTTATTAAACCATGGTTTTAGATATCATTACAGAATTTTATTGATAAACTCTACATACATCACGTTTGAACCATGATGTTCAATAAATGTCATTCATAAGCCCTTATGATAGAAGACGTTGAAAACTTATGCTTTAGATTTATGAGATTGATATCTCCTTGAAGATTTGGCAGAATTTCTTATGTTTGGAACATCCTTGAAAAATCTGTTAATTGAAACTCTTCTGCTCATGGTATTGACTCATTGACCTGAACCTCTCCTTGTTTGCCCCTGTGGTCTCCTTCTCTTTCATCTCATAAGATTCCACTTATTGAAGGGGAGATTCCAAGTCTTGCATCAATTTCATATCAATTGGTATCTATTCAGGGGGAGCATTCCTTGTCACACTGAATCATGTTCATATCATTTGTGACCTTGCATTCACATACTTAGGGGGAGTATTGCATTACTTGTTGCATCTGCATTTTTGCATTTAACCCTTCCCATGGTCTATTTTGTTTGTATCAAAGCGGGAGATATTGTTTGCCAAAAAGGGAGAATCATGTTCTTGAAAGGAGGAGAAATTGACTGAACTCTTATACATGCTATAATTTCTCAAATTATTTCTCTTTTTGATGAAGTCAAAGGGGGAGAATAATTTGAGTCAGTCTTCAGAATGCCTCAGAATGCCTAATGCCTCAGAATGCCTCACATCATCAGAATGACTCAAATTATTGAAAGTGTTGCCATCATCAAAAAGGGGGAGATTGTTGTGCCCTTGTGGTTTTGATGATGGTTTTGTTGCCCTTGTGGTTTTGATGATGGTTTTGTTGATTGATTGTTGGTGTGAGTTAATCAAATGTTCAGTCATCCTGCTGCTCAATTTAGAGTCATATTTGATGATCAGTCATGCTACATGTTAAACTGATGCATAAAGCATTCATTGCTGTGGTTTTAATGATTGATTTGGTTTTGATGATTGGTGTTTGATGTGAGTCACTGTGAGTCATCCTGTTGAAATGTTCATTCAGGCTTTCATATGCTCAGTCAGTTTATTTGTTTACACTGTGAATCATTGTAATTGAAGTTTCAGACTATTATCTGATGCATAATGCTTTCATATGCATTTACAGAGTCTACACATTGATTGGCAGTAAGTCTGCACATTGAGCGTCTCATGGAAGTCCATACAGTGCATTGCCTTGGCTAAGTGTATACACTGTCAGTCTCATTTTGAGTCAAAGTCCATACATTGGATTGTTACTCACATCGCCTTCAGGCCTCCAAGTCTGTACACTGGCCTTCTTTCATGATATACTACACGTCTACTCATTCAACACTGGTCTTCCAAGTTCTGTACAGCGTGAAGTCTCACCTCGTGTTGTTTCCCCTCACTAACACGAAAAGATTTCGTGTCGTCTGAGGTTATAACACTTCGTGTTGATTTCCATGCGTGACAGGATAACTTGTATGAGGTTAGACTTCGTGTCGTTTTCCTTGTCGTGTCTTCGTGTTGGTTTTGTCTTCGTGTCCTCGTGTTATTTTAGTATCTTCATCTTCGTGTTATTTTAGTGTTTACGTCTTCGTGTTGTTTCTGCGTTTGAGTCTTCGTACTGTTTCTGTCTCTCTCGCCTTGGTCATACTCCGTGTCAATTCCTGTTGTCATCTTCGAGTTATTGTCACCCCGTGTCGTCCTTGTCTTCGAGTCGTTCGGATGTTCGAGCAGCTTTATACTCAAAGTTGTCTTCGTGTTTCCCGTGTACTCGTGTCTCCGTGTTGCCTTAGTGTCTCTATCTTCGTGTTGAGTTTACTTCGTGAACTTTTCTCAAAGTCAAGCACGTGTCTGTGCTGTCTCCATGTCGTTCTTACTTCGTGTCGGTTTCTATGTTTCATCACGTGTTGTGGTCAGCCCGTGTCGTTTTCACCGCGTGCTGTTCTCTTGACTTCATGTCATTTTCCTTTTCAGGTCTTCGTGTCGTGCTTTCCACACCGCGTGTCGTTGTTGCTTTAGTAACCTCACCTCGTGTCGGTTACTGTTGTCTCCATGTCTTCGTGTCGTTTTTGTTCCACTGCGTGCAGAACATTGCAGCACCTCGTGTTGCTTTCTGTGTGCCACCTCGTGTCGTTTCACAGTGAACCTCGTGTCGTTTCTGTGTAAACCTCGTGTCACTTCTCTCTGTCCTCTAGTTGAATCTCGTGTCATTTTTTATGTCTACGTGTTCAACTCCGTGTCAACTTCTGTGTTCGTCTTTGTGTTGTTTTCAACTCGTGACGGTTTTTGTCATTTCACTTCGTGTCGTTTTCTTACTCTATCTTCGTGTTGTTCTTCCTAGACCTTGTGTCTTTCGTTTGTTGAAACCATACTTCATGATTGGTTTCTGTTTTGTCTTCGTATGTACCTCGTGTCGTTCCTTTTGTAGTGCTTGTTTGTTACAGTGACTTCGTGTCGTTTCCTTATTCTATCTTCGTGTTGTCTCCGTGTTGTTGCCGTTTGTTAGCTCGTGTTGTTTAGTTCTAACCTCGTCCAGGTTTCTTCTAAAACACTATTCTTTTGATAAGTCTATACAGAGTTGTTCTTTAAACTGATGACTTATCCGATACTCTGTTTTACAGGTGCTTTGATCGTGAAGCTTAAGGAGGGCACGTGATCCGAGGCTGAAATGAAGCCTGCTGAGAGACTGCCACGTGGTCCGAATTCTTAGGGCTGGAAATGTGGAGGTCACACGTCGTGGCTGATGCTGCTGCTGCTGCTATATATATGAGACCTTCGTCCATAGATGAAGGTGATCGAGTTGGCGAAAAGAAAAGCGTATACAGAGAGCCACGATCCAGATAGAAGAAGAAAAGAGAAAGAAGAAGAGCAGAAGGAGAAGAAGAGAGGTAGAGAGCTCGAGAAGAGTGTGAAGAGAAGAAGAAGCAGAGAGTGAGAGGAGAGCAGAAGAAAGAGAAAGAAAGATAGAGAGTGAGCGAGAGAGCTCGTGGAGAAGAAGGAAGATCTTACCTGAAGATCCGTCTACTGGACCGTGGATCAAATCCAGGCCAGTCAGCTCCGTTGAGAGCCATATTGTGCACTTCATCTTTCAGCTTTCTGTTTTGCTGAAGTCATTTTCGCTTATTGTTTTTTCCTTTGTTTTCTGGTTTGCTGTGTTTCCGATACTCTGTAGAGAGGTCGGGGTTCCTCCTGTTAGTTCAGGAGAAGGGAGATTGACATCTCCGGTTGCAAGTAGCTGGGTGCTACTTGTGGGTTCCCTCCGGTTTGGAGGAAGGGAGATTGCTATCTCCGGTTGCAAGTAGCTGGGTGCTACTTGTGGGTTCCCTCCGATTTGGAGGAAGGGAGACTTGTCTCCAGTTCTGGGCTTGTGGATTCAAGTCCAGGGGTTCCCTCCAGGTCTGGAGGAAGAGAGACCGTGTGTCTCTGGTTTGCTAGTGACTGGTGTCACTAGTGGTTCCCTCCGGTTGGGAGGAAGAGGGGAGGTTGTTCCCCTGGTCAAGCTGTGTGGCAGCACCTGTTGCAGACTGAGTCTGCGGTTTCTAGCGTGAGCTAGTGGAAGCCACACTCGGATTGAGTGTGGGGTGGATGTAGGTCTGCTGGACCGAACCACCTAAAAACCTCTGTGCAGTGGTTTGATTTCTCTATATGTTTTTTACTTCCGCTAGATGTTTGCATAGGGGCGCTCCAAGTGTTTGATCACAGGTTCATTAAATGATTTAATCAGATCTTGTTCTGAGTGTTTAATCTGTTGAGTGAGCGAAAGTTTATTTGAGTGAAAGAATGGTTTGAATGAATACTTAGGTGCGCTTTGCTTTGGTTGCTCACTGTCTATTTGTTGAATTCTGCTACTGCTAATTAGTCTTTCAGATTTGATATATCTGTCTAGTTAGCATTCTAGATAGTTAGTGAGCATCATATTTTTAATTGGGTAAAAGTTTTTAAAGGGTTATATTCATTCACCCCCCCTCTGAATACTGCACCGAACCTAACAAAGATTCCTGAGCCCAACTGGGTGGGGGTGAGGGAATCTTTGTCCCATCACTTAGGGGGATGTGCATCCTCTTATTTAAGGGCCAGTTTGAGAATGAGTTAGAGTGAGAAAATAGACGAGAGAGAGTGGTGAGCCTCACCTCTTCCTCACACGCAATGGCGTTAACCGGACTCGATGAACAAAATGACCCCAAGACTCTATTTGACAATGGGGTAGGGCAACTTATTCTAGCGGCGCCGTTTGATTGCAGAATAGGTTAAGCAGATAAGTTAAATTGTAGGTAAGGTATTATATAAAATACGAATATCTTCTTGAGAACTGTGAAAAAGTTTAAACCTCCTTATTTTATCTTTTTGGTAGAACAATTTATCTCGGGATAAATCAAGATAAGAGTCTATATATCCTAACTCAATGGAGTACCTTGTACGAATAACCAAAGTGAATAAAAAAAATTTTAGTGGGATATCCCGATTTATCCCCCGAACAAACAGGTTGAGGGGTTTGAATACGTTGCTCAACCCTGAGTAACTTTTATGTGTGCGAAAAATATATGTGAGACTCACATTTCTTTCTCGTGAGATAACATACTTATCTTAATCCGTATTAACCCAATAACAAAGTGGACCTAAGAGAGTATCTTAATCTAGGTTCGGTTCAAAATTAAATAGAATTAATGTCCTCGTGAGTACCCCTTCCTCGTAAATTTTTATTTATAACACATAAGAAGTAACTTTCTACTTAAATGTTTTGCGCTATCAAGATATAAAAAATTTAAGACTTTAGTTAATGCAGCTTCCTCGTTAACAAGATTATCATGAGTAATTTATGTCAAATGCCTATAGATTTGCCATTGTCTAATAGCAAGCTAGGGCCTGCGAACCCACTATAGAGGAGTCATCTAATTGGAAAAAAAAGTGAGAAAAATAGAAGGAAAAAAATGAGAGATGTTAGTGGAGATACCAATATACCATGCCGAGGAGTGTCTGTCGGCCCTACGATGGCAACCCAAAATTCCAATGACCGTTGGATCTTTTTTCCCCCCCTCCTTCCCTTCTCTTCCTTCCCGTCTCTTCTACTCCTATGCTGCGATGGCGAAGTCACAGGGGACAGGTAGCTCCAGCTGGTGTCCCCATCTATTGATCTTGTCCCCAACAAAACTATGCAATCATTGGAGGAGGACGCCAAGGGGAAGGTGGGAACAGCTGTACTCAACGAAGAAGAGGAAAAATCAGTGGGTGCAAAGCTCGAGTTTTCAAAAATAAAAAATAAAAAAATAAAATAAAAGAGAGTATAGATTCTTGAGGACCTAGGGTAGGTAAGATTTCACCGATAAACTATCTAAATGGTATATTGATTAATACCACATTATATATATATATATATATATCACATTGATCCACGAGTTATATCTTCAAAATTTGTTTAGGTGAGGGACGAGGATGATGCCGTTGGAGGGATCCTCGATCCATGGGTTACATCTCAAGATTTATTTAGGTGAGGGAGGAGGATGATACCGTTGGAGGGATCATGCATTCACGAACACACTGTCAGAAGGAGTTCCGAGAGATATCTCAAGAGACAATCCTTCGATGACTAAGTCATGCAATTGGTGAGACTAGAGGGCGTGCACTTGAGGGGCGAAGGCCGAGTGCTTAGAGGGGATGAACATGGATCAGTGAGTGAGAGAGAGAGAGAGGGAGAGAGGGAGAGAGAGAGTGGCGAGTATTGCATATCTCCCTGGCCATCCTATTTAAAGGGTCTTCGTAGAGTTCATCCGTTGACCCTTACCTTATGACTTGGTGCTATTGAGATTATCCTGACTTGCGGAGACGTGGATCGCCCATCTGCTGGCTTGACAAGGCAAGGGAGGCGTGACGCCGACCCGCCGTTTCTTTACCATATGGTGGTCTCTCCATCATTAATACGGTGATGATTACCAGAGACGTGTGCTACTCATGCCGAACGATGGAGATGCACGTGACGTACATGATCTGAGCTCCAGGCCAATACTTCTGCAGGCTTGAGAGGTCACGCAATAGATTGCCAGTCGGTTGGTGTTGGGCCTTGAGTCGTGGGTCGACGAGAGGTGGGCCTTACGCCTTGTTGACGGGCCAAGCAAATTTCCATCTCCCCGGTATATATGCAATTAAGCAATTGAATGCACCGAGTACAATTAATAGACCTTAATACACAACTATACATTGTGAGTGACCTAAACGTGCACAAATGGCTATAGCTGTTTCTCATGTTTTCTTCAACCTCTTTTGTTCATTTACCCATAGTATAACATATTATTTGTCAAAAAACATAATTAATAGATTAACCATCCATGCATGAAATAATCAAACTTGCCTTCATGTCTACGCATCCCAAGACTTGTATTTGATTAGTTCTGGGACGTGGGGTTGCATTGGAGAGCCATAACTTCTATTGTATTCTATCCATGCATTTGTCACACAAATTGGAGTCACTAAGTGATGGATTACAGTGGCACTCTTCTTGCCGCTTGATTTTTCATCTTATATTTTGTCATTTAGACTTGAGAATTGTAAGAAGTAATATACTCAAATCTTGGTGTTCCTATCCTTGGAAGGGTAGGTAATATTTGCTACATGACGCATGGAACAATGTTAGCACTCACCTCCTACCCACATCATGCTGTTGGGTATGTTCATCAACATAATAATCTCCGGGTCAACTCACCCCCAAAAAAGCTATATAAAAAAGAAAAAAAAGGAATGTGATGGGGATTCCTGCTCACTGCCTTTTAACAATAGAAAATTGTTGCACACCCCTCTAGGTTTTAGGCAGTCACTTTGTCTCTCTCCACTATAAGTAGAAATATTCTCGAGGGGGTGGTGGCTTACAGTTGACTCCTCCCCTGAGAGTCGAACTCGGGATATTTTTATCACGAGTCAAAATCTTTTACCGTTCGACTCACTCGGGTCCTCATGCATAATACCATTAATCCCATTGTCAAAGATGACTAAATCAACCAAAATTTATAGTCCCGTTCGTATCGGCCGTACTGGTACTTTATTGATATGATACGATACAGATCGATACTATTATATATCGAGATAAAAAATATTATATATATGTATGTTATAAAATAAAAATACTCAAATGATCTTCTATCTTGGTTGGTTAGTTGGTGTGCGATTCAAATCGAGTCTCCTCGGTTTGAATCTCTCGTTTATCACATTTTTAAGCACTTTTTAAACTTAAAATCAAATTAATTTTCTAAAAAAAGAATGTAAACGTGTTGAAAGCACGTTTCTAACATAGACGTGAGATCCTCAACCAACTGATATATAAAATAAATTTATTATAAAAAATATTTAATATTTAAAAAATATATGTTATGTACTAATACCGTACCACTGATCGGATCGATCGTACTGGTCAGTGACTGGTACGATATGATACTGATCTATTTTACAAACCTTGAATCAAACGCACAAACGACTAAAATAGAAAAGCAAACTTCACTGTCACGGGTGTCGATGATATGGACCCCCCTTGGCTGCATTAGTCATGAAAGGTTTCTCCCCACAATGAATGGGGGTGTTTAAGAAGACATACTTTTATGGGAAGTTAGATACTCAATTATCAATAAAAAATGGGTATCTGTAGAAAACTCCTAAAAAGTTAACACACGTGTCTAACTCTGCTAGATCTCAGTGTACCTGCACTGTTGTACTTTGCAAGTTGTACGAAATGGAATCTCTGTTCCCTGCTCCACTGGTTAGCATTGCCACCATTAGGAGGAAGAAGACATCAAGGTAAAAAAAAGAGGGATGTGCAAGAGAGGGCACTTCTCCAGAAGCTGTTAATTGTGATTCTGAACCCTCACTAAAGGCACACACAGTTATGCATGCTCCTTTGTTCTGCTTCAAGGAAGTGCCATATGCTTAGGTGTCCATCTAATTCTCCAACAATTTTTTTTCCACTTGAAATCTGCCTTTTTACTGGGCCAAGTAAAGGCAAACACTTTTGCAAGCTAATGTGCTCCTTTGTGTAAAGGTTCTCCTCTAAAGTCCCCACATCCTCAGGCTTCCACCTTGGCCTCCATCATTTTTTCACCTTGAGCTTTGACTTTTGCTAGGCCAGTAACAGCTCTTGATCATGGTAAGTACTGATCCTTCCAATTTTTGTCCACTTACAGAAGGCACTATATATATATATATATATATATATAAATGGAATCTCGGAGGTGAACCAATGAACCATTTGGCACTGTCAAAGTTAAAAGACTGTGTTAGCAGATGGGTTGTGGCCTCTCTCTTTTATTAGAGGTTGTTGAAACCTGACTTTCCAAAACACACACTGAGAGGATCTCAACTCTCTAATCACCCTACCCATTTTATCCCACTTCAAGAAAGACATCATTGCCCTATTTGATTGCGGAATAGATTAAGAGGATAAGTTATACCGCAGGTAGGTATTCCATAAAATACATCAAAATATTTTGATCGGAAGATAAGATAATCTTGAATATCTTATTGAAAATTATGAAAAAAATTAACTCTCCTTATTCTATCTTTTTTGTTGAACAACTTATCTTAGGATAAATTAGGATAAGAGTTTATATATCTTAACTCAACTGAAATACTTTGCATGAGTAACCAAAGCGAATAAGATAATTTTTAGTGGGATATCCCAGTCAGGGTTTGCCGGCCCGGCCGACCCGGCCGACCCGGTCTCGGCTTGGGTCGGATCGCTCCCGTTTCGGTCCGACCCGATCCGTCCCGTTCTAAAAAACCACTATATATATATATAAAATATAAAATAATATAATAAAATAGAAAAACACACATTATATATAAAATATAATATAATATTAAAATAATGGGCCGACCCGGTGGCGACCCACAGCCCGGCCGACCCGGTCCCGACCTGGGTCGGGTCGGGTCGTGCGGGTCGGGGCGAGACGCACCGGGTCGGTAAACCCTGATCCCAGTATCCCGCAAACAAACAGGACAGAGAGAATACAAATATCTATTTTTTTAAAAGAAAAAAAGTGGCTCCCCCAGGAGTCATTATAAAGTGTTTGTTTACAAAGGGATGAAATAACCAATCTATCAGATCTACAAGCAGACAAAACATATGTGAACTCCAAGAAATTCTTTATTCCCCCCCCCTCCCTTTCAAACTTGTCAACAAGCTCCAACTCTCTGCAAGATGCTTGCACCTGCATTTCAAATAACTGGGTGGTGCATTGCCAATATTCTACCCCTCCTGTCGAGGCCCTCCACAGATTGGCTGGTGGTGCACAAAGTTGGAGACCATGGCGTTTAAAAATTGAATATGGGCAACAGTGTGCAATCATGTTCTTGACGGCTCCACCATCTCCTTGTCTTCCACTGCTTCAGGAACACAACTAAGCAAGAGAACAGAGTCTGGCATGTGAAGAAACAGAGCACCCCAACACCAAGCAGTAAGTAGGGCCAGAGAGATGGAATCTTCAGGAGATTCCAAACCCAACAGTGTGTTTGGGGGGGGGGGGTTGACGTCACTCCTGACGTCCACATCGGCGTGTTTTGTTTTATCAGTTATTGGTTCTTCTACGTCGATGGTTCCATTTTTGTATTTTTATCTATCTTTATCCCCCGTCAACATGATGATCCATGAACAGGGTGCAGGCAGGTTGTCAGGGTGCGGAGATCGCTGTTATTTTAAATGGCGGCTGGTAGGAGCAGCCAGAGGAGCAGCACCATGTAATTGACCTCGCCGGCGGTGAGAGAGTGGGGCCGGTGCCGTAATTATAATGCAGTATGGTTGTGGTTTATTAGCCTATGATTGATGTGAAATATTTGTCCGTTTTTGATCTACAAACATGAAGGTGTGCTGGTCTGTTTTTTTAAACGGCGGCCGCGACGTCGCCGACGAGCTGTGCATACCCAAAGTGTCTCTACTTCATGACCAGCCTGGTTGCTCGAGCAGATGATGTGCCCACTGGCGCAAGACTGGCTCGTCGACGGCGAATTTGCGGCGCTCCGGGGAGGCATCCCGGTATCGGGTTGCAAGCACATCCTATCGGGAGACATTGTGGACCCGCCGCTGCACCGGGAGGATGAGGCGTATGCTTGGTTCCTGCACCACGCGCCATGGCCGGAGGGATCATGCTGAACACTTGGGAGGAGGGTCTCGAGTCGGCGTCACTGACGGCCCTGAGAGGGGGGAGGGGGGGAGCCCGCCCTGGTTGGGATCCTCACTCCCCGAGTGTTTCCGGTGGGGCCTCTGACGAAGCCGGCGAGCTGAATCGATCCTTGACATGGGTGCCTGGGTTGGCTGGACGCACAGTTCGCCGGCGATGCAGGGGAAGTCCGGAGGTGTTGGGAAAATGTCTTTTCTTTTAAATTTATTGTTTTAAATTAGGATAATATATATATATAAATAATTATTTATCTTAATTTGGCCAAATTAATTTACATGTTTAACTTAATTTAGGTCTTCTTGAACTTAAATCAGAATCAAATATATGAGATATAATTAACTAAATCAATTCGAATGTCGTCTTTAAATAAGAAGACCCAGTGTCATAGGATACATTGTTTAATTAGACCTAACCTAAACGATACTGTGTCTAACGACCAAAATGACGAGAAGTTAAGTTAGACGATCTTCTGTCTAAGTCTCCAAGATAGAAGAAAAGTTAGATGATACATCATCTAACGTAGACGGGATAGAGGGAAGATTATATGATACATGGTCTAAGTGAAAATGGATAGACGATAGGCTGTCTAACAGTGCAAAGTAGTATTTTATGATACTTTGTCTAAGTCTCTAGTTAGACAGAATATTAGACGATACATCGTCTAAGATATAAAAAAGTAGACGATGCGAGAGCTGATAGACGAACCTTCGTCTAAGAGGAAAACTATAAAAGCTCACAATAGATGATACATTGTCTAATTGAAAAGAAGCGTGAGACGAAACTTCGTCTAACTTATGATAGGCAATGAATTAGACGACATAGTTTGACATACCGTTCCGCACCGGTGTGAACCACAAGTACTTGACCGTACCACCCCAAAGTCAGAATAGTCGATCCATGGTACACATGCGATACGTGAGATTGTGTAACACCTAAGATTTTTTGGATCAGAATCCGTGAGTTTTAGAGTGTTTTCATGGGTCCCGAATCGTGTTTTACGATTAAATTAGATTTTTGACTGTCGGGCGCTCGGACCCCCGTGTAAGGTGAACCAATGTGTTTTCGGGTCTCAGGACGTTGCAGGTGCGTCGTGTGTTTTTCGATGATCGTCAGAATGATTTTTTCCTATTTTTCTATTTTCTGAAATTTTAAAACCTCAAAACATTTTCTATTTAAACCAAACCCCCACCCCTCTCTTCTCTCCTCTCATTCTCTCATTATCTCCCTCTCCTCTCTTGTTTCTCTCCTTCTCTCCCTCCCTTCTCCGGGCGACCGACAGAGGACGGCGTGTGCAAGGCGGAGAGACGCGTGGGGCGACAATCGGCGAGGATGGAGCGAGAAACGGGGCGGTGGCGCGGTGGAACCTATTCGCGAGTTCATGAACCCAACGACGAATCAAGAGGTGATTTCGTGTGGAATCGGCGTCCACAGCGTGGGAAATCATCGGTGGAGGTAGGGAAACGGATCCCTAGCCCTTGTATTCCCTTTTCTCGCATTTTATAAGCCGCCATCTTCTAAGAAAAAAACAACAGTAGATAATAATTCGTTTAAGTAGAAAAGGACAAAACTCGGTAGACAATTTTTTTATCTAAATTAGGAAGGAGACAGGATTAGACGATACATCATCTAAGATAATAGACAATAGATGATAATTCGTCTAAGAGGAAAACGATAAAAATCTTAAAAAAATGACAAAAATGACATTAGACGAAACTTTGTCTAACTTCTATTGGAATGAGAGTTAGACGATACTTCGCCTATTCATTAAATGACAAAAATCTTAGATAGGTGTATTCTGTCTAAGTCATTAGATGATATTGCATCTAATCTCACTAAATAACAAATGATATCGTCTAAATTCACTTTTCATCTAACATGCGATATCGCATCTCATTAAACTTGGTTAAATATTTAATTTTGTTGACTGTGTCTTACTTGAAATTGCAAAATGACAAATGCACGTTAACATGCCAATGATCAACAGTAAAATGTTGCAGTGCCATGCACATAGATGATATTATCTTCATTTAAGCAATTTAAGCATTGAAAAAAATAATGTATGTGCTGAGCAATTCACTGAAAAGTAACATTTCTGTTCGTTAAATAGTCATACTTCCACGTATGATCTACACATTATCTGTTGAGATATTTGAGTGTAAGATATACTTTTACATACAATCCTTGCGCTACATCTTTTGTATATTTTTTCTACATAAGAACTTACATTTTGAATATATATGGTTAATCTAACGTCCTCGTAGGAGAGAAATATTTTGAGTAATGTTTCGGAACATACCGACAGCGCAACAACATTTAGCAATCATAAAAGTAATAAAAGGACAGACAACATATCGGCGGCAAAAGGTATGTTCCATCTACTACCTTGAGAACGACATGCTCACACTCACGAATGTGGTAGAAGCCTAGAAGTTAATTGTAACAATCGAACGTTGTGACTAGGATTAAACCATTGGATGGAAGATGCGTTTAGCGCATACATGAAGTCTGGGGTTATAAATAACTAGTAGTTCTAAGAACCACAAGGTGGTGAGACTGAACCAGGAATTCAATCGATCTTCTTCCAAAGAATCTTCCTAGTGATCGCAAAATTCCTCCGCACTCAAGCCTAAAAGGAGACTTCACCGCCCCGAGAGCATCATCTTTGAAGTCCCTCATCTCAGGTCACACTCAAGAGGAGAAACTTGATCATCTATGTCACGCCCCGAACCGATAGCAGCGGATCGTGTAGTTCGGAACGCGGCAGTGATACAGTCGTGAATAATCAGAGTATACATAAGACACAAATTTTCCAAGGCCAGACAATATGGACAAAATATAATCTTTATTGATAATCAAATGTCAATTACATAATTGGACACCACTTATGTGAGAAAAAGACTCACTATTACACTCTAATAAAGAGAAATGACTCAAATAACAGGACGAGACTCAAAGAAAGATAACAGACACCGTCACGATTCTCCATAATACCCATCACTCTTGCCCTTCCGCATCCGATGGACTATCTTCAATGTCGTTACCTGAAAAATGTTAAAGATAGGCTGGTGAGCGAAACGCTCAGTAAGGATTATATCTCTTCATCAAGCATGATAAAAGTAATTAGCCAATTTTACATGTTCATGAGATGCAGTGCATGAAATGCAATAACTAAAGAATCGTGATAGTCGATCTAGTAGAGATGATGAATAACAAGCCAAGGGTAATTTACGCGCTCAAGTGGATTTAGGAAATACATTCCCAATTTACAGAACCAAAGTCGAGCTAACAGAACATAACAAAGGACAGATGCTCAGATGAACATAACTTCAGAATTGGCAAGAATATAACAGAGTTCAATAATAATAAGCAGATTAATCGGTCTAGCGGAATAACTAAATTTAACAGAATAACAGAATAACAAATAACAGAATATCAGAATTTCCAGAATAACAGATTCAACAGATAACAGAACAGAACAGATATACAGACGTTGGTGCAATGCCACACCCAGAATTTTACCATGGTTACAGAATTGGACTTCCGTCCTACCTGATATTGTTGGTCGCGGACCCAGAGCCCTTAATTATTTCAGAATCAGAGTTGGCCAATACAGAGTCAAAGGGTTATGTTCTTTCAAATAAAGGATTCTCCAGAAGGAGACGGAATGTCATGATAAGGGAATTGACCATGAATATGCATGACGTATCTAGCTCGCGATAAATCGGAATAAACTGGGTGAAGAACAAGTACAGATTTTGTACATGACAAGGTTAACGGACTTGTCCATTAATAGATAACCATCCATTAATCATAGAGAATCTCATGATAATCGTGTGATAAATCATGAGGGCCGGTTTCCATGTTTCTCCGAGTGACATGACAATAATCAAGGTTTCATGGGTTTTTAGGGTACAACCAGCTCGACTGCCTTGAGGGAATCCAAGGCTAGCAGAGACTAACGGAGGTCTCTATGACAAACTCACCAGTCCAAAGGAACGGGATGTCCAATGGTGGGCTTATAAGTCACGGAGAGTTAAGGGCTTATCGATAAAACGCCGAAAAATAAGGGACTACATCCACGGACTGGGATATAGTGCCAGAACACAACCTATTATCAAGTTACAGGAAACGTACGGAAAAGCCAAAAATCCAGAATTGATGCCTTGTCTCAGGCCGGCATTTTAGTATTAAACATTTTCCCAGTCATTTAATATTTCAGAAATTTACAGAATTAGCGCCCTAAGATGGGTCGCCATTTAAATATGTAGCGCCTTCGGTTCAGACGTTGTTTACAATTTAACATATTACAGTGGCGTTACTTTATTAGAAGGCGCCTTCTATAGAGGCGTTACACTATGATTTAACGGCATAAGGTCTGTCGTCTATTCTTTAAATCGGAGGAAACTTTAATCAGGGAATAGATACAGAATCAGAGGTTTCAGACCCATATATACATATATGTGTAATAATCATATTAACAGGGTTCGAGTCACTGGATTATACGCATTTAATCGAATTATACCGATTTCAGAAATGACGCCCTGGACAAGGGCATTCATTAAGGGTATGACGCCGGTGGTCGAGGCATCACCTGAGAATGTGACGGCCATGTATATGCCGTCAATTTCTCAGATACAATATTTTTCCAGAAGCAGTGAGGGAAAGGAAATCAGGATATTTAGGATAAAATGGGATAATGATCAGAAACGGGAAAGTGAAGTATTACAGAGCTATACTTATGCAGGAATTTAATTAACTTAGTTTCCAGTTATATAGATTTTTACATATGTTTGTTTTATTGAGTATCCTGGAAGTTAACGACTTTAAAGAAGCCGCCTTTTAAATTGACGCCTTGTTGAGAGGCGTGTGAAAGAATTCTGACGACTGCAACAAAGTCGTGTTTAAACAGAAGTAGCGCCTTTGGCAAGGTCGCTATTTCCCTGAGTATACGAAATAAAAATATGAAACAAAAACTGTAACTATATGCATGCATGAACCGAATAATTAACAGAAGGATCTTTGATTTTATAATTGCTTTAGCTTGATGTGAGAAAACCTACTTGTTGCTTGACGGCTAGGTTGAAGGTGAGAGACCAGCACTCTGTTTTGAACAGAGTATCAAAAGTCGGAGGATATGTGGAGAATAATAGGAAAAAGGTAGAAGAGCCTCTCCCGCAGTATCCCTTCAACAAAATAAGAAGAAAAGACTCTCCTTTAATCAATAACCCCCTTCTGCAACAGCTCCGTTCTATGGAAAAATATAAGAAATCCTCTAGAGCAACGCCGGTGGAGAGTATCATGAGGAAAATAATCCCGCCGATTGCCAAGGTAGGAAGAAGAATTGGAAGAAGACCGTAGCAACAGGATGAACACCGGAGGAGAATAAATAACCGGTGCTGGGTGGAGAACGGTGGATATTTATAGGGAGAAAGGACTCTTAAGACCAGAGTTCGATCGGGCTTTGTATTACTTATAAAATAATCCTATTATAGTTCAATTAGGATTTGAGTTCCCCGTTGAATTCCTTGGTCGAACAGCCTTTCCCAGTCCTATGATTACCCAGAAAGCTCCCGGTCCTTGTTCGAGTCTAACACTGCACCCTGGTGGGTTTTGCTGACTCTCAGGGAATTGACGCCCGGAGAGGGGGCGTTACTTCTCAAATTAACGCATCCTATTATGCCTTTAATTTCATAAAATGTGCCTTCATCTGGGGCGTGTTTATACTTCTATTAATATTTGACGACTTAAACAAAGTCGTTTGTTTGAACTGATTACGTTTTTAACGTTAAAGAGTAACAATCTTTAGGGATTTTTATCTTTTTTATTTGATGGGATATCGACATGAAATTTTATGGGTATACATTTTCCATTTTTCTATATTTTTTTTATATAATTAGTTTTATCAAATTCTTTTAATATAAAAAGTTACACTATTCACTATTACTATTCATTTAATAAAATAACGACTTGTGTTAAGTCGTTGGTTTTCAAAGAAGCGCCCATTAAAGAGGCGTTAATTACATTTTACACCTTTTACTACAACCTTCCAAAGACCAAAATTGTTTATATACTCATTATTTTATCTTTTTCATATATTTAATGCATTAGATCTTATTAATACACCTTATTCCTTCAACTAAAAATATAATGTAATAAATTTGAAATAATAAAATTTCTAAATTATTAATAAAAATCTAAATTAACATGTTCTCCAAGATTTATTCATTATTAATTGAATAAAATACGATATGACTTTAAATGCCTACTTAAAATGACTCTATATTCATAATCCCTTAAAATTTAAGGGTAGGGTCTATAAGATCTTCTTGTAAGGCCCATTTGGAAATCTCGGGATTGTATATACAAGGTCTGGCCTTGATTATCTATTGGTTTTAAATTTATTTAGATTTTTTAGTCCTTAAATTTACCAGGGTTGCTACAATCTATGACATTCTTTCTGTCCTCCTCCTCTGTATGTCAGTTGTTCTTTATTTTCTTTGAGCCTTGTATTATTCTACCATCTGCTCATCAAGGAGTGCATTTGTGGAAATCCAAATCTGTTCATTTGATAGTATTTAGAGCACTTGTTGCTCTAGGGAAACCTCCATTATGTGTGTAAGGTTGGACTGCTGATACCATGTATCAATTGGGTTACTTATTCCCGGATAAAATAGTGGTAAGGTTCGCTGAAACTTGTAAAGTCAACTGGGTTACTGGTTCCTGAATAAACCAGCGGTAAGGTTCGTTGAGACGTGGTAAGATCAGCTGGGGAGCTAAACCCTGGAAAATTAGCTAGTGTAACCATGATTGTAAAGGTTAGTGAAAGACTTTGCGAGTTGCAAAGGGACTGGACATACGTCCGTCAAGGAGGACTGACTGAACCTCTATAAAATCGTTGTCTCTATGGTTGTTTGCGATTCTACGTTCTTATTTCCGTTGTGTTTCCACATTTAAAATTTTAATAAGTTATAATTTTTATTTGGCACACTTATTCACCTCCCTCTAGGGTGTGCTTGGCTACTAACAGGGGACTTGTCTCCCCTTCGTCCAGGACTAAGATGACGTGAAGGTAAGAAAAAATGTTCTTGATATAGTCCGATACCATACAGTACTTAGATCTTACCTCGGCATAATTAACACGGTCAATCCGGTAAATCTTGATTCAGAGTATTTTTCAATGTTTTAAAACCCGACCAGGTCCTTGACCCGGATAGGTTAGTGGGTCACGGGCCAATAGTTTAACTGTTCGAATTGACCCGTGACCCGTAAGACTAGAACTGCTCACATCAATTTTATGTACTCATAAAATTTTAATATACGTTAAGTAGTAACTTAGAAATATGAAAGACACTTTCTTTTCTACACTCTATGGTTTTACTTACTCCTTAGTGTCATATATGTTATCCTATGGGACAACGTCACGACGAACGGAAGTTCACCAAGTTTAGTCTTAGACTCTTATGTTTTCTTTGTTTCTTTATGCACGTAGGAAAAAAAGATTTAGAATCAAGATCTTTTCAACTTTCAAAACTTGTGTTAATACTATTAAATGTTAATACCATAAAGGATATAATTTCAAGGATGACTCCTCATATTTCATATTTATTTACATACTAAATGAAAATCTAACCTAATGATATAAACTTAGAAAATTCGAAATAGGTCTCGAATCTGGTCGGGTCATATTGGTTTTACTGGGTTAGACCGAGTTAGTCGGGTTGAGCCAGGTTAATAGAGTTTGGCCATGTTTTAGATCTTGGCCGATCTAGATAGGGTTTCAACTCGATTTTAAGATCGAGTCACAGGTGAACCGGTCGGATTGACTAGGTCAGGCCAAATTTTAAAACAGTAGTATTTTTCAAAGCATAGGATGGGAGGGAGTCTGTGCTCCCAGAGACAAGAAAAAAATATAAATAAGTTGAATTGAGCAGGGTGTTAGCATGTTTGAATTTGGTTCATTCAACATTTTAGGCCAATACTTTCACCAAGTTTAAGTTACTTGAACATTAAATGAGTTCTCGTACTCTAGTATAATAAGAGCTCAAGTCAAACTCAACAGACTTATTTAATCTTTACTCGAGAAAGGTTCATTGCATGCCCTAGGTGTGCAATATCTTTAAATTTTTATTTTTAAATTTTTTTTTGAAGTGATCTCTAAGGTGTCTTAAATTAGAGTGCAAGTCACGTCATCAATAATTACTGAGAAAGAAATAAAAAAAAAAGAAATCCTATTCATTATTCAGTCTGAGATCCATTCTTTTAAAAATCAGTCTATTTTATTTTTAATTTTGTTAGATAATAAGATGATAGTGTGACTTGCATTCCAAATTACAATACCTTGAGAGGTCACTCCAAACCTTTTTTTTTTAAAATAAAAATTTAAACGAATTAAAAACGAACATCTAACTCTTACTTTTACACATTATTAAATTCAGCCATTAAATCCGATATAACCTCTACACTCTTTCTTATTTATGGATTAATCATTGCAATCTAGATATTTAATTATAAGTCCTTAGAGTCTCAAGTTATTTAGTAAAACTCGCCGTGTCATTACAAATGTCCCTTGGGTTTTTATTAAAAATCCAATAAAATGAATATTTATGAAATGAATATATAATTGTGAGAGCTTATACATAAATATCTAGATTTGAGGTGCTAATATGTAAATATAAGAGATTATAAGGGTTGAAGGTTAAAAATCTCATAAAGAAATTATATAGATCAGGGTTTTCCAAATCGTTCCGGGACGGAGACGGGCCGAACCGCCCGTCTCAATCACAGACCGGGACGACCGATCTGTGGGACGCAACCGAGACATTATATATATTATTTTAATTTTTTTATATCAAATTTTTTTTATAGGTCAATTGGTCGAGAGATCTCATGTTTGAACGTGAGATCCTTGATTCAAAACATGCTATAAACATTACTTTTATTTATTTTATTTATTTATTTTAAAAAAAATATTTCAAAATATTACAAGAGACGAGATTCGAACCGTAGATAATAATTTAAAATACATATCACTTAACCAACTAAGATAAGAGATCACTTGAGTTACGTTATATTATAACAAATATATATAATAAAGTTTATGTGTCTAGATACGTAACCCGTCCCGTCCCAAATCATGATCGGGACGATCGATCTGATCGGGGCGACAAACCCTTTATATAGATGGGCTATCAATTATGTTTTAAGCTCCACTCATCTATTAAAATTCCACCTAAATTTTTTTCAAATTCAACTAACTTACTTGCGACTTCTATATAGAGTTGATTATTATTTGTTAAGCAGACTAATTCGACTGCATCCACGTAGAGGTTAACTCTCCTGTTCACCCGCAGCCCCACCCCTGCGTTCTTGTCGGCGGGTGCCCATTTGTGGTCTTCGTCTTCTCCGCCGTCCTCCACGGCCTGGCGCGCCATGAGCGCCGTCTTTGTCTGCATCCATACAGCCAAAGGAGGTCACTTTTCTTGTTTGGCGGGGGGAGTAGGACATGCCCCACCCATGCACAACACACCTCCATCTCCGATCCCTAAATAGAAATGGGGATGTGAGAGGAGGGGGTGTGTTCAGACAAGAGATAGCACGCACGCTAGCAAGCTCATGGAACCCCTCCGACGCAGGCAGCCATCCCACCCACCCATCCCCACAATGGGCTCACCTCAAAATATTTACTTGCTGCTCCTTCCAAGTTGGAGAGAGAGAGAGAGAGAGAGTTTTGTTGTTTTGCAGGAATCCTCCTTCACAACCCAACAATGGGCATACCTCAAAATGTTTACTTGTTTTACTAACTGTTTCTTCCTAGGAGAGAGCGAGAAAGAGAGAGAGAGAGAGAGAAGGAAGGTTAAGAAGGGAGGAGCAGCGGGGGAAGGGGTGATGGGGATGGAGGGGTGATAGGTGCATGGATGGAGCATATGTTCGAGCGGGCAATAATTCTCCCTGCAAAGTGCAAACCCAGAGAAAACAGAGGAGTGGAGGAAGAAGCCAAAAGGGCTGAAAGGCGAGAAGAGAATTATAAAGGAAAAGCGTCCTGGTCGCCATTACATCTTGTCGCGTAGTTGGGAGGATTCCCTTCTTTCTACATACTGCACAGGACCACCGCAGCCCATCACCTCTCTCTCTCTCTCTCTGCATCCCCTTCGGGCGAGCAGACCCTTCCACACTAGGCCTCACCACCCTTTTGTCCTCCGCTGGGGGGGATTTTTGTCTCTATATATAGCCCGGCGCCACACTTGGGCGAGGGTGATTCGTTGTGAGATCCCCCCCCCTCCGCCCGCCTTCATACTGGAGGCGGCCTCTTCGTCTTCTATGACTGCTGCTGCTTCGAGCTTCATCTCTGTGCTCACCGAGGGAAGAACCCTGCTGGTCGAACGGCGAGACCCGTGCTTTGCGGCGGCATCGGGAGGTAGTAGGATATGTACGCGGAGGCGGGGCTGCTGTTCCCCTACCTGCAGGGCTTCACCCCGGAGCTCCACTTCGGCCACCACCCTCTGCAGGAGGAGCTGTTCTGCCGGCTACAGATCAACAATGGCCTCCTCGATATTGCCAGGGTAATCATCTTGTGTGCTTATCCTATGGCCACTCCATTTGTTGAGCAGTCTGGTGCGATTGTTTCGTTGTTGGTCAGAAAGCAACCGCCTTGTGCTTAATCCTGTGCCAACTCCATTTGTTGAGCAGTCTGTGCGATTGTTCCCTTCTTGGTCAGAGAGTAGTCATCTTGTGGGCTTCTGTCTGATCCTATAACCCGCTTCAGAGCATTCTTGTGTGATTCTTCCTTTTGTGGTCAGCAAGTTCTTTGCTTTGCTAGAAATTATGTTCTGAACGTCTCCTCTGAAACTTGATCCTCTTGACTTTTTTTTTTGGGTGCATGTTATTATTGTATCAGGAAGACGTAGGTTTTTCTATCGAAGTTTTGAGCTTTCAGAGCTTTGCAAGAATCCTCTTCTTTAGTATCTTCACAGCTGAAAGTCTGTTAGCTTCTTGTAACAATCAGAACGGCAGATTTCTGGTTGGAAGTGATCATCTGGAAAAGCTGATGCTTCTGGGAAAAGTGGCTATCAGTTTGTGATGCTTCAACTGCCTCCGCCATGTGAAATCCTCTTCTTTTCATTTTGTATAAGTCTAAGTTTAGGTCATGATTTGTTTCATACCAAAGTCCACCCTCATGCTTCATCGTCATCATCATCTTCCACCAAATCCCGGCTAATTGTGGCCGGGGACTGTGATTTTGTTCTGCCATTCCACTCTGTTATATACAAATTTACGTCCCCATGATCACATATAGCCGAATGTTTTTGTATCATGATGAGGAGCAATTAATCTAGATGTGCTTCATCAACAGTCCAGGTGAATATAACTCCTTATGCAGGTAGAAGTGATAAGTTGTTTTACCATATTCTATGTTTGTATGAATCGGACTTCCAGGTGCTTTCCACCTTCAAAAGAAAAGTTGTGCATGATTTGGGGCTTAATCGTCAGTTGTTTTTACCTGACGAAAGAACCATGATTGGATTTGAATCCGGTTATTTGTGTACATCACAACGACGTGGATGCTGTCAACATCTGCATGGTAGTTCTATTTAGTTCGATAGTTTTGGTATTTGTTGCTTATGGATGGAAGTATTTCTTTTAGCTGTCTTTCAAGAAGAACTAATGCACATATTGTCTTTTAATTCCATGTTGAGTTTTCTGGTTTTGGATTCTTATTGTGTTCCTTGTCTTTCTAAATAGAGCAATATGCTGCAGACCACGACCGTAACTGATTATGACTTGGGTGGAGATGGGGATCTCTTCAAAGCACCTGAACCCATCATGGAAGATCCACTAACAGAGTTTGATCCCGTGGCAGCTGCCATTTCAATGATCTCCAATGGAGATGATGTCATTGCAGCAGAAGCGATCAAGGGTGCAGACATTGATTCGATCCAGAGTGAACAGCCATTGAGTGAGGTTTTCTATGAATGCAAGAAGGACCTGCTGGCAAAATCTGTAATTGAGGATACATGTTCAGAGCTATCGGATGTGAAGATTCCTGCCCTGCAGATTGAGGAAGTCAAGATTCCTGCCCTACAGATTGAGGAACCGAAAGCACTGCAAAATAACAGGGCAGTTGAAGATGGACCACTGCAGAAGAGTGTTAGCTCTGGTTGTCTAACATCTCTGGCCTGGAGTAATAATAGTTCCATGAGGCCTAATTTCCTTGATTTTCAAGGAATGGATCTAGGAGCTGTATTTGGAATGAGGAGAGCATTCAGTGAAGGAGATATTAAGGTTAGAACTAAATTCTTATTGTGGCTTCTTATAAAACTCTTCTATTTTCTCTTCTTTTTGTTTTTGTCCTTATACTTCACTGGGATTTTTTTTTTTGATGGATTTCTTCAGCAAAGAATGAACTTAAGAATCATGTACTTGTGTTTGCAATTAAGACGTTGAAGTTACTCCGATAGCAGTGATGTTTTTGCAGTAAATGCCGCAACAAAGCGATGGCACTGGAGTGATGTTTGTCGTCCATGTTACCACAGATCAACATAGACATCTCACAGTGTGCATTTTGAGAATTTTGGATGATTAATCAGGGTGCATAGATTTTATAAATTTGTCTCGGTGAAGTTTGATGGGGGGGGTCAAAAGGATGTTGAACACTCAAAAAGAGAATATCTATTTCCAAAACAATTGTTGTTAGACAAATACAGAATCCAATTCTTGTTAATTGTGCTCAGAATGAGTGCTCACTTTGGATGTCTTCAAGATGTCCACTTACCACAGACACCTCCTTTATATTGTGATTGGAGCATTTACTTTCTTAGATTTTTGGAGGCTAAACTCGATCCTTTTTGCCCGGTCTCCAGAAATATGCATGATCTTGTCGTAGGTTGTTTTAGGCATGTGAGCTTCCAAGGGGAGGAAAGGGGATCGGTGCGGGTGAAAGAAAGAAAAGTATCAAGGTCCTTGTCTTCGAGAAAAGGAAAAGAGATATCATACATTCAGAGAATCTTGTTTGCACAATACAATTGTCTATTCTGAGCTTTGAGAAACTGATGGTTTATTTCAGTGGACTCCAGTGTGGACTAGTCCTTGTTTGCAGACATAATACCTGCAAACTTTCTTTAGATGCAATGTGATGTCAACAGAATGCAAAGGTAATTAATTTTTAAATTCTTTTGTGACAGACTCTTGGAAATGGTGGCATGAACCATGTTAACACAAGCATTGCGCGCCCTTCTTTTGAGAGATTGTCCACCATTGGCGACCACAAGATGGAAGAACGAAGGCAAAAGCTTTCCAGGTATAGGAAGAAGAAGAGCGAGAGGAATTTTGGCAGAAAGATCAAGGTAATTAACGACTATCATCTTTACTTGACCACCATCTGATTGAGAAAAAGATTTTCACTTGTTAGCTTGATGAAACTAGCTATAACAGGATCAAGAGTGTTGTGTTTACACCTCTCCTTTCTGGAGAAAAGAGTATTTTCCATTTAACAGCAATAATTAAACACTAGGAGGAAAGGAGGAGGGTGAAATAGAGAGATTACCGCATTTCATTAAGAAGACGGCTGCTAAAATAACTGTGAAAACACCGCATCAAACTTTGGGAATGGTTTTCCAACTCGTACTAATGTCTTGCAAATGTGAACTTCCACCGAGCTTATTCTAGATTGTCTGTTAAAACCCTGCCCTGTTGCCCATGCAGTATGCTTGCAGGAAGGCGTTAGCAGACAGCCAACCAAGGGTGAGGGGAAGGTTTGCAAAGACTGAAGACTGCGACATGGCAAAACCGTCTAAGTAGGGGCATGCTGATCTGCTGCTGGAAACTAGTAGGCCCATCGACGGAGATGGCAGCTGGACCTGTTCAACGTCCACTGATCGACCGTACGCTGCCATGTTTCTCTCAATCGATGTAATGATCTCCTCTGCCGTGCCTATCCCATAATTGATGTGATAATGTTCTTAGGATCCTAGTTCTGTAAAAAAAGGTCTGAATGAAATAAAACCAGAGCAGCTCGGGCGCTCATTGCTTTTCTCTTCTTCAGCATGCTTTTTCTTTGATAAACCGGGAGAGTCCCTAATTGACCTTGTCATGGTAGGTATATCAGTGTGTGTGTGTGCGCGTGCTCCACTCGGAGGATTTGATGGCGCAAAACATCAAACACCTGCACTGCTGGGACTCGAAAAAATCCCGTTTGCTCCTTCACACCTAGAACCCATGTCCTATTATTCCTCTCTCTAAAATGCCCTGTAATTTTACTTTTCAGAAATATACAAGTCTTCGTAGCCTAAACAGCTTCTTCCTTCCAAGTTCCAACAGCTTCGAAGGAAACGCCGCTCGGCTTTGACAACAACGCCCCCCCCCCCCCCCCCCACAAAAAAAAAAAAAAAAAAAATCAAGTCTCTTGGCATCCATAGACGTCATTAAAATCTCAAACCACCTCGAGTAAAGTAGTAACTTTCTTTTTTTAAAAAAATTACTTCTTTAAAAAAAATAAAGAAACCATCACCACTGCCTTAACTAAGCTCATAAATGTCAGTTGACAAACTTTTATCTTTTCGGATAGCCGAAGTAAGAAAAGGACCGCCGCCGACCTAAAAAAACAAAAAAAAAAAAGAAGACGATCGGACGAGGGACCTTTCATCAATAAACACGCTACAAAACCCGACGGATGACCCATTCGTTCACCCTCCCCACCGAGGAGGACGGTTCTGATTCTGGTTATGTGGTAAAAAGAACCACCGGCAGCACTTCCTACTGAACCAAATGTTTACGTCCAACTTCGTACCATTCAAAATTTAAACCAATTGGGCTGCTGAGAGAAACACAAAAAGGGAGTGAAATCCGGGAGTCCCGACTTTGCAGAACTCACTTCGAGGAGAACCGTTTCCTTTTTTCCGCTGATGACTAAGCAAGGAGAAGATTTACTTGGGGCTCATTTGATGAGATTTTGTTGAGTGCAACTTTTGACCTCAAATGTCCCAAACCTAAAAATCAATATAAATGACAACACATCACATTAAATTTTTTTTTTTCAAAAATCAACTTTTAAATTTTAGAGAGAAAAAAATTCACTTCTCAATAGCCCAACGAAACTCCTCTAGAGGAGCTTCTATGAAAATAATATGCAAAAATAAAGAAGATGAGAATATTGACTTCCATAATCTTATTGTTTTATTTTTTTGTTCTTCACAATAACTTGATATCCATAAAATGTTTAACAACAATCGGACAAGTAGGTAATGTTGGGGTGAACAAAAAAAGTAAGACATGACCCGATGAATTGTGTGAAATAAGTAAATTTATCCAGGTGGGTTGATGCATTCTTTGATTCATCAGAGGAAAAAAAACCAAAACCCATACTCATTCCCAGACGCAGCCTTGACTCAAAACTCAAAAAAAGTTAACTCTCCACTGGTTTTAATCATGCTTTTCCTTTCATCAGGGTGCACCACCAAATGCCAATCAACTTCAGAGATGCACTACCAAATGCAAATCAACTCAAAACGACACATCCAATACAAAAGCAACACAATAGCTTGTACACATCCCATTAAGCACCTGAATGCGTGGCAATGTTGCACGTATTCGGTCTGTTAGAGCTCGAGGAATATACCAATACAACACAGTTGGACTGCTAACCAGCCTTGTCAGTAAACAAAACAGGATTATTGAGCACAGCCAGCCCTCTGCTGAAGGCAAATTAAGCAACATGACAGCGAGTGGCCCGACGGACCTTGCAGGAACATCATGCAGGGCGGAAGTTGATGCGCACGTTAAGAGAGACAATGGAACAATCTTCCGAGAAAAAAAAAACTTGTAATAAGAGAGGTATTTCAGGAGCAACTCGATCACTTGCTGCTCAAAAGTTGCCCAACCGCCGAAAACCACCAACAGGAGCACCAGTACCCCTACCTCGCTGCTGCTGTTGTTGCTGTTGCTGGCCTCGACGCCTCTGTGGATTCACACTGCTGCCGCCACGTACCATCTGCTGATTCATCACCCTCATCCTCCGTTGTTTCATGCTTGCGAAGCGAGCATCTAAAGTCTGAGGCCGCGGCTTCACTGCACCCTCCTGTATAGTAAATACAATAAAGGAAGATACCATCACCAATCACATCGTAACATGCAAAACCACGTAACCTTCTTCTCACAAGAATAATGAACAAACAACCACCACAGCAACCTCATGATAGCGTCTTCTTTAAACACATCCATAACTATACCTCATGAGAGATGGATCAGACCACAAATTGACGGATCCATTGCAAAAAGAAGGAATAGAAAGGAAGAAGCATGGTTGTCAAGACATCATCACAAGGCGCGATCAAGGCCATGGCTCACTGTCTTACTACTTAGATGACAAAACAAGCCGCATAAGGAAAACCTAATTTATATAATTAAAGACATTTCAAGAGTACTGTACATTTTCTATGTATAAATTCTATTATTTAATTAATAGAAAATTTGATATTCACACATCTTCATCATATCCCTATATTTTATAAAATAAAATAAATGACAAATAATAAAAAATTAATCACAAAATTTATAAAATTAAACTCACATTATGACCCTTTTTAGGAAAAGACAAACATCATCCCATGTCCTCCCTACACATCTTTCACACAAAACACTTGTGTTGGAGAGTGGAGCCTAACAGAAATTGCACAAAACACCAGTGTTGGAGAGTGGAACCTGAACTCTTCAATGTCCGTCATCGCACCGCCGCAGATTGACATGCGTGATCAGAGGCCCCACAGGAGTCAAAAAAGGCAGCGCCTCTTGCGAGAGTTTCAAGTTGGCGGAGCCCCCGAAAAAAAAATCTTAAGAGGTGATTTCAGGGAGGCAAATCTCAAATCAACGAGTGGATATCTTGTCAAGACAGCCTAAGCAGACTCAAGGTGACCTATGTGCACCAATGTGGCCAAGACAGGTGAGTGCTTTAATGAGCTGCTCGCCTAGGTGTCTAATCGCCTTAGTCACTGTGGACTGTCTTGTCACTAATGGGGGAAGGGGAGAGAAAATTCATCATTATATCAAACAGATGGTACCAAGTATCTACAGAGTACAAAATCACTTCTTATGAAGCTCAAGACCCCAGCATCAGCATCCCCATATATTGAAGTAAACAAATTGATCGAAATATATTGCCCAGAAAACCAGTTCACGTAAAGAGTTTGAAAGGGAACTTGAGATGCTATAATAGAAAGTTTTAAAAATATACATTTATAAAGAAATATCTTCTATTATTTTACAATATCGGTCATCACATTGTGCTTCCCTTCAAGCAAATCTTGTAACCTTTTCATCATTCAGGGTCCAGTACAGTTGTGCTGTTATTTTGTTGTAGTGCATTAACATGAAATACAGCAGGTATTACCTTCCCATTGGAAGCGGCTTCCACATGCCTCGGAACAGCTGGAGCTGCAACTCTGCACCAGGAAGCAATTCATTATTGATAAATAAACATGTTTTTATTCATCACCACAGATGCAATTACTTCCCATGATGAAGCGAGAATCCCTACAAGATTGATGGTTTTACACCTGTTTTCATCATCAAATAATTCAACTTAGGTTCAGCATGAACTTACCGGCTGCATGTGCTAACAATTCAAACCTTTCTAACAGTCTAAAGGACCAACTCACATAGGACGAGCAATAAATAAGATGGCATTCCATGATCCGTTCAAGCGTTTTGAATTTTTGAACGCCATTTTGAGAACATAACATCTAAAAGATGGTTCTTGTAACTCCAGAAAAAATCCACTCTGAGGGCAGCTTGCATGATCTTAATGTCATCTACGATCAAACAGAAGGCTCCAAAATGATCCTTTCAAAATAACTGTAAATTTCATACACTCTGATGAACCAAATGCTTCCTTGAAATACAGGACCCTTGAACCATTGAGGTGAAACTGTAATTGCTGCTAATTTTTAATGAACTGCACCTGTTTCTTAAGTACTGCAGATCCGATACTTTATTCCATCATGTTCTACACACATGGTAGATCAATGAAGCCCTTGAATCTTGGAACCAACGCAATGATCAAAAAACCATGGCTCAAACATTCCTCCTTTGCCTCTGTAACTTCCAGAAAGAGGACTTGAACGCAGCATGCTTTTAAACCTACAGACATGACTTAGCAACCGAAGCCACTTTTGGGTAATCAACTGCTCCACTCCACAATTAACAACTCAAACCAAAATTCAGAGTGAACTGGAGATTGTGATATGATAAATTGGATTAACAAAGTGAAAGGCAAACCATATAAAACCAACTCCCTAGGAAGTGCTAAATAAATTCCCTGAGACTTGTGGGGAAGATATGGTCTTATTTCCACTGCCCAAGGATGTCCATATATTCACATCCAAAAAAGGGACAGAGGTTGCTCTATTTATTAAACCTAAAGCCAGCGCAAAGAAACAGTATTATCAACTTCCGCAAGTACCAGGAATGCTTCATTTACAAAAGCTCAAAACCCAGGTAATGATAAAATGCTGCAGAACTTTCATCAGAGAGTAACACAGCCACTGTGGAGATAAAAAAGTAAATTTTCCTGCAAACTCCTCTGTGAAAAGACAGATGACAAGGACAATCCAATCGAGAGTCAGCATATAACACACTCTGTCTCCTAAACATCAAACCAGTTTTGGGTAGAGACTCGAGAACCAATACCGTAACATGAGAAAAGGAAATCCAACTGCTCTGCCTTTTAAAAATGTGTGCTCTGCATGGCAGGGAATAAAATGGATCGAGGACATTGGATTTTTGAGCTCCTTAAGCTATTTATTCCCATCTCCAGTGGCATCCAAACACATCTCTGATGAAGTAGCAGACTGCAAGCATATGCATCAGAAGAGCTGGTCTACATGCTAAAATATGATTACCTTGGGCTACATCCACGACAATTCAGCTCAGAATAAAGCCAAATGATGTGTTCTAGCCTCCAAAACAACCAGACCAACCAAAACAAAGCAGAAAGGTTCATCCTGTACCCAAGTCGCATAACAGTGGTGTAGAGAAGTGACAGCTTTTTAAAAGAGCATGTCCACAGTGAAATGTCAATCTCTTTACTTCTTTTCAAGGGATTCCAGGATCATCCTGTATGCATGTGGGCTTGCCATTCTAGTGTAGAGAAGGAAATCAAAACTTTATTAAGATCACATCCAGGATGAAATGATTATTCCAATCATAGCATTCAAAGGATTCAGAACTTGTTGCTTGATTGTCAAAACCAACCACACCATCCTTAACTTTCACACATTGAAACATAAGGAACAGTTGCCATAATTGAAAGGAGGGGACCATCATTTACCTAAAAAGAAATAAATGAGCTTTAGTAGACAGAAACCCCCAAAATGCAGAAACAGACAATATGAAACCACAGAACATACCTCGGCTTGTTCCAGTTAACCCTTCTATTGCGAATAGGAGCAACTACTGCTTTCCTGGCAACTTCAGTTGTCACTGGAAACTGATTTGCTCGAAAATTAGTTCTTCTCTGAGCAAGTACACCCTACAGGTTTAAACCTTACGTCATGAACCATAAAATAGAGGCAGACCAAAGTGATATTTGAAAAGAGATGTTTTAAATACCTGTCTGACAGATGATCTAGAATCCATAAATCTTTGAACTTTAGAGTTGTTTCTCTGGGCAGCAACAACTTTTTGGAACCCTTGGCTTTTATTCTACCAAAAGAACAACCATGAGTCGAACTAAATGGGAGCATAGTTCGGGGGGGGGGGGGGGGCAAGGACTCACTGAAACTCTTGGAGGTCTTCTCCCTTTCAGAGAATTCTTCTTGGACATTTTAATAATATCATCTGCACATGGCAAAAGGAGTACTTGTTACCACTCCGCAAAGTATCTAAGTTGCTATCACACACACACACATGGTCGGGGGGGGGGATACCTAGGCTCATGTCCACCTTCTTTTCAGTCAGTGCAATTGCTTCAGTTGTTAAAGGCTTTGCTGCCATCTGGAAATGAGAAAGAATAAAACAAAGATAGCATGAGAACAGAGTTACAACAGGTATTTAGGATGGGGAGGAGCGCACCACCACCATTAGAGCAACATACACACGGTATATAAATCTCAATATGAAATAAAAAGGTGGGCATGTGCAGAGAGGAATATAATAAGCTCACATATAAACCTACCGAGGAGAAGCACCTAGTCACTGACAATTGACCAAAATAAAAAACAACTGACACGTGTTCAAGGTAGAAGAACAAAAATATGCACAACTGAAAACATCCAACAGTATCATCCACCAAAATAGCTTCCAAACTAACGACTACTTGAGGCACAACATGCATATGTTTGAATTATACCAAATTTTGTCTCTTCCATCTCATGTTCGGGAAGTTTCAAATAAATAAAAACAACAAAGTTACAAATTTGTCAAGACCACATGGATAGCTATGACAAAGACAACTCTCCTGAAAAAGAGTAATACCTAACATTTTAAATTATAATATTTATCCCACCATAAACTAGCTATATGCATGATAGGTCATGCAGCACGCAGGGAGGTATATAAGAATGCACTAGGACGAAGAAGATTGATTGCAGCAATAATTATGTCTCCACTTTTTCAAAGTGTCACTGGTATACTACCCTCCATACTCCACATTGAAACTCGCAAAAAGGAATCTTAGCAAACTTTAGCCATTCAAAACCTTGCTTCTAAACCTAAATCTAAAAGTCAACTGGGCAGTACTTTCAATTTTCAAACAGCATCAGCCTACAAGAAATACCTAATTTACCAAACTAAGCAAGCTAGGAAAACTAGGTAAGACTGACAAATATCCAAGACTAGACACAACTCCTACAACTCGTATCTCCACTGGAATCGAACTGACTTCTGTTGCGCTTCTGAAAAAGAAACCTACAAAATTCTCGAGCAAACCGCCTTTTCCCCACCCAAATCAAAAACCAAGCAAGATCCCTGCAAAACTCCTGAATCATTCGAAAGCCTATAAACCGGTGACAACATCCTAAGCCGGAAACAGCACCGAGTAGAAACACCTCACGGGCATCGATTCTCGTCCCTATGCGCTTTCGGAAGAGACAAATAAATGCATCAAAAACCAACAAGTTTCTCGAAACCACACCGCCTTTTCCCCACCCCAAAAAAACCCACGAAAATCCCTTCAAATTTCTCGAATCACCGGAAACCCGTACCCCGACGACCAGGTCCAAAGCCAGAAAGAACACCGAGTAAAAACCTGATCCCGGCACGAAATCGAAACAAAACCCCCTCCCTCCAGATAACCGGGGGGGTGAGGTGCGGCACAGATCAGATCAACACTGGAAACGATTACAACAACGACAAGATGAAGCCCCAACTCACCGAATCGATGGAGGAGGCGACCGCGATAAACTCTTGCGCTAGGGTTTCAGCGGACGCGGCACGGCTGGAGGAAGAGCTCCTCTCTCTCTCTCTCTCTCTCTCTCTCTCTGTTGTTGATGGAGACCGTAGCAGCAGAAACAGAGCAACCCGCCCCGATCTGGAATTAGGGTTTTCGGCGGAGGAGGGGGAGGAAGAAAGAAGACGTCGAGGAGATGAGGCGGACAACCGAAAGGGTAACTGCGGAAGGAGATCCCTGAGTGGCCCCTGTCGACGAGGTATTTATTTATGTTTGCTTATTGACGAAGTTCCGAAGAGTAGGTCGGTCTGGACGGCGGCTGAGCTCCTAAACGAGGTGGCGTATTGAGCCTGACAAATAGAGTAATGCCACGTACCCAACACGGTTTCTCTGGGCAGAAATATATCAACTGGATTGAAGTGGAGTCCTGGAGTCCGCGTTGCCACGTAAGAACAGGGAAGGAGAGGGGGCGACCTCCCTCGACGGACTATAGAATTTTTGTGAAGAGAATACTCACTTCCCACGAAGGAGTGATGCACAAGAAATAAGTGTGCAGAATTTTTATTTTTTTGAAAAATATAAATTGAACTCTAAAATATTTTAATTTAGAGTGTACGATGCTTCGTTATTAAATTATTTAAAAAATAAAAAATAAATTAAATAAATAATATTAAAAATATTTTTAAAAAATGACTCATTTATTTTCATTTTTTAAAATAATTAAATAGTGACATATCTTACTCTCTAAATTAAATTATTATGAAACTCATTTAAAAATAAAAAATAAAAAAATTAAAGATATCGGACACTCAAAATATGCATCACACCCAATGTTATCAGAACTGAACTGGTGTCTGAATCGGTCAATGGGCTGGTTCGGTTTGAACCGGTTGGACCGTTCAATCGAACTGATTTGAACCGTAACATCATTATAATAATGATACATGGTCCGACCCGATTCTATAATCTAAGAAAATAAGAAATAAGATATAATGATCAAAATAAAAATATACATGTATAATTATTAGTCATGATTATATAATTATAAAAGTAAAAAAAAATAACAATAACATGGTTAAATAGATTGACTTTAAAATTTTGTAATATTTCATTGGCCTTCACTTTTCATAATTGACATCTATATTCCTTTAAATATTTAAACTTCAAATATATCTAAAATAAAATGATAAATAATAACAAATCAATAATAATAAGATAATTTTGTTTATACATAAATATCATTTTAAATATTTATTTATTTATTTATTTATTTAAAGAGTGAATCAGGTCGAATCGATTCAGATCGGTTCACTGGTCGAACCGCGGTTCGTCCGGTTCACCCGATTCTTTAACATTAGACCGGATCGACCTTAATCGGACTAATTCCTAGATCGATTCATGATCTTACCGATCCGATCGATCGATCCGATTCGACTAAGATAACACCGATCACATCTTCAAGCAAACTAGACTTGTGAATGTTAAAAACACTAACAATATTGACGAGTAATAATTACTCCATCGTCTGTCTTGGTCCGCTGCCAAATAATATAGTACATAATTTTTTTAAAAAATTAATTTTTTAGATGTAGGTCCCTACCTATCCTATACGTCGTTTGGATCGGACGGCTACAAAGATTTAGACCAAATAAAGATGAATCATGAGCCGACTGTTTTTGACTCATTAAAAGCATCGGATCTTTATTCTTAAAAATATTTTTAGCCATCTGATCTGTCATCTGACTTCACGAACATTTTTCTTTAAAAAAATTGTCTATGATTGATCTATTTGGCATTGAAGGGTTATAAGGAGTCAACGAAGAAGGGACAGTTTGTCACCGTGTTAATCATGTGTTAGGGTTCCTTTTAGCACAACTTTGTTTGGGGGTTTATAGACTGTTTAGTAGGGTTGTCAATAGACTGGGCTGGCCCGACAGATCCGCGGGCCTGGTTCGATTTCGGGTGAGATCGTAAGGTTTTTTTCAGTCCGCGAACTTTTAGTCGGGCCTAAAAGTCCGGCCCGATTAGACCCGCGGGTCGGGCTCGGGCTTTGAGTTCGGCCCGCGGGCCGACCTAACCCGTTCTTTTTTCTTATTCTCACTTCAAATTTTAAAAATTATTTAGTTAAAATTATGTTATTTTATTTAATTAAAAATTTTAAAACTCCCTTTTCATACAAATTATGTAATTAATATTAAAATTTTAATTAATTTAATAAGATTATAAATTTTATATTGTTAAATATATTAATTTTTAATTTTTAATTTTTATTTAAGTTGTCGGATCGAACCGGACCTTAGTCGGATTATATATTTTTTAAATAATGTCAGACCCGACCCGACATAGGTCGGGCTCGAGTCGAACTCGGACTTTAATCATCATAAATCGAACTTAAATCGGCCCAACTTAAGTCCGACCCGGCCCGGCCCTCGACAACCCTACTCTTTAGAATTGCAAGGAGTCAATTCAGAAGGGATAGTTTGTCCCCATATTAAATTCGATTTTATTTCGATGACAAGAGGTAGGTTCCGTAACTCACCTCTCTGGGCCGGATACACGGTCGAGGGTTAACCTATTTTTTAACCTAATTCCATCAAATTTAAAAAATATGAGTGTGTTTGAAAATCTTGAGTCCAATTGGATTGGGGGATATTATGAAAAAATTTCAAATCTCGTTCTTGTTCTCAGTATCTCTCTCTATCCACCATAATTGTGTCATTTAAAAATTAGACGAGATATTGACCCATTTAAAAAGATTATGATAATTTTAGATTTTCGAAGGTCATAACCCTCAACTCCGACTTTTCAAACACAGTCTTAAGTTAAACCCGAGATAATGCAGTGACAAATCCCAAGCAAAACGGGGGATCACGGTGGGCGCATCGTTTTAGGTTATTATCTACCGACTATTCCCCCGTAAGTTAAAACTCGGGGGAAGGAGTAATACTTTGTGCATTGAATCTGGGATATGAAGTCATGTCAAAATATAATTTTTACTCTTATTGACTAAAAAAAAAGTGAAATGACTATTTCTATGTAGAAAATGACATCTTTCATCATAATTTCATCTTTTCGTGCGTTAAAGACGAAACGCGTTCGACGTAAAAACACGTGACTAAAATATTATATAAGATTAAAATATTTTACATATGAATAAAATATTTTATTATAAGAATAAAATATGTTATTTAACTTTAGAAATAAATTAATAGAATATTTTTGTATAAAAAAATATTTTGTTAGAAGAACGAAACATTTGTTATAAGATAAAATACTATAAAAATAAAATATTTTTTATAAGAGCGAAACCTAATAAAATGTTTCAATTCTATATCAAATATTTTATTTCTATAATAAAATATTTTATTCGTATATTTTTTCGTCGAGTGCACCGTGTTTAATACGTAAAAATATGCACTTTACAGGTCTGACGCGGGACACCTTTTTCTATGCTGAAATAATCCTCTCACTCTTTTTTTGACCCAATGAGAATAAAAATTACAAATTAATTTGACTTTATGCGTCAAATTCGGTATTCAAAGTGTTACTCTGAACGTAAATTTCTTTACCAAAGAATGTCAGCGTGTTAATTAGGTTGGTTTTGGCGTGACATATTAGATTTTGATTTAATGATTAGACAAATTAAGATACTAAACATGAATTTGACACCTCTACCGACATCTGTGTGTCATACTTATTAGCATTCCCTCGCCACGATTTATTATTAGCCAACACCTTGGCTACGTTAGAAGGCATGGCAAGACAAGTATAAATATTTAAATTTAAGCTTATTTTTTTCTCACCGTTTGATTTGAAGATCTAATGGTAAAAATATGTTTGAGGGTACAGGTACTTTCAAAATGGATCTGTTCAATTTGACTGGTGTGATATACTAGTGTTCCTTTTACAGATCAAGAAATATTAGTTATGGTACCAGGTTTCAGTATTCCTCCTTTTGCCATGCTCAAAGAAGCCGCCCTATCTTTTTGATCAGGTGGTGTCTTTCAAATGTCTTGAAAAGAAGCCATCGCATCAAATGATTGGACGACTCCTGTGAATGTGGCAAAACATGTGGTCCAAGATGTGTGGCACACATAAGTATTTCTCTTACAAATATTAATAGTTGAACCATAGAACTTCGCACTCTGGGTCCAACAGGTGCAGCATTCTGATCAGTCCAGAAAAAATCTTGGCAAACTATCAAACGGTTCATGCCCATAGGGATTGATATTTGTCGGCTTCAAGGCTTCAGGAAAGGTTTGCATCTTGAGGACAGATAGGGATATTGAAAAAGGAACAAAAGAACAAGTACCCGGAAACAAGAAAAATGGAGGGTAATAAACTGTTGACAGCTCATAATGAGAAAATGTTATCTTATCAAGAAAAGATAAAAAAGGCCCTAAATTTCAATTTTTCAATATGGGAACAGATGATGCTGCAGAAATAATTAACAAAGGGGAGCTACCTTATCAAATGAGAAAGATTACTCTGTTTGCATGAATTAGTTCCGATTATTACTCTACACCATCATATGCTGATCAAGCAACTGCTTAACCCGTCCCCCCAAATCTCAGAAGAAAAAAAAGTACCTGAGAACCTGCACCACAGCAAGAAAACAACCAACTTAACTACGACATCTGGAAGATGGGATGGCATTAAAGAAAAGAAAACTACAGCAACCTTGCAAAGAAGAAGAAAGAAGCAACAGAAGTTGACCTTAAGATGCAAAATAGAATCATTCAGGGATAGACCAAGAAGAATACCGACATGAAACCATAAGTTTCATGTCTATGATCAGGCCCTACATTCCCTCCATTCTCAAACGTAGAGAACGCCTGGAAGGGAAGACTCGTTGGGCCAGAACATAGCCTGTCATAATGCTGAACACTACATAAAAGCACATGCTTTCACACTCAGACGATTACAGTTACCGACATTCTGGTCTTGATTCTGCACAAGTGTGCTTTTATTTTTTGGGCGCATTCATTTAATGTGTCAATTAATGTCATTGTGAAGGTTGAACTTAAAACATTTATCAGGTTCATTGTTCTAAAAGTGATCACAAAACTTAACCAAAATCAGCAGTATTAATCAAGAAACATAGTAATAATTTTACCTCCACAAAAATGTCACTAACTTATCGTCGTTTTGTTTTCCTTACATCAAAAGCCATTTTATTTTTCCCTCATGATTGCTCAGTGCATACACCTATTACAGGAAGGAGACATGTATGTATGTGCGTGCGTGCGTGTGTGTGTGTGTGTGTGTGTGTGTGTGTGTGTGTGTGTGTGTGTGTGTATACATATATATATATGCTTCATCACACCAATGATTAATAAAGCAAGTATCATCTATTGACGCATGTCAACTGCAATTTCCAGGTCAGTGAGAGGACCACTCTCCTTGTCAGTCTCTCAAGTAGTTAGATATGCCATAGCAACCTTGCACTAAGGATTCAAGGATTGATTGGCTTAATCTAGGTACCGTAAGATAAACAGTTGACAAATAAAGCTGCAATCACTGGAGCTTCAACATCAAAACTAGATACTGCCTACAAAGACTACTATCACCCAAGTCTGGTTGTTCTGTTCTCCATACAAATTCCCACAATTATCCAAGATAAATCAGCTAATCTCACCAATGTTTCCGATAATGAATGCAAGATTTCAGCTGTTAGGTCATGGAACTAAAGTGTTTGCTTGTGCAGCACAATGTACTGTAGTATGACAGCACAAGTAAAACAAGGTTACATACCTGTGCTTTTTCAGCTGCCTAGGTCAAATCAAGGAATGGACCCTCTTCATATGCAATCATGCCTGCCAAAAAATACTTGTCTTTTAAACTGAGTATATGCGAATGCTGGAAGCCATGTATTAGTTTCCATCTTCTCCTAGCAAAAAATGGACCATCTGAAACTTTACGGCACGATGACTTGTGACAAAATTAACTGTCCTTTCTCTGTTTGAAGAAATGCTGGTGAGTTTTGGAACACCGCTTCCACTAGCCACCCTGTGGCAGATAATCTTGAATAGCTCGCAAGACAATCTAAAGCTTTCAAAGTGACTGCTCATGCCAAACTAGCAGTACCCTCCTGATTTGAGGAAATGCTTGCCGTTTTTGGAACATCAGCTCCTCTAACCACCCTATGATAGATAACCTTGAATGACTTAGTACCAAACGGCTTGTTGAGCAAACTTATGGGCATTCTAAGAGTCTGTTTCCGACGACCTCTCCCTCTTAAGAAAATACTGAGGCTTCCTTCACCATCAAACTTTTTACTATTACTTTGCATATATGTGTCACCATTAGTATCTTGGGTTTTTCCAAGACCAATATCACACTTCACTTCAGGTCGATCACTTCCATTGGCCCTGGATTCTGCATTTTCAGATTTCTTCTCTGACCAATTTTCAGTTGCACTGGCACTATTTATAACATCTGTTACTACCTTAATTTCTTCTTTTTGAATTTCTTCTCCATCCTTGGGCACTGCTAGAGTAGTCGAGGTCAAGTTTTCAACATTGCTTGCTTGCATGTTCGGTTCTATCATAGATTCAGTGATTGGAGACATGACTGGTGGTATAACTGGGAACTCCATTGGATGACAGGTTGGCCATATAGTTCCAGGCACAAATTCTGAGACATTTGGGCCCATATTGCACTGCCATGCAAAATGGTTAGGGTGAAATATGTGCGTATTGATGGGAAACATAGTATTTGGTACTGCTTGAGCCTGAGAATAAGGAGGATAAGCAAAAGGCATGGGGTGTAGAACACCAGGTGGCCGGGGAGATGTGGGATAAGGATGGTGAGGTGATGTGCACATGGGAGATGGTGGGGACAAGACAGATGCAGGAGTAGGATGATGCTGAATAGCAACAGGCCAAGGTGCAACAGCGGGAATAGGACTGCTAATGGGAAGTCTAATGTTCTGGGACACATGTCCTCGCATAATTGCAGCAGATGGGTTAAAGGGTGCTGCTGAGGCAGACAACTTCTTATTTGGGATTTCTCTCACATCACATGTGTTGGAAGGTGACTTTATTTTTGGACTGTCATTGCTGTTTGTTTCAAGAGTGTCAATCTTTTGACAGCCCTGTTCTTGCAAAATAGGAACCAAGTCATCCATGTGCTCACTTCTACCAAGTAAAGCTTCTTGAGAACACTCAGTATTAGGAGTACTAGTGTTCAACTGATCCTCATTTACAATGCTGTCAGGTGCATTATCAGAAGAGCCATTATAATCATTCTGGTTTCCTACTAATTCTCCCTGAACCTCATCAACCAGAGCAGCAGTCTCTGAGTTACATTCAGTGGAAATCTCTACAACTGGGGCCATGATGACATCAGAAGATGAAATGTTGGAGGTTTCTCCAACATTTTCACTCAATATCTCAACTTTATCTTGGCCTTCAACCACTTCATTTTCCTTATTTGAAGGGATAATAGTTTCATGAATGATGTTCTGGTCCTCTGATGTATTCCCTATGTCCTCTAGAGCAGACAGATCTTCTGCAAGGTTCTCAACCTTGACTGGTTTTGCTGATTCAGCTTCACCTTCTCCAGCCACCACTTCCACCGAGACATCTTTTGGCCTTTTGATGGGAATCTTTGCCACTGTGCCAGGAGGTGCAAGGGCCACATCCTTGTAAGATGGAGAATTTCCAAGACTGACAATAAAATGAGTCTTGGATGGATCAATAATATCATCTTGAGTATCCAACTGACTATTTGACATAGTTCGATCATACAAAGGTGATGCAAGAGATTCAAGTGCAGGATTTGCTTTCTCACCAACATTTCCAGGGTTATCAACTGTATCCATTACTTTATTTGTTGGAACATATTTGACTCTGTATGTAACAGATCTGATCATTTTACGTCCAAACTTACTGCCAGGTGAGGGGACCTTTATGTAGTTATTTTCTGCACGACCAGAAGATGCTGTTCTCTTTTTCAAGAAGTAATACCTGTTCTGATACGAATCCCTGGAGTTGTATTGACTTACATCAGTACTGACATCCTTTTCCTGGTAACCGTAGATTTTCCCAATATTTGTACGCCTGTGCCTCAGCCTCTGTGCAGCTGCACCATATGACTTTGGCCTTTGAGCTGGTTGCCATCCATCTTCTGCACCTGCACTCACTTCTGTTTGTAGTTCACCAATGTCAGGCTTGTCAGCCAATTGATCTGCAGCTGTTACTTCAGAAAGCTGTTGAGAAACTGTAGATTGGTCTAGCACTCCAGCTACACTTTCAGATTGAGAAACAGGGTAGCTAACTGGATTCTCCTCTGGATTATTATATTCAGGTTCATTCATTTCCTTCTCCTCCTCTGAAGTGGTCCCACTGGAATCTTTTGAGAGCGCATCAGAGCTCGTGGAATTCAGGTTTCTAGTAGACCTCCCTCTAGCCTGAAAGGATTAGTTATATCCAATTTTCAGTGGACAAAAAATGGAAGCAAATCATTATGGATATGAATAACAGGTCCCAAGAGGAAAAAGAAAAACATTTTGCTCAAACTTGAAGAGCAGATGGATGTTTCACAATTAAGACAAAAGAGCATGTGGATTTAGTACATGGCAGAGGAACACATCCAAAAGCATCAGTTGTGGGCCTAAATGCATTTGATTTTATTAGTGCTTTTCATATCCTGTTAACATGTTTTCGACTATCATACTAATGTTTGGATGTAGAAACAGGTACCATTCTCAGTCGACCTAGTCTGCTGACATCAGTACATGTTCTTCAAACATGTCATGGAAGACATTGCTTTCGCTAATATCCTGGTTTTCATTTTATTCAGATGGAATTTTCAACATATTGATATACAGTTTCTATCATGAAGTTGAAAATTCACAACAATGAAAAAATACATAAAACATTGAACACCTAACATAATGAAAGGATCCAATAAAATTCTTATAATTTTCAGCTTCTCTTTTATTCTATATTTGTATAGAAGGAAATGTGCAGCCTGCGTAAGTCCACATATTAATCTCTTCGAAGGTTTTCGGGTAGGCCAGTTAGGATGCTACAGCATTATCACCTTTTTGTGCCCTTACATAAGGGTTGGTCAAGAGTGCATGAGGAAACAAGAGAGAGTGCCTTCCAATATTTTATCCCCATTTTTTCGTGTTTGCATGAGCTAGTTGAATGAAAGTCACATGTTTTTCAAGGAGAAAAAAGCTCATATAGGACTATGTACATTTGGAGTCTTGTTTGCATTTCAATTGACCCTTTATACACACAAACAGTTGAAAAAACTGCAACATTTTAAAAAAGTAAAGTTACTTAAACATTTTTTTGAAAGTGTAAACTTAATTAATCACGCAATGGAAGCTTTCGTTTTCTGTCAATCAGTAACCATATAGTTGATGTTTTATTGAAAGACAATACAGGGTCAACCCAGTGGCCAATGGCTACACTGCAGCACAAACTTGATGAATCGAGGCAATGATTATAATGTCAGGGAGTTCATGAAGTGATACATTGATTCTCAGGAGTTTTAAAAGACATGTTTGGAAAGTACTCGACCTTTGTAGCCATATTTCTCCTTTTGGCTGCCTCAATATCTCTTCCCTTAGAATCTTGACTAGGATTTATGTAATCAAGTAGATCTGACACACTGCAGGGTTGAACAATATTTAACAAATTCAGTTAGTATAAAGTTGTAATCTAAAAACATCACTTGAAGGTGGCATTAAATCCAGAAAATGTGATAGTCAGTAAATTGCCTGCTGACAGACATTTTTATGTGAATTGTTCACAAGCATGTGAGGCATTGGTCAAAGATAAGGATTATGGCTTTGCATTACTTCTCTGATTTGGAAAAAAGATTCAATAATAACAATATACCTCAGATGACCCTTGCTTGCAATGGATGCATCAGGTTTTCGAGTACCATTCCGCGCTGCTTCTTGCTGCTCTATAGCCTTGGACTCAAAATACTCAAGCCAAGCGGCAGCATCCTACAAAGTTTAATGAAAAACAACATTCTTGAGAACACTGCATGGATCTGTAAGAAATGTACTATGAAATCAGTTGAGAACTTGAAGTACCTGAGTCCTTAAGTCATCTGGACCTAGCTTGGCACGAAGAATTCGTAAAGTTGTCTGTTCATGCTGAACACTTAGAGTGTATGCTTCCATTAATGATAGTGCAATGGCTATTGCATGATAACTTGCAGCAGTCTGGGTCATTCATTAACAAGAACAGTTAGGTTAAGAAGTGCCAGGTAAAAATTTTAATAGGCAAAACTTCAAATGAAAACACTAGTACTAAGTTAAAATGGTTAGACTGCTGACAAAAAGCAGCAAACTCGACTCTTTTTTTCCCCTTTTTTGATGGTATAGGCTGAGATGCTGTTGGCATTACTATTCAAAACTGCAGCTCTGGTGTCAGATGCTAAAAGTTGCAACACTAAACCATCAGTACAAAACAATCAGCCATGTTAGCACATGAATCATCTTCAACCTGGGTGCACAGCTGCCAAGTCAAAACCATTTCAATGGTATGCTTAATGCTTGGGATTCAGATCATTGAAAGCAAGCTTCCCAGTCTAGAAAGCCTCAAAGCACTTGAGCATTTAAAGATCCTTGGTTTATCATCACATTTCTATCTGTGAGAGGCTATTTTATCTAATTACAGAGGGAGAAGCTTCATGATCTTCCTGCTTATTCTACTGGACATAGTATGGGATTGACTACCATCTAGAAAAGCCATATGTCATATATTATTACAAGGCTCTGTTCAAGTGTTCACCTATGACCAAGATCATTGCATGGAATTATCTCCAAGGAAGTGCCTAGATTAGAAGCCATGCATTGAAACCTCAACAAGTCAACATGACAGTAAATATGCTATTTCTGCCAACTGTCATGCCAAATCTATGAATCATTCACCTAGGTGGTAACCTCACCCAGCTGTAAAAAACTATCTTTATCCTCTCCTCCATCTAGATTCTGATTTTTTTTCTCACATGTAGAAGTGAATAAAGACCATGTATTTTTCCATTAGTGATTCACTGCACAGGCACATTATCCTAGCTCCAAGATCTTCAGTATATGGATCCAATATAGCAAATTCCTTGGTTTCAAAGGTTTTTACTTCTATCACAATTGTTTTGTTAACATGCAAACATGGTGTGTGACAATTGGAATCCTTCAAAACAAGGGCACCACTGCCAACAAAATTCAGATAGCAAAATGCCAATATCCATTCAGTCTTCTGCTTTCAACAGCATAAGTCTGCTGGCAAAGATTATGACTGGACAATGAGCAGGAATGAATGTACCAATTACTTCATAAAACCTTCCAAAAACACAATCACTGCATAACTGAAACACACTAGAACATTGGAAGCTCACCTTCCCAATGGATTAGGGAAAATGTTGACAGAGCATATAGCCTTTGAGTCCAATTGTCCAAATGCTGGAGAATGATTTAGTGATAAGGTTGAGAACAGCATATTAGCTGCATAATCTCAACTCTCTTAAGTTTCTATTGGAATTTTGACAGTAAGGAGCACATGTATTTTGGACAGGAACAGAAGCCTAATGCATAAATTGGTTAAACACTAGATAGACAGTGGTTCTCAGCCAATTCTGTGCTCACAGGAAAATCAAAACCCACCTGCCAGGTCAAAACCAGTGGATAATGGCCATGAAATGTAAAATTGCAGAGTGGATGAGTATTATTTCTTATGAACGTTTATTTAAAAATATCCTCCTTTTAAGAAAATCAACAAAAAGAAGTCACAAATATCTAACAGAATCGATATATTATATGTCATAGAAAAGTCACCCAGAAAATTACTTACATTAGTTGAGATTCCTAACACACACACAGAGGCGCACACAAGATCCCTCACAAGCACATAAAATCACTCACATTACTTGAGATATCTAACACACAAACACACACACAGACACAGACACACAATGTTGTTGAGGAATCACATCAGAAATGTAGTACAGACCGACTTTATACTCTAATTAACCACCACATGAAATTTTGTATATCCTGAAGATACAAAAAGGTTAATGAAGAAAGAAAACCTGAATGTGGTCAGGCCCAAGCAACTTCTGATTGCACTTTAGTGCTTTGTGAAGATATCTTAATGCCACATGAACATTTCCTAGGCCTTCCTCCATCATTGCCACATTGATGTAGGTAGCAGCTGTGTTTGGATGAGATGGACCGCAAGTAAGATGTAAAAGGTACAGTGCACGCTTTACATACCTGATTCGCAATGGAAGGTAGTTAAGAACAATGGAGGCTATACATTTGTAGCAAAAAAATTCAACATCATTCACTACTGTATATCACATGCAATTTGTTGAGTCTTGCAATGTGAGAAGCATTATTCTTCAGCACAAAATCCAAAGAGAGTTCAAAATATAGTAAGTATAACAAAAAAAGATTATGAGCCTAGAAGACAAAATATCAGGCACTAGCATGATAAACATCCAATTGTTCGTCATTTCTTGGTCTCTATGAAACTTTAATAAATAAAATATATGATGCATCTCCAACTTAACCTCAACCAGTGTCCTGTCTTTCATGCAGATGCTCACATCACTTCTAAAAGTTCAAGTTCATTTTGGCTGTTCTGAACATTAGTGGCTCCTTGCTTTGTCCTTCCAGAGGAAGCTTATCACATAGGTGCTCTGGTCAAATTTTATTAAAAACCAATCAGCAATAACAAACCCAGGCATCTTTACTTCACCAAAAATCATAATCAAAACTGCTATAGCCTACCTCCTCCTTCCTGCTTTATAACAGAATCAACATGTATAGAAACAATTGATCTGCATTTTTTTCAAATTATATTGCATTTGTACTTTTGTTGAAGCCAAAAATTTTGATGAAAAAAAAGCAGAGAAAAAATGACACAAAAAAGAGGCCGGCCACCCCCTCCCTCATATGGGGGGTTTGGACCGGTTAAACCCCCCAAATGGGGGGTTTGGACCAGTTAAAACCCCCATTTTGGGGTTTGGTCCATATAAACCCTCCATTGGGAAATTGGACCAGGTAAACTCCCCCATTCGGGGAGTTTGGACTGGATAAACCCCTCTTTCTTGGCATTTGATCCGGTTAAAACCCCAAATTGGGTACTTTGGACCGGTTAAACCCCAAAATAGGGTATTTGGTCCAGTTAAAGCCCCAAAGTGGAGTATTTGGACCAGTTAAACCCTCCATCCCATGGGTTTGGACCGGTTAAACCTCCTAGTGAGGCTTTTGGTCCGGTTAAAACCCCAATTGGGGCACTTGGTCTAGATAAACCTCTTTCTCTTGGCATTTGGTCCGGTAAAACCCCCCACTTGGGGGGTTTGGACCAAATAAACCCCCACTTGGCAGTTTGGTCTGGATAACCCCCCCCCCCAAATGGGGGGTTTGGACCGATCAAACCCCCAAATGGGGACTTTGCCCCGGTTAAGGCCCTAGACTGAGCACTTTGGACCGGTTAAACCCTAGATAGGGTAGTTTGGTCTGGTTAAAACCCCAATTGGGATATTTGGACTGGTTAAACCCCAGGTGGGGGACTTTGGCCCGGTTAAAACCCTAGGTAGGGTATTTTGCTGATTTGCTCTAGATAAACCCCTCATTCTTGGAGTTTGGTCTGAATAAAACCCTGGGTTGGCCCCTTTGGACCGGATAAAGAGTGTAACCGCACATAACTGCTCTTGGGCTCTATAAATACCCTAGTGGGACCCCCAGGCAAAACACACAGAGAGGAGAGATCGCGAGAGACAGAGCTCTAGAGATTCTCGTGCTTGCGCTTTTGAAGGCTTGTCCTTTGGAGGGCTTGTGCTTATGTTTGTGCTTGTGCTTTAAGTGCTCAGGGTGAGGGTATGTTATAAAATTGTCCCTCCTTAAGTCCGTACACATGTCCTTATGCGGTGATTAATGTAATCTCCTTGTAAATATTTTAGGAAAAATAATGTGATTATCTGAAACAATCAAGAATCCCACAAGCACCCCAACTTTTACAAAAAAAGGTCTGCATACATGCCCTTGTGGTTATGTCCCTTGTGCCACTCCTTGGAGAAGAATTATAAGAAATTTCCCGAGAGTCTCTAGTCGGCGTTGTCCCGACAGACGCATGAAGCTAGATCACAACCCATGAGAGCTCGAGAAAAAGAAGCAATCTCCCGAGAGTCTCTGGCCGACGCGCCTCCACCAATGAGGGACTTGCGCCTCATGTCAAAATTACATGAAAATCCTTGTCCAATCCAGATGGAACAAAAATACCCCTGATTTGGACAAACTACACAAATATCCTTAAACTTTTTTAGAAGTTGCAAACAAACCCCTACTCAATGGAAAATTGAAAATAAACCCAGAAAGGGTTCAAATTCTCAAATAAACCCAAAAAAGGGGTTCGTGATTGCAAATAAACCCAGAAAGGGTCCGCAATTGTAAATAAACTCAGACATAGTACAAAACCTCAAATAAACCCAAAAAGGGTTCACAAGTTGCAAAAATATCCTAGAAGGGTTAGAAACTACAGAAATACCCAGAAGGGGTCCAAAATTGTAGAAATACCCAAGAAGGGTCAAAATTGAAGATATACACAAAAGGGTCTGATCTCTATGAACCTCGAATCCAACAATTTGTTCTGGTGGTGAAATAAAAGCCAAATGTAAATCAAATGACCCGACTATATAATCGGGGTTTCATGTATTTTGTAAAAATGAATCCAAAGAATGTAATGTTTATTATTCTCTTGCATATGTGTATCTCTAATGGGTGATCTCTCTTTGATCAAATCTGTTAGATAAAACCCCCAATATCACAGCGGATATTGTAGAGGTCGAAAAAGGTACCTTTGATAGTTAATCAAGAGTATTCGGACTTTACGCCGATGTAAATAAACATCAATTGCGGTCGATGGGAAATGTCCCGTACCCGAACTCAAATCGTCTGATAAACTTAAATTCACGGAAACAATAATACACACACTACTTAAATAGCCACAAATGTGCATTTTCTTCAAAAATAAGATTTTTTCCGTTTAAACAACTTTAATGCCTTTTGTTGGTTTGTTTGAGCAGACTTATGATCATCCAAGTCATGTCTCATTAATCCAGGACTGGACAAGATTTGCGGCTTGGCGTACGTAAACTCCTACCCACCCTTTATCATGCTTACAAGCCCAGCTCACAACCTATGTTAAGAAACCACAGACATCAACATGAACTGAAACTCCAACCTTCCCACTTGATGGTAATGACTTGCCCCCTTAAGCTATAACTATAATTTCTGAGTCCAAGATTATCATGAAGTCAAAATTCTGGCAAAAACATTTCAAAGCATGCTAAGGTCTTCTCTGTTTCATTGCCCTAAATGCTGCATACCAGATGTTCAACAACCTGCACAAAATCTCACACATTTAACCTCCATCCAAGTCGATAATGATGTTATGCTTAAAACAAGCACAAAATATATGTTCCCTATATGAGTGTTTGCTTTTTCCCATCATTTTCCACCTGCAAGTGCATTTGCCCTCTACTTTCCTCTTTTATCCCTCATCATTTTTTCTCCTTTAATGTCTACCCCCTTTCAAACAAACTTATACTAGACAACTGATGAGATTGTCTACGTCACCTTTCTTGTTCAACAAAGAATAAAGATGAATGCAGAAACAAGTCATTTCAGAAAATAGAAATGGCAGCAAAAATTTGGAATTATCGGAATGTAACTAACTTCAGAGCCAATTCAGTGTGCTGAAGTCGATAGTAGAACACAGCAAGGTCCCCATAACTCTTCATAGTATCCGGATGGTCAAGTCCAAGCTCCCTTTCATTAATATCCAATGCCTTTTGTTGATATATTGTGGCCTGAAAATTTTTAATATATCAAAATCTTGGACATGATTACGCATTGATGTGCTAAACTGTCTCCAGTGTTTCCAAAAAGAAAGGACCATTCACTAAAACATGCAACATTGTAAAATTTAAGAATAATTATAGAAACCTTCAATCTAGAAACAGCTACTATCATCTGTGAAAAACTTGAGGGAAAGAAAACCAAAGAAGAAAACGAAAGTCCCGATATGTATAAGAAAATTTTCAAATGAGTATCATCCTGGAAGTGGAACATAACATAAGTGTGAATCAGCGATAGGAATTTAGCAATTTTACACCCTCATACAAAAGGCTAAAATACAAATCCCAGCCACTAAAAAAAGGAAAGTACATTAGCATTACCAGATTTATTCCATTTGGAGAGCAAATATAGGCTTCCCATACAACTTACAGGGTTATAACCCAGCAATACACTAACTCAAAGTTCATATGCAAGCAAAATATGCTTTCTTTATACATGGCAAGGCCTGAGTTCAACCCACTCAAATAGCTTAAAATGCCGAAAAAAGATAACCACTCAAAGAGCAACAATGTATCATGCAATAAGGACCTATATTGGAACTACTTTGGCCACTGTGTTTCAAGGCAAACTGAACCAGTAAGTAGGATGCTGTAAACATACACACTTTCATATTCATATGGTGATGAGTCAACAATCTTTTACTGTTTTTCCATTACATCCAGCTGAACGTGGACATGCAACCCCGATGTGTCAGGATGAATATTTCAAATTTAACTGTATATAAACTTTTTAAGTACTCTCCTTGGTCCTTGCCGGTATTTTTTTTTCTCCCAAACTCAACTTTATCAGAAAAACAATAGGCCAGCCAGCTTGAAGTTCATAACCAAAGGTTCTTTTTTTTTTTCACTTTATGGAGAGTTAGAGACATCTGTTCCTCATTTGACTGGTTAATCTTGATCCACAAATGGTTGAATATGAATCTATCATTCAGATATTGTTCACTTCATGTAAGTAACAGAGGACAAAAGAGAGCTGCACAGTTTCAAAACCTGGTTGAAGTCACCAGTATGGTAAAGAACAACAGCAAGGAGGCTGTAAGCTCCAGCTGTCATTCGATGGTAAGGGCCACATACAGCAATCAGTTTTGCCAGTGCCTGCATTAGGTTCAAAAAGTTAGCTTAGGCAAACAATGAGCAAATGTGACAAGAAAAACAGAACAAGACTTCACATCAGAAACCTTTGTTCCATAGCTGACAGCATCTTCTAGTTTTCCCTTATCAAGAGCTGTTTTTGATGACTCTAGAAGCTGTCGTCCATCAGCAGATGAGCATGCCACTTGCTGCAAAGAATTACAAAGCAGATACATGAGTCCTTGCACTTACTACCTTTGCTTCCAATGTAATGAATGTAGTTTATTATCATGCGTATTCATTGGGAATGCTTACTTTATGGACAGGGACCAGGCTGATGATATCTGCTCTGTGGAAGGGACTTGGGGAGCCCATATCAAAGTCCCTTGGTGCCAGCTCAATACCAACCTGAGGAGGAAAAGGCACATAAACAGGTTAGAATATAAACGGTGAATTTGCCACTTTAAGTACTTAAACTGCCATATGCACTTATATCACCTTATGACATAGTCCCCTTAATATAGCAAATTTTCTTATATCACGATAATGTACACTTGTAAGTTCCCATTCGTATCTTTTCTTCAAGAAGGTCGCAAGCCACCTCCAAACTATGGCATGTACTTTGCCTTTGCAGTTAGATTCTCCAAGTTCAGGAACCCCAAGCATCATGTTTAGCGTCGCAGCTATTAATACAGTCAAATCTCCTGTATCAGTGACAGCTGCAATCACAGAGCGGATGACATGCTTGAAGGCTCTCACTATCATCTCATGAATACAAAGTGACTGCACATGTGACAGCTTCTCCGAAAGTTTAACCTATTTAGCAACATTATGTGCGCATTGATTAGTTTATAACAGACAGGAACATGCATGCAAATTCTTTATCAAAGGTCTAGAATAAGGGCCATGAGGCAAATACTTACGACACGTCCCAGAGAACGCATCCGCAGGCCCCTAGTGTGCATGAAATCAGTAAGAGTTCGACCATCAACTGGGGAAAGCTCCAATGAACCAAAATCAGCGACCTGGAATCCATGGAAGAATACAAATCAACAAATATCAAAGAGAGGGAGTAACATTTTCTTTACTGAGTTTAAAACATACCAACTTCGGGAGGGCAACTTCATCATAGTATTTTCTGGCCATCTCGGTAAGTTCCTGCAAAGACTGTAAATAACAAGGAAAATCATTCTCACATTTCTTCAACACAGATTTTCATATACTTGGAACAAAAAAGATATGTAGAAGGTAAACACTATAACCCATATGCTACACATATTAAATAAATTATTGACTGGAAAAAGAAAATTAATGAGCATTCATGTTGACCAAGAACGAATAATGTAAAAGGAGCATTGCCTCTTCATCATCAACATCTATATTACCTCATAAAAATTGAGGAGGAATTAGAGTAAGTACCAAAGCAAAACCAGAAAACTAATACAAATGTCCTATGTCATAGCCCTGAGTTGTAATGAAGTCAGCCTGTCAAACTGATGCATAGGGGATTGGCACCTTGGGAAGGTTCTAGGCATTTGGATTACAGGTTATCATTTCAGAATGAAAACAGATACTGAATTATGTGGCATAATGTTTCCGGAGTTCTGGACTATGGAATGCAGAACAAGCATGAAGCTGCTTCCATGTGCGAAACTATCATACTTCTCTGGTTTCCATCATACCAGATCAGTTTTTGACAATCTCCAGTGATGTTTTCATTGTGATTATGGTTAAGAAAGAAAGGCGAATGGAGCTAAAGCATGTAATCAAAATGAAAATAGGTGAAAGACTACAAAAATACTCTTTGACTGACATCAAAACAAAGTTTCCAAACAACAGATCAAACATGCAGTCATGGCATTATTAAATGGAAGATCTGTGTATCATTTCTTCTCACTTCAAATAACAAAATCAACTACTGTTTAATGGATTGGTTACCTTCGGATGAAGTCCTGTCTCAGATTCTTTTAACCGTGCAAATGCTGCCTCAGATAACAACTTCTTAAGCTCCTGGTCATTTTCGGTGTCCTTGGCTTCCCCTGGAGGACCCCCAGCATGCAACTGAACATCTTGGGCCTCCCCAACAACATCTTGATCAAAGGACTTGTTAATAATGGATGGATCCTTCCTACCATCTGAATCCATTTTTTTCTTGGAATTTTTAAGGAACCTGAGGGTTTCCCAAGTCCCTCAACTTTTGATTCATTTTTAGTCTTCTCGGGATTTTGTTTCTCGTCTTTCTCACCAGTTTGTTTCTTCTCCTTGTCTGCACTTTTTTGATCTTGTAAATGTTGTATCCAGCAAGCTCCAAGTTCCCATCTCATGAAGGAGTCATGATCAACTTTCTCAGTCTCAAGCTCGGCTAGACTCTCATTCAACACTCTTTCTATGAATGTACGGGCTAAACTGACATCTTCATACTTTGAACTTTGTGAATGATTCAAGCCTCTGCTGTGCTCTGCTAGCCTTTTGTGAAGTAGCAGCCTCAAACTGAAACAATCAAACTTTGCTTGAGGAGCATGTACAAGGAATGCAGCAACTCTTAAAAGTATTCTAGTTATGAACTAGCAACAGTCAAAAAATAAAAGTTACAGTGGCAAGAACCTGTTGACATTCAATGCATTAGCTCCCCCTTCTGGCTGATCCTCAATGTCCACTCTTTGCTGCAATGGACCTGTCCTATTATTGTTCCTGTTTACCTTCACAACTGCAATATATCCGCAGTACCTTACGTTAATGACACCCAAGGTGGCAACATCCTGCATTTTGGTTCAAACCCCACATCATGATTATTAACAATTAGACTTTAATCAAATGTGTAGAATTTCAAGTATTTTATTCCGTTAGTTTAAATAGAAGAAAACCACAAGTTAAGGGGAACTTTACATGGGCCACGGTGTTTTCATCTGCGGTGATTCCCTTGAGCAAATTTCTCTCAATGAGATGGCTGGCATCGGTTCCCATTGTTCTAGCCCCATCAATCTTAGTATCCACCTTACAACTGGCATCGGAGGCATCTCTCAAGACAGTAACATTGATATCCCCTACTTGCTCATTGTGCAAAATGCCATCCTTCTCAGGCAATGTACTTCCCATAACATGATGTGTGGCTGCAACTGCTCTGAAGATAGCAACATCAACGAACAAACTGTGAAGGAGGAACACTTTCCGGTCGCGAATCTGTCTCTCTTCAGCTGTCTTGCAAGGCATTGATGTAAGAAATAGAAACTCATCAGACCAAGGTATCATGTCACTTTTGCCGTCTCTACCCCAACCACCTCCATTTCCTCCCCATGACTCATCTTCCATCGGAAGTGGAGGAAACGATGAAGGTGAACAAGCAGCAAAGGGAGGTACAAGCCATGTGTTTGCACGGAATCCATAAGGAAGATTTCCAAACTGCAGAGGTGTCATGAGTCACTATGATATAAGGCAGAGACTAGGAGTAGGAAAAAAAACTAAAGAGTGTGATTGTAAATGACAAGTGATTTAATGACCCAAAGGACTCCGTAGTTCCAAAACAATGCAAGGTATATGGTTCTGAGGAGCAAGATATTCTGGGAACAGCACATTCTTTCCCAACGTGGGATGACAAAAAAAGGCATTCATACGCAAATTAGACAGAGAAAGCTGCAAACAGTAGTCACATTCAAGAGACCCTGCAATTGCAAAATTAGTTTGATATACGAGTAGATTACAACTATAGCAACTTAGATGGAGAAAAGCATAAACTTCCTTATAAATTCAATTCCAGAATAAGGATGACACAAGAGAGAAAATGAACTAAGCATGCTAAAAAGAGAGATTAGGAACAAGGAGGAGATCAGATTAAATTATAGTGTACTGACCTTGTTGCGCTCTGAAAATGCCTTCATAAGATCCTCATAAGCCTAGAAACACAAACAAATTAAGGAGACTCAGCATATTTTATAACTTGATTTTACATCCTTAAATATCAATCATCTTACAACTAAATCACTTGATGAACCAATTTCAAAGAGTGAAAAGAAGAGACAGACCAGCATCCTCCAGAAAGGGAAAAATGCATCTAAGTATAGTATTAAAAAAATAATAAAAGGATGGCAACAGCTGTTCCTGAGTGCTGTCATACATGAAGCAGACAGCTCTGAAAGTAGTTGTGGGAACGTGAGCAGATGGAATGTGTTGCTCTGATAAGAAACACTTTCTCCATTATCCAAAAGAGAAACAATAAATATCTGTTTTGGCAACATGGTCCTGTGAAAATTCCAGATCAAATAAATATATATCAATTTTGCTATTTCAGTGCCCGATGCATTTGCCAAGCAATGAAGGATCAAACTAGAATCCAAAAGGAAAAAAAGGAAAGAAAGAAGAGAGGAATAACGAAAAGGAATCAATTCAATCACTTTGTCCAGCTTGTGGGTTCCATTGCCTTTCATTCCGTATGTCATCATCCTTAACTTGGCAATGGCTGTACTAGAAAAATCTTCTAACCACCTTTATGCAACATCAGACCCACCCTTACTTTCCCTATGTTCTTCAACTAAAGCAATTCTTGATCCAGGCTCAGTCCTCATATTTCTGAGGACTGAACCTGTTTAATTATTTCATCATCTGAAGCTGAAAATGCATATTTCTGAACAATTTCAACTTATTTGCTGTCACTACTGTCACGTAGACATTTATGGTCCTCCGTAATCTTTTCACATATGTCAAACCGCCTCAATTTCACCACCCCCACATGTTCAGTTTGTGGTTGCAATATCCTGCAGAATGTTTCTAGTACACCATTCTTGACCTTGTTAGTACACGTTTGACATTGGTAATCCCCTATAGATGGGCCTGCTCCCAGTCTGATGGCACTAGAAATGTAAACTATCCACTGTATCCACCATTCTTAAATTAACTTAATCAACACAAACTTTCCTATAGTATTTCAAACAAAGAAAAACAATACATGCGAACAGAGAGTGTGGTCCTGCATACATTGTCAAAGGCTCTACTGAGCCGCCTCAGCAGCTCCACGAGGCTATGGCGGAGTGATCGCTGCTTCCCCACGCTGTAGAAACCCTGCTTCCGAGATTCCACCGTCACCAATTTCCCATTGCAAAGCTTCACCTGCGAGCGTGTTGCCCAAAATGTCACACAAAACATTGATCAAATTCGTCAGTCGAGCCATATCACCAAAAGAAAGCGAGAGCCTACAGAAGAAAAGAAAAAGAAAAAGCACCTCGATGTAGAAGAGGTGATCATCCGATGGACCCTCGTCTTGCCGCAGGGGCTTCGCGGATCTCCTTGCAACTGCCAACACGAAACCAAATCAACACGGATTTCTACTCTTCGTCCTTTCCGTTTTCAAATGCGGGAGTCAGAGGGGGCCGTAGATCGTACGTACATTGGAGAGGAGGTGTGAGGTGGGAGAGGGAGAAGAAGTCGTAGAAGGAGCCGAGCTTGGGGCATGCGCCGCTCATCTCCGCCTCGACCTCCGCGGCGGCCACGGCCGCCGCGGACGCCTCATTGGACGGAGTCTGAGAGGCCAAGGGCGGCGGCGCTTCCGAACGGAATCTCTGAGCTCCGCCGCCGTCGGAGCTCCTTCCTTCCTTGCCGCCGCCGCCGGCCGCTGCCTCGGCCGGGGCCGCGGCATCCCTGGGGGCCGAAGCGCCGAAGCAGGAGGTGCAGGCGACGATGTCGAGCAGCCTCCTCACATGCGCCACCGCGCTCTCCTCGTCGTACTCCTCTGCGGACAAAACAGAGCCACCGGTGGTGAAGAAGACGAAGAGGCGGGGAATCGGGGATGTGACTCTTTACTTCAAACCCCCCTCAGGAATCAGGTCTACGCGAAAAAAATCCCAAATCTTTGTGCACGTGTAAAAACATCTTTAAAACCTCCTCTATTCTTTTAAATATCATTTCTACCCACTGTTTACGAACGGCGGCGTCGCAACGCACCTTCGACCAGGGTCAAGACGCAGGGCTTCAAGGCGGCCACGTCCACGGTGTCCTTCAGTCGTGGTCCACGAACCTGACGAATGGAAAGATGTCATTACACACGCGCACTAACGTTGTACGGAATAGGACCAGGTAATTGATCATTTTATAAATAGGATAAATATAAAATTATAAAATTAGTTTAAATATTTAAACATACATGTCACTGTACAAAGGTTCGGTGTCTCATAACTTTTAATGACTGAGTCGTGCCACTTAATCGGCTCACTTGATTCCGTCTCTCTCCTCATTAAATCCATCTTGTTCTAGAAATCAGATAATACAGCATAATTGTGAGGTTTTTAATTAACGTGACGTCCGAGAAAGTCGACACGTGGGTGAAACAACAAAAGAGGATATTTGAAATGACGTTTCTCGTGTCATCCACACGGATCGAATTTATTAGCAACACCGATACTAACTAGTGCTGCTCTCCCCCACGTAACCACTAACTGCCATCGCAGGGCCCTCCTCTCCTCCGTTTGTTTGGAGGATAAATTTCAACCTTATCCATCTTAAATGATCGGGATGCACGTACAAGATATTCCGTCTTGATTAAGATATATGAGCTCGTATCCGGGTTAAGAGAGGGATAGACTGTTCTACGGAAAAGATAAAATAAAAGGGGTTAAGAATTTTCACATTTTTAAAGAAATATCTCAAATTATCTTATCTCTCGATCAAAATAAAATGATCTACTTTTTAGAATACCCTACCCCCGATTAAACTTATCCCCTTAACCTAACCTCCAGACAAATGGGCCGGTATACAATAGGAGGCACATGAGGCGTGGGCTTGGTGCAACTTGAATAAAAGGATTGATACACGGAGACGTAGGAGCACTGGCCAAGACATCAACGAGGTTATCTGACATGTATTTATGAGCTTAGGTTATGAATCAGAGAAGTTGGTTAAAACCTAGGGCATTGGGGTAGGAATAAGGTGTGCTCGTATCACTCAGCCGTGACAACAACTACCCTTTATAAGATCGACGCTCTGATTGACTAAGTGATGATCAAAGTTACATCCGTTCATGCGTAACAAGTAAATGGATAAAAGTAAATGGATAAAAGTTAGGTTCAAATATCATTGGTTAAGAATCATTTATTCTTTCTCAAAATCTGGGTATTGAGTTAAGAGATTCTTTTTCTTCTAAATCAGTCCAACTCTTTATAGAATCTAATGTGAGACTAAAATCACTGACAACTCTAGGAGACAGTTTGATAAACGAGTGGATTAAGGTTGAGACGGGACAACTGGGGTTGACTTATTCAACCCCACAGGATCTAGCAGGGCAATCGGATTTTCCGATTATAAGTCTCGGTTAGTATGAGTTACTTTCTAGACTCTATCAAATCGAGATCGGCGTTACACCGACGGAACCGGCATGAGACCGATAAATACGTCACCTGCAAGTGGCATATTTGATTATCAAACTACCTCTAGTTGACTGATGGACTCACACTCCTTTCGGATATTCACACCATTCACCCGTAACAAAATTTTTTGTTATTTAATCTCACCCATCTAAATTTTCAATAAAAGATGATTTGTTTGACGTAAAATATCAATTAAAGTATTGTGTGTATATATATATATGCAACTACAACTTTGAAACTAACGTAAGTTATTGTTCTGTAATATAAACCCCAAAAAAATGGTTGTTAGGATTTTAGGTCTATTTTTTTCCCTTGTAAATTAGTATCTAATGCAGTGAGTTCAAAACTCAACATTGGGTATTTGGCAACCCAATAACTGAGGTCTTGGTCATGCCACCACCATCAAACTTAGTGGGTCTCTTCTTTACGTCTCTTAACATGAATTCAACCATTCAGAAAAAAACCTTACAAAAAGAGTGAATTCCACATTTTGAGATGACTTTCAATTTGAGACGCCCCATTTATTCTTTGTTCTACACAACTCGTGCAAACTCTCTGTCGTCCACCCAACTTGGTGGGGATTTCGCTCCCCGGATGGGAGAGTTGAACTAACAACGTCTTACCTCTACTTTGTCTCTACCTAATGTTAGAATACCAAAGCCCATGTCCATTATTGTACTATTCTTTTTGGCTCCGTTTTATCGGTGAATATTACTGACCAGGGCAACGTATTCGCCGGTCATTGGTCTTATTCGTCGGGGTGTCATGTTCACAATTTGGTGGAGTGTGAAATTAACATGTGGAAGAGTATTAAATGCTCTTGTTTTTGTTAGAGCAAGATCACCTTATCCGGGGTACTTACTCGACCGAAATGATGAATAAGTAGGCACGGGTTTTACATCAAATTGGTCATTTGGCCCTCTTCGTCATGTTCACAATTTGGTGAAAGTGTGGAACTAACATGTGGAAGAGCATTTAATGCTCTTATTTTTGCTGGAATAAGATCATCTTATTTGGGGTATTTATTCGACCGAAATGATGGACAGGCAATTAATCGGTAGGCATGGGTTTTATATCAAACAGATCTTTGGGACGAGTTTGATAACAAAGTAAGTTAGGGGCGGATGGTCTACGAGGAGTGGCTCATCTGATTCTTAATCTTAATCGGGGTCGGTTAATTCATTCCACCTATTTTTTTAAGAATGAGTTAATCAATTTTAACCTTATTTGACTCTGATTAAGAAAAAAATGTCAATAATAAATAATTCACTCGATCCGATTAATCTATCTTACCCGGACTTAACCCGTTATCAAACAGGGCTGGTGAATAACTATTTTGGTCAATAGACCTTTGTGGATACACGAGAGTCCCTCGCTCCACCACCAAAAAGATGGTCATCAACTTCTCGTCATTTTTTCTACATCTTATAAAATTAGAGGGGTCCTCGTGTGTACCAATGGTTTACACAATAATAACGGCGGCAACTACTTTAAAACTCCGTGATCTAATCTTTGATTTTTTATCCACACTATTAAATCTTCCTTATTATTAATAAATTATTTACATATTAAGAATCATAATAATTTTGATATTTATTTCTCAGGTGAATATAAAATGAACTGTTTAGATGTTGTAATTTATGACATCACTTGATATGTAATTTTTTAATTTTTAATTTGATTTTTTATTTGTAATTAAGTTTACGATACGAAAGAAAATTTGAAGGTGTGAATCAAAAATCAAAAATTGAATCATATGATTTTAAAATAAGTGACATTGTTCTTATTTTACCATCGTGGTAATAAAATCCAACAAAATTATGAACTCTTTAATGCATTATATTATGTCATGGTATAGAAAAGAAAAGGAAATGAAAAGATCAGGGAGAAGAGAGAGAGGGACGCACCTCATGGGAGAGGGAGTAGCTGGTGATGGCGCAGGTGACGGTGTTCTCACACAGCAGCCGCCGCACGTCGATGATCCTGTCCGTCGAAATTCCCTGCACCCAAATCACACACCGACCTGTCAGAAGAGGACAAGAAAAAAAGAGGTGCGATACCGCGATCCAATCCGGCGGACGGAGACTGCTCGCCGGAACCATTCGAAACAAGCCACGACCCCCATTTCGTACGCCCTTGGTCACGCCACACGTCAATTTTACGAACTTGACTTTTGGTTTTGTATGTTTTACTTCATATTCTCATAATTATTATATTAAGCATTATGCACCTAGAATTTAAATGAAATTGCTCCGACCAACTATTAACCGGATTAATACTTCAAAAAATAAAAAAGAAAATGTTATTTCTCTCTCTTCATCTTTTTTTCTTTCTTTTTTCTAGGAGTATAGTTGCTATTATATATCTAAGTTAAGCACTAGGCTAATTGTAATTAAATTAGGAGTTAACAGACATCTACAGTGGAGCAAGGAAGTAAAAGCACGGTGCATTTCCGAAATGATCGTGAGAAATAGGGCGAACAGAGAGATATTATGTCAAACAAGAGAGAGAGAGAGAGAGAGGGTACGGGCACCGAGGGGTGAGCTCACGAGCAGGGTCTTGCGACCCCAGCAGCGAGAGAGAGAGAGAGGGAGAGAGGGTACGGGCACCGAGGGGTCAGCTCACGAGCAAGGTCTTGCGACCCCAGCAGCTAGCCCAGCTTACCAATTTTAACAAGCCTTCGGCCAGGAGAGCATCAGGGTGATGCTAGCAGCACAGGAGAACCCATGTTGGGGGGGGGGAGAAGAGAGAGAGAGAGAGAGAGGTGTGAAGAACAGAGTGGAGCAGAAGGGAGTCCCATGTAATGTCACTCTCAAGCGCAATTGCCCCCAAGTTTAATTCATGGTGACATGGTTGTTCATACGACTATGAACCAAGAATTAAAACCTCCATGTGCCCCCAGAACCTGGCATCCTCCAGGACTCTCTTTGCAGTCCTCCCCCTCCTCACAGACTCACTTGACAAGGTTCTCTCGTCCTGTGACTGCAACTCCGGACCCTGGAACACTACATGTTCGAGGCATTCTTGGGTCCTCTCCCATCTACTACAACAATACAGTAAAAAGGAGACTGGAGAGTTGGGAAAAAGATGGGAGTTCAGACCTTTAAGACAACGTGAGTCTCGTCCGGCAGGTTCACGGTTATGTCCATCACCACGGGAAGAACTGCAGAGGAAAAAAGATGAGAAGAGACATGCATGTATAAACGCATACATAAGATATATATATATATACATGGTGGCCCCATAAGTGAATTCAAACCAGCAGGTGCCTGTCATAACATAAGGATAAAAAGAGAGAGAAGAAAAGAAAAGGAGTGGCTGTGATGGTTCTTGTAAGAGCAAGCAGTACTGAATTGCTCACCCTTCTCCTCCTTCTTCTTCTTCTCGCCCTTGGGCTTCCCCCGGCTGTTCCTCGGCGCCATTCTCGCCGGAGCACGTCCCACGACGAAGCCAAAGTATCACTGCATGGGCAGCAATTAATCCATGGAGGGCCCATATGCTAAAGCGTGACAGGCAGAGAACAAATCTAAAAAGCAACTCTCTTTTTCTCTCTCTCTCCATATATAAATATATATATATACACACACACATACATACACATATATATATATACACACCTCTTTCTACCATATTTAATGGCTCAGGTGATGTGAAAAATAGGATTTTGGGGCCAACCCAGGATTCCTTTCTGTGTTCTGAAGCACTTCCTGCTTGGAGAATACTCGGCAAGAATCTAAACCAGAATCCCGGATTGCCCACCAAACAGAAGAGAGAGAGAGGGAGAAGAAGAATGAGAAGAAGAAAAGAATTCGCCAGGTGGTGGGTGTGACTCATATGTATTAGAAAGAAGAAAAACTTCGACAAAGCATTTGAAACTGGTAATTAAGCTCGGCGTGCAAAGCTCGAAGCAGACGGGCCCGGCCGCTCACCGGAACGAGAGCTTGCAGCTCGGAGTGTGCCCAGCGGCGGGGCCTTTCCCCCCGGAACACCTGTTTCGCTTTCAGAGTGAGCTCACGCGAGGAGGTCGGACTCCGGGAGGGGAGAAGACGGTGAGGTCGTCGCCATTGCAGAGAGGTTGAGGCGAGAAAAGCAGAGGAGCAGGAGGGGATAGGGAGAGGAGGAGGAGGGGGGAGGAGGGGATAGGGAGAGGAGGACGCAACAAGGGAAGAGAGGGGGAGAGGAGGTGGGCGTGATAAGGAAGGAAGGGCGGAGATTTAGCAGTCAGATATGTCTGTATATATATTGGCATTTTATGACAGCGCCAGAGCCCACCCTGTTCACAGTAACACAAGTTAGAAATCCAAAACCTTCTACTTCTGTCCTTTGAAAATTTCTTTTTTTAGTGTTAATGTAAACCCTTTTTATATATAAAATATTGAAAATTTCATATTTATTTTTAAAATATCATAAATATTACTGTTATTAACCAAACAAAAATTTTAAAAATATAATTCAGTGACAAAAATGCCCCCAACACTCGTATCAACCCCAAATCTACTAACGGAGATCTTGAGAGTATTTTCGTCATTTAATGATATTTTAGAGACTTTTGGTTAAGGGATAATCATGGAATATTTGATATTTGATGATTAAAGATGATAATTTTGGTATTTTATATACGTGGGGGATATATATGAAATTAATCATTTTTTGTATGTAAAGATTACATTTATACTAGAATTCAGATTAAGCAATCAAATCATTATTAAGACTTTTTATTAAGATCAGATTAAGTAAGCTTTCTTATTATGCTCAGTTCAGTTGCACACTAAACTGATGTTTGATTTAGGCCACTGTTTTTCCTTAAATAAATAATTTTGATAACTAGCCTCTTATAAACCAATCATCTTTATTTGATCTCTTCCATATAAATCACATTCCTGACGTGTCAATAAAAAGAAATTAAGTCAACACTATTGTTGGTCGCTTAATTCAAACCTTACAGAAGCGGACAAACCGGAAACAGACGAGACCGTGTCCACCACACCCCACACGGTGGGCGTGCTGTCCCGTCGTCAGCCGTCCGATGTGAGCTCCCTGCAGGATCAGAGGCTGTGGACGGCGGAGGATTCATTCATGGGAGCCGTCCGATCAATGGCCCCTATGTGCGGTGGTCCCGCGGTGAGTTTTTGTCCGCTGCTTTCGCCAGGGCGGTGACCGAACCGAAGAACAAAAGTCAGATTTGGGGATTTCAAAAGGAAAGCTTTGCAGATTTTTAGTGAAATTGGAGAAGGGGCATTCTATTCTGAAATCTGAATAAAATATTAGAGATACTATATTTTTTAAAAAAAAAATCATGAAGGCCAATGCATCAGTTGAAAATATTTCTATCTTTCTCGTTGGGTCAATGAAAAGGAAAGTGAATCAGGTGTATGATAAATCTGACATTTTTGGTTTGGGGCAGTAATTGAAAGAAATGCAGATTTAAAGTTTAAAAAAAATCTTATACCCATTTTAGTTTGGAGTTATGGGTCAGATACGATCATTAAAATTGGAGTTGAGTTGAAAATTGCTATATTTCTCTCTATATCTCTCTAATCTTAAGGGCCCAAATTTTTGGGTCGTAGAGTTTGAGGATGAAATTCAAATGAACAAAGAAAGAAAATAGAGGATGCAAATAAGGTTTAAGGAACTGTTTGTATCGGTAGTATCGATCTTTTACCGGTATAATATGATACTGGTCAATATGATTACGTATTGAGATGAAAAAAGAGATTTTATATACATCGTACAGATAAAATAATTCAAAAAAAATCTCAACTTAGTTGGTTAGGTGATCTGTGTTAGAGTTCGAATCTGGGGAATGTCTTTGAGATTTTAAATTTTTTTTACTAAGAATGTTAAAAAGAAAAAAAAATTATGCGACCAATGCATTTCGAGTCGGTGAGTCCCCTCTTAAACATAATACCTCTAACTAATCCACCTATAAAACATTCTTAATATAAAATAAAATAAATAATATTTAAAATATATGAAAACGTACCGATCGTATATTATAGATCGGTCATACCGATCTACCGTTGGTACGGTCCGACACGAGACGAAATCTTAGATGCAAATATAGGAATAATAATCTAGTTAACATGATGGACGATGTGATATTTGATACTTCGATCAGAGCCGTCCAACCATGTCGCCATGACTTGGGAATCACCGATGAAAGGATTGTCAAATTCAAGAAGTTTTTAGTAGATTTCTCATGTTTATTTTAAAAAATAAATTTCTTATCTACATATACATGTTGTTATGAACATTACTATGTGCGATTTGAAGTTTTGAATGTATCAACTATAAAGTAGCTTCACTCATCGGATCAACATCAGAAAATTGAAATTTAAATAAAACATTGAATGGCGAGCCGTCCAAAGAGCTTAGTGTTAGTGCAAATGTAAATTTCTTTTTTAAAATCATGAGTATATAAAGAAAGGTTTTTTTTGCAAATATGACATTGCTAAATTTGAAATTATAAAAAAAATATTCTTGCATTTGCATTAATAAGGATACCATGTTTTTATCGAAATAGTGCAGATATGCCGTCGCAGTTAACGGTAAAGATTATGTTAAGATTCAAACATTCTCTTTATTTTGTAATGAAATGATTAAAATGTTCCTCCCAAATCTCAAATTTTTCACTAAAAAAGAGATGAGAGAGGACAGAGAGAGAAAGAGAGCCTCTAAGAGATGTCTCCCCCCTCCCCCAACCGGCAGCCTCATAAAGCTCTCCCCTTTCGGCAGCCTCACAGAGGCCTCCCCTCTCTCCCTTGTCTCCACCTCCACTAGTAGCCTCACACTGCCCCCCCCCCCCTCCGACAGCCTCATAAAGGCGTCTCAGCCTTCGACAGCCTCATAGGTTGCCTCACAGACTCCCCCTCTCGGCCCGCTCTTCCCCCCCTCCGGCAAGCTCACGCAGACCCCCCCTTCGGGCTGCCTCACAGACCTCCTCCCTCCTGACCCCGCTCTCCCCCTCCCCTCTAGCTGCCTCACATACCCCCCTCCCAACCCCACTTCCCCCCCCCCCTCCAGCAGGCTCACGCAGACACCCCCTCCCTACCCCGCTCTCCCCCCGCCTCGCAACCTCACGCAGATCGCCCCTCTGGCTACCTCACAGACCCCCCTCCTGGCCTTGCTCTCCCCCCTCCTCCGGCAAGCTCACGCAGACCACCCCTCCCAACCTCGCTCCCCCCCCTTCGGCAGCCTCATGCAATCCCCTCCCCCCCTAGCCTCACAGAGGCCCCCCACCCTCCCGGCCCTCCCTATGCCATCGTGGGCAAAGGCCCCTCTCATTAGGGATGAGAGAGAGGTGAGTCTTTTTGTTTTAAACGAGTAGTAGTATTTTTATCTTTTCTCACGTCAAGTTAAATTTAACCAGGGTAAAATTCACGGTTGGTGACAGTCAGTTACGGGGATGGTATATTTACACTATTTCAATAAAAGAAATGATACATCTGTTAATACAAATCTAAGAATTATTTTTTTACGTCTAAAGTTTAGCAATGATACATTTGCATAAACCTATAGCACCGCTTTGGAAATGAGTTTACCTGTGTTTAACCTGTGTTTAACCCTTTGCATATGTCGAAATGCGCTTTGAAAGGGAGCTGGGCATAACCCGGGGCTTCGCTGGGGTAACCTCGGCTTAAACCGGGGTTTCGAAACCCACCTCACGAGGTGGGTTCCGATTGTCCCGGCTTGCCTTTTCCTTTCCCGCCCCTGTCGCCCTGTCGCATGTCGCTTCGGCTCGCATGTCGCTTCGGGGCCTGCGAAGGTTGTCTTCCTTCCTTCGAAACCCTTCCTCCGGAGGCGGCGAACCCTCGTCTCAGGTCAGTCCGCGCTCCTCTCCCGTCCATCCTTCGTCGCCCTTCCTCGACCGTCCGGCCGATGACCACACCCTCTGCCGTGGTTCCCCGACGGAAGGCCTTCGTTCTCGCTCGGCTCTGCGCGCAGTGGTGCCTTCCGGTGGTCGTCTCTCTGACCCGCGAAGGTGGGCCAAATCTTACAGGCCAAGGCTGTAGCTGCGCTCCCTTCGCCTGGCCCAACGTACTTGATTTGCAGTCCGGATCTCTCTCGTTACTAAACAGTGAAATCTTCTTCCTCAAAACCCCATCCACGATCGCCCTTGCCCCTTTCTCACTGACTGTTGCTTCGTATTGATGATGCCTCCTCATTCTGTCTTAACCATATCTTGTTGATTTCCGGTGACGGTGGTGGTCGTCGTTCCTTCCTCGTTGTCCGCAACACGGTGGTGCTCGGACTACTGTGCCGGATCTGTCTCTGTTGTCGTTGCTATCAACGTTCACTGTGAACCCTAAGGTTTTTCTTCTCCATGTTCCCCCCAAAAATTGGTATATATTATTAATCCTAAATTTCATGTGTAGTCACGGAAGAAGATCATGCATCTGCCATGTGGGATATGTGTGTTATGTTCTTCTCATCGACATTTGTATTACCCTACTCTGCTTACATTTTCTAGGTAGATTTATATGTGGGCCTTTTTTTTTTACTGCTGTCTGGGCGTTGTATGTGGCCGTTAATTATTTTGTTACTGAAATTATATCTGCGTAGATTAATATAGGAAAGTGGTTTGAAGCATATTCAGTTCCGTGTGACAGGTTCGGATTTGGTTGAATGTGACTTCACGGGGACTCAATATATTGATAAGGAAGTCATATGTCAGCAGTCATATGAAGTTGCTCAAAATACGGCTATACATATATATACATAAAATCTGTGCCTCGTGAACTCATATGATAAGAAATAATATTCTTCTTTACTTGACATTTGTTTTGATAGTAAACTCAATCTTATACATTTCTAAATTTTCAATGTGTTATGTGGCTTTGCTACTGCTGGCTTTCATGACTAAATCTTATACTCAATCTTATGTAAGTTGCTCTGATCTGATGTGTCTTTTATGACTTACATGGTTCAAATCCGAGGTCAGTCATATCATATGACTTTTGAAAACACATATAACATCTCAGTCTCTTGCCTATATGTTTTGTTAATGTATGACCAATCACTCGTTTGCGTTGCAAGGTTTTATTTTCTTACCTTTTACTTCTCCTTAAATTGTCATTAGTATATAGTTCCATGCTTACGTTTTTTTATGTTATCTGTCTTCTATTTTCAGACTTGTCTACTTCCCCACAGAATTCAATGTATGTGACATTTATATTGTTTCCATGTCTTCCATGTCGGGTCTACTTGTTGGCAACTAACTTACTGTTGTTTGCTGTGTTTTTCCCGGTCACTCGTACGGTTCATATGCTAGGTGAGTCATCTCACATAACTCGTTGTAAACTTGTATAATATCCCTGTCTCTTATCAATGTGTCTCATTAATGTCTGATCAATTAGTCATTTGCATGTGAAGGTGTAATTTTCTCACCACCTACACTTATGACAAACATGCCATCTTTTCTTATATATTTCAACACATGTTTATGAAACCACTAACTTATATTTTGAGACATGTAGAAGCTACTTCCACATCTACAAGCAGGACAATTACTTGTTATTTTTTCAAAAAGAGTGAGAAAATTGTGTAATATCATGATAGTTGGCATTATCTCGAGTAGAGCTTCAACGCTTCACTACTATAGTATATTTTACTCTCATACGTTTTCTGATAAGTGATGTTTCTTTATTTTACTTGTACTTATTCACTTATACATATTTTCAGCATGCAAGTGACGTTATTTTCATTATCGACTTGCCTGCTTCAAATATTAATTTCTTGATAAAAGGCTGCTCATCTCATTACATCTTACATCTCGGACCTCTCGAGCATGTACCTCTGTGGATTGGCTACCACCATGTCTCTCATCGGTAATTAATAATCACCTTTACTAGGCCTTAGAGTTCCCGAGCACACTAGGGCCTTGAAAAATCTATGTCATAATCGGCATTAATCCCGTTTGTTTAGGTAAATTGTGAACATTGGAGATGGACCTGATCTTACTAAGATTACTTAGGGAGGAGTTGAAATGTGGAGAGTCATGGGATGTCGTGCGACAAACATTTCACATCTGAATTGGATTGAATTTTCCCACCTCTCATTTGAAGCATAGGCTTGGCTTCTACAAATCATTTTATGTAGTAGCCAATGCACTTGTGCACGATGGGGGTTTCAAATGGGATGAGGCTTTGAAGCAGATACAAGGCCCTGACATGCTATGGGATGCATACAATGAGGTGTGTGAAATGACCATCGAAGAATGCATAGAAAGAGACTTTTTCTAATTGTTTTGGCATGCGTTAATTGCAAACACATTATTTTTACAGTTTAATCCACTTGTCATTTGGTTTAAGGGGAGGACATTACAATTGTATTGGGAGATTATGCATTCTCTTCGTACGTGAGACAATCTCCACTTGTGAACAATTATGCAAGGCATCCATATTGTGCCTACATTAACTTTGCATGACTTACCTCCTTTTATGTGATGTACTAAGTATGATCTCGTGTATTATCTTCAACTTTTATAAGGAGACGATGTCTTCCTTATCTTTCTTGTAGACAGGCTCATGGCGGATAGCAAGGGGAAGCCCCGAGTTACAAACTTCACGACTCGGGAGGACAAAGTGCTGTTAAACCTCTTGATCGACCAATATCACAAGAACACATGCAACCAAGGCATATTCAAACAACATCTGTGGAATGACATCATAGGCCCCTTCAATGACATAACGAAAAAGGGTGTAGACAAAAATAATTTACAAAATAGATGGAAGAACCTCAAAAAATAATACCACACACTCGAACAATTGATCGCAAGGACAGGTTGGGGATGGAATGACGTTAAGAAAATGCATGTGCTGTCTGAAGAGGGTGCGTGGGCAGAGGCAATTGCGGTATGTAATTTATTCTTTCACCACACTCATTAAGTGTCGAACAAAGATCGTACGTATCCGTTACAAGGTACTTACATTGTCTTCTTGGTTCGTAGGCCAACTTTGAATACAAGAAACTCTTGGGAAAGCCATATGAGTTTAAAGATGAAATGGACATCATGTGCGGTAATACCATGTCTAGGGGATGCTTAGGAATTGGAACTATAATGGATAATGACTTATCACAAAGACGGTCATGGGGAGATGAAGAGTCACCTCGACAACAGATGGGTGAAGACGATTCAGATCGTCTCGGCTTAAGTGGCATGGGTCTTCATTATAATGCTTCCCCTGTCGACTTACAGTCTGACTTTAACCCTTTCTTCATGTCAGCTCCTGCGGGTTTCCAAGCTCGTATGAGCATTCAATCACAAGGCAGGGGGACTACTCCATCTTCAGTGGGAGGTTGCTGTAACGACCCGAGAATCCGGTTACCGGGAAGGCCCGATAACCCGAGACTCGTACCGCCACCCACGAGCCCGAAGACTCGGAAGGGTTAAAGGAATGGTGTGGATACTACACAAGTATCACAAATAATTATAGAAATGTACAGTTATGTTATTAAGCAGGAAATAAATTAACAGTTTACATGATACATGGTCCACAAGATAACAATAAAATAACAACAGCAGTAGTCCACAACTAGTACAGAGACAAGAAAGAAAAGTACAGCTACACGGGACATACCCCGGCTCTGACCTCTGGCACTAACGTTGGGCACCTGAACCACGCTAAGCCTCAGATGCGCTCCCCTGAGGCCGCGACTCACCTGAAACACGGTGAAAACAAGCAGGGAATGAGTCTCGGAACAAGACTCAGTAGGGATCACTCGAACTCTACCTCGCAAACGGAGAAACCACTACGCTAGCAGTAAGCGAGTACCTCAGAAAAGGAAGCCCTACAATCTACAAAACACCGCTCCCACGGCACGAAAATTGACACACGTGCCACGGTGAAACGACCGGAGCACCACGGTCAACACGACAAAACCCGAAGGTCGAAGTCGCAAGGACTGACAGTCTGACACTCCCGACTCGACAGGAGTACCTCCCACTAGAAGCACAGCCGGTAGCATCCCTTGACGTCTTACACCGCACTGCAGGTGAACTGCCTGACGTGGTAGTTACTACCAAAGGCACGAACACCGAACAAGTAATCACAAACGAGTGACTAGCTGGGGTCACGCCCGTCAGCGTGGGTCCAACCACCCCCAACCACGTGTGCACACACAGACCGTACGTCCTAGGTCTGGCCTCTAACTGGTTTTCCCCTGGAGCCGGACTCTGGCTACTGACGAGGGGCCCGACGAAAACCAGTCTAAAACCATCCTCATGGTAGCCTCTCCACCACTCCCTGGTGGGACCACACGCGTGTAAGTAGGCTACGACTAGTGGAGAGTCACTACAGAGTAGACTCTCAAGTCGACGGAAAACAACGTCCGCATCCGACGACGTACGGGGACCACCCCACGTACCAGCACCGTCGCACGGTGACCACGGTCGGAACAGAAACGGGGTTGCGAACCACCCGGGGCAACCCAGAGCCTGACGGTCTACCTTAGACGCGTCACAGGCTCCGACGGTCTAGGCAGGACCGTCACAATCACCTGACGGCCCAACGCAGGGGCGTCACACGCTCGGTGCAAAATAGGGTGTAACGCACCTACCATGGTGCGTTACTGTCTGTGACGCGCCTACCCTGGTGCGTCACAAGACAACAGAGAACAGTTGTGACGCGTGCCACTCGGTGCGTCACAGCGTGTAACAGACCAACTCTGGTGCGTCACAACGTGGGAATGCGTCTGCTCTAACGCACCCACATAGGGGCGTCACATGGCTGTGACGCGCCAAGTCAGGTGCGTCACATGCCTTGACCCCCAACGGTCAAAAACCAACGGTCGGCAGCCAACGGTCGAACGCCCCTGACGGTCCAACCTAGGTGCGTCACAACACCGTGGCGGTCTATCGTGGGACCGTCACAGCCCACAGACCCCACTTGGCTGCACTCAGGGCTGTAACACACCCATCTGGGCGCGTTACATAGTGTGACGGTCACTAGAAGGACCGTCACACCCGCCCGAGGGTGAAACGACGGGAAACGCCCAAAAAAATTGGCCACGCCCCCATGTCTCCACCGGAGAGGGGGAAATCAAAGGGGAAGACCCATGGGGACCCCTAGCATGATTCTAGGCCATCAAAACGTGAAATCATGCATCAAATCCATAGATCGGGCGAGCTCTCCCCAAAACATGGAAAACCTCAAACCCGTAAGGAATCCCATCTCTCGGCCTCCCCTCGACCTACAAATCGCGGGAAAGGAAGGCTAGAGGCTAGGGAACGTCACCCTACCTCAATTGCGTCCCGAGACGCGCCGGATCAACCACGAATCGCAAAGAATACTCGAAAACCCTTGTTCTTCCTTGAGCTCCCACGGTTCACGTACGCCTCCACGATCACCTCGCCGTCGCCCACAGCCGTCTGCAGCCGGAGGGGCTCGCCGCGGACTCGCCGGACGAAGAAGAGAGGGAGAGAGGGCGTCGCACGGTGGGGGAGAAAGGAGGAGGAAGAAGAAGAAGAAGAAGAGGGTGGGGAAGAAAGAGAAAAGGGGGGTATTTATAGAAAAATCTAGAAATTTTAGAAAATATCAAAAAATAGAAAATTACATTTTCGCGATTCTCGGAACGCACCGAACGCAACGGTACCACTCTCGCCTAGGTGAACGGCCCGGTTCACCCGCAACGAGGTTCCGAAGGAATTATCGAAACACACATCGGTAATCAGAAAACACGCGCAAAAAAATCGCGGAGCGCTTCCGGGCCTCCGAAACAACTCCAGATCGCGCCGGTCCGAACACGAAAGATGTCCAAAACGAAATTTCAGACACAACAGAGCCGGACACTCCGAGAAATCAGATCCGGGACCCACGAAAAAAAATCTGAAAGGTCTAGGATATTACAGTTGCAGTGGCACGGGAGACTTCACTCCATCACCAAGTGTGGCACTCCATCAAGATGAGGACCTGTGGCACTCCATCAGACCAGACCGGTAAGGGAAAGCGTAATAAGACATTAGCGAATGCCACCGACGCACTAAACAAATATTGTGCTATGAACACCAACATGGCAGAATGTTATAAAGGCCTCGCCGCTGGACAGTCTCCTGCCACTTCTACGTCTGAGTCATTAGCCAACACTGTGAAAGAATGTCTCCAAAAAGTGAAGTCATTGCCAGGTTACACTCAGGAGATTTTGTATACAGCAGGGGATATTTTCCACGACCCTCATGTGCGATCAGTCTTTATGGCATTGGATGACGAGGATAAGTTGGGGTGGATTGTTCACCGGATGGGATGAGCCTCTTTATCCATGCACACGGGCATTGACTATGTGTTCTACTACTATCTGTTTGACTATCAGACTTTCTACTTTGTCGGACTTTATCATTTTCTTTTGGGCATGTATTAATAGTGGACATTTGGCGTACTTTTCATCACTTATTTTGTAATGCAAGCTGATGACATTTTCTTACTTTCGCATACTTAGTAGCACATACTACGCAGGGTTTTGCAGGCAGATCATGGGGAAGTATAAGTGTTATGTGGTATGGGTTGGTCGTTGTCTGGGTGTGTACTACACATGGGATGAGTGCTATGCACAGGTTAATGGGTTTCCAGGTGCGAGATTCAAGGGATTTGTTTTAATTCATGACGCCAACGACGCATTCCGAGCCATTGCCGTATGCAACACTAGTTGTGAGACCTATTCCAGGGGAGTGATGACCGACCAGACTGAAGAGGCCCCTCCTCACATCCACTTACAACCGAGTGCTACCTCTATTGTTACACATCAGCTACCTATCATTGTTAGCCTTTTCATCATAGTGCTTGGCATCTTTGTCATTATCGTTCGTGGCCATTGAGATACTAAAATGTTGTAGTGTAGTATTAACTGCAGTATCATGTATCTTATATTTTGCTGGGGCTTTGGATAGTTGACATCAATGTACTAGTATCTTTTTTAAAGTATAGTGGATAATGTCCCTTGTGTCGTAATATCAGCTTCCATCTTGTGCGTCTGTATGACATGACTTTATGGATTCAATGAATTTGCTAAGACAGCTCATGCGGGAAGGGATTTTGCTAAGTCAAAACATGGCCGGGTTGATAGTGGAGGAATTAGTGGATGCCATAGAAGAAGAACTTAGCGATGTGCATGTGCCTAGACCCATGCATACGCCTAGTTACACAGGGCATGTGTGGGTACTTCACATATTAAACGGTCATGAAAAGCGATGTTACAACATGTTCAGACTAAACCAACATATGTTCTTTCGTTTGCGTGATGTCCTTGTAGAGAGGAATTTGATTAAAGACATGCGGTTTGTCACTGCAAGTGAGCAATTGGCAATGTTCTTATACGCAATGGGTCACGGTATTGCGACAGGTGCTATGTGTGAGCACTTTCAGCACTCTTCACAGACAATAAGTTTTTATGTTAAACACGTGTGCAATGCTATAGTTGAACTTAGGCATATGTACCTCCAGCTACCCACAGGAAGAGAAGATGTGCATCCGTTCATCCGGCACAATGACAAGTTTTACCCTTCCTTTAAGGTAACTGCATTGTCATTTTCATCAACACCTGATTTGTTTATAGATTCTTATGGGACATGTAAATAATTACAGGATGCATTGGGTGCAATCGATGGCACGCACATCCCTGCCAATGTTCTGAGATCGAAACATGCAAGGTATCGGAACCGTAAGCAACAAATAACTCAGAATGTCATGGCTGTTGTATCTTTTGATTTACAATTTCAATATCTGGCCGTCGGGTGGGAAGGCTAAGTTGGTGATCAAAAGGTGTTGTCCTGGGCAATAGAAAAGGGGGATTTCAAGGTGCCTCCAGGTTAGTTGTTACGGAACCTCAACTTTGGTGAATTTCATACCAGGATTAAGATACACATTGTCTAATTGAGCAATGTAGTAACATCAGGTAAATATTATCTGGCCGATCTCGGTTATGCAAACACTGGCAGTTTCTTATGCCCTTACCGGGGTGAGCGTTATCACATTTCTCAATATCAGGGCCGTGGTGGTAGAGCATATCGAAGTTTGCGGGACAAGTTTAATCATCGCCATGCTCAACTGAGGAATGTTGTGGAGCGGGCATTCGGGGTAGTGAAGATGCGATTCCAAACATTAAAAGAGGGGAACATGTACCCATTTCGCACGCAGATAATAATTGTGATTGCATGTTGTATCGTACATAACTTCATACGACGGGAGCAAGGGGACGACTTCTACTTTCAACAAGAACCACATGTCATTGAAGATGATGGTGACGAAGATGTGGATCCCATCATGCCTGTGGCTTCTCGTGACATTAGAGAAGGGGAGCATCTTAGGGACACAATTGCTACACAAATCTGGCTTCATAATTGATGTATTTTATCAAGTATGGCTTGTCATTCATGCCTATTTTGTGCACGTACTCATATGCAATGATTCGTACGATGCATTGCCAGTTTCTATATCTTTCGCAGGGCCTTTTATATATGTCTCATTTATTTGAATATCTATTGACAGGTGCTCTTTTTAAAACAACCCATAGTAGGGCTCCATGTTTGTTGCCCCCGGTGCATGTCCAACATGTCATGTGTGTGCATGGCTGGGTGTCGTAGACGGCATAACAATGCAACTCCATCACAGCCATGTCCCATGTGTTCTTTGGGTCATTACCCCGGATGAGGTGGCATCATGTGTGCACCGTCTACGGGTTGGGGCGACGAGGAATGGATTTTATGATTTCATGTTGTGGTAGGATGTGCACTTGTGACACCCCAACATGAAAAATGACTACACAATCCCTCAATACCCATACTGAGCCCACCCCACCATCGAAACATAAAGTATCTCCACTTTGTGGCCATTTATCAATTTGCAGGTGCTCTTTTTAAAACAACCCATAGTAGGGCTCCATGTTTGTTGCCCCCGGTGCATGTCCAACATGTCATGTGTGTGCATGGTTGGGTGTCGTAGACGGCATAACAATGCAACTCCATCACAGCCATGTCACGTGTATTCTTTGGGTCATTACTCCGGATGAGGTGGCATCATGTGTGCACCGTCTACGGGTTGGGGCAATGAGGAAGGGTTTTATGATTTCATGTTGTGGTAGGATGAGCACTTGTGACACCCCAGCATGAAAAATGACTTCACATACCTCCAATACCCATACTGAGCCCACCCCACAATCGAACATTTATGTTGAACGTCAGCTTGGATTGGCCTCAGATTTTCTCATCGGGAACCATTTATGCACAGGTAAATTGATGTGTAATTATCTTTACTTTACAATTTTTATCCCATTGATTTCTGAATAGGGTACTAAAATTATGATTATTTTCCTTGGATGTAGGTGCTCTTTGAAAATAATCTTTGTGCAGGTCTCGGGCTTGCTGCACCATGTTTACTTTTCTGTATTGTTCACTTGAACGACAACGTCTTTGAAAGTCACGAAAGATTTATTTTTAGTGAAGTATACTATCTGTAAATTGTCCTTGTAGCAATGTTTTCTACACCCCATTTGCACTGTTGGGTTAAGAAGTCATTTCTAGTCTCCCATGATCAGGTAATGTGCTAGTATGTTCATTTATATGTCCTCACACTTTGTGCCAAAATTATCTGATCATCACTTGGGATACAATAGAATCAACGATATTTAGTGTGAGCATATTATTCATTCTTGATAGTTTAAGATCATGATTGTTAAACTTGACTGACTATCACATATCTGATATGATCATTTGATTACCTCCATGGTGAGGAATTTGTACACTTGTCAAATTACATAACATCAAATTGATAGCATCACTCTTAAGCGGATTTCTAGGTGCACGATGCTCATACTTGTTACATCATTACACTTTCAGCATTCTTGTAAGATAGCTTATATATATGGCGGTCCATGCTCTGCATATCCAAGGTACCAATTGGTGGAATTGTAACAAACATGTAGCATGTTATATATGTAAGTGGGATTGTCGTGTCCAAATATAGCATCCATCCAAGTGACTATATATAACTATGCATGTGTGTATTATGAGTAATCTTATTACATAGGACAGTATCATGTATATGTTGTCTATAGTCAAAAGGATGCAAAGCAGCTTCAAATTTGTATTCTTAGACAGGGAAGACAACTTGTGTAATTTGCCATCAGTAGTACATTTGTAAACTTTATTTCTAGTGAGGTGCATGTGCCTTCATATCTGGATATTTGTTGTACATCGGCCGACTTGTTCTTCATTATTTTTATACAGATTTACTTTGTAGGTATATCATGCTTGATCATGCCATATACTAACTTCATGCCTATACTAACTTCCCTTGGGTATTTATAACTTTTGGTGTATTCCGAACTGAGTGATGTAATTGATATGCACTGACATTTCACCTGTATATTGACCATGAGGACAGGGCAGTTACTCTTATAAATAGGTCCATTTACTCTTATTAGGTATATATTCACATATAAAGAATGGTAGATTCGATAACAGTTGACTGATTTGAACAAGTGCAGATATTTTACCCCAACCCTGGTAACCATATAATCTGCTGAAAAAAATCTTTTTATTTATCGTTTCCTTTGATATTCTGGCTTGGATGTTCCAAGTTCACATCATATATTTGAGCTTGGATTGTCCTTAGCTGTGGTCATCGGGCACCAATTTTGACATAGGTAAACTCATGCCTTATTATCTTTTCAATTTCTCTGCGTATAGTTTCAGGATAGGGTACTAATATTTTGATGTAATTCCTTGGATGTGGGTGTTATTTGAAAAGAATGTTTGTGCAGGGCTCCATGGCCTCTTCTTTGCAGAACCCAGGTAGCTTGTTCAATAATGAAGTGATTGTTTAACCTTTGTATTCTATCATTGTTAAAGGTTAGATGGTTCCACTGTCATTGTATTCTGCTACTGTAATATTGATTATAATTCAAATTTGATTCTGGTGTGTTGGATGCTTTCTTAGCATGGTACATGACTGCAGTGGATTGCTGCAATTCCATACCTGAGCTTTTTTGGTTCCTGCGTGCTGCCTGCGTATTTATCCTACAAACAATTTTTTTGTCTTCTCTGATGAGAACAAGTAAAAAGGAATTGTCATTGGGGTGTCCTCAAAACCCGCTATAGGTATGTAGCATTCAATTGAGATGTATGGTCTTACTCCATATGGTTAATCTATGGTCACATGCCTTAGCCTTTTTCTATCATGTCAAACATGCCAGAACTATTTCGATGTGTTCTGTGGCTGACAGGTCTGAACAAGACCAATTTCGGTGTATTCTGAACTAAGTGATGTAATTGATATGCACTACCATTTAACCTGTATATTGACCATGAGGACATGGCATTTACTCTTATAAATAGGTCTTTTTACTTTTATTTGGTATATATTCACATATAAAGAAGGGTGGATTCAATAGCATATGGCTGATTTGAACAAGTGCACCTGTGTTTACCCCAACCCTGATAACCATATAATCTGCTGATAAAAATCTTTTTATTTATCATTTCCTTTGATATTCTAGCTTGGATGTTCCAAGTTCACATCATATATTTGAACACTTTATTGCTAGCATCTATGAGTGCAGTCATCCAAAAGCTGTAAACCAGCGGACACGTGGTTATGAATATCTGACGCTGATTTCACGCATGAATCATGTGAAGGATGACAGGTTGGCCAGACATATTTTGTGTCTCACACAACTGACATCCGCGTTCTTCACTTTTGTAGGGCCTTTGTTATATGTGTAATTTTTTGTAATATCAATTTGCAGGTGCTCTTTTAAAACAACCCATAGTAGGGCTCCATGTTTGTTGCCCCCGGTGCATGTCCAACATGTCATGTGTGTGCATGGTTGGGTGTCGTAGATGGCATAGCAATGCAACTCCATCACAGCCATGTCCCGTGTGTTCTTTGGGTCATTACTCCGGATGGGGTGGGATCATGTGTGCACCGTCTACGGGTTGGGGCGATGAGGAATGGGTTTTATAATTTCATGTTTTGGTAAGATGAGCACTTGTGACACCCCAACATGAAAAATGACTTCACACACCTCCAATACCCACACTGAGTCCACCCCACCATCGAATATAAAGGATTTCGTCCCTTGTGTCTTTCGTACTGCTTCTATTGTCTCAAGTTCTATGTACCCAGATATAATCGTAATTTATACTCGTTGCATGTTAGCCTATACGTAACATTTTATCCTGGTTAAAGCTTTATATGAAGTGTAAGATAGTAATTTTTTTTGTTCAAGTCTTAGTCTACCAACTTGTTTAGTTTATTTTACAAATAATATTAATTGCTCACTAGCCACATTCATTTGTACCTGATCTGTATTCTAGTGTTAGGTTTTTATATAAATTTACCTAGATGCCAGCGAACTGGAGCCTGATCATCCTGGGGAAGGTCGGTAAGCAATATTTGTGCTGCTTTCATAGTTTATTTTATAGTGGTAAGAAACTTAATTTTTTAGATCCAAACATCGGTATTTGACATCGGTTGCATGTTTGCAGGTTCCGTACTAGTTCATAAACATACTCAGGAAAAAAGAAGTGTGGCAGGCTTATACTTGTGACTGAAGAGAGGGAGACGTTGTCTTGGCCTGCGTGTTCATGATTGCCTTAATTTAAAGGTGTCTCGTCACCAGAATGGTTCAACATTATACCCTTCAGCGGAAGTGGAGTATGTAATTGTATCAATCGCTCTTGGATGTAACATGTGTTTGGTTAGTGGATGTAAGCGTAAATTACACTATCCATGTGTGTAATTTACTTGGATGTAAAATTGTCATGTATTAAGGTCTGATGTATCGAACAGAAGTTTCGTACTATTATTCGTTTTAAATAAGAATTGTGAACATTGTTTTACAGGAAATGTGATGTTATTTGTTTAAATTGTTTGGTGATAGTAATACAGGACAAATTAGTTGTTGAAAAGCAATGTTAGTATAGATTTGTATAAATTAAGTTTTTGTCAATGTGTAGGGGAAGATATTTTTATTAATGAAATGACATTTTCTTTTTGTCTGTGAGGTTAAAAGTATGCACATGAGTTATGATAATCATAAATTAATATTAATTTTTTCAGGTGTCCATATTGATTATATTTGAGTCAACCCGTTCAAGATATTCATTTTTTAAAGTGTAATAACATATAGTTATAATGTTATTAACATTTAATAATACTATCTACTTTAACACCTGTAACAATATAGGGTTTTTTGCATATTAGTCCCTACAAATATGACGAATTACTTTTTAGTCCCTACAATCTCTCTATTGTTTAAAAAGTCCTTAAAATCATGTAACTCTTACAGAAAGGCCCGTGTAGTTCATCGACGTTAAAATAATTGGATATTCGATGGAATATTCCATCCTTCCGTTAAAAAAAGTTAAAAACCCTAAACTACCCTTACTCATGACCCTTTCCCAGTGAAACCCTTCACCCCCGCAGACGCCCCACCGCCGTTGCAAGCTGCGGACTACCCCCACCGGCCGCCGCAGACGCCCCACCGCAAGGCCCCAGCCGCAGAAGCCCCACCGGTCGACGCTGACGGCCTACCGCCGACGGCCCACCGACCACCGCCGGCCCTTGCCATCACGCCCAACACGACAAATCGACCCTTGTTATTCTCCCCATGTCTGAAATGGTATGCTATTTTGATGGCTAGATTATTCTCCACATCTATGTTTACAGTGATAATAACTTGTTCGTGTCGTATGCAGTCATCAAATGTTAGTGGAATGCAGTTGTCTCGAGGAGCTGTCGTCTCATCTCGTGTGCCGCCGATGGAATGCAACTGTAGAAGGGGTAATTGTCGGGTTTACGTCTCAAATCGTGAGAGGTCGAAAGGCAAGCGTTTCTATTGTTGTCCGTATGCAAATACTGACGGGGATTACGGTTTCTTTGAGTGGGTTGATGATACTACGTATAATGTTGTGGATGTCAAATATCAACTGAAGGCGATGGAAGAATGCATGAACTGTGACTGTAGAGGGAATATCAGAGCTGGAGCCGGCTGGATGCTGGGAACTAAGCTGCGAGGAGATGTGAACTGTTAGAGTGTGGAGTCAGAACTCTTTCACTCGTGCACCCAGCCGCAGAAGCCCCACCGGTCGACGCTGACGGCCTACTGCCGACGGCCCACTGCCGACGGCCCACCGACCACCGCCGGCCCTTGCCATCACGCCCAACACGACAAATCGACCCTTGTTATTCTCCCCATGTCTGAAATGGTATGCTATTTTGATGGCTAGATTATTCTCCACATCTATGTTTACAGTGATAATAACTTGTTCGTGTCGTATGCAGTCATCAAATGTTAGTGGAATGCAGTTGTCTCGAGGAGCTGTCGTCTCATCTCGTGTGCCGCCGATGGAATGCAACTGTAGAAGGGGTAATTGTCGGGTTTACATCTCAAATCGTGAGAGGTCGAAAGGCAAGCGTTTCTATTGTTGTCCGTATGCAAATACTGACGGGGATTACGGTTTCTTTGAGTGGGTTGATGATACTACATATAATGTTGTGGATGTCAAATATCAACTGAAGGCGATGGAAGAATGCATGAACTGTGACTGTAGAGGGAATATCAGAGCTGGAGCCGGCTGGATGCTGGGAACTAAGCTGCGAGGAGATGTGAACTGTTAGAGTGTGGAGTCAGAACTCTTTCACTCGTGCGCCTCTGCACGGGATCACACTCTGCCTCAGGAGCGCATCCATTGCTTCAGGGGAGCATTCACAGCATCAGGGAAGCATGGCGAGCATTCGCTGCTCCAGGGGAGCAATCGCTGCCCCAGGGGAGCATCCACTGCTCCAGGGGAGCTTCCTCAGCTCAGGGGAGCATGGCGAGCATATCGCATCTCCAGGGGAGCATTCGCTGCTCCAAGGGAGCATCCTTCAGTCGCTGGAGAGCAATCGCTGCTCCAGGGGAGCATCCTTTCAATACTAGGGAAGCATTCGTTACTCCAGGGGAGCATATGCTGTCCGGGTCTAGCAGGGAAGCACATGCTGTCTCTGGAGGGCATTCATTGTCCCAGGAGAGCATCACTGGCGTCAAGGAAGCATGTATTGCGGGCTCAAGACATTTCGATGTCACTTGGAGCAGGCCGACCTGCATGAAGAAGTGTCGACTCTTGTCTTGGTAATGCATGAAGAGGTGTCGACACTTGTCTTGGCAATACATTAACCTGACTGGTGGTGGGGGAGCATCTGTAGTCGCTGGAGGGCATACTCGGTCCCAGGAGAGCATCCGGGGGGATAGACGAGCATGCGCGACTGATGTATCCCGGAAGAGGGTTTCTGTTTAACCGGGGTATTATTGTCTTTAATACCATGACTAATGACGCCCTAATCTCCTAGTATAAAAGGATGGGCTCTCTCATTGTATTGGAACAACAACAAGTCTGTGATTATCTAGTGGAATCCTGTTGCGGCCGTGGACGTAGGAAGGCATCTTGCCTCCGAACCACGTAAAAATCCCTGTGTGTTCTTGCGTGATTGGTTTTTTCTCTTCTTCCTCCTCTGATGTTTGTCCTCCTGTTCTGGGTACTCCGGTTCTATCCCCCAACAGTGAACTACTGCATCCTGGAACTGTGAATGTTGAACAGAAAGCTCTTGAATTTGTTGTTGAAGTTCAGTGTTTTTCATCTGAGTGTCTGCACGGAATTCCTTAAGTTCATTCATAATAGGAAGCAGCTGTGCACTGACATATACTAGTTGGGTATGAATAAGCTCTTGATTGGAGTTCAGCTTAAAAATTTCACTTTTCATGACAGTAAATTACTCCTGCATATATTTCATCATATGGGAATGAAGAGAATGATTGGAGCTTGTGCCAGCTTGATCTGGTGCAGATGTTTGTGTATGGAACTCTGGAGGTGCATCTGACTCTCTGAACATCTGAGGAGGTGAAGAGGGTGGAGAAGTTCCAAAAGGAACTATAGCTCCAATATGTGTGTCTGGAGTAGCCTAAGGTTTGGTTGAGGGAACTGTTGGACCTTGTAATGTCTCATAGCCTGGAAGATCTCTTACTATCCTGTTTCCTTTCTTCTTGTAATGCATAAATGTGCCAATGAATTTCTGACAGTAGACATTGGTCCTTGGAATTATCTGAACAGGTTCATCTTCCAATGGAATTCCAACCTTGATGAACACAGCAGTCAAGGCACCAGCATAGGGTAGAGTTCTCTTTTTCGCAAAGCATCCAGACATCACATGCATAACTATTTTGGGGAGACATACTTTCACATGTTTTAACATACAATAAAGTAAAAACCTCTTGAAGTGTCGACATCTCTTCCTTGAAGTGTCGACCTCTTGACATGTAACAGAAGCTTTGTTACATTGGCTAGCTGCACAAACACTAAGTCTACACATTGTTGCATGCACGCACTCACAAGTCTGTACATCGTTATGCATGCACACTCACTCTAAGTCTATACACAAAAGTCTATACATTTCTTGCTGAACTGAGCCAGTCTATACATCGGTGAAGTCTGTACATCGGTCAAGTCTGTACATCGGACCAAGTCTGTACATCGGTCAAGTCTATACATCAGACCAAGTCTATACATCGGTGAAGTCTGTGCTTCATAACGGCAAGTCTATACATTGGCAAAGTCTATACATTGCAAAGTCATTGCAAAGTCTATGCATTGCAAAGTCTATACATCGGACCAAATCATTGCAAAGTCTATACATTGCAAAGTCTGTACATAGGAAGTGTCGACCTCTCTTGCTTGAAGTGTCGACCTCTTCACATGTAATACAAAGATGCAGGGCATCTTCATTGAAAATGCATTATTTTCATCATTCCAAAAGTTTATACATTTCTTGCTGAACTGAGCAAAGTCTATACATTGCAAAGTCTGTACATAGGAAGTGTCTGTTAGAGTGTGGAGTCAGAACGCATGCGCCCTTGCACGGGATCACACTCTGACTCAGGAGCGCACCCACTGCTCCAGGGGAGCATTCTCAGCATCAGGGGAGCATGGCGTTCACATGCTGTCTCCAGGGGAGCAATCGCTGCCTCAGGGGAGCATTCTCAGCGTCAAGGGAGCAATCGCTACTTCAGGAGAGCATGTAGTCATGTCTTTGTGCGTTCTTGCCTGGGAGCATATGAAGTCTCAGGGGAGCATCTATGGCCTCTGGGCAGCATCACCAGTGTCATGGGAGCATGGCGAGCACATGCGCTATCTCTGAGGAGCAATCGCTGCTCCAGGGGAGCATCCTTCAGTGCCAGGGGAGCAATCGCTGCTCCAAGGCAGCATATGCTGTCTGGGTTGGATGCGTCGACCTTGTCTTGACAATGCGTCGACCCTGTCTTGGCAATGCATTATTCTGACTGATGGTGGGGGAGCATCTGCAGTCGCTGAAGGGCATACTCGGTCCCAGGAGAGCATCCGGGGGGACAGGCGAGCATGCGCGTCAGATGTATCCCGGAAGAGGTTTTCTATTTATCAGGGGTATTATTATCCTTAATGCCCTGACTAATGACGTCCTAATCTCCTAGTATAAAAGGGTGGGTTGTCTCTTTGCATTGTAACAAGTCTGTGATTATCTAGTGGAATCCTGTTGCGGCCGTGGACGTCGGAAGGCATCTTGCCTCCGAACCACGTACAAATCCCTGTGTGTTCTTGTGTGATTATTTTTTTTCTCTTCTTCCTCCTCTGCTGTTTGTCCTCCTCGTCTGGGTACTCCGGTTCCATATCCCCAACAGTGTCTACCTCTCCTGCTTGAAGTGTCGACCTCTCATGGAGGGTTTGGATTTTGGCATGACACCAGCTGCTGTCAATAGCATTATTTGCAGATCACATAATTATTTCTTGGCTAATTCTCATTAGGGATTTTTGCATATACCATCAGCACCTGCACCAGTTAGTTACCCTTACAACCATTGTATCATTCATATCAAATCATCACAACCCATGTATCATTCATTTCAAACCAACACAAACCATCTATCATTCAAACCTGGTTTAAGCCCAGCACAAAATTACAAATATCATTCATATCACCAACAAATAAACAGATACTTGTATCAGTTACATCAAAACTTCACAATCCATAAGAGTTTACATTGAGGATAACAACACATAAAACGGATATGAAATATTATTCTTCAATATCATTCTTCACATCCGGTCGGCAACAACATTCTTCACATCAGCCAATGTCCTGTAGGTGTGACAAAGAGAGGATGTTAACTATTAGAAATAACATAATCTTTACCTACAAGTTAAAAAGTATATTTTAAACTCACAATTTGGCGGGAGTTATTGGAAGTTGAACATGGAGGAATGCTGATCAAAGTTAATGGATGCTTGACTATCCATATTTATCACCATGTGCACACGAATGTCTCCTCCGCTAGTGCTGCTGGAGCCCGGTGCCTCCACCGAAATTGTGCGACCTACATGAGTTATACTTGTATTAATATCAGTCTAATTTTTATTTCAATTTAGAAATTTAACATGTGTGCTAACTTACCTCTCCCCCGACTGCTTCCTTCAGTGCTGCCCCTGCTGGTACCTCTCCTAGCCCTCCCGTGGGTCTGACCTGGACCAACCGAAGTTGTAACTTGTGGCCCTTCACCACCATCACTAGTTTGAGCCTGAGTAGCCCTACCACTTATGAACCTGGGTGGTCTTCTTGGGCCTTACCTACAACATAACTTTCAATATTATGCACAAAGTAAATCAAATAGACAAAATACAGATCATAATTGTAATACAAACTTACTTCCGTGCCACAGTTGTGGAAGTAGTGCCAATGTCTGTAACTGCAGATTCTGGTCCTGGGAGGGGTTCTTTGCAAGTATTTTTATGGTGGCCACATTATCCACATCTTTTGCATTTATGGGATCTCCTAAGTGCCTTTTGATTTTCATCAGCATCTCTAATCCTCTTCTTCCGAGGGCGACCTCGGGGTCTTTGGCAGCGAGGAGGAAGCACCTCAACAGATTCTACAGTCTGCCACATGCTCTTACCTGGCAATGGTTGTATTGACTTTGCATATGTGGCTTTATATGTCTCAATTAAATAACATCTATCAACAAAATTATTAATTTGGAGGCCCCTACGTGCATCAACAGCAGCAGCAACATGTTGGCAAGGCAGCCCACTGACTTGCCATTGACGACAAGAACAATACATCTCGTCCAATTTAACAACACACCTCTCATACGGACCTTCCACCTCAGCCATAAAATCAGTGGAATATCTGACTGCATATTTTCCCAACTTCCTAACAATTGCATTTAAATAGGCAACAGCCCGTGGCACAAACTTTTCTTTGATCCTACGTGCATGTCTCCTCCTGTGATCCATTTTCACCATAATTTTCTGCCTAATTCCATCTAACATGTCTACAAGTGGTAGGCCTCTCGTATCACCAACAAATGAATTGAATGACTCTGCTACGTTGTTAGTGATGTAGTTTAGCTTACCCTTGTCATTAAAATGACATCTTGACCAGGCACAACGCAAACTTTCTAAATAGGAAGCATCTTGTGGATCTAGTTTCTTCATCTCAAATATAGCTGCTTTATATTCTTGAACAGTGTAAGATTTTGCTGCTGCCCATGCAGCATTCTTGAAACCTAGGCCTGGCCATTTCTTCTTAAAATTCCTGTAAAGGTGCCGCATACAAAACCTACAAGCAATTCGAAATTACAATCTCATCATTAATATAAAACCTATAGTCAATGTCATTAAAATACATAGTCACTCAATTCATACATTATGGAAAATAAAACTAGCAGTAGATCAAACATTGTAAAAGGAGAAACTTAATTACCAATGCTCGGCACCTGGAAAGATATCTGGGACAGCTACCTCAATGCCCTTTTCCATATCAGAAATGAATGTAATCCCTGTCGGATTTCCAATAGCGTCTTTCAACTTGTGCAAAAACCATGTCCACGAGTCTATACTCTCCCCCTCAACAACACCATAGGCAACTGGGAACAAACCATGATTCCCATCAAGAGCAACTGCAGCCACCAAGATCCCAGTGTAATACCCTTTCAAGTGGCATCCATCTATGCCCAGCACTGGACGGCAGCCATCTTTGAAACCACTAATACATGCCCCTAAGGCAATGAACACCCTCTGGAAACAACCATCCAATCCAATCTTGTACTGTACAACTGAAGAAGGGTCGCTCTACTTTAATTCATTCAGTAGCTGTGGCAAATGCTTGTACGTTTCCTCAACCTTCCCAAACACCTTCTCCTTTGCCGACTCTCGTGCACGCCAAATGCGGTGATAAGGGATTGAAATATTGTAAGCCTTCAATAAATCAGCTTGCAACTTTCTTGGAGGTATGTTAGGATTCTCCTTCACTACTTCCAATACCCTGGCTGAAATCCAAGATTTGGATGCCATCCTGCTATCACACCTAGATGTGGCTGAACATGTGTGCTGAAGAGGCGAAATCTCGCGCTGTGTCCTGAGCGGGCTGTGGCTCACCAGAAGATGAACTGCAAGACAGGGAAACGTATCAGAGGGCCCAGGGGATTTCCCTGGGGAAAACCCCTCCGATGGTTAAGTCAGTAGAGTTGTGGTGGAAGCAATAATGGGGAGGAGAAAAACTAGTGCGCGAGATTCCTCTCCACCAGAGGGTGAAGCGGATTGCTCAGGAGTTTGGGTGTATGAGTGTCTTGATGCTCTTACCTTCCACCGGAGGGTATCCCTGGTTTAAATAGTATGCCGCCTTCAGGAGTCTTGCAAGCTGAGGGGTTTTCGACGGGAGTTACGTCCTCGACGTGGGCTTTCATGGCCTTATCGTGGGAACGTTATCGCCTCGAAGTCCGGCGGCTTCTTGATTCCCCTGTCCGTTGGGGACTCTTAACGGCAGCATGAACGGATGATATCTGGTTTGGCCGAGCTTCTGAAACGCCGGTCCTGTCTGGGCGATGAGCGTAGCTCGGCGGGAGAGGGGTCGGATAGGTCGGCGAACGCCTGTCTCTCCCGGGCGGGGAAACGGCTTGGGCCGGACCCTCCTTATGACCTGACCATTACTCGGGCCCTCCGAGCCTAGGGGCCGCCGGGGAGAGTTGGTTCCTCGAGTGTTTGTTCATTGGGCTTTTCTTTCCTAAGTGGGCCCTGTGGGCTGTCACTCAGGTGAGCTTGCCTCGTTGGACCCTGTTGGGTCTTGTTGGGCTGCTCTTTGAGTGGGCTGCAGAAATCCCCCTCTCCACTTGTCCCCCTCCTACTCCCGAGCCATGGAGGCCCGGTCGAGTAGTTTTTGAGGCTTTGGACCGGCGTGGCTCAGGTGGGTGGAATTCTGTTGGCGTTATGAAGCCACGTGTAGTGGTCGCCTAGGCCCGTAATGATGATCCTGACAGATTTGAAACGAAGGGGCCCCCCTTTTCTCGGAGCACGGAACGACGCGCCGCCTTCCTCCAGGGTTTTATAGGCGTTGGGCGCTGTTCGTCGTTCTTGGCTTCTCAGGGTTTTAGGCTTTCCTTAGTTTCTTTGCTTCTGGGGCTCCTTGATGCGCCGTGAGAGCACAGTGGAGACGCAAAGTCTTGCGGCGGCGTTTGAGGAGTTGGCGAGGATAACCGCGGAGGCGGTCCGGTAACTTCCTTCCCCCCCGGAGTCTTCGAGCTCGCGTGAGGGATCATCTTCTAGCTCGATGGCGGATCTGCCTTTGGAGATCGGGCCAGTGAGGCGGGAGCCCATCCCCAACTGCAGTGAGTTGGGGGAGGCCGAGGTGAGGAAGCTGGAGCATTGTTTTCGCTTGCCTCTCAGGTACAGCTTTGCTGCCGCCGCTCCGTATGAGACGAGTCTGGACAGCCGTACGGGGAACATTTGCACCTTTCTTCTGGCTTAGAAAAGTGGGTTCCGCCTTCCCTTCGAGCCTTGTGTGCTTAAGCTTCTCGAGTTTTTCCGGTTGGCGCCTATTCAGTTGGTGGCCAACTCGTATCTCCTTCTCTCCGCCTTTCGAATTCTCTGCCGTCAGCACGACATTTTTCCTTCCTTGGACCTCTTTCACTATTTTTTCGAGTTGAAAGCACACTCGTCGGTGGGGAAGGGCTTCTACTTCATCCAGGCGAGGAGGAACAGGAGTTGCATCTCCCTCGCAGCGAAGGAATCCTCGCACAAGGGGTGGAAGACCCAATTCTTCTGGGTGGAGGCGGAGGCGACGGACGAGTTTTGGAGATGTCTGGTCTCGCCCAATTTTCATCCGAATATTCCCCCTCGCCAGGAGGAGTTCCCCCCCCACGTGGAGCGGCAGGCTGCTCGCCTGCTGGAGAATCGCCAGTCGACCGAGGAGCTGGTGACGCCGGAGAACATCGAACGGTGTCTTCTTACGCGGTTGGTGTCGACAGGTACCGCTCTCGAGGTTCTTCTCCTGGGGTGGTAGTTACTTTCCTTCTCCTGACCGGGTCTTCTTCCTTTGTTGCAGACGTGAGGCGGGAACCTCTGGAGGAAGCTGCTGAGGTCATCGATCTGGGAGAAGATGACTCGGCGGCCGACGAACCAGATGCTCCTGCGGGTCGCGCCCAAGCCCGAGATAAGGGCAAGGGGGTGGCCCCCGGGGGATCTTCACGACCAGCTGGTACGAAGCGCAAGGATCCCATGGCAGGAAAGTTGCGGGAGGCCGCGAAGGCCAGGAAACGGGCCAAGAAGACAGGTCTTCCTTCTACCGCCGGGGGTGACTCGGGCTCGGCGGCGCTCCCCTCTCGGGGGCAAGATGGGGCCGACCCCTCGGGGCCAGCTCCCCCACCTGCCAGGCGAGAGGGGGCCGAGGAGACCGGGGGCCCTTCAGAGGGCGGCGATAGGTCGGCTCTCCCCCCCACGGGGGTAGAGGGGGCCGATGTTGAAGTAGTTGACGCTGAGACCGGGGGATCGGTCGGAGGCGGTGATGTCTCGGTCGGCGAGGTGCGGGCCGAGACAGGCAGGGCCGGGGGTTCGCCCGCGAGGGCGTTGCAGCCCCAGGTGCTTGGAGCTCCCGGTGCGGTCGGTCCCGCGGCGCCGGTCAAGGTTGGGGGTTCGCCCGGAGAGGCGTAGCAACCCCAACCGACCGTGGCGCGCGAGGCAGTTGGTTCCGTCGCTCGAGCGGAGTCTTCTGGTGGGGTGCTCCGGGCGGAGCGGTCCCCTCTGCCGGAGCCCTTGGAAAGGCTCGGCATTACGGGCGACCTGTACCGTGTCTGCCGGTCGATCGCCGCAAGGACGAAGGGGGGAGAAAGGCGCAATACCCCCCCCACCCGGGATCCTTGATGTTCTGATGGAGGGCGACCTGGTCATAGCTCGGTCAGCGGCTCTGATGTCGGAGGCGCACGCCCGGACGGAGGCAGAGCGGTCGAACCTCGCCTGGACCCTTGGGGGATGCGAGAGGAAGCTGGCCGGACTCAAGGGGGAGCATGAGGGGCTTCGGCAGGAGTTCTCCGCGTTCCGGGAGGTGGCGCGGGCGAGCCGACTGGAGGCCGGGGTGCTGACCGAACAGCTCGCCAAGACCCGAGAGTCTCTTGAGAGGACAAGCCGATCCTTGGAGGAGGAGCGTCTGCGTCGCCTCGAGCTTGACAATCGCTGGGAGCTCGAACGCGCCGAGCTGCTAGATCGGGCGGAGGTGGCGGAGCGCCTCCGAGCTGAGGCTGAGGTGGACCGGGCCCGGGCGGAGGAGCGTCTGGCGAGGGTGGAGGAGCGTGCGGCCGAGGCAGAGCGGGCTCGGGTCGAGCTCGCCGGAAGGGCGGGGCAGATCGAGGCGGAGGCGATCGAGCGTTATAGGAGCTCGGATGCTTACTCGGCCGACCTGGTGGAAGCCGCCCTACCTTATTATGAGGTAGCACTTCGCCGGGGCGCTCGAAAGGGGTTCAAGCAGGGCTATCGCCGGGCGGTAAACTACGCCGACGAGCAAAACTCCGCGATCGAGTTCCCCTTTGGCCATTGCTATGACTCGGATGAGTCGGTTTCCAGCTCTTCCTCGTCGGTCGGGGGAGATTCGGAGGGGTCGCCTCCATCGGGGTCACCGACTCCGGGCGTTTCGGGAGGGCTCACGACCGAGATAGTTCTCACACAGGCGAGGTCAGTGTCCGAGCCGGCCGTCACCGAAGGTGCCGGGGGTGACGCGTCTCCTTCCGCCGTTCTTGAACGTCAAAGTGGGCCCGAGGCCTGATGTATTTTACCTCTTTCCCTTTTTGTCTCTCTTCCCTCTTTTTAGAGGGTTTCCTTTTTTGTGTGATAATGAACGACTTACTCTGTTTGAGTACCATCTTTACCGTGATTTGGTTGGCGTATCTGGAGTAGTTGGGAGGTACCGATATGTTCTGCGCGATTTTCGCATGCTGATTTGGTAGACTTCTGACGGGGCGTACTTTCGTTCCTTCATGCTTTGAATGCCAGGCCGCTTCGTGAATCCCGCTAGGGCGGGGATCGAGGAGTTGGAGGTGACTGTTCAGGGGAGAAATCCTTTGGCGTGTTTCCGAGGGGGGGGGGTCATTTAAGGCGTGTAGCCTCCTTTGGCCTATAAGAAGGATCGACAGGCGCCCTTTCCTCTTTACTGCTTGGGATTTTCTCTAACAGTCTTTGCTCACTCCTTCCTCTTCACTCTGCGTTGTGCCGTTGCATTCGGAGCATGGAGGATCCTTCGGAGGGCGACGCCGCCGACGACGGGGAGCGGCGGGCTCCCGCTATCCTGGAATGTTGAACGGATCCCACGGTCGCCGCGCGTGCACGAGACGGGTCCGACGGTCGCCGCGCGGATCTGGGGAGGGCTACGGCGTGTGGAAGCACGCCGTTTGCCTCTTCTTAGCTCCGACGAGGCTTCCGGGTGGACGCCGAGGCGGAGGACGGATGGGGGTATCAGGGAAACCTGCCGCCACTCCCCCTCTGCATGGGGGGGGGGGCGCATCAAGCTCCCTCCTCACCGAAGCCTTCCTCCGTCTGCAGTCTCTTTTTCCCTCTTCTGCTCTTCATTTCTTTCACTCTTCGGGGGCTGCTTGCTCTCTCCTTCCTTCCAAGGAGTTGGCAGATTGGAAGAGGGGAGGCCTTCACGGCGCTCCTTTTTCCTGGTTGTTGCCAACTTGGGAGGTAGCTTTCCTCAACGTTTAAAGGTGGCCTCCCTTCTGCAGTCCCTCTGTTACCTTTGTCACGGGCCACCCGAGCCAACTGGCTCGACCACCTTTTGTCCGAGCCAGTTTCCACACGAGGCAGAGTCAGTGGCTGGACGCGAGGAGATCAAGACCTAGTCAGCCGAGCGATGGCCCCTTGAAGCGGTGTTAGATGGATTTTTGCTTTTTGCTATGTGATGTACTGGCATGTGCCTATCTGATGTACCAATGGTTTGGAATGAAAAGAAAAAGGGGTTTATTCCGTCCATCTTGCTGTACAATTTCAAAAATAGAATTTGCATAGTGCGGCTGCATTCCATGTCCGAGGAATGGGTTCCCCTTCCATTGTCGCTAACTTGTACGCACCTTTTCCGAGCGTCTCGACCACTGGGTAGGGGCCTTCCCAGTTAGGGGACAGCTTGCCCGCCGCCTCTAGTGGTCGAGAGGCTTCGGCCTTCCTGAGGACGAAGTCCCCCGGTTGGAAACGCCTGTCTCGGACCTTGGTGTTGTAGTATTGAGTGAAGCGGCGCTAGTACTCTGTTGCTCGGACGTTCGCGATCTCTCGGAGCTCGTCTGCCAGGTCGAGGTTCTCGAGCAGCTTTTGCCCGTTTGCCTCGGGTGAGAAGCTGATCACTCGGAGAGACGGATTGACGATCTCTAATGGAACGACGGCTTCGGTGCCATATACCAACTGAAAAGAGCTTTCACCGGTTGCCGTCCTGGGGGTCGTTCGGTGCGACCATAGTACGCTAGGCAATTCCTCAAGCCAGCTACCCTTAGCCTTGCTGAGCCTAGTTTTTATGCCTTTCAAGATAGTCTTGTTGGCATTTTCAACCAGCCCGTTGGCCTGAGGGTGGGCGACCGAAGTGAAGTGGTTGCGGATATTTAGGTCGGCGCATCTGTCTCGGAAATACCGAGAGTCGAATTGCCGACCGTTATCGCTTACTATCACTCGGGGGATGCCAAAGCGACAAATGATCGATTTCCAAACAAAGCCCCAAACGACTGTCTCGGTGATTCTTGCCGTAGCCTCGGCCTCGATCCACTTGGTGAAGTAGTCGATGGCGACGATGATGAACTTCTTCTGGGACTGGGCCGTCGGGAATGGCCCAAGGATATCAATCCCCCACCGAGCGAAAGGGTATGGCTCGGCTAGGGTGACAAGTTCTGTGGCCGGCCGATGGACCAAGTGGTCGAACCGCTTGCATCGGTCGCATTGTTGAACATAGGCCGAGCAGTCGCGCTGTAGGGTGGGCCACCAGTACCCCTGTCGTAACAGGATTCTGGCCAACGACCTTGCCCCTGAGTGCTCTCCGCACAGGTCTTCATGAATCTCTTGGACGGCTCGGCTTGCTTCGTCGGGACCGAGGCACTTCAGGAGGGGACCGGAGAACGATCTTCGGTAAAGAGTGTTGTCGAGGACGACGAAGCGCCGAGCTTGATATTTCATTCGGCGGGCTTCCCGAGGGTCGGAGGGCTCTTGGGAGTCCTGTAGCCAGGACAGGTAGGGGGTGCGCCAGTCGCTGATATGTGGCTCCAGCGTTCTTCAACCCGAAGGGCATCCGGGTGTAGCAATATACGCCATATTCGGTGATGAAGGCGGTCTTCTCGACGTCTTCTGGATTCATTCTGATCTGGTGATAACCCGAATAGGCATCTAGGAAGCTGAGTATCTCGTTGCCCGAGGTTGAATCAACCAATTGGTCGATGCTCGGTAGCGGATAGCAGTCCTTGGGGGTAGCCTTATTCAGATCGGTGAAGTCCACGCACATTCGCCATTTGCCTGAGGTTTTTGGCCACCAGGACGACGTTGGCTAGCCACGTTGGGTACATGACTGGTCTAAAAAGACCGGTCTCTTGCCCCTTGGTGACCTGCGCCTTGATGATCGTCTGCTTCTCTGGTGCGTGCTTCCTTCGGCGTTGCTGCACGGGCTTCACGGTTGGGTCGAGGTTGAGCTTGTGCATCACGGTCTTCGCTGGTATGCCAGGGAGTTGTTCATCGGACCAAGCAAAGACCTGAATGTACTCAGAAAGAAATTTCTTGTATTGCTGCTGTTCCTTAGGTGGTAGGTCGGCTCCGATCCTTACTCCGAGGGCTGGGTCATCGTTTAGGAATACCGTTAGCAATTCGCCACCGGGCTCGGCGGTTACGGTCTTTTCCTCGATTCCCTTGGGGCCCTTATCCTTCCCGTCCGGTCTTGAGGCTTCCACCGAGATGTTGTAGCACCTTCTAGACGTGGCCTGGTTACCTCGGACTTCCCCCAACCCGTTTTTGGTGGGAAACTTCATTTTCTGGTGATAGGTAGATGGTACGGCCTTTATTCGGCTGAGGTTTTTCCGGCCGAAAATGGCGTTGTACGCTATCATACCCTTGATCACTATGAAGTCCGCCATGACCGTAACGGTTTTGGGTGGGGTGCCGATGGTGACCGACAGGCTTAGGTCTCCCTCGGGGTAGGTGGCCAGGCCGTTAAACCCGCAAAGGGGTGTTCGGATCGGGCGGAGCTTGGATGGGTCTTCCCCCATCTTGAGGAAACAGTCATAAGATAACACATCGGGGGCGCTCCCATTGTCAACCAGAATTCTATCTACGTTACAATGGTTTATTGTGGCTGAGATAACGAGGGCATCATCATGCGGGGTGTTCAGCCCTTCCAGGTCTTGGTCGGAGAAGACTATGACCTGGGGCTCCCTCGGCGGGCCGCTGGAGGGTTCTAAGACCTGGCTGGCCCGCTCGGCATGATGCTTCCTTCCTCGGCTGGTGTCGCCGCCCGATGCCGTTCCCCCGGAGATGATGTTGATGTGGACCCCTCGAGGGGCGTTGTCGATCTCCTCGGCGGCGTCTCGGTCTTCTTTGTGCCCGGCTGCAAACCGAGCCAGGTGCCCCTGACGGATGAGACGCTCGATCTCGTCCTGGAGCTGGTGACAGTCGCCGGTGTGGTGCCCGTGGTCGCCGTGGAACAGGCAATGCCTGTCGCGCTTGCGGTTCTTCGACCTCATTGGTTCGGGCTGGCGGAGGAGTCCCGAGTCTTTGATGTCTTCATAGATCTCGTAGACTGGCGCGGTCAACGGGGTGTACCACTCATACTTCCGTTTGCGCTCTCCTTCCCGATCGCGCTTCTTGCCCGAGCCAGGATTTGGCTCGGAGGCCCGCTTCTTGTCCCCCTCCCGACCCGAGCCGGTTGTGTCTCGGCAGGCGCTGAGTACTTCCTCGCACTCGGCGTGGCGCAGTGCCAGAGTCACTAGCTCGGCAAGGGTCGAGGGAGGGTGGAGGACCAGCTCGCGGCGGAGATTCTCGTCCCGGGTGCCCCCGGTCAAAGCGGTCATGGCCGAGGCCACATCCAGGCGGGGAATTCTGAGGGCTTCCGATTTAAATCGGTGGACATAAGCCCGGAGCCTTTCCCCTTGCGCCTGTTTGAGGGCCAGGAGCCCCGCTACTGACCTTCGGGGGGCGCTTCCGGTGAAGCTCTCCTTGAAGACTCGCCCGAATTACCTGAAGTCCCGGATGGACCCAGGGGCGAGGGCCCGGAACCATGCCTGAGCGCCTTGGACCAGGGTGGCCGCAAAGGCTCGGCATTTGATAGGATCCGGCGTTCCATGCAGAGTCACCAGAGCGTCGAAGTTGTCGTAGTGGTCGGTTGGGTCGCCCTGGCCATCATAGAGCTTGAAGGTCGGAATGGAGGTTCTGGTAGACACCTCTGCCTTCAAGATGTATTCGGAGAAAGGGGATTTCTCCTCGTCCTCCGAGAAAGAGGTCTTCTGCAGGGCGCGGAGGGCGCGCTCTTGCTCTGTAAAACGTCTTTCGAAATCCCTCAGTCGGAGGGATAGTTCCGGCTGCGGTCGTGCCGTGGGACTGGGGGGAGCGTCGTGGCGATCCTCAGGAACGTCAGCGCCCGGGCGCGAAGGCCTCGCCCCCTGCTTCCCTTTTCTGGGCGTGGAGGAAGCCTCTTGCTCCGGGGGCGGAGCTTGCAAGGGTCCTCCCACGTTGTTGCGGATGAGCTGTTGACCGCGGAGGGTGAAGCGGCCCCCAGCGATATGCTGGGACGCACTTCGACGGGGGGGGCTCCCGGACGGGACGCAGGACCTGGCATCCCTTACCGCCTGGGCCCTCATGAGCTCCACGAGGACGTCAAGCTTCTTGTTGAGGGCCTGGAAGACCTCGTCGCCACCGTTGGGGGGTGCCCCTGTCGTCGTCGGAGGGGGCGGCGGCCCGTTGGTGGGGACGCTGGCGTTGGAGGGAGGGTTCTGTGAGGCCCTAGAGGGGCCATCTCCTGCCGCCACCACGGCCTTACCCTTCTCGACGGCGGACCTCCTCCCTGAGCTTCTTCTCACCATCTTGGCTCTTCGTGCGTTTCCCACAGACGGCGCCAGATGAAGAGGCGAAATCTCGCGCTATGTCCTGAGCGGGCTGTGGCTCACCAGAAGATGAACTGCAAGACAGTGAAACGTATCAGAGGGCCCAGGGGGTTTCCCTGGGGAAAAACCCTCCGATGGTTAAGTCAGTAGAGCTGTGGTGGAAGCAATAATGGGGAGGAGAAAAACTAGTGCGCGAGATTCCTCTCCACCAGAGGGTGAAGCGGATTGCTCAGGAGTTTGGGTGTATGAGTGCCTTGATGCTCTTACCTTCCACCGGAGGGTATCCCTGGTTTAAATAGTATGCTGCCTTCAGGAGTCCTGCAAGCTGAGGGGTTTCCGGCGGGAGTTACGTCCTCGATGTGGGCTTTCATGGCCTTATCGTGGGAACGTTATCACCTCGAAGTCCGACGGCTTCTTGATTCCCCTGTCCGTTGGGGACTCTTAACGGCAGCACGAACGGATGATATCCGGTTTGGCCGAGCTTCTGAAATGCCAGTCCTGTCCGGGCGATGAGCGTAGCTCGGCGGGAGAGGGGTCAGATAGGTCGGCGAACGCATGTCTCTCCCGGGCGGGGAAACGGCTTGGGCCGGACCCTCCTCATGACCTGACCATTACTCGGGCCCTCCGAGCCTAGGGGCCGCCGGGGAGAGTTGGTTCCTCGAGTGTTTGTTTATTGGGCTTTTCTTTCCTAAGTGGGTCCTGTGGGCTGTCACTCAGGTGAGCTTGCCTCGTTGGACCCTGTTGGGTCTTGTTGGGCTGCTCTTTGAGTGGGCTGCAGAAATCCCCTTCTCCATGTGCTTTTCCTGCATTGTTTTGACTGCAAAAGTAACTCCATCTTGCAGTCTTGAGGCATGCACTCTCCATTTGTAATTAACATTTGCACATACAACAGTAATTCTCATGCGGTCATTTTTCACTTGCTTGAACTCAAATTGATTTTTAATAGCATGCTGACGTAGAGCAATCATGTACTCCTGACTATTTACAAATAGAGAACCAACTAATATATCTGGGGTCTCTTCATCACCCTCCAACAAATCTCCATCATCATCTGAAACTCCTCCATCAATATCAGATTCATCTGAGGGACATGGCCTTGAATGATAGCTGTCCTCAGTGTGTACCTCATCAGAATTAGCCACACTCTCGTCAGATTCGCTGTACTCATCTTCATATGCAACATATTCTGAGTCACTGTGCTCAGCTTCAGAACATATCCTCTTCTTTAAAATATGATAATCCTCATCAACTACAGGGGCTGGGGCAGGGGCTGGGACATCATGAATAACCTCGTCACGATGAACAACTGCAGCATCATGAACAAACTCAGGATGTTGACCAACCTCAGCATCATCATCCATCTCATCAATGTCAACAAATGTCTGGGAATGGGCCTGAGTAGACTGGCTGGGTATACCTTTCTGTGGAATATTGGTTGACTGTAAGTCTAATGGCCGACTGTCCAATGTGCTAACATATATGGTCATCTTCCCTATGGAAAAATGGGCTTTCATCACCTCATATAATTGAGCATCTGAAACAATTTCCTCATACTGAACAAGTCTGCTATTAGGTAATTCATAATGAAATTCTAAACAATGTGTACTTGCCCACTTAGATAGATGTCCCATATCCTCAATTAATATGCATCTACTGTAGTAATCAGGATATGTCACGACTGTCTTGCTCTGACCTAGTGCATATGCCCTCCTCCCAGACTGAAGAGTTTTCCAATAACCACCAAACTTATATGTCAACTTTAATGATGGCTCTCGTTCCCCCATTTTCACAATCTAACAATCTGAAGACAGAAATAAACTCTCTAGAACAGTTATCCACATTACAAAATCAGCACGCATACCCAATAATCTGAGTACAATAATAACATTCTTAACTAATATGAATTGAGTGACTGAAAAACATTAAAGCAAAAATTTTTGATATAACCATAAAGAAACTGCACCCGTGAATTCAGACATGTACAATTAATAACAAAACTTTTTAGAGCATTAAATAATCTAACAACATTATAGCAAAAAACGACATAACAACAATCTTATCCCTAAACCATATAGAAAGAAAATAAAAATTGATGTCCTTAATATTTCGACTCTGTAAACATATAAAATGTATGAGTAAACATTTATATTTGCAGATCATACTGAGTGTGAGGTGGTAGGAGCGCCTGACGCGTACCGGAGTGGAGACGGAGGTGTGTGGCCCAGACCTGGACGTGGGGTGGTGACTCCGGTGATGCGGCGTTTGAACGAGGGCGGTCGTACGTCTGCGGTGGCAGATGGGGTGCCGTGAAGCGCCGCGGTTGTTACGTGCAGGTTTGGGCAATGGCGATGGTGCCTAATCGACCCTGGCAGTGGCCGGCGATCGTTGTTGTCACGACGACCAAAGAGTGAAATCGACGGCAATGGCGACTGTGTACGGGGGGTAGGGAAAGAGGAGGGTGGCGATTGTGTACGGGGGGAACCCTAAACTGGAGGGTGGCACGGCAGAAGGGTTACTACGGCCATGAACCTCGATTAATCGAGGGTGGGTTGGTCTTTTCACCAACTACGGTCAAGTTAACTCACCTTGCGTTTAATATCGTCGACAGTAAAAAATGATAGGGACTTTTTAGTTTAACGGTAAGATTTCCAAGGATTTTTTAAACAATAGAGAGATTGTAGGGACTAAAAAGCAATTCGTCATATTTGTAGGGACTAATATGCAAAAAACCCAACAATATAACTATGTATAATTTTTTTACAATTTAATAATTTGTGTGTGAGAGAGAGAGAGAGTGACGTGACAGTGAGGGGAGGGAGAGAGGGAAGGAGAGAGAGAATGAGATAATTATTACATTCAATAAAAAAATCATAAAGGAAGGGCAATTATGACATTTTGGTTGTCATAATTATAGAGTGTGGACGCACTTTTCGTTCGCTTATTGTTCTCTCGCTAGTTTATTCGTTTATTAAGTGCGTGGGCGTGCCAGTCACCGAAGTGACAATTTATTCGGGCTCTGAAGAGCCCATGGTGCGCTCGATCTGACTTCGTCAGACGATTGTGTGGTTCGTGTCGGGACCCAAAACCCGCCGCGCCATAAAGGTCACGACGTCATTTACATCCCCCGTACGAGGGAACACCCTTGATTAATCGCCGAGATTCAGGGCCTCATGGCCAAGAAATTAATTACATGAAAAGTCTATTAGGAGGTATCAAAGTCCCCGTATGAGGGTGAGAAGAAAGCGTTCGCGGTCATGTCGGTCATGTGCTGACCATTTAATGTTCGGACGAATGTCCGGCTCGGGAAAAGCGCGATCGTCGCGGGAAGACTGGAGCATATGTATACCAGGATATGGCAATTTATTGTTCAGAAGAACGGAAAACATTCGGCTAAACCTCGGTTAGAGCGGTCGGAAACCGGTAAATCTGTTGGCCCGGTGCAAGAGCAAGCTGCGACCATACTGCGGTGGGCCACCCGCGGTCGAAACAAGACTTGCATGAGCGGCATTAGTATTTCCGGTGCTAAGGGGAAACGAGGGAATATCCCTTGAATCGGCTGAAAAGCCCTGTGTCCGGAGAAGCGGGTGTTCGAAACATGTCGGTCATTCGGGAGACCATTTAATATTCAGACGAGAGTCCGGCTTAAGAATATTGTAATCATCGCAGGAGGACCTGGAACATATACATGCCGGGATACGGCAAGTTTATTATTCCGAGACACTGAAAACATTCGGTTGAATCTCGATTATTGTAGCTGGAAACCAGCGAAACTATTGACCCGGTACGAGATCGAGTCAGGACCATATTGGGGGCGCCTCCCGTGGTCCGAACGGGGCTTACGCGGGCATCATTAATATTTTCGGTGTCGGAGGGCAACGGGGGAGAGTCCCGGGGCTAGACTCCAGAACCGAAAACGTGTTCAAAAGGAGCGGGTTGTAGACCGAGGATATGAGCCAGACGATGACCATGATCGGGACAGGCCCGAGGTCTGAGTATGGCCCACGGAGGTCTTATTGATATTCCCATGGAAGGAGTCCGGGGGTGGCGAGAGCCATCTCGTTCTAATTCGGATTCCGTCGGTCACTTGCAGACCTTTTCATGTTTGGGCAAGGGCCCATATTGAAAGTGCGACGTGGGCGGGAACAACCCCGTACAAATGTATGCCGAGTTTACGGCAATTTCGATGAAAGGGCGGGAACGAATCCCGACAGGAACGGGTCAGAATTGATGAGCTATTGGCCCGGAGCAATGCCGGCTCACAACCATATCGGGGTAGGAGCCACCGGCTATGCAGGTCACTCACGGGCCTTTTCATGTTCGGACGTAGGTACGTAATAAGAACGCGACGGGAACCGAGATGAATCCGTTCAAATGTCTGCCGAACGTGCGGCAATTTTAGTAGCGGCTCGGAAGGGATCCGGCCGGAGAAATGAGTCCGGTTTAATCGAAATGTCAGCCCGAGGCGAGGTCAGGCCATGGCCATTTCGGGATAATTCTCTAGACTCAGGCCCAACTCGCAAGGGCGGTATTGTTGTTCCTTTGGCACCGGGTCACGGGAGAGACGGGGCTGCGAAGCGGATCCCATTGTTTTATTATTATTTAAGAAATGTTATCATTACCATTTGTTAATTTATATATATATCTTTGAGTGAATTCTTTATTACTATTTATTCATTTTTTTATGATTTATTCATTTACTATTGTTATTATTAGGTTTGTTATTATTTTTGTTCATTTTATTATCATTCATTTGCTTGTCATTTTTTGTTAGGTTTGTTATTATTATTTATTTATTTCGGTTATCATTTATTTATCCATTTATCGTTACTATTATTTCTTTTAACCTTATTATTATTATTGCTTATTTCTTTATCATTCTTATTTATTTATTCACCTTTTTGAATTTATTATCATTTATTATTGTTATTAAACATTATTGTTTGCTATTATTTCTCTATTTTCTTTTGAATTTGTTGTTATTATCATTATTTGAGCTTTGTGTCACTGTTTATTTATTTACTATGTTTTATTTTAGCTTATTATCTCTATTATTATCATTATTTCTGGTGTACCGCTGGGTCAAGGGAGTGTGCCGCTGGGGAGCCAGGAGAGTGTACCGCTGAGGGCACCAGGGAGTGTGCCGCTGAGGGCCAAAAGGGTTGTACCGCTGAGGGTCAAGGGGTGTGTAGACACGACATTTTTAGCATTATGCTGAGCAGATCCCGTATTACACTAAGACGCCCCAAAGCAGCTCGCACGGTTAAGTTAATTGAGTAATCTCTAATTTAATCTAATAATCTGTGGCTTCTTGAATGGTAATTCTTGTTAATGGGCTTGTGACCATTCCTACACAAAATAAAAAAATGTTAATGGGCTTGGTCCATCTTTTAATCCTAAAAAAAAGGGGGAAGGTTCATCGTGTGGGCTTGGGCCATTCCTATTCAAAAAATATATCAAAAGAAAACATTTGTGCTAATGGGTTTGGCCCATTCCTATTCAAAATATAAATATATATATATATATATATATATATATATATATGTGCTAATGGGCTTGGCCCACTTTTGTTCTAAAAAAATAAATAAAATTTAAATGGACATGGCCCCATCTTTTATTACATAATTTATTCCCTCACTCCCCTCCCGGGTCTCTCGGATCTTGCCCCCTCTCTTTAACACTCTCTCTCTCTCTCTCATTCTCACCTCCTCCGTAACCCACCACCCCAGGGGAAGACCCTCGGAAGACACACACTCCACCCTCTCAACCCCCTGAACCTCCAGCCATCCCCCTCACGACAACCACCTCCAGCCACCCTCCTCCTCACGACCTGAACCTCCGGCTCCCTTCCTCTTTCCCCCCACAACAACCCCCTGGACCTCCAGCCATCCCCCTCACGACAACCACCTCCAGCCACCCTCCTCCTCACGACCTCCACCTCCGGCTCCCTTCCTCTTTCCCCCCACAACAACCCCCTGGACCTCCAGCCACCCTCCTCACGACAACCACCTCCACCGTCTCCCTCATTCCCTCTATCTTCTCTCCCTGTATTTTCTCCCTCCCTCAACCTCTCTCTTTCTCTTTTACGTTTTCTTTAAAAAAAAAAAGAGAAGTCTTCCAGGTTCGCAGGGGGGCATCGTCGAACGTGCCCCCCTTTGAACTGCAAAGGGCCGTTGCGGCCCTTTTCCCGCAGCGACCCCGACGCCGCCCCGCCTCCGGCCGCCGCCCGCAGCGCCCCGACGCCTCCGGCCCCCGTCGCCTCCAGCCGCCCGCAGCACCCCAACGCCGCCTGCACGCCCCCTCTGCACTGCCGCCGTCGCACGCCCCCGTCGCCTCCGGCCGCCCTCCGCTTGCCATCGGACGCCGCCCAGCCACCACGCCGCCACCGGCCTCCCGCCTCCGGCAAGCCCGTCGTCCCCCGCGGCCACCACCTCCGGCCGCCGCTCTGTCCCCTGCTCGCCTCCGGCATCGCCTCCGACGCCGCCCCGCCTGCACGCACCCCCTGCGGTCACCGCCTCCCACCGTCGCCGTCGCCGCTGCCGAGCCCCCCCGCCGAGCAGCCCCCTCTCTCTCGCGGCCGCTCTCTCTCTCTCTCTCTCTCTCTCTCTCTCTCTCTCTCTCTCTCTCTCTCTCTCTCTTCTCCCCGTGGCGAGCCCCCCCTCTCTTTCTCTCCTTCTCTCTCTTCCCCCCGCCGCGGTCCCTCTCTCTCTGCTTCTCTCTCTGCTTCTCTCTCTGGCGGCTTCCGCCGCGATCTCTCTCTCTCTTTTTTATTTCATTCTATTTTTTTTATTCTTTTTAACTCCCTCTCTCTCCCTCTCTCTCTCTCTCCACCGTTCCCTCCCTCTCTTCCTCTCTATCTCTCTCTCTCTCTCGATCTCCCCCTCTCTCACTCTTTCTTTTCTCTTTTTTTTAATCCCCCCTCCCCACCGTCTCTCTCTCCCTCTCTCTGCTTTTCTTCCCCCCCTCTCTCTCTCTTTCTGCTCTCTCGATCCCTCACTCATCCTTCTTTTTATTTTTTTTTATTTCTCTCCCCTCTCTTCTAACCGATCTCTTCCTCTCTCCCTATTTTCTTCTTCTTGTTTTTTTCTTCACTCTTTCTTTCTCCCTCTTCCTCCTCTCCATCTTTCTCTACCTCCCATTCTCCAGTATTCCCCTCCTCTTTTGAAATTCACGCATACACACATTTTCTTTTCCCTTCTTTCATTCTCTTATGTAAATTAAAGTCCTCTGTTTCATCTACTTACGTATGTATGCATATCTTCCATACTCCATGCCCACACGTGGGGCTTTATATATGTATATATACATATATTTTTATTTTTAATAATTAAGCTTTTTATCCCTCCCTCTTTTATTTTGATTATCTATTTTTTTAAGTCTTTCACCTCACCCCCCTTTTATTTTCACATGTGTCATCTCTTCTAAATGCCTCTCTAAAAAAAAGATTAAAAAAAAAAGAGAGAGAACTCTCTCTCTCTTTCTCTTTCTCCTTTTCAGGACGGTGGCGATACCCGGAAGGCCCTGCCGAGTTCCCAGACGTCGGAGCATACGAGAGCGTGTTACATCTCAGCGTACGCTCGTACCATCCTCACCTCGGAGAAGCTTCCTCGAGCCCATCATCCATCTCTGAATAAGTTTTCTCCCCCCTTGTTGTCTGGTTTTCATTCAGTTAGTTACATATGCATGCATTACTTGTCGTTCATATAGTGTCTCTCTTCCTGAGAGACCCCTCTTTGTTCATTCATCATATCATCTACCTACCTTTTCATGTCTAAAAGGGATTTTTAAATGCTACCAACCATAAAGGGGAGAAAGGAAAGAAGGATGTGAAACGAACTCCGGTACGTGGCGGAGATAGGGGTCGGAAGACCCTCTCGCGCAAACTAACCCCTTCCCGATAAGCGTGACTTACCGTTCCACGAGCGGTTTTTCATATACCAGGAAATCCGAGAATCTAAGTAACAGAAATGGGGAGGCACGAAGACTCAGAAACTGCAGCGGTGTATCGTTCTCCAGAAAATTACAAAGACAATACGAACCAAGACATACCACCACAAGACATTAGTCTTTGTGGGGTTCTAACAGCGATGCAATAATATCAACACTAATGAATATATATGTGATCGCCAAAAAGGTGTAGACGGCAAAAGAGTGTCGTCCACCCTCGTGAAGAAAAGAAACAATACAATGATGTAAAGTAATGATGAAAAGGTGATTGCCGAATGGAGGTGGAGACGGCAAGGAACGTCCACCCTCGTCTGTCCTAAGAGACGGAAATGACGAGATCAACTCAAGAAGAGAAAGAACATAAAGGGGAGAAAGGAAAGAAGGATGTGAAACGAACTCCGGTACGTGGCGGAGATAGGGGTCGGAAGACCCTCTCGCGCAAACTAACCCCTTCCCGGTAAGCGTGACTTACCGTTCCACGAGCGGTTTTTCATATACCAGGAAATCCGAGAATCTAAGTAACAGAAATGGGGAGGCACGAAGACTCAGAAACTGCAGCGGTGTATCGCTCTCCAGAAAATTACAAAGACAATACGAACCAAGACATACCACCACAAGACATTGGTCTTTGTGGGGTTCTAACAGCGATGCAATAATATCAACACTAATGAATATATATGTGCGTATTAGGACCACCGCGAGACATTGGCCTTACGGGGTTTTTATTACAATATAGATAATAAACATGAGTATATATACATGAGACCACCGCGAGATATTACTCTCCGCGGGGTTTTTACTGTAATATATATAATAAAAGGCTTCGCGAGGAATTACTTTAGTCACGTGCACCTTCGCGAGGAATTACTTCCGTCGCAGGGTTTAGACAAAAATCAAAGAAATAAAATGACAGAATAAAAAGGCTTCATGAGGAATTACTTCCGTCACGTACACCTTCGCGAGGAATGACTTCCGTCGCAGGGTTTAGACAGAAATTTAAAGAAATAGAATGACAGAATGAAAAACAAGGCTTCGCGAGGAATGACTTCCGTCACGTACACCTTCGCGAGGAATTGCTTCCGTCACAGGGTTTAGACAAAAATCAAGGGAATAAAATGACAGAATGAAAAAGGCTTCACGCGGAATGACTTCCGTCACGTACACCTTCGCGAGGAATGACTTCCGTCGCAGGATTTAAACAAAAGGGAAAATTGACAGGAAAGAAAGTGGGAAGGGGATGTGATCGCCAGGGGCTGAGAGCCCCACGGGAAATGTCTGATCGCGTTTGGCCGCTGAAGCGGGAGCAGTGCGGGTCCTCTCTTCCTCTTTAGTCGGCCGGCCGACGAAGAGGGCCTTCTTTGGTTACCCGGATTTTATTATCCCTTTTTTTTGTTTTACTTTTTGTTATTATATATTTTTTTGGGGGTTTTGTGGCTTTTATTGTTTTTATGTTCTTATATCTTTTTAAGAGAAAGATGAGAGAGCAAAGAGAGAAATTGGGTAATAGATGGTAGAATAAGGTAGCACGATATAGGAAAAGAATACTAAGAAAATATAGACATGATGAAGACTTTATTTTAGATAAGACAGAGAAGAACGGAGATGGAGGTTTAACGATATATAATACTAATAAGGGAGAGGAGATAGACTTACTGTTAAACGAAACGTAAAGGAGGATGAATATGGAAATTTAACAACAGATAATAATGATGGAGGAAAGAACTAGGATAGATGAGAGAGACAATAGCCGGGTACCTCAAAAGGAGGGATGAACTCCTACTCTTTTGGTCGACGGAAGAAGTGGGATCCCCGACTGGTTAACCCTGCACGGAAAACGAATGAAGAGAAACAACAACGAGATAAGGACGACGGTGGTGTAGCATCAATTCTTTAGAAGCTGATATTGAGAATAGCATAAGAGAACACTAACCTGGTTGGTAGCATTTAAAAACCCCTTTTAGACATGAAAAGGTAGGTAGATGATATGATGAATGAACAAAGAGGGGTCTCTCAGGAAGAGAGACACTATATGAACGACAAGTAATGCATGCATATGTAACTAACTGAATGAAAACCAGACAACAAGGGGGGAGAAAACTTATTCAGAGATGGATGATGGGCTCGAGGAAGCTTCTCCGAGGTGAGGATGGTACGAGCGTACACTGAGATGTAACACGCTCTCGTATGCTCCGACGTCTGGGAACTCGGCAGGGCCTTCCGGGTATCGCCACCGTCCTGAAAAGGAGAAAGAGAAAGAGAGAGAGAGTTCTCTCTCTCTCTCTTTTTAATCTTTTTTTAGAGAGGCATTTAGAAGAGATGACACATGTGAAAATAAAAGGGGGGTGAGGTGAAAGACTTAAAAAAATAGATAATCAAAATAAAAGAGGGAGGGATAAAAAGCTTAATTATTAAAAATAAAAATATATGTATATATACATATATAAAGCCCCACGTGTGGGCATGGAGTATGGAAGATATGCATACATACGTAAGTAGATGAAACAGAGGACTTTAATTTACATAAGAGAATGAAAGAAGGGAAAAGAAAATGTGTGTATGCGTGAATTTCAAAAGAGGAGGGGAATACTGGAGAATGGGAGGTAGAGAAAGATGGAGAGGAGGAAGAGGGAGAAAGAAAGAGTGAAGAAAAAAATAAGAAGAAGAAAATATGGAGAGAGGAAGAGATCAGTTAGAAGAGAGGGGAGAGAAATAAAAAAAAATAAAAAGAAGGATGAGTGAGGGATCGAGAGAGCAGAAAGAGAGAGAGAGGGGGGGAAGAAAAGCAGAGAGAGGGAGAGAGAGACGGTGGGGAGGGGGGATTAAAAAAGAGAAAAGAAAGAGTGAGAGAGGGGGAGATCGAGAGAGAGAGAGATAGAGAGGAAGAGAGGGAGGGAACGGTGGAAAGAGAGAGAGAGAGGGAGAGAGAGGGAGTTAAAAAGAATAAAAAAATAGAATGAAATAAAAAAGAGAGAGAGAGATCGCGGCGGAAGCTGCCAGAGAGAGAAGCAGAGAGAGAGGGACCGCGGCGGGGGGAAGAGAGAGAAGGAGAGAAAGAGAGGGGGGGCTCGCCACGGGGAGAAGAGAGAGATCTAGAGAGAGAGAGAGAGGGGGGGGGGAGCGGCCGCGAGAGAGAGGGGGGTGCTCGGCGGGGGGGCTCGGCAGCGACGACGGCGACGGTGGGAGGCGGTGACCGCGGGGGGTGCGTGCAGGCGGGGCGGCGTCGGAGGCGATGCCGGAGGCGAGCAGGGGACAGAGCGGCGGTCGGAGGTGGTGGCCGCGGGGGACGACGGGCTTGCCGGAGGCGGGAGGCCGGTGGCGGCATGGTGGCTGGGCGGCGTCCGATGGCAAGCGGAGGGCGGCCGGAGGCGACGGGGGCGTGCGACGGCGGCAGTGCAGAGGGGGCGTGCAGGCGGCGTTGGGGTGCTGCGGGCGGCCGGAGGTGACGGGGGCCGGAGGCGTCGGGGCGCTGCGGGCGGCGGCCGGAGGCGGGGCGACGTCGGGGTCGCTGCGGGAAAAGGGCCGCAACGGCCCTTTGCAGTTCAAAGGGGGGCACGTTCGACGATGCCCCCCTGCGAACCTGGAAGACTTCTCTCTTTTTTTTTAAAGAAAACGTAAAAGAGAAAGAGAGAGGTTGAGGGAGGGAGAAAATACAGGGAGAGAAGATAGAGGGAATGAGGGAGACGGTGGAGGTGGTTGTCGTGAGGAGGGTGGCTGGAGGTCCAGGGGGTTGTTGTGGGGGGGAAGAGGAAGGGAGCCGGAGGTGGAGGTCGTGAGGAGGAGGGTGGCTGGAGGTGGTTGTCGTGAGGGGGATGGCTGGAGGTCCAGGGGGTTGTTGTGGGGGGAAAGAGGAAGGGAGCCGGAGGTGGAGGTCGTGAGGAGGAGGGTGGCTGGAGGTGGTTGTCGTGAGGGTGATGGCTGGAGGTTCAGGGGGTTGAGAGGGTGGAGTGTGTGTCTTCCGAGGGTCTTCCCCTGGGGTGGTGGGTTACGGAGGAGGTGAGAATGAGAGAGAGAGAGAGAGAGTGTGTTAAAGAGAGGGGGCAAGATCCGAGAGACCCGGGAGGGGAGTGAGGGAATAAATTATGTAATAAAAGATGGGGCCATGTCCATTTAAATTTTATTTATTTTTTTAGAACAAAAGTGGGCCAAGCCCATTAGCACACACATATATATATATATATTTATATTTTGAATAGGAATGGGCCAAACCCATTAGCACAAATGTTTTCTTTTGATATATTTTTTGAATAGGAATGGCCCAAGCCCACACGATGAACCTTCCCCCTTTTTTTAGGATTAAAAGATGGACCAAGCCCATTAACATTTTTTTATTTTGTGTAGGAATGGTCACAAGCCCATTAACAAGAATTACCATTCAAGAAGCCACAGATTATTAGATTAAATTAGAGATTACTCAATTAACTTAACCGTGCGAGCTGCTTTGGGGCGTCTTAGTGTAATACGGGATCTGCTCAGCATAATGCTAAAAATGTCGTGTCTACAGGGTGTACCGCTGGGGGCGTCAGGGGTTGTACCGCTGAGGGTTGGAGTAGGTGTGCCGCTGAAGAAGGAACGGGCTAGAGGGGTGTACCGCTGAGGGTTGGTAGGGAGTGTGCCGTTGGGGGGGGCTTAGCCAAGGCGTGCCGTTGAAGGTCTGATTGGAGTGTGCCGCTGGAGGCTGGTGAAGAGTGTGCCGATGGAGGTTGGGACAGGCAGACTGGTGAAAGTACATTCTTTTGTTATTCGTTTTAAGGCTTTTCTTTTCTTCTTATCTTAACTTTCATGTAGTTTGATATAAACTTCTCCTTCGCTTTGTTCTGTTCGGCCTCTTCTCGCAGATCGGATGTTCGGGCAACCGGGTTGTTAATCAGTCCTCTCGTCATGGTACCGAAGTAGCTCGATCAGTCGAAAGATTCCACTGATTATTCTGCTCGTTTGCTGCTTCCTTTTGCCTCTTTTAATATTTTGTTGTTTTCTCACAAAAATTCGGCAGCATCTCCCCTTGACTCGGGGCGTAAGGGAGATAAAGGGAACGCGCCCACATGGAGTGGCGGAACCCGACAACTAGAGGTGGGCGCCCGGAGGCAACAACACCTTTATGGAGCCTCGGAAAACGTGAAGGAAAGGGCTCGAGACAGGGCCAAGAAGTGTGCCGCTGAGGGCTAGAAGGGTGTGCCGCTGAGGGCCAGAAGGATGTGCCGCTGAGGGCCAAAAGGGTGTGCCGCTGAGGGCCAATCGGGTGTACCGGCCAAGGGCCAATCGGGCGTACCGGTGGGGGGCTGAAGAGGTGTGCCGGCCAAGAGCCGGAAAGATGTATCGCTGGAGGATTAAAAGAGCTAAGTGTGTGGGCTGGGAGACTTGCAGGCTATTCAGGGAAAGAAGGGGAACTCAAGGCCGGGGGTAGGCTACTGGTTACAAGGTGTTCGGAGAGAGAGAGCAAGGGTCTCCCTCTCTCCTCAAGCCGGTGGGCACAATAGATGGCCATGGAAGGGAGTGAAGAACCCATGGGGCCAAAACTCATAGGGGAGGAATCACATCGCCACGAAGACTTCAAAAGAACACCGGAGGAAAAAGATGAAAAGAGTAACACAGTGCATGAAGGCGGGAATAAACCGACATAGATAGCAGGAAAGACCCAAGAGGGTGATTTTTCATTCATGGGAAGCAAAGGGGCCGAGGCCCTGCATATACATTGACAAACATGCCCGAGCCAAGGCTACGGACAAGAAAGAAAACCCAAAAGCAAAAGAAAGGGAAGAGGAAAGCAAGGAAAACTACGGAAGGAAAGGGATCGGAGCTGGAGGGGGGGGACGATCGTCCACCCTCCTGTTACATTCAAACCCTCCTCCTCTCTTACTCTCTCTTCTTCCCGGTAGCCGTCGAGGAAGCTCACACCGAACGCCTCTTCTTCTCTTCTCTCTTCTCCTCTTGTCTCTTCTTTTTTTCTCTGTGGGTGTGTCTCTGTCTCCCCCTTTTCTTCTTGAAGCGGGAGTGGTTTTATACTCCCTGCCGCCGGAGCTTTGAGCACGACCGTCGAAGGCGGGAAGCAGCTCCGGCATGATGATCAAGTTTGACTCTTCCGTCCTGGGTGTCAGGGGGCTAGCCTGCGTGGCCCAGTCATTGGTCGACACCTCGGATCGGCCACTGCGCGCCGAAGATGCGTAGGGCATGGGCACCACGTCGCTCGGCCGTTGAAAATGCCTCACGCTGTGCCGCTGGCGGGCTGAACAAGCGTACCGCAGGAGAGCCAAAAAGGCGTGCCGCTGGAGCCCCAAATGGGCGTGCCGCTGGAGCCCCAAATGGGCGTGCCGCTGGGGCCCCGGGTGGGCGTGCCGCTGGAGCCCCAGATGGGCGTGCCGCTGAAGCCCCCCCAAGGGGGTGTGCCGTTGAAGGCCCTGGGCCGTGCCGCTGGGACCACAAAGGGGGTGTGCCGCTGAGCAGCCGCAGGGGTGTGCCACTGAACAGCCCAAGGGGCGTGCCGCTGAGCACCCCAGGGTGTGCCGCTGAGCAGCCCAAGGGGTGTGCCGCTGAACAGCCCAAGGGGCGTGCCGCTAAGCACCCCAGGGTGTGCCGCTGAGGGCTAAATTGGGCGTGTTTCTGAGCCCGTTCTGAACCCGTTATGGACACGAGTCATGGCCTGTTTGGCTTTCTTCGAGGCCCACGGATTGTGGGGCCCTTTATGATTGGTTTCTCTTCAATGTCGTGACTCCGGAGACGGCTTCACAGCAGTATGCATATTTGGGGAGCCCGGGTGATCAGTCTCTCCGGGGCTTCTTCACTCGGCGCCGTTGTTGACGCGAGGCCGAGCGTGATATTTGGGTGTGCAATTCTTTGGTGTCCACAAATGCCCCCCACCCACGGGTAGCGCGGGCGAAGGATGAGCCGGGCGGTGCCCGCGGGTGTACTTGTCTCTTTTCTCTTCGTCGGTGCCGACGGGGTGTCGAGAACTGAAGCAGCATATTGGTCCCTTCATCAGTGCCGGCGGGGCGTCGGGAACTGAAGCAGCATATTGGTCTCTTCGTTTCTTCATCAGCACCGACAGGGTGTCGGGGGCTGACCTGGTTTGCTGGTCTCTTGGTCTCTTTATCTCCTCGCCAGCACCTGACAGGGTGTCGGGGGCTGACCTGGTTTGTTGATCTCTTTGTCTCTTCGTCAGTGCCGACAGGATGCCGGGAGCTGACCTGGTTTGTTGTCTCTTAGTCTCTTTGTCAGTGCCGACGGGGTGCCGGGAGCTGACCTGGTTTGTTGGTCTCTTGGTCTCTTCGTCAGTGCCGACAGGGTGTCGGGAGCTGACCTGGTTCGTTGTCTCTTGGTCTCTTCGTCAGCGCCGACAGGGTGTCGGGAGCTGACCTGGTTTGTTGTCTCTTGGTCTCTTCGTCAGCGCCGACAGGGTGTCGGGAGCTGACCTGGTTTGTTGATCTCTTTGTCTCTTTGTCTCTTCGTCAGTGCCGACAAGGTGCCGGGAGCTGACCTGGTTTGTTGGTCTCTTTGTCTCTTCGTTAGTGCCGACAGGGTGTCGGGAGCTGACCTGATTTGTTGGTCTCTTTGTCTCTTCATCAGCGCCGACGAGATGCCGGGAACTGAAGCTGTATATTGGTCTCTTCATCAGTGCCGACGGGGTGCCGGGGACTGAAGTGATATGTTGGTCTCTTCATCAGTGCCGACGGGGTGCCGGGGACTGAAGTGGTATGTTGGTCTCTTTGTCTCTTCTCTTTCTTTTCTTCTCTCTTTTTTCTTCTTCTCTTTTTTTTCTTTTCTTCTCTTTCGTCATCTCCTTTTTTGTCCTTTTTGTTGTTGTTTTTTTTTGTTTCTTCTCTTCTTCCCTTCTTTTTTTTTCTCTTTCTTTTTTTTTTGAAGAACTCCAGGTGGCTGTTGGCATGGATGCCAATGATATAAGAGTTGTAGGCACAGCGGCCGATAATTGAAAGCTGTTGGCACGGGAGCCAGTAAGTGAGGCCGAAACAGCCAAGGCCGGAAGCAACTGAGATGTTCGTCGTCCGAAGGGACGGAGAGAAGAGTTTGTTGATTCAAAAATGCGCCGGGGATATCAGTTATGAAACCCGGACTCGGGAAAGTGGGTCGCGAGGGCCAAAGTTGGCGTTACGGAAGCGGGCCGTGCAGGCCAGATTCTGGGAAGCAGGCCGTAAAGGGCCAGGGATGTTGGGAAGCGGGCTGCAAGAGCCGAAGTTAGGGAAGCAGGCTACGGGAGCCAGAATTGGGGAGCAGGCCGCGAAGGCCAAAGGTAAGTAGGCTGCAAGAGCCAAAGATATTGGGAAGCAAGCCACGAGGGCCAGAATTGGGAAGCAGGCTGCGAGAGCCGGAATTGGGGAGCAGGCTGTGAAGGCCAAAGGTAAGCAGGCTGCTAGAGCCGAAGTTGGGAAGCAGGCTACAAGAGCCGGAATTGGGGAGCAGGCTGCGAAGGCCAAAGGTAAGCAGGCTGCTAGAGCCGAAGTTGGGAAGCAGGCTACAAGAGCCAGAATTGGGAGATTAACGAGCCGCGAGGGCCAAAGGTAAGCAGGCTGCTAGAGCCGAAGTTGGGAAGCAGGCTGCAAGAGCCGGAATTGGGGAGCAGGCTGCGAAGGCCAAAGGTAAGCAGGCTGCTAGAGCCGAAGTTGGGAAGCAGGCTACAAGAGCCAGAATTGGGAGATTAACGAGCCGCGAGGGCAGGATGTAGGCCAGAAGAACCAAAGTCGGGAAGCGGGCCGCGGAGGCCGCATTGGGGGAGCAGCCTTTACAAGCCAAGGATATTGGGAAGCGGGCTGCAAGAGCCGAAATTATGGGAAGTGGGCCGTGAAGGCTGAATTCTGGGAAGCGGGCTGCGAGAGCCAAAGATATTGGGAAGCGGGCTGCAAGAGCCAGAATTATGAGAAGCGGGCCGCGAAGGCCAAATTATGGGAAGCAGGCTACGAGAGTCAGAATTGGGAAGCAGGCCACGAGGGCCAAAGGGAAGCAGGCTATAAAGGCCAAGGGGAAGCAGGCTGCAAGAGCCAAAGCTGGGAGGCGGGCCGTGAAGGTCGAAATTATGGGCAGCGGGCCGTGTAGGCCGAATTCTGGGAAGCAGGCCGTGGAGGCCGAATTCTGGGAAGTAGGCTGCAAGAGCCAAAGATGTTGGGAAGCGGGCTGCAAGAGCCGAAGTTAGGGCGCAAGATGCAAAAGCCCAAATCGGGGAAGCGGACTATAGAAGCCGGAGTTGGGAGATTAACGAGCCGTGAGGGCAAGAGGTAGGCCATGGGGGCCAAGATTGGGCTCTACGAGCCAGAGCTGAGAAAGTAGGCTTCGCTAGCCGAAATTGAGTTTATCGTATACACATATTTTTTATTTTTTTTTATTCAAGCATGCAGGCATTCATTAGCAGGCATAACATAAATATAAGTAAGGCAGCTCCCTCTATAGGGGATAGGATAGGGACATCGCCCGTAATTCGTAGATGCGGCGCGGGCCGCAAGGCACAATTGAGGGGTGGTGCACCCGTCAAGAGGATATCGCATGTCTTGCATGTATAGCCTTAATTCACGTATTTCACCCGAGGCAATTCTATGTGGCGTGGCAGTGCAAATGTGTGAACAAAGAGCCCTAACCACAGGGATATGCAGGTTTTCCTGGTGACACTCGAGGATCACTCTAGCGCCTACACATATGTTTCAGGCTTTCGACTTTCGGTAGCTTCACACAGCCCCCATCTGTTTATTTTGGTAGCGGATTTCACCGTTCAGCGCGAGTCTCCTCATGTGTCTCAATGGGGATTCCCGGCTACTAGGATTCATCATCATTATAATTCTATTACAGATTCCACCGTTTGACGCGAGTCTCCTCATGTGTCTCAATGGAGATTCCCGGCTAATAGGTTTCATCCTTATTATAATTCGCTTCACCATTTCGCGCGAGTCTCCTCATGTGTCTCGATGGGGATTCCCGGCTACTCGGATTCACGTTTCTCTCTTTTTTTTTCCTTTTTTTTCTCTCTCTCTCTCTTTTTTTTTTACAGTGGGGGTAGGCAACTTTTTCCTCACGATTACCTTTCACGCGAGTGCAGGAATTCAAGCCTCCGTAGAGTGCTAAGAAGAAATTCGGGCAATCCCTATAGTCGAAGGCTATTGAACACATTAAGTGCTAAGTGTGGGAGCGTTGCCTCAGGTTTATTTTGTGAGTTGGGCTTAGCGATTCAGCCATGACTCTTCCCCTTGACGTGGGCACCTGCCATAATTAGGTTCCCTTCGAGCGTATGCCGTGACGCGCGCGCATCCGGAATCGGGGCGATATTATTTAGCAAGGAAACACGGTCCTAGAAAATTTCAAGGAGGTGTATTATTCTATATTAAGCAAGCATGCAAACATGGCAATCAAGCATTCTCTTCTTTTGTTTCCGTTTTCTTTTTTTTGTGTTTGTTTTATTATTATTTTTTTTGGGGTGTTATTTTTTTATTTTTATCTGTTTGTTTTTGTTTGTTTTTTTTTTGCATAAGAAAATATTATTGTTACGTATAAGTGTAGTGGTAGTAAAGGTATTAGGGAGGCAGACCGCAAAAGGGCTGAGAGGATATTAGGGAAGCGGGCTGCAAGAGCCGAAGTTATGGGATGCGGGCCGTGAAGGCCGAATTCTGGGAAGCAGGCTACGAGAGCCAGACTTGGGAAGCAGGCCACGAAGGCCAAATGTAAGCAGGATGCAAGAGCCAAAGCTGGGAAGCAGGCTGTGAAAGCCGAGGGGAAGCAGGCTACGAGAGCCAGAATTGGGAAGCAGGCCACGAAGGCCAAAGGTAAGCAGGCTGCCAGAGGCAGAATTGGGAAGCAGGCTATAAAAGCCGAAGGGAAGCAGGCTGCAGGAGCCGAAATTATGGGAAGCGGGCCACGAAGGCCGAATTCTGAGAAGCAGGTCGTGAAGGCCGACTCTTGGGGAGCAGGCTGCAAGAGCCAAGGATAATGAAAAGTAAGCTAAAAAAACCAAGGGATATTGGCGAGCGGGCCACAAGGGCCAAAGGTTGGGGGAGCAGGCTACGAGAGCCAACATTGGGAAGCAGGCCACAAAGGCCAAAGGAAGCAAGCTGCGAGAGCCAGAGATAAGCAGGCCACGAGGGCCGAATTTTGGGAAGTAGGCTACATGAGCCAGGATCTGGGAGGCCTTTGTCGGTTTAACGCCCCGTCGGCGGAAGGTCTAGTCGGTTTAACGCCCCGCCGACGGAAGGTCTAGTCGGTTTAACGCCCCGTCGGCGGAAGGTCTAGTTGGTTTAACGCCCCGCCGGCGGAAGGTCTAGTCGGCTTAACGCCCCGTCGGCGGAAGGTCTAGTCGGTTTAACGCCCCGTCGGCGGAAGGTCAAGTCGGTTTAACGCCCCGTCGGCGGAAGGTCTAGTTGGTTTCTATTTGTTGTATGGCTGGAGGTCGGAGGTAAAAGTTTGCCTCGTGACCCTTCTTTCTCTTCTTCTCTTCTTCTTTTGTAGGGAGGAAGGTACGAAGACCATGTTTGCCTCATGTCTCTTTTTCTTTTCTCTTCTTCTTTTGTAGAGAGGCGGGTGCGAAGACCATGTTATCCTCATGTGTCTTTTTTTTCTTTTCTTCTCTTCTTTTTGTGTGGTGAGGCGGGCTCGAGGACCACGTCTGCCTCATGTGTCTTTTCTTCTTCTTCTTTTGGGTGATGAGGCGGGCTCGAGGGCCACATCTGTCTCATGTGTCTCTTCTTCCCTTTTCTTCTCTTCTTTTTATTTGGTGAGGCGGGCTCGAGGGCCACGTCTGCCTCATGTCTCTTTTTTTTCTTCTTCTTTTGTGGAGAGGCCGGCGCAAGGACCATGTGTGCATCATGTCTCTTTTTCTTCTCTTCTTTTTGTGTGATGAGGCGGGCTCGAGGACCACGCCTGCCTCATGTGTCTTTTCTTTCCTTTTCTTCTCTTCTTTTTGTTTAGTGAGGCGGGCTCGAGGGCCACGTCTGCCTCATGTCTCTCTCTTTTTTTGTAGAGAGGCCGGCGCAAGGACCATGTGTGCATCATGTCCTTCTCCTTCTTTTTTGTGGAGAGGCAGGTGCAAAGACCATGTTCGCCTCGTGATCATTTCTTTCTTTTCTTCTCTTCTTCTTTTATGGAGAGGCGGGTGCAAGGACCATGTTCGCCTCATGTCTCTTTTTTTTTCTTCTCTTCTTCTTTTGTAGAGAGGTAGGTACAGAGACCATGTTCGCCTCGTGACTCTTTCTCCCTTTTTTTTCTTTTGTGTGGAGAGACGGGTGCAAAGACCACGTCTGCCTTGGGACTCTTTCTTTCTTTTCTTCTCTTCTTCTTTTGTGTGAAGAGGCGGGTTCAAGGACCATGTTCACCTCGTGATTGTTCTTTCTCTTCTTCTCTTCTTCTTTTATGGAGAGGTAGGTGCAGAGACCATGTTTGTCTCATGTGTCTTTTCTTTCTCTTCTTCTCTTCTTCTCTTGTATGGAGAGGCAGATGTGAAGACCATGTTCGCCTCGTGGCTGCTCTTTTTCTTCTTCTCGTCTTCTTTTGTGTGGAGAGGCGGGTGCAAATACCGTGTCTGCCTTGTGACTCTTTTTTCTCTTCTTCTTTTGTGTGGAGAGGCGGGTGCAAAGACCACGTTTGTCTCGTGACTCTTTTTTTTCTTTTCTTCTCTTCTTTTATGGGATGAGGCGGGCTCGAAGACCACGTCTGCCTCGTATGCCCCTTTTTCTTTCTTTTCTGCTCTTCTTTTCTCATTAACGCTTCCGTGCTGGAGTGTATTTCTCTTAATGTGCCCCCAGGTTGGGGTGTAGCTTCATTTGGTATGCGTCCCCCCTTAGGGGTGTGTTTTGCCTCTTTGCTTCTGTGCCCCCAGGCGGGGTGTATTTTTTGGCTTCTATGTCCCCAGATCAGGGCGTGTTTTTTAATGCCCCCGAGGCGGGGTGTAGCTCTCTTCAAATGCCCCCATGGTGGGGTATACTCTTCACGGCTTCTATGCCCCCAGGTGGGGTATGTTTCTTCTTCATATGCCCCTAAGCCAGGGTGGACTTCTCTTCATATGCCCCTGAGCCGGGGCGTGTTCTTTATAGCTTCTAGACCCTCGAGGCGAGGTATGCTTCTTCTTCATATGCCCCTAAGGCGGGGTATGTTTTTTCTTCATATGCCCCTGGTACGGGGCGTGTCTTTTGTTTCTTATACCCCCCCATAGCGGGGGCGAATTCTGCTCTCTTTCTACCCCTGAAGGCGGAGGAGTGCTTCTCTTCATATGTCCCCGGCACGGGGTGTATCTCTTGCTTCTTATGCCCCCCTGAGGCCGGGGTGCATCTCTTTACGGCTTCTGTGCCCCCGAAGCAGGGTATGTTGTTTCTTCAAATGCCGCTTGGGCGGAGTATATCTTTCTTCTTATGCCCCCAGATCGGGATGTATGTCTCTTCGTTTCTGTGCCCGGGTCGGGGTAGATGCTTCTGCTTCTTATGCGCCAAGGGCGGAGTGTACCTCTTTGTGCCCCCTGAGCGGGGTGGATGCTCTGCATGTGTCCCCGGGTCGGGGTGTAGCTTTGTCTCCCACAGAGGGGGTGTGTTGTTTCTTCAAAAGCCCCCGGACCAGGGTGTATTCTTCCCTTTCTTATACTCCCGAGGCGGGAGGGGTTCTCTTCATGTGCCCCCGTGGCGGGATGTGCTTCTTTCTTCAAGTGTCCCCAGGCCGGGGTGAATTCTTTTCTTCTTCCAGACACACCGGGGGGAATGTTTGCTTCTTGTGCTCCCAAGGTGGGGTGTATTGCTGCTTTTGATGCCCCCAAGGTGGGGCGTATTGCTGCTTCTGATGCCCCAGAGCGAGGTATCCCTTTTTTTTATATGCCCCCGGCACGGGGTGTATTCCGCTTCTAGTGCCCCCAGAGTGGAGTGTATTGCCGCTTTTGATGCGGGGTGTGGTTCTTGCTTTTTATGCACCCGATGCGGGGTGAATTCTTCTTCTTTGTTTACGTGCCCCCATATCGGGGTGTATTCCTCTCTTCATATGCTTCCCTAAGCCGGGGGATGTTGTTTGTTCTGCTTCAGATGTCCCCCCCGGGGGGGTGCATGTTGCTTCATGGACTCCGAGCCTGGGGTATGCTCCTTCAAAGGTCCCTAAGCCGGGGTGGATTCTCTTTTCTTCTCATGCTCCCAAGGCGGGATGTAGCTTCTTCAAGTACCCCTAAACCCGAGCGTATTCTTTATGGCTTCTATGTCCCCTGGCGGGGCATGCTTCTTCAAATACCCCTAGGTCGGGGTGGACCTCTCTTCATATGCCCCTGAGTCGGGGCGTGTTCTTTATAGCTTCTAGGCCCTCGAGGGGAGGTGGGCTTCTCCTTCAAATACCCCCAAGACGGGGGTGTGATTCTTGGCTTCATATGCCCCCGTACCGGGGTATATTTCTTCCTCGAATGCCCCTAAGCCGGGGTGTGGGCTCTGCTTCTTATGCCCCAGAGCGGGGTATGCTTCTCTTCATACGCCCCTAAGTCGGAGTGTATTCTTTTGCTCTTTATGCCCCTAGATCGGGGTGAAACTATGTTGCTTCTTATGCCCCCAGGGCGGGGTGTGCTTCTCTTCATGTGCCCCACAGTCGGGGTATGTCTTCTGCTTCTATGCCCCTGGACCGGGGTATGTTCTCTTCTTCAAAGGCCCCTGAGCCGGGGTGTAGCTTTGTTGTCTGTTATGCCCCCGGACAGGGTAGAATCTCTTCTTCTTATCCCCCCCATAGCGGGGTATGTGCATGCTCTCTTCGGGAGTGGTGGCCGTGCTTGGCCCCATTGCTATAAAGCATTCCCCACAGCGGGTAGCCATTCACCAAGCTACAATCGTTGCTCGCTGGGTCTTTTAACAACCACTCGGGGGGGCCGTTTTGTGCCGGACGGAGGCAGCAGGAAGGAGGAACGGGCCGGGTCATTACACCACGGACTCAGGGCCACCTAGAGTCGGGCGGGATACCGGGTTTCTTGTTGCTCTTCTGGTCGGCGATGTTGGCCGACTTTTCTTCTTTCTCTTTTTTTTCTTCTCTTCTTTTTTGTATGATTGACCAGGGTGGAGGTGCAGGAGAGCGCTCACCCCTTCAGGGAGGGGATGAGTGGTTCGCTCCACCGCATCAACCCCACAGTGGTAATCTTTGTTCAGCACGGGTCTCGACGGACGTGGCCGTACAACCCTCTATTGCCAATTCTTTCTCTTCTTTTTTTTTTTGCTTCTTTGTTTTCTCTCTCTTTTTTTTTCTTCTCTTCTCCTTTTCTTCTTTTCTTCTTTTCTTCTTTTTTTCTCTTTCTTCTTGAGGGAAACGGGGGGGCTTGATTTCCCCTCCCTTCTCTTCTCTTTCTCTTCTCCCCCTTTTTTATAACAGCCCCCATGATTCCTGGAAGCTGCATATGCTTCGAAGCAGCGTCCTCGAGGCCGCGAAGGCAGCTGCGCCGAGTCTGGATTTTCTCCCCATAGGGCTGGCGAAGACAGCACCTGCAATTCATCAAAGCAGGCAAACATCGTTTATTAGGGGGGCCATGAGGCCCTGAATCCCGGCGAAGAGATGAAGGGTGGTTTTGGTCCCACCGGGCGTGCCAGACTTGTGGACGCACTTTTCGTTCGCTTATTGTTCTCTCGTTAGTTTATTCGTTTATTAAGTGCTGTGGGCGTGCCAGTCACCGAAGTGACAATTTATTCGGGCTCCGAAGAGCCCATGGTGCGCTCGATCTGACTTCGTCAGACGATTGTGTGGTTCGTGTCGGGACCCAAAACCCGCCGCGCCATAAAGGTCACGACGTCATTTACATCCCCCGTACGAGGGAACACCCTTGATTAATCGTCGGGATTCAGGGCCTCATGGCCAAGAAATCAATTGCATGGAAGGTCTATTACGAGGTATTGAAATCCTCGCGCGAGGGCGAGAAGAAAACCCTTCGCGGTCATGTCAGTCATGTACTAACCATTTAATGTTCGGACGAATGTCCGGCTCGAGAAGATCGCGGTTGTCACGGAAAAATCGGAACGCATGTATGCCGAGGTACGGCAAATCTATTGTTCGGAAGAGCGGAGAACGTTCGGCTAAACCTCGGTCAGAGCGGTCAGAAACCAGTAAATCGGTTGGCCCGGTGCAAGAGCAAGCTGCGACCATACTGCGGTGGCCCCCCCCCCCCCCCCCCGCGGTCGAAACAAGACTTGCATGAGCGTCATTAATATTTCTGGTGCCAAGGGGCAACGAGGGAATATCCCTTGAATCGGCTGAAAAGCCCTGTGTCTAGGGAAGCGGACATTCGAAACGTGTCGGTCATTCGAGAGACCGTTTAATATTCGGACGGGAGTCCGGCTTGAGAATATTGTAATCATCGCAGGAGGACCTGGAACATATACATGCCGGGATACGGCAAGTTTATTATTCCGAGACACTGAAAACATTCGGTTGAATCTCGGTTATTGTAGCTGGAAACCAGCGAAACTATTGGCCCGGTACGAGATCGAGTCAGGACCATATTGGGGGCGCCTCCCGTGGTCCGAACGGGGCTTACGCGGGCATCATTAATATTTTCGGTGTCGGAGGGCAACGGGGGAGAGTCCCGGGGCTAGACTCCAGAACCGAAAACGTGTTCGAAAGGAGCGGGTTGTAGACCGAGGATATGAGCCAGACGATGACCATGATCGGGACAGGCCCGAGGTCTGAGTATGGCCCACGGAGGTCTTATTGATATTCCCATGGAAGGAGTCCGGGGGGTGGCGAGAGCCGTCTCGTTCTAATTCGGATTCCGTCGGTCACTTGCCGACCTTTTCATGTTTGGGCAAGGGCCCATATTGAAAGTGCGACGCGGGCGAGAACAACCCCGTACAAATGTATGCCGAGTTTACGGCAATTTCGATGAAAGGGCGGGAACGAATCCCGACAGGAACGGGTCAGAATTGATGAGCTATTGGCCCGGAGCAATGCCGACTCACAACCATATCGGGGTAGGAGCCACCGGCTATGCAGGTCACTCACGGGCCTTTTCATGTTCGGACGTAGGTCCGTAATAAGAACGCGACGGGAACCGAGATGAATCCATTCAAATGTCTGTCGAACGTGCGGCAATTTTAGTAGCGGCTCGGAAGGGATCCGGCCGGAGAAATGAGTCCGGTTTAATCGGAATGTCAGCCCGAGGCGAGATCAGGCCATGGCCATTTCGGGATAATTCCCTAGACTCAGGCCCAACTCGCAAGGGCGGTGTTGTTGTTCCTTTGGCACCGGGTCACGGGAGAGACGGGGCTGCGAAGCGGATCCCATTGTTTTATTATTATTTAAGAAATGTTATCATTACCATTTGTTAATGTATATATATATATCTTTGAGTGAATTCTTTATTACTATTTATTCATTTTTTTTGTGATTTATTCATTTACTATTGTTATTATTAGGTTTGTTATTATTTTTGTTCATTTTATTATCATTCATTTGCTTGTCATTTTTTGTTAGGTTTGTTATTATTATTTATTTATTTCGGTTATCATTTATTTGTCCATTTATCGTTATTATTATTTCTTTTAACCTTATTATTATTATTGCTTATTTCTTTATCATTCTTATTTATTTATTCACCTTTTTGAATTTATTATCATTTATTATTGTTATTTAACATTATTGTTTGCTATTATTTCTCTATTTTCTTTTGAATTTGTTGTTATTATCATTATTTGAGCTTTGTGTCAATATTTATTTATTTACTATGTTTTATTTTAGCTTATTATCTCTATTATTATCATTATTTCTGGTGTACCGCTGGGTCAAGGGAGTGTGCCGCTGGGGAGCCAGGAGAGTGTACCGCTGAGGGCACCAAGGAGTGTGCCGCTGAGGGCCAAAAGGGTTGTACCGCTGAGGGTCAAGGGGTGTACCACTGGGGGCGTCAGGGGTTGTACCGCTGAGGGTTGGAGTAGGTGTGCCGCTGAAGAAGGAACGGGCTAGAGGGGTGTACCGCTGAGGGTTGGTAGGGAGTGTGCCGTTGGGGGGGGGCTTAGCCAAGGCGTGCCGTTGAAGGTCTGATTGGAGTGTGCCGCTGGAGGCTGGTGGAGAGTGTGCCGGTGGAGGTTGGGACAGGCAGACTGGTGAAAGTACATTCTTTTGTTATTCGTTTTAAGGCTTTTCTTTTCTTCTTATCTTAACTTTCATGTAGTTTGATATAAACTTCTCCTTCGCTTTGTTCTGTTCGGCCTCTTCTCGCAGATCGGACGTTCGGGCAACCGGGTTGTTAATCAGTCCTCTCGTCATGGTACCGGCAGTAGCTCGATCAGTCGAAAGATTCCACTGATTATTCTGCTCGTTTGTTGCTTCATTTTACCTCTTTTAATATTTTGTTATTTTCTCACAAAAATTCAGCAGCAACTCCCCTTGACTCGGGACATAAGGGAGATAAAAGGAACGCGCCCACATGGAGTGGCGGAACCCGATAACTGGAGGTGGGAGCCCGGAGGTTACAACACCTTTACGGAGCCTCGGAAAACGTGAAGGAAAGGGCTCGAGGTAGGGCCAAGAAGTGTGCCGCTGAGGGCTAGAAGGGTGTGCCGCTGAGGGCCAGAAGGATGTGCCGCTGAGGGTCAAAAGGGTGTGCCGCTGATGTGACACGACCTTGGACTTAGGCAAACAAGCACAATTAAGCATTCAAATGGGCCTTAATGGGCCACCGCTCTCCCGTCGCACTCTATACCCGGAGTGACTTGGCGATGCCAAGAGTGAATTATGGGAATGGGCCCTTGCTGGTAGAGGGCCAGCAAGGCCAAGGATCGACTCCCCAAGGGTGGATGCCCAATTCAATTGGGGCCGACAAAGTGCACAAGGGCACCGGTTCACACTATCCCACGGCGATCACTCTTAAGTCGTGGACTTGAGGATCGGGCGCTCCTCACAAATGCAGCGGCGCATGAATCAAGTATTGAAAGAGCAACACTAATTGAGCAAGGAAGAGGCACTTACTCGACCGGTTTGAAGAAACCGGTCCCGATCGGAGACGAGGGCGAGCGGGGAGGCAGTGGCTCCCCACACGCCGCGGCGGTGTCGCTTGACCTGCCCAAACCAATTACAAAACTACACCTCACGCAGGAGGGGGGATCTTGGGATAGGGGTTAAGGTCTTACATTCAAAAACTACCACCACGCAGGGTGGGGCCTTCAGCCGGCCAAGCGGGGTAGGGATATAGGACCGAAATGAAGAGAAATGGGAAACTAGCGAACTTGCAGCTACAATCTGAATTCTGGACAGGAAGTCGCTGTGCCGGCGCTCTCGGGCTCGTACGGACTCCAAATTGAGTGAAACCACTTTCTAAAGCTTCCTGACTTGAAGGGGATGATTCCAGAATTTTTGAGGATGCTCGGGGGGTCGGAGGTGGCCGCACCAGCAACTGGAAGGAGACCTCTCTGTCTGGCCGCAGGTTCTGTCCGGACTGGAACAGCAGGTTGCAGATATCACCGAGCGCCCTCCCGAACTCTGAACAGCACAAAACTGGCGGTGACGTCTTCGTGGTTGAAGTAGCTTTCAGAAGGAGGAAACGGGGTTGCAATCAGAGGTCGAGGGCGGCCGGTGTACCCTTAAGAGTGGGCACTGGTCGGAGTAGACAGCAGGAGACAGGACTGGAGAGCTCGGGGGAGAAAATTCGTAACTCTTTCCTCCGGTAGCCGAACGAGGTTATGTTTCTTGATCTTGGAAGAGGACTGGCAGAAGGAGAACTTTGATGAAGGGACTTCAGTCTGAATCCGTTGGGGTTCGTCATGGCAGAACGTTCTTTCAGGCTCTGGTCCAGGATGAAGACTTCTCTGCGCAGTCGTGGGAGAACGGCTTCTACGGTTGGCCCCGACCTCGGAACGAGTTGGTTCCACCTCGCCTGCGAAGAAGAAAGAGGGGCCTTTCCAGAAATGTAGGCCACGCCCCCAGAAGCTCTCAGAAGAAGACGTGGACGATGCTGCAACTCGGTGCTGATCTGCAGGTCTGCACTGCAACAATCTGAAATTGAAAGGAGAGGGAGAGGGGGCTTCTTTGGTGGAGGGAGGTGAAAGGGGCGACCTAAGGATGAATGGGGGCTCTTGTGAGGTGGAGTGGAGAGCTATAGGTGTTGGAGAATGATGGGAGAATGGCTGAGAGCAGGGGTTAGCAGGTGGAGGAGGAAGATGAGGGTGTGAGAGAGGGAATGGGGAGTGGAGGGGGGCGAACTTGGCAAGGGGAAGGGTAAAGGATGGGGGCGGCCAAGGCAAGTGGAGGGAAGGGATTTTAAATTTTGAAAAGGCCTTGGGAGGTGGGGAATTATGTGGGGAAGTGGGATGCTAGTATTGGAATGGGGAAGATTTGGTTGGAAGGTGGGGAAAGGTGTTGGAATGGGGAGACTTCTACCTAGGAACTAGGGGGGTGGAGTAAAGGAGGCCATGGGGAAGTGGAGGGCATTAAAGGAGGTGGGTGGTGGTTGGGAGTTGAAGGGGAAGGGAGGAGAGAGAGAGGGGGGCGAACCCCTTAGGGGAGGAGAGAGATGAGAGAGAGGAGGGGGGTAAGGGAATCACTCCCTAGGGCATCTCACCCATAACTAAGTGGAATCTCTCCAAATTGAACACAAGAGTAGACTTAACTCAAAAGGATTTTGATCATTCATTAACTTCAAATGAGGGGAGTGGGGTCCTATATATAGGCAACCCACTCTTTACAATAAGTCCCTGACAAAATAAACAACTACAAATAACCAAGGGGGGTGGGAGTGCTAATAAGCCTAGCCCAACGAATGGGGCCCAATAGCCACATTAGACAGCATGATGATACAAGAACATAGAAAAATAAGTGCTAGACCAAGGGAAATGACTCAAATAAAATGGAAATACATCAAAATGACTCAAAGGAAAGCTACAAAATGGATAAGGGGCCTTTATAGAGTGAGGCCCAAACTCAACCAGCTCCCGAGTGTGAAGAAGTGGACCCGAGCCAAAGGGAGTCGTGGGTGATGCCTCCATCAGCCGCTGAGGGCCAATCGGATGTGCCGCTGAGGGCTAGAAGGGTGTGCCGCTGAGGGGCCAAAAAGGGTGTGCCGCTGAGGGCCAATCGGGTGTACCGGCCAAGGGCCAATCGGGCGTACCGGTGGGGGGCTGAAGAGGTGTGCCGGCCAAGAGCCAGAAAGATGTATCGCTGGAGGATTAAAAGAGCTAAGTGTGTGGGCTGGGAGACTTGCAGACTATTCAGGGAAAGAAGGGGAATTCAAGGCCGGGGGTAGGCTACTGGATACTAGGTGTTCGGAGAGAGAGAGCAAGGGTCTCCCTCTCTCCTCAAGCCGGTGGGCACAATAGATGGCCATGGAAGGGAGTGAAGAACCCATGGGGCCAAAACTCATAGGGGAGGAATCACATCGCCACGAAGACTTCAAAAGAACACAGGAGGAAAAAGATGAAAAGAGTAACACAGTGCATGAAGGCGGGAATAAACCGACATAGATAGCAGGAAAGACCCAAGAAGGGTGATTTTTCATTCATGGGAAGCAAAGGGGCAGAGGCTCTGCATATACATTGACAAACATGCCCGAGCCAAGGCTACGGACAAGAAAGAAAACCCAAAAGCAAAAGAAAGGGAAGAGGAAAGCAAGGAAAACTACGGAAGGAAAGGGATCGGAGCTGGAGGGGGGGGGGGGGCGATCGTCCACCCTCCTGTTACATTCAAACCCTCCTCCTCTCTTACTCACTCTTCTTCCCGGTAGCCGTCGGAGGAAGCTCACACCGGAACGCCTCTTCTTCTCTTCTCTCTTCTCCTCTTGTCTCTTCTTTTTTTCTCTGTGGGTGTGTCTCTGTCTCCCCCTTTTCTTCTTGAAGCGTGAGTGGTTTTATACTCCCTGCCGCCGGAGCTTTGAGCACGACCGTCGAAGGCGGGAAGCAGCTCCGGCATGATGATCAAGTTTGACTCTTCCATCCTGGGTGTCAGGGGGCTAGCCTGCGTGGCCCAGTCATTGGTCGACACCTCGGATCGGCCACTGCGCGCCGAAGATGCGTAGGGCATGGGCACCACGTCGCTCGGCCGTTGAAAATGCCTCACGCTGTGCCGCTGGCGGGCTGAACAAGCGTGCCGCAGGAGAGCCAAAAAGGCGTGCCGCTGGAGCCCCAAATGGGCGTGCCGCTGGAGCCCCGGATGGGCGTGCCGCTGGAGTCCCAAATGGGCGTGCCGCTGGAGCCCCAAATGGGCGTGCCGCTGGGGCCCCGGGTGGGCGTGCCGCTGGAGCCCCGGATGGGCGTGCCGCTGAAGCCCCCCCAAGGGGGTGTACCGTTGAAGGCCCTGGGCCGTGCCGCTGGGACCACAAAGGGGGTGTGCCGCTGAGCAGCCGCAGGGGTGTGTTGCTGAACAGCCCAAGGGGCGTGCCGCTGAGCACCCCAGGGTGTGCCGCTGAGCAGCCCAAGGGGCGTGCCGCTGAACAGCCCAAGGGGCGTGCCGCTGAGCACCCCAGGGTGTGCCGCTGAGGGCTAAATTTGGCGTGTTTCTGAGCCCGTTCTGGACCCGTTATGGACACGAGTCATGGCCTGTTTGGCTTTCTTCGAGGCCCACGGATTGTGGGGCCCTTTATGATTGGTTTCTCTTCAATGTCGTGACTCCGGAGACGGCTTCACAGCAGTATGCATATTTGGGGAGCCCGGGCGATCAGTCTCTCCGGGGCTTCTTCACTCGGCGCCGTTGTTGACGTGAGGCCGGGCGTGATATTTGGGTGTGCAATTCTTTGGTGTCCACATAGAGTTAACCCAATTGTTATCAAATCACACTACAATAAAATTAGATTAACTCACTTCATTATTTCTAGGTTAACTATCATTCTATCAAACTAAAATCGGGTTAATCCAGGACTAAGTTAATCGGATTTACTTAACCCTCCCAAAAGATAACTCCATACCAAAGCTTAGCATAGCCTCTCTTTGGTATTAGTTTATCCCGGGGTTAGCTCTAAGTTAACTCCGGGATAAACTTTTTTGTGCTTTGGTAAGGAGTTAGTGTTAGTCGGGTTTAGTTAAGGACTAACCCAGGGATATTCCTGAGTTTTGAAACCTACACACAAGAGTGGGTTAAGGTGGGTAACCTCCTACCTCAATAAATGATATCTTAAATGTGTCTCTCTCTCTCATAATAAATATTATTTCTCTCTCTCATTATTACTAGGTTAATCTACTATTTACCAAATCATACTAGATTAAAATTAGGTTAGCTCACATCCTTGCTCCCAGATTAACTACCCTCCTATCAAATCAAAAATGGATTAATTTCGGGCTACTTTAATCGGGTTGACTTAGCCCATCTTTAACTTAACTCCATATCAAAGCCACCCATAAAGAACAACTATTCACCAAATTATAGCCCATTGTGGTGGTTCACTCCTCCTTTTTTTGTGTAAGGGAGGTCGTGAGTTCAACTATGGTAAGCTCCAATGTGAGCTGCATATGTTTCCACTTCCACTCTTAACTTGTCTATATAAGAAAGAAGAACAATCGTTCACCAATCCGCATAATGACACACTCATAGAAGTGATATAGTAAGTACCTTACATCTCTTTGGTATTGGTTTATCCCGGGGTTAGTTCTAAGTTAACTCCGGGATAATCTTTTTTGTGCTTTGGTAAGGAGTTAGTGTTAGTCGGGTTAGGTTAAGGACTAACCCAAGGATATTCCTGGGTTTTAAAACTCACACCCAAGGGTGAGTTAAGGTGGGTTAACCTCCTACCTCAATAAATATTCAATTAAATGTGTCTCTCTCTCTCATAATATATGCTATTTCTCTCTCTCATTATTACTAGGTTAGCATACTATTTACCAAATCATACTAGATTAAAATTAGGTTAGCCCACATCCTTACTCTCAGATTAACTACCCTCCTACCAAATCAAAAATGGGTTAATTCCGGACTACTTTAATCGGGTTGACTTAGCCCATCTTTAACCTAACTCCATACCAAAGCCACCCTAATTGTTTATAAGATGTATGGGAGTATTTTTTTAGAAGTTATTTCTCTCTAAAAATATATAATATGTTGATTTTTAACTTAATTTTTAAAATTGATAAAAATCAATGTCGAATGTTTGACAAAAAATGTCACAATTTTTAAATTTTGGATAGATTTGTTTGGGAGATAACAAAGAACAAGGTCGAGATGTGCCTAAGTCGGTGCGGGCCGCGGTGGCGGAGGACGTCGGGAATGTGGGTGGAGCACTCTTCCGGTGCGGTCGCATGCCGCGAGAGGTCAGCCTCTGGCGATGGCGCGGGCGCAGACGGATAGCTGCCCTGTTCGCGAAGGGATGGGGCCAACAGCGGTGGCGAACCGGTGGCGGCGCCGGACGACGCATGCGTGCGCGGCAGAGGGGTAGCGGCGGTGGAGCGGCTCACAGAGTTCGCCACGAGGGACGCCTACGTTCTTCCCCATCGTCGGACGAGGTTATGATGACGGATGCTAGGGGGAGGGGGGACGCGTTGGGAGGTAAGGGAGCGCAGGGAGGCGAGGGAGAGGGAGGGATGGCAGAGGGGGGACGCACAGGGAGGCTTGGGAGAGGGAGGGATGGCAAAGGGGACGTCAGCCAGGGGGAGGGGGGAAGCGCAGAGGAGGGAGAATGGGCACGAACGCGACGGTGGGGGAGGGGAGGTGAGGGAGACGTGCCGTCCGAGAGAGTACGTGATCTCAAAAAAAATTAGTTGAGAGTTGTTTTTATTTAAAAATAAATTACAATGGAGTGAGATTCTCTATCTAAAATTTAAGAAAAGAATATCAAACAAGAGTTAGATGGATCTCTTACTCTTATTTTTAAATTTGAGATAAAAAATAAAAAAATAACCAAACACCTTATTAGATTTGATACGTGGACAATATTAATCGAGGATAAAGTGTTCGTACTCCCTTGACGTGTTGGTGATTTTATAATGTGACTCCTAACCATACCGAGGCATCAGTTAATTGTAACGAAGTCCCAAATGATACAAACAAAACCCACACCTCATGACAGGCGTAGCACAGCTTGGTATCACTTAGAATGTCAGGAAAGTCGTCACTTCAACTATATTGTTTGTCTTGTTGTCTCATCATGGGATGAAAGCTTTGAGAGGTGACGCAGAGCTACATTTGTTTCGTCACTCTCTTTTTTTCCATGATTTTATTTTCGAATTAGAAGATGAACAAAAAAAGATGATTTAAGTTTGAGAACATTGAATTTAAACTATTCAACTCGATCGTACGATCTCATGATCAAAAGAGCGAGACGGAAGTAGCCAAAAAAAAAATGCACAATGTATGGCATTGTAGTATTTGAAGAGACAAAGATCTCGTGTTAAGTCGCGTACCGTCGGATCAAGGATGATCGTGAGAGATAGCCATCTCGAGAAAGATTCCTACGAACAGGGAAAAGAAAGCAATCAAGGGGTCCGGGGTTGAGATCCCAGAGAAAATCCTCTGATATTTAAATCAACAATGGTAAGAGCACTAAGAGTGAGAAGGAGACAAGGGGATGTGGGGTACGATATTACTCCTCACCGGTGACGTGGTTAGAATTGACTTACCTTTCCTGAGGGCTTCCTTAGATTTATATAGTGGTTCGTTCTATGTAATAGGAAGGGGGAGAGTTTAGGGGGCGTTACCACCTAAGTGTGGACTCTTTACCCTTCTCTTATCCCATGGACTTACATCGACCAGTTACGCTCAGTCGCCTTTTGGACTTTCCACGGGCAATAGGGGTACCTTTATAAGGGTTCCTAGCAAAGAAACCACATGGGTTATGTCAACCCGAATGAGCTGGGCCTCCTAGTGAGTGGGCCCAATAAGGGGGCTGTCACTCGTTGAGTTATGCGGGTCTTATCGGACCATATTGACTACCTATCTTTTGGGTCTCGAATCTACCCCTCCAATATTTTTACATGAATGTCCATGTTATCCGTATATTTATACGAAACTTTGTATTGAACATATTCGGAATATCATTCAAACAACAGTTACATGGAAGCAAATTTAAATTACCTTTTTTTAAACCCATTCTCGTTAAAACAAACGTTTTAGATAAATCTCCCAACATAACTGAGCAGCCGAATCAGATTAATTAAGTTGTGGGAAGGAGTGAGTAACGATGAGATGTCGGGACATGCGCACGTAAAAAGGATATACATGATATTAACATATTGGGATTTTTTTATCTAAATTAATATATTTCTAATAAAGATGATATATTAAAAAAAATCCAAAAATATAAGACTTAAAAGAAATATGTCACAGAGATCTGATGGGTTTGAAACATGACTTCGCTTTCTTCACAATAGATCCTTGTCTCGATTGTGGAGTAATAGGATATTGGTGATCTATTTTCAAAATATGATATCCCTCCTATCATTGTTATCATAATCAGATGGAATTGGCCGATCCGACTAGTTTGACCTTGAACTGATTCAAGAATCGATCTGATTAAAGTTATTCTAGTCTAATGTTAAAAAATCGGACGAACCGGACGAACCACGATTCGACTGGTGAATTGGTCCGAATCGATCCGACCCGATTTACCCTTTAAAATAAAAAAAATAAATCTAAAAATATTTAGATATTTAAAATGATATTTATGTGTGAATAAAATTATCTTATTATTATTGATTCGTTGTTATTTGTCATTTTGTCTTATATATATTAGAAATTTAAAATTTTTAATGAGCATAGATGCCAATTGTGAAGAATGAAGACTAATGAAATATTATAAAATTTTAAGATCATTTTACTTAACCATGGTATTGTTATTTTTTTACTTGTATAGTTCCATATTCATGACTAATAATTATACATGTATATTTTTTTATTTTGATCATTATATCTTATTATTTATTGTCTTAGTTTATAAAATGAGGTCAGATCATATATCAATATTATGATGACATCATGATTCAAATCGGTTTGATTGAACGATCCAATCGATTCGAACTTAACTAACTCGTTGACTGATTCAGACATCGATTCAATTATGATATATTGCCTCCAACTGATTGTAATGGCAATAAGATGTTTCCATCACATGCATACCCACTTTAGTAATTAACTGAGCTCCAATCTGGCTTGACCAATGGAGCTCATCAGCAGTCATCATGATAATATTTGCATGTACAGTCAAAAGATATTGAGATTTTATTACCTAGGTGAAAATTTGTCTTTCATACTTGAAACTACACATGCTGTGCTTCTATCGACCACCACAAATCTACGGGAATTAGTTCTTGAACTTAACACTATATATCATGCAAATGCTTTCATATATATAAATGTTGAGTAATGCTACGTGCACCGTATGCGGTGCACAAAAGTCATCTCACTGTACAATCTCCTCTCTCATTGGCTCAAAAAAAGGTGAAAAGACCATTTTTAATGTAAAAAGGACACTCCGCGTCAGTCCCGTGTCAAACTGTCAGTCCCGTGTCAGACCCGGTCGGCCCGCTTTTTTACTCGACGGAAAATACGGGAGTGAAATATTTTATCACAGAGTGAAATATTTTGTTATAAGAATGAAACGTTTTGTTATAGGAATGAAATATTTTGTTTGACTACAGAGATGAACGAATAGAAGTTAAATATTTTGTTACAAGAATGAAATATTTTGTTACAAGAATGAAACGTTTTGTTATAAAAATGAAACATTTTATTTGACTACAAAACTGAACGAATAGAAATGAAACATTTTGTATTCGTTCATCTCTGTAATTAAACAAAATATTTCATTCCTATAACAAAACGTTTCATTCATGTAACAAAAATATTTCACTTCTATTCGTTCATTTCTGTAGTGAAACAAAATGTTTCGTTCCTATAACAAAATGTTTCATTCCTATAACAAAATATTTTACTCTGTAATAAAATATTTCACTCCCGTAACAAAATATTTCATTCATGTAACAAAATGTTTCATTTCTATTCGTTCATCTCTGTAGTCAAGTAAAATGTTTCATTCATATAACAAAATGTTTCATTCCTATAACAAAACGTTTCATTACTGTAACAAAATATTTCACTTCTATTCGTTTATCTCTGTAGTCAAACAAAATATTTCATTCATATAACAAAACGTTTTATTCCTATAACAAAATATTTCACTCTCTGACAAAATATTTCACCTCTATTCATTCATATATGTAGTCAAATAAAATATTTTATTTCTATAACAAAACGTTTCATTTCTATAACAAAATATTTCATTCTGTATCAAAATATTTCACTCCTGTATTTTCCGCCGAGCAAAAAAGCGGGCCGACCGAGTCAGACACGGGGGCTGACGGGCTGACACGGGACTGACGCGAGATGTCATTTTTGTATTAAAAATGGTGTTTTCACCTTTTTTTGATCCAATGGGACGAGAGGTTACATAATGAGGTGACTTTTGTGCACCGCATGCGATGCACAAATCATTATAGGTAACAAGTCATAATCTAGTATCTTGTTTTGTCACAAATCCATAACCACACTCATATATATACGACTCCTCCAATATGCGCTAAAACATACTTACATCTTAAACTTTTTTTTTACCCACTAATTCTCAATTTTCACCATTCAACGTAGAGCACTTCACCGTAAAGAGATACAAGAAACCATGTCTTTACATGGATGTTTTTTTTCTAGTCACTCAATTAACTTATTTTCTTATGATATATTTTTTGGAATGTCTCTATGCCAACAAGTTAAGCTAACAATGAAGGTCAAAAGATCAGCAAGATTGTTCATTGATTTCACACAACCTAGGGATATGATTTAATTCACTTACATAAGATACTCTCTTACACAGTTAAGTTTAAAGTTTTACATGATCATTACTTAATTTATCATTTATCTTTCAACTCAAAACATAGTTCCCTTAATTCGGCTATCAACCAAGAGCAAGAATTGGTTTACTAAACAGTGGAAGCTTTGGCCATTCTCCCTCTCTCCTGCTCACATCTACTGCTAATATCTCAACCTCGAGGGAGGATTAAGCTAGGATAATTAGTTTGGTTGTCTTCTTCTTTTTTATTTTTTTTGACAATTAATGGATCAGTCATCCAACAAATATTTATGTTGAAAATAGTTAGCTCAAATTGCTCATGATTATGGATAGAATAGGATTGATTTTTTATTTTTTTACATATTTTACCTAACTTATTTTTACTATGCCAAGTAAGCCCAGATTATAGTTATCAAAGGAGTGGTCCCTAACTTGTTTTGGTGTAATCAATCTTGGTACAACTGATCTAAGACCTAGTTTGACAAATTAACATAGTGGATTTTAGTTTTTTTTAAAAAAGTCTTTAGAGAGATACATAAGCTCTTTTAGAGCAATTTCCTTAGCTTTTGAAAAGTGAAACTTCTTCTTCCTATCTCTCTGCATTCTAACAGTATACTTTTAATAAGTTCAATGTAATTTTCACTTATTTATTTTGACTTTTAAAAGATGAGATTTTCGAGATCAAAAATTAACTCTCGGAATCTTCCCAAACGCAACCTAAGATAGTCCAATGTGAATAGCATGCTTAGAGGAAAAGAACTGACTACACCTTTTTCTCTTTTGTTATTCGTCCAAATTAAGGATATATGTAAACATCATTACTATAAGAAGGCGTCCATGAGATTAAGGTGACGTTTGGTAATTTTATGGGATGACTTCCGATCATTGGAAGCATCCGACAATAATATTTAAGTTGAACCATATGCAATTGCTCGGCATTGCATAAAAAGAATTGTCGAGACTATTCATGTAGTAATCTATGTCGTAAAAAAATGAATTTAAAAAGGAAATAGAGAATGAAATCCAAACAACATAATATTAATTTGAGTTTGTTACATGAAAATCACGGTTAAATGAGAATTTACAAATAAATTATTTTTATAAATATATTAGTAAATATGTCACTGTATAAATCTGAATTGTGTAAAAAATGTCATATTTATTTATAGATATGTCATTTTTTTAAAAAAAAATTTACAAAAGAATTACGTTTAAATGGCATATATGCACTATTCAAAGTAATCCATGCCTGTTAATGCATTTCTAAGAATAATTTATTTGTAAAATTAATCTCTAACAATGATTTTCATGTAAAAATCACTATTAATTTTCTTACTTCTTCGTCGCTCGTGATTAGCGACAACATTCTACCGGGAAACTTGGGTAATGGGCCACGTACCCCTATCTCAAAATTAAGAATTTCCCTAACCACAGCAACAACACACCACCATCACCGCCAGCCACAAGTCTCTGCATACAACAAAGGAAGCAGCTACACAGTACTGAAAGCGAAAACAAACAGAAAAAGAAAAAAAGAAAAGGGGGTTATGAAAGAAGAGCAAGAACAGCTAATGCTCCAGACCACAGAAATTCCCAATGTGCCAACTGAAGGGAAGGTGTGGAGTCTAGAGAGAGAGAAATGGGAGTAAGACAAAACCCCAGAGGAGCTTTCACATGGACATAACACGCTCGGTGGAGGAAGTGGAAAATCACGTGAGACCACGTGCACATGGACACAAACACAATGCTTGGCCCCCCCAACCTGGAGGTGCTTCTTGACTGTTCTGCCCCCGAGGCAATGGAGGAGAAGACGTGGGCAGAGGAGAGGGTGGAAGGGGGGTAGGAATGGAATTGTGGGGGGGGGGGGGTTACACAGCCGTAGCGTATTGGGCCATCGTACCTTCCTACCACAGTACACGCTTACGCGGAGGTGAGACTTTTGGATGGGGTTGCATGGACGTCGCTGGTTAGGTTAACCTGTTCCACCTCTCTCCTGGTTAGGGTAACATGTTCCACCACTCTCTCTCTCTCTTCATGCATTAATTGCTGCCCTACGTCTATAGATAGTGAATGTTATAACAAAGAGAAATGCTAACTATACTCCTCGACGGATAGAAAAGTTATACGTCTCGCCCCTTTTTGGTATTGGGTTAGTATTAGATAAGTTCAAAGTTAACTCATAGATAATTACTTTTATACTTTGATTGATAGTAGGTTAATCGTGTTTGTATCTGAGCTAACCATGAGTTATCTCTGGATATGAAACCCATCGATAGAGGTGAATTTATAATAGACTAAAGATATTAAATGTGCCTCCTGTCTCTCTCTCTCACGCTGTCTCTATCGCGCGCTCTCTCCTCTCTTTCTCTCTCTCCATTTGAGGATCTTGGGTCAACCGGCCATAAACTCTCAAACATGGAATGAACCCACACCTCAGTCCGATCATATATATACATGGTTTCGAGCTGTCATTAATATTTGATAGCTGAGAGAGAGAGAGAGAGAGAGAGAGAGAGAGAGAGAGAGAGAGAGAGAGAGAGAGAGAGAGAGAGAGAGAGAGAGAGAGAGAGAGAGAGAGAGAGAGAGAGAGAGAGAGAGAGGGATTATTTTCATATATATCTTTATTATATTAAAAATATCAAAATTACCTTGAGAGAGAGAGAGTTCCAAACATTTAAGGTTATTTTCATATATATCCTTATTATATTAAAAATATCAAAATTACCTTCTTTAGTCGTCAAATATCATATATACCGTTATTATTATATAACCAAACATTTCAAAAAAAATCATTAAATTATAAAAAAATACCCCAGGGTTATTTGCGTGGGGAGGTTTGGGCTGATATAGAAGTGGGGGCGCCATTTTCGTTATTTGGTGACATTTTTAAAATTTTCAGTTGACAACAACAATACATATGACATTTGACATGTAATGGTGATTAGTTCGATATTTTGTAAGAAAAGGGTGTACGTGAAATTAACCCAAATGCTTATTTTTCATGTTGAGTGATGCTTGGTTTTTAGAATAGCTGAAGATCGAGACATAAGTTCGAGCTCGAGCTCGAACATTGTTAATCGAAATAAACTCAAACTTGAGAAAGTTGGTTAGTATTGCTTTTGGAGAAAGTTGTGGCAAATTAACGTGGATTCTCTAATTAGGAAGAGCAATTTACTTTCTCCGGTGATCTTATTAGAACATGTTCAGGAATGCAAAACTGGCTTAGGAGATAAGTTTAAGATAAAACATGAACTGAAGTTCGAGAATCATATTTGCTAGTTTTTCCTATCAAGTGAGAATCTCCATTCTGATCGATCATATGATCATCACAGTTGCGGACTTTCGTCATGGTGTCTCATTTCTTACGAAGACGACGACGACGACGATGATTTGATGCATATAAAAATCACATATTCCCTGGATTCCATAATTTTTACGTGGCGATAAAATTCACAAAATCTTCCACCGTTTGATTTTTGAACTCGGCATGAGTCCACGAACTCTGGTCTCTCTGATCGATTTGAAAAGGGGAACCGCGTTGAAAGAAGAAAAAGGCATAAATCAGTTCAGCTTCCTTGCCTTTGGAGAAGACATAAATCAACTTGAAACATCGTATCATAAAACCTACCAAATGGCACTCTTCAGGAATCAGATTTTGCTGGCGGCACTTTTGGATTTTGACGGCCCACCGTCCATGCCGGGTCAGATGTGTGGATGGGATTGTTGCGCTTCCCATGTGGAGTCCCACATCCAGACAGCGGCCTGGGCCCGGCCATTTGGAGCCATCCACGTGGCTGACGGCCATAGGCTGGGCGGACACTCCGACCTGGTCATACAATCGATTAAGTCGTCTCACTTTGGCCGAGGCTGACGTTAATGTTTCGTGACTCAGGAGTCAGGACCCGTCTGGTTTGGATGTTTATAACGAAATTATATGAAAAATTTATGTACCGTGTAATTATTGAGTTGTCATATATTTTTTATTAAAAAAATCTTTCCTTTCTCTATCTTCGGCCATCACACGAGGAATGATAACTTGTAATAAATGTTAGGGTGATTAAAAATATTGACGAGATTTAAATAGACTAAAATGATGGAGGGAGGATTTAAATGGGATGATTTAAATGGTTGATACGCTTGCTTAAAAATTTAATTGTTAAATGTTCATGAAATTTATCCCGAAGTTTATTTTCACGATATTATTGAGATTTTGAGTTGTCATCTCAATATATCACTGGATAAATTTAAACAGTATATAAACGTCATTTAAATGTAATTTTTTTTACAAATTTTTGACAAACAAGAGTGATATACTTATAAATAAATATGAGATTTTCACACAATTCAAATTTACATCTGTTAATATATTTGTAAAATATTTTTTATAAATTTTTATTTAACAATAATTTTTATGTAAAAAAATCCTTATAAAAAGGGGGGGTTTGTGAACATCATAGACGTGTTTGACACGCAGTTAAGATAAGAGAGCGGATGAGAGAGAGAGCGGTGAATCTTATCTCTCTCTCACACACAACATCGTTAATCGGAGTCGATTAACGCACTCGACTCGGAGAGATAATTACGCTAACCCCTCCAAATTAGCAAACACGTCGCAAGTTATTAAGTAACATTGCTTTGGCAAGAGTACCGAAGCATATGTACCCAAGGGGGGCAACGACATTAGCATTTCCCAACTCCGCATCATGCAACCACCTACAAATACACGTTGGTTGCAAAAGAGAGATCGTATGGTTTGACGACATGGGGCACAATCTTATTGATATGACACATCGTACTGATGAAAGGAACCAATTAGTTAATTAAAACCGCAGTCACACCATTTTTGAGGCTTTCCCCTGTCTTCCACCTGCCATGAAAAAGGTCTCCCCGGAATCCTTGACGATGCCTCCGACAAACTCCTCCTGTTATGATATTATCTACAGTGTACGTATCTGGCTGGAGTTCTCGGCTTGGAGTACATTTAGAAATAATTATTAGGGATTATGATTTTTATTTTATATATATATATATATATATATATAACCTACTTTCTCTCAGTATTAGATAACTTTTGAAGACTTTGAATATGAGATTTTATTATCTCTATCTCTCCCCTCCGTTCATAATTCACATTTTGTAAAAGTCGGGGTGACAATGAACCCATTGAAAATAGGTACTAAGGCCGCGTTTGATAACTTTTGTTGTGAGAATTCTAATCATTGAAGTCTCTGATAACAAATTTTTTTTATCAAATAGAATGTTAGATATATGGGTTTACGTGTTCGTGAGATTTTAAGAAGAGAGAGACTTAGACACAAAATAATCCGACCTTTTGAATCCTGATAATCCTCTTCAACCCAGTTTATGAGGATTCACAATAATTGTGAATCTCTGACACTACATGCATGGGTACGAAAAGAGGATTTTAAATTTTGCTCCTCCCACATTGATGTTAACAAGCGCGACCTAAGGATGGAGATTCTAATCCATCGAGAGAATTTTCAAATGCGCCCTTAAAATATGTCCTCTCTCTGCCTACCTTTCTGGAGGGAGAGCCATAGGCTATGTTCTTTACAATTATAAGTTATGTTCTTTGGCCGTTTGTTTACCGTTTTACCTGGACCTTTCTCAAATCTTCCACACAAAGTAATAGGGTGTTTAGTTATAATTTTTCACCTCTTTTTTCTTTCAAAATAAAAATTAGAAATGGACAGCCTACTTAACCACGTTTGGCAGACCTCTCCAACCCTACACACCCCCTCTCTCTCCCAAACAAGTTTACAGGAATTTTAAAAATTAAGATACAGATTAAAAATTGACACAACATAATTTTTTAGGTAGAAAGAATTTCTTTAAAAAAAATGTTCCCAGACACCCTATAAATGTCTTGTACCAAATAATTTAGAGTTACTTATTGTGTTAATAACTAATGAGGTTCAACAACTCCATCGAGGGAGAATTTTGTGTTGGGGGTGGTGGTGAGGCGGGGGTACAACAAATTTATTGACGATGTTAACGAGCATTTCAACGTCTCTGTGCCCGTGGGCGTGGACACGCCACCAGCTTTGGTTCGGCCCACACTAATGGGCCTCCATTTGTTCCGCCTAAACCGAACTCACCAACTAATGGGTCTCCCCATACGGGGACGGCCCGTTAATGGCACCGGGCCCACGTCGTGTGGGGGACGAGCGGTTGTATCAGAAGCCACATGTGATGGCATCACGTGCCGGGGGCTTTGTCCGGTCCGAATGCCCCGCTTATGGTTAGTAGTAGTACGGCAAGATGGGGACGGTTACAGCTGCTCCTTTGCTAAATTTATATAAATTATCAAAAATACTTTGAATAATCTAAATAATTGTAGTTATACTTTTGATATAATCAGAGTATAATTTAAATATTGAAATGATGAATCTACCCTTACGTTAAGTTTTACAAGTGTTTGATGAGATCGCGTACCCCTAATAATGTTTTTAGGCTGTTAGGTCAGTAAACAATTTTTGTAATATTTATGTAAGAATATTCGTTCAGAGTTAATAGCATAAGGGTCGGAGGTGTACGAATGCAACTACTTGGATGTATTCAAAGATATTTTTGATAATTCGTGTAAATCAAGAACATACATGCAAGAAATAAAGATTATACGGGGGTTCATGTGTAAAAAAATCCTAAATATTATTGATTTGAATTCGGCCGGAGGCTTCTGATGGATTAAAGGTCACAATAAAGGGCACACATTGAGTTGGAGGGAAGTCAAGTTGGAGTCGAGCTTTTCTTTGTTCTAAAATTAGTTTGAATTAACCCTCTAAATTCTTATAATATCAAAAAATATAATAACTAGCATTTTAAACTTTTTAAAAAAATAATATCGAAACTGGTATTTCAAATAACATGCCTAAGATTTTCCCTGACAATCAAATGTGGGACTCCATAAGTAATGTTTTTTTTTCTTGGTTCCTTTTGTGCATTTGCATATGCAAGCTTAACAAATGGAAGATTTATTTATCTCAACCCCAAACTTTCACATTTTTCGGATATTTAAAAGGATGTCGGTAGAGAAATTGGAAGGTTTGGAGGCTTCTTCCCTGGCCTTCGAAGATAAGGATAAACAGAGTCACACAGGGGATAGGAACAGAGGAAGGCTCCATTGTAGATAACGTGCAAGATAGGAATAGATGAAGACCCCTCCCCCCCTCCATTACATCCGTATATTACTCATCTTTAATGTTAATCTCTTGTCCCTGTACGACTGTGGAATAGGTTAAACAGATAAGTTAAATCGCATGTAATATATTTTAAAAGATATATCAAAATATTTTGATTGGGAGATAAGATAACTCTCGATATCGTATCGAGAAGTGTGAAAAAATTCAACCCTCCTTATTCTACCTTTTTGATAGAACAGTTTATCCCGAGATAAATTCAGATAAGAGTCTATATATCCTAACTCGATTAGAATATCCCGTACGAGTAACCAAAGCGAACATGACAACTTTTGGTGGGATACCTCTAATTATCCCGGAAAAAAAGGGGGCCATTAACATAAAATCTAAAAATTATGGAACGAAAGATAAGAACTTATTAGCTTCTAATCTGTGGTTAGTTTTTTTTAAAGAAAAGAATATGCATGTAACACACTCACGTACATAATGGCAGACACGAGGATTTTTTTTTTTGGGGGGGAGGAGGGTGTGCATATATGTATATAGTGTTTCTTAAATTTAAATAAATAATTTAAAATAAATTTTAGATTTTATGTTAACGGTTCTTATTATCCTTTCATATAAGGGGAAAAACATTTATAATCAATTTTAGGATAATTGCTTCTGTAATTTTTCCTCTTAAAACATGCATCTATTGTAAATTTTCTAATATTTAACCTAACATAATAAATAAGTATATAATTCCTTCACATCTTTGAAAAATAATTACAGATGTGTATCAAAACATTGTTGTATGTCAACGTATGTTTTCAGCTTAATTAAAACGATAACAAGGAAAATGACTAATATGCATTTTGCGAATAACCAAGGGTATTTTGATCTTTTACCATACATGAAAAATGTCAACATATATTCTTAAATAGAATATTCCTTCCATCTTTAACGGTATATTCTCTTTGTCCGTCGTTACTTACCCACGGCTGAAGGCTGTGAGAACTTGCAAACAAATAGTTGTAACTCAAAAGACCAATTAACAATTACGTTAGAGTGTAGAGACTAATATGTAAAAATCTCATAGAGGAACTTTACTAACCGAGCCCGATTAGTGCGATTGTGTGAGGAGAGAGCTGAACCCACCGCTTTCTCTCCCATCTATCGGGTTAACCTAACTCGTTCTGGAACACGCCCGGGTTAATATCTATTTATCATCTACTGATATTTTTGTTCCAAATTCTCCATCCTTGAGATCTATTTATTACCGACTGTGTAACTCTTACATTATTTTTAACGTCGAGTCACTCATTAATACCCGAAAAACTCGAGACCTTACACTCCCCCAAATAACGACAGAGTCAAGATTTGAACCAGAGATCTCGTGAATCCCCACGAGACGAAGAACTAATTGAACTACCGTCTGGTCCACATTACAGTCTAGATATGCTTGAAAAGCCATACATTTCAACAGAGACTCGATCTACCCATTAAAGTTAAAACGAACAGCGTCTTGATAAATATGGAGTCTAAACGAATCTTTCTACGGCAACATATCAAGTGAATAACTCTTTCACTACAACCCTTTATTAGGCATTTGAGTAATGGCAAACGATTTGCAGTACATACAATGGGTATGTCCTCCTGTCACTTGAGCAGCACCTCAGGAGCTGTTGGAGATGCGAGTTGGCAATCAGTGAGCAGTGTGGTCAACCATGAATTCACCTGAAAACCAACACAACATCTACAGTCACAAGAGAGTATTAGATGGCCTCAGCTCTCTAAGAGGGGAAAAGCACCATGAGCCACTTGGCTTCGGCAATCCACTAAAAATGATCAAATACACAATAAATTTGTGAAGGAGTGTTTGGCATGGAGGAAAACTTGTCAGATTAGCAAAATCTTAGAAAACTGGCCGCAACTGAGTTATCTTGAACGAGGATGTCAGAGTAAATGAAGAAGTGGCGCTCCCTGACTTGCCCAGAATCAGATTTCGGTATCTACTTGAGCAGAAGTGCAATTTCCTCGATTCCTCTTGCACTTCTTGGTGCTCCTGTCCACTACCAACTGGATGAACCATGCTCCCTCCACCCATCTCTCTTATTTCTCTATCCTTTCAATCATCTCTTCACCATCTCCTGTTGCTGTTCTATCTGACAACTCTCTCTCTCTCTCACTCTCTTCACTCTCTGCTGCCTTTTTTAATCTGCTTCCAAGTGCTAGGTGGACTATGGCCAAAAAGAGCACAAGTATGAATCAAGGGCATTCTTCTAAAAGAACACGAGATCAGCCTCTGTAGAAGTAGGCAATGTAAACAAAGGACATTTCCACGTATGTATTATAGTTGAGGGAAATCCGACACAGGGAGGAGCATAACGAGAAGGAGACAAATAACTTTTGTTGTTATTAGAAAGGACATTGGCTTCTTAGGTTTAAATACGAATATAGCATTTGATAGAATTCTTTGGCGGAATAGGATTCATGTAGCCGACCCCAAATAATGGGATAAGGCTCTGATGACGATAACGATGACAAATAATTTTTTGATTAAATTCCTTTCCCAAAAAATGTCTGCAATATATCCAGAAAGGAGCACAGAGAACATAGTTTAAAGTTGTTTTGGATCCAAATAAGGTGGAAACATTGCGAGCAACAGTTACAAGAGCATCACAAATGACTTACCAGTACTTTTGAGAGGCTTGAACATTCAAACCGCAATCCTTGACAAGTTAAAATATAAAATGCATGTCGTACTTCTTGGTCTTCTTTGGCAATGCTTGGCAGCCAACCAACTTCAGTAACATCAGATAACACAGTGGAATCTTGAGGACTTAAGTCTGCACAAAACATATTTGTCAACATGGCCAGTCAGTGGACTAAAATGTTAGAAGATCAAATGAAACCTAGATTTTGAGACAGTTTTTTTAAAAAAAAGCATTCTAACTGTTTCCTTACACAAACAAATAAGTACCATGTGCATATTTAATTAGTATGTCAGCATGTTTAAATAATCAAGCTTGGATAAAACTGAAACAAGATCACCAAAATCACCCACGGCCAAACTTATGGTCACAGATGTATCTTAAACCTCCTGACTACCTTGCATGTGAAAGGAATAATTTCAAAAAGATGCAAGCCTATTCACAGTATGCTGGATAAAAATACATTACATAGTCAGATAGAACAATATCCATTGTCTAAGTCTTGCAAAATGAAGTGACGGAGATGTGTCAGAATGAAAACAGATAGTTCAGCAAAAAGATTTTAAGGTTAAAACCAGTAACATACAGCAAGAACAATGCATCAGAAAAACAGAAAGTTCAATAAATGAGTTTTTAATGTTTTTTTTAAAGTGGGTAGTACGACTAATGTATAAAATGAAAAAGTGAATGTACAAGTATAGGCAGAGCCTTATCCCAGTATGAGTTTTTAATGTTTCCCCCTGAAACCATTCAAGGTAGGCATTCAAGGCAGAGCCCCAGAAACCACTCATAGGTAGACATTCAAAGCAGATCCCCAGAAACTATTCAAATCAAACTTCCTTACTTCAGCCAAAAAGAGATTTAGAATGAAATAAAAATGCAGAAACTATGGGATACAAGGGCATAGGTAGACATTCAAGGTATCTCTTTGACTATTCAACAACATCCCTTTGCAGTTGCATCAGTTCATCACCTTGTGATCGTAGGATATATGTCAGAAAGGGAATGATAATCTTTTGTACCAATCAACATCATATTCGATGGTTCCTTATTATGTAATCTTAATTCAACTGATTCTTTATGGGAAATTAAAAATGATAACAAATGTGTGGTTTGAAACCAGAAGCCTCTGGTTTCATGGTCATGGATTTGGAATTTGTATCTAAGAAATGACAGATATTCACACAAATGTCTTCAAATTCTAGTTGCTGCAATCCAATGATTCCTACCATTAAAGCGTGCTTATTTGCAGGGTTATAAATTCTCAGATAGAAGATCACTTGCCCTTTGGTGTCATCAGCATATCAGCAGTGTATGCAAATGAATGAAATTCCCATCTCAATTGCCTCCCAAAAGATGGATGGGATTGGATGATTTTTTAAAAAAATTTCTTTTTAGGGGTGGCCTACTGAATCTTTCTACTGAAATATATGATTGCTTTTTCAGTAAAGTGGTACACTGCATAAAAAAAAGGGCAACACAGTGCCACGAGTGTTCCTGCCACTGCAGGGTCTAGGAAGGGTCAATCATACACAGCCTTACAGTTCCTTTTTCCAAAGAGGCTATTTCTGATTTTGAATACACAACCTCCATGTCACCAATCATACATGATCTTTTAATAAAGTGGCACCATTTGTGGTTTTCCAAAATATAGAGAAACCTTATTCGTAGTTCATCCAGATTGTGATGTAAAAGATTAAACATGTTTTCAGGATTTTATGAATACAGATAAATGCTCATCATTTTCATCTGCCAGTGTCCATCAATCTGAACCATCTGCTCCTATATATGTTGCTTCTGTCAACATCTACGTTGAAAGGATTTCTTTTCTCTTTTTTTTTTTTTTTTTTTTTTGGGGGGGGGGGATGGAGGAGTTGGGTGGGGTTACACCTCCACAGATCACTAATTGTGCGAAATGAAATTATGTATTCAAGGCATATCTGCAAATAACTTAGTCATATATCTCTTTCTTATGTTTGAGGAGTTTGGAATCTTTGGATGAGACATGTCAGTTGGAGGACCAGAACATAAAACTAATAATGTGTTAGGGTGGTTGGGGGATGTTGGACAACCCACTTTACTTTGATTATTGTATCAGAGTATGCATTTTTTTGCTGAAATTAGCATGATCATGCAACGAAGGATTCCAAGCAGGAAATGAGGTTCATGTGGCCTTAAACACCCATGCTCGATAGTAACAATTAGAACCATGCAATATATTACCTGTAGATTTGAGATAGTAGAAAATACATGAACCATTTAGAACGACAAATCGAGGAAGCCAGTCATCGACCTCTGCATCATCGATTATTGGAAGTTCTCCAGGCAGTTCTGTCCATCGCTACAATAAGAAAGTAAGTTGAAAAAAATCATAAGTTTTATAATGAAAAAAAATACCTTAATAAACAACTAGGGCAATCATATATTAGAATTGAAGCTATTACAGTTCGAATGTACAGATAGCCTGAGAGGCGAGCAGACTTCAGAATTTCATCAACATGCTCTAGCCTGGAAATATCGAGCATATATTAGTTGCTCAGCAATGTTAACTAGATTTTTAAACTGCTACAAGGAGCAAAATAGTGAAATTAGACAAACAAATTTAGTCGAAAGTTAAGAATCTCAACTGTGATGGGAGAGACATGGCCAATAAAATTAGAAAAAGATTAGCCAACATATATAAAGTTCCTTAGAACAATAAGAACTAATAAGGTCTTATACAAAGCAATTCAAGTGCACAAGATTTGGATAGATCCATGGAAAACATCAAATAATAGAAGGTGTACATAGAAGCTCGAAAATTACCAAGAAATAAACTATTTGCATAACAAATACAAATGAGAACTTCGAACAATCCCTTGGAATACTCCATGTCACTGCTTGTAAACAATCACAAGTTCTACAGAGATGGTCTTTCTTCTTATAACCTACATGCCTGAACATTGTGTCCACTATAAGAACACTGCTAGATCACTAAAAACTTGTAAGTATTTTGGGCTTAACAAGTATGTGGATGAGACAAAGAAGAGTATATGTTAGCCTGTAGCTGCATTCCAACTATTGTTTCACTGCAAGGCTAAAATCATGTCACAGCAATGACAATTAAACTAACCACAGCAGTAGGATCTTTATGAAGCTGACACTAGTTTGATCATTTATTAGTTTAATTAAAGCTCTTCGAAAGCCAAGTACAGGTTCATGAAGCAATGATCCCAAGCACATGGCAATGCTTTTTGTTATTTATGATTAATCCGAGTCTATAACCAACTATAACAAGAATCCGATGAATTACATGAATGCTTAGTCTTGAAGTTACAAAAAATTAGGCCAACATGATATTAAACCTAGGAATTACAAAAATGAGGGCAATATGATACAACAAATGTAAGAGCAATATTTACAGGTATCAAGAGTCTAATAAAAGAAGCTAGAGCATCTTTCAAACTCATTAAGGTGCATAGTGAAGCTTGTCATTTGCATGGGAAAGTTGATACACTGTGGTGGAGAGTCAAATGAGCAAAAGAAGCAAACATAGTTTAAACTGCTGAAAGATATGCTAAAATGGGGAATGTGCATTGTTTCTTAACTTGTTGCCAATCTAACTTCAAAGACTGTGTCATTGCATTGACATAAAAGGTGGCATTGAAGCTGATTCATTCGAGATAATACTCAAAAGGAGCAATTTCACAACATGAGGAGAAGACAAGGCATTAACGGTGAACTATATGTATGCAAACTTCTAAAGAATTCCAAGTCAAGGCAAACAGATCAAAGACCTGATGAAAGCAACGTGCATTTCTTCTTAAGAGAAATATATGAGCTTACTGGGCATGCAGGTGCGCTTGTCTTTCTTCTGCATCGGCAATTTCTGATCGAAGTGATTCAACTTCAACAGCCAAATCAACCTGCAAATAGACACAACTTTTCTTATAAAACCATCATCAATTCAGACTTTGTAAATTAGAAATTATTAAAAATGAAGCATTGACGTGCCTTGCTGTCACCACCAGTATTAGAAGCCCTGGGAAGGCCCGGGAGACTAAACAATCTCAGCATGGATGCAGCAACCATTAGTTATCTACCCAATATTGGATGATGGGATCAGTTTTGCAGAAATTCAGGGAGCTATGAAAATGCTAAAAAAATTAACCAAAATGGCAGATCTTAAAATAAACACAATTTTAGACCTCAACGAAGATTCAGCCTTTGATCATAAACCAGTAGAGTCCCTCGTTTGAAGGTATTCATTAGATGATATTGATTCTATAAAGTAGTTCAAGAATATCTCTATCTTTCCATGGCCACCATCCATTTGCATTTTTTGGTTATGTAAGAGAATATAATTTGAATAGGAGACATACTATAAAACCTCTTTTCTTATGACAAAAATAAGGAAATTCCACTTCAAGCAAGTGTTGTATGTGAATCGGGACCAGATGGCTTCCACTGGCATGCTTAATTAAAGTCTTCAAAAATACGGATTGACCTACCAATGCAAGCACTGAAAGCGACAAAATATACCGGTGGAAAGCTTGATAAGAAATAATTAAAATATATAGCAAATATAGAAATAAAAAATCACAACCGATACAAACCATAACACATAACATGGAAACGAGGATCCATGATGGAACAGCTTGATGGGATTCCAGTACCCGAAAACTGAAACCAAAAACTTACAGACACACATAGCCGGACCGGGAAACCAGAACCCGCCATGCATAATTTCAGAGAGAGCACCGAAACTAGCAAGGTCTGACACAGTTCTGGGTTCCGGTTTGCAATTTCCGTGATGGGGATGGAAGTTCAGAAAATAGTACACACGTCATCTCAACAAAGAACGTCAAACACGCCCAAAATTCCTAAACATGTCAACACAGTTACGAAGAGCTTGACCGAGAAGGGATTTTTAGACGGATTCACCGGCAAGTCTCATCCGAGAGAAAGACAGAATCTTTGTTCGCTTGCGGCAGCATTCCCCACCAAGACCGGATGGGGAATCCACCGGAAAAGGTAACAACTTTAGGAGCGGAATCGACCGGAAAAGGAGTTTGTTCCAGGAGATAAGAAAAGGGAAGGAGAGGGTACGGAGGTGGCCGTGTATCATCGACAAAAGGTCAGCTTCGGCCATGCATCATTGACAAAACCAAGGTCAGACTTTTAGGAAGGTGCGGGAGGAGGTGAAGAAGGGCGCATCAAACCTGGGGGGGGGGGGGGGTAGGAGGATGATCTGAGCAGAGCAGGAGTCGCCTCCTCTTCGGGTGACCAGATGAGGAGGTCTGGAGGAGGAGGGGGAAGGTGGCTTCTTTAGCTTCTGCTCGCGGGGAATCCTTGCTTCTGGTGATGGTGGCGGAGTGGTGGAAGGGTTGGCAGATCGAACTCCTCTCTCTCTCTCTCTCTCTCTAGCCCTACCAGTTTGGTCTGTGAACATGACACAGGAGGACGTTTCTGCTCCACTGCTGGAGGAGGAGGGGCTGTTCGCGCGCGGGTAACCGGTGGAGTGACTTCGCTGTTAAGGTCCCACCGGTGGTGTGCAGCACGACTGCCGACCGGTGGCGTGCGGGCGTGGAGCACGGATATTGCTATTTGCACGTATCCCCCAACTAGAAATAAAATTACAAGATAATCTGACCTAGATTTATATCTATCGATCATTCGATCTATATATACATACACCGTTCACATGTGAATTAAGTGTCGTGTGTGCCCTTGTTGTCAATTTTTATTATCGAATTATTAACATCCCTTCCGGAGAGAAATGAGAATCATGAATGTTTTTTGCAGAGTTCATTATAAAGTAAAATTTGTCAAATTGACCAAATATATCACCCGTATCGAATCGTATTAGATACAGATCGATCATATAGATCTGTAATATACAACCGATATATAATTTATTTTTTTAAATATTTTATATTATTTTATATTAAATATAAGTTTATAAGTAATTTAGTTAAAAGTCTTCCTTTGAAAAGTTAAGATTTGAGTTCATAACATACTAACGATATTATTTTCTTACTTTGTTATTATTCTTTAAGAAAAATAAGATAAAAAATATATGATATTTGTGAGATTTAAATCTTTTATCGCACACACAATCAACGCACTTGTTAACCACTAAATAACACATAATATTTTGTTATATTTTACTTTAACATATACTTATTAAATAATTTTTTAATATTAACATCTTACGGTACATATTGGTACGGTGATATATCATATCGTACTAACAAAAAATTGATACGACCAATACGATCGTACTAACAAACCTTGTTACATGAAACATATGCGACACTAAATTCATATACGAAGGGTACACGTGCCAATGTAAATACGATGAATTGTCATGCAATTTCATTTTTGATCGGGAGATGTATGCAAAAATCCTATTTTTCTTTTTCTTTTTTTGAGCTTTTTAAGTCTTCGTCCCCGTACTTTGCCATATTTTAGAGACTATTCATTCCAACCTATGTATTTATTTATAACTCCTCGTAATCTCAAATTATTTAATAAAGATTTCAAGAAAACTACGAGATTAGAAGGAAAAAACGTCTTAAAAAGAGTGCTTATAACATACGTATATAATTACGAGAGATTATACATGACTATCATGACTAGAGGAAATCTTCTCCCATAACGAAATATTACGTGGATCGAAATTCCCTTTTTTTTTCTAAGCACACGCTCTCCCTTTAGATGACAATCTGCATAAGAAACTACAATTTTACTTTAGATCTTGTGTTTGTTTGTGTTGCCGATGGTTTTAACTCAAAATTAGTGTTTTCTTAATCGGGCAGGATGATATTAACTCGGGCATGCCCCACTGAGGCTCTAACACGGTTTGCCGTCCCGCCCCGACCCGCACCGACCCGCACGACCCGACCCGACCCAGGCGGGCACCGGGTCGCGCGGGCTGGGGGTCGTGGACGGGTCGCACTGGACCGCAAGGTCTCGTGCGTCCCGCCACGTCCCGCTCCGGTGCGAGGCGGGACCCGGCTCGGTACGGCGGGTCGGGGGCGGTTCGCCCATTTAACGGGCCGAAGGGGGAGGAAGAGCTCCACCCCTCCCACCGACGAACGACGGTGCAGCGGCGGCGGACGGCGAGCAGGATCTTCGGACGGCGATCTGAGCGGCCGACGGCGGCGTTGGGCGGCGATCGGAGGTAGGTAAGTTAAATTTTTTTAGAATGGTCGGGGGTGGGGCGTCTGCCGCCGGGGGGGGGGGGGGGGGGGGGGGGGTGCTGGGCGTCTGGGCCGCCGTGGGGGGACGGGGGGGGTTGTTGTGCGTCTGTGGGGGGACGGGGGGGGACAGGGGGGGACGGGGGCCGCCGTGGGGGGACGGGGGGGACAGGGGGGGACGGGGGCCGCCGTGGGGGGACGGGGGGGGGGGGGGGTGTTGCTATGCGTCCGTGGGGGGACGGGGGGGGACAGGGGGGGACGGGGGCCGCCGTGGGGGGACGGGGGGGGGGGGGGGGGTGTTGCTGTGCGTCCATGGGGGGGCGGGAGGGGACAGGGGGGGGACGGGGGGGGGTGCTGCCGTGCTGGGCGTCTGCCACCGGCAGGCGGTGGGGGGATGAGGGGGGGGGGGCGTGTGCGACCGTGGGGGTGGGGGGGGGGGAGGAAAAAATTTTATTTTTTAAAAATGTAATATCTTTTTTTAATTTAAAAATATATGAATAAAATTTGTTAGATTGTCATTGTTTAATATTATTTTTGATGTCAGGTTGAATTTATGTTGTAAGAAAAATATAATTTTTATTTAATTCATCTTGTAGAATTTAATATATTGATATATTATTTAATTCTGGTTGTAGAAATAATATAAAGATCGTTTAATTCATGTTGTAGAAATATATTTATGTTTGATATATTATTTAATTAATGTTTAAATATTAGATTTAATTGAGATGTATTAAAATTTAAATTTAATTTTATAGAATTAATGATATTATTTTCATTATTAGTTGTAGACGTAAAATAATTTAATATAATATAAATAATTACTGATAAATAATTTAATATAATATAATTTAATTAGACATGTTTATAATTATAAATATATAATTAGTGATAAATATGTTACAAATTAATTTAAACTAAATGTATGTCTATTAAATAAAAAATTAGCATTATATGCATGTTTTAGAAATAATGATATTATTTTGAACTAAATTATATTGACATGTAGTAAATATTGAATTTAGTCTTGCATATTGTAGAAATAATGATATTATTTTCATTGTTAGTCTCTGTTTAAAATAATGTACTTAATATGATTTGTAATTTTTACATTTAGGAGATACAGTTAAGTACTTAATATGGCTCCTAAGGAACGAACAAATGATATTGGGTGGTCACACGGAGTTTTGTTGGATGGCAACCGTAGGTGCTGGCGTTGTAACTATTGTAAAATAGAACACCGGGGAGGAGGGGTGTCTCGGTTGAAGAAGCATTTGGCCGGAGGAGCCGGGGCAGGATACTCTGAGGTTGCTGGGTGTACCCATGTGCCTAGAGATGTGAAACTTGCAATGGCTAGACACCTGCGTGAGAAGAGAGCTGAGATGAAAGAAAAGGAAAAAAAGAAGAAAATGGATCAAGCGGCAGTGAGCGGGCGCCCAAGTGGCAGCAACGAGGAGGAATGTGCATGGACACCCAGTGACGAAGACGAACAAGCATGTACTGAGCAGGCTAATGTGTATGTCACTGTGAACGATCCATACGAAGCAGAGCTTCGTGAGGCAGTACGTCAGAGCAGGGAAGAGTCAAGACATCCCGAGGAGACTATAGTCCGTAGTCGCGAGGCCGCGAGGACCGGAGCATCAGGGAGTGGTGGTTCATCTACGACTCGACAATCACGAGGCATAAGGAGTTTATTGACTGGTGACTCGGGGACACAAAGGAAAAGGACACAATCGATCAACATCGAAGATGTGGAGCCCGGTGCACTATCCCGAGAGCATGGTAAGCAAACGAGGATGGACGATGCGTATGGCCAGAAGGGACCTAAATGGAAACTTGGTCAAGCTGTTGCAAAATGGTGGCACCACGCGGGTCTACCTTTCAATGCAGCCAATAGCCCTTACTACAAGCCAATGTTTCAGGAAGCACAGATCCTTGGGCTACACGTGCAGCCACCTACAGCGAGAGAATTGGCTGGCGTATACCTTGATGAACAAGTTGCTGAGATCAAGAGTTACATTGACTCATTCAAGCAGAAATGGACAAAGTACGGAGTCACACTGATGTGTGATGGATGGTCAGGTACCACAAAATCTAGCCTGATTAACTTCCTTGTTTATTGTGACAGACAGGTATTCTTTCACAAATCAGTGGATGCGTCTGGTCAAATTCACAGTCACCAATATATTTTATCATTGATGGAGCAAGTGGTGACTGAGATTGGGGAGGAGTACATTGTACAAGTGGTGACTGATAATGGGTCGAACTATAAGAAGGCTGGGGAGGAGCTAATGAAGAAAAAACGGCACATTTTCTGGACCCCTTGTGCAGCACATTGTGTAGATCTGATGCTGAAGGAGATTGGGCAGCTTCGTATGGTAAAATCTGTGGTCGAGGTGGCACAAAAAATCACGAAATATATCTACAACCACACACTTGTATTGGCATGGATGAGGGAGCACTGTGGCGGCGAACTGTTGAGGCCTGGCATCACACGATTTGTCACCAACTACATCGCATTGCAGAGCCTATTGAAGCACAAGGATGGATTGAAGCAAATGTTTAGAGGTGAGACCTGGCTGAGTTCCTCTTTTGCTGCTTCACGTGAAGGGGCGGAGGTCGAGGGGATTGTCAACACCTCGAATTTTTGGGATAGAGTGAAGATATTAGTGTCATTGATAGAGCCACTGTATGAGGTTCTACGATGCGTGGATGGGGATAGAGTACCAACCATGGGGTTGGTGTACAGCAAAATAGAAGCAGCCAAGCGGAAGATCCTTACAACGTCCAAAAAATATGGACCCACTATTCTGGAGATTGTGGGGGACAGATGGGACAGACAAATGAGCCGTGATCTTCACATGGCAGGTAAACACTTACATTCTCGTCCAATCAATGAGCTGTGATTTTCAGTTGATACTAATATGTAATTCATTGTCTTACGATTGCAGCGTACTATCTACATCCGGCCTTCCAATATGCTCGGGCCCTTGCTTATGACGATACGTTGATAGAATCGGTCAACATTGTGGTAGACCGATTGTCTTTCACCCCAACAGATGCCGCTGATGCGTTGAATGAGGTATACTTGGATATTTTAACATTGACAATATTAAATGAAATATACACTTCATATTTTTTGATAATGCAGATGAAAATATTTAGAGAGTGAATTGGTTCATTTGCGACACCTAATGCCGTGGCCAGTCGTGATAGACTCGACCCAGGTAATGTGTCTTCACAATGTACCTTCTATATCTCGAGAAAGAATTTTTACATCTAATTATTATATTGTACATGATCTGTCTTAAACACAGCTGAGTGGTGGCTAAATTACGGCACAAGTGCACCCGTATTAAGGAAGATCGCAATGAGAGTTCTATCGCAAACATCCTCGTCGAGTGGGTGTGAGCGGAATTGGTCGACGTTCTCCTTCTTGCATACTAAGCTGAGGAATAGGCTAACACACCGCAGGCTAGACAAAATGGTGTATGTTCATTACAACATGAGGCTAAAGGTCCGGCATGTACAAATGGATACAAGGAGAGGAGAGGGAGATTACGACCCAACGGATGCTGTGTACTTGCGAGACGATGACGACCCTATGGTAGCATGGGTTGCAAGAGCCACAACCGAGCGTGGTGAGGCAGAATTAGACGAGGAGGCTGAAGAACCTGGCGAGACACCACGGCCTAATACTTTTCTCGTATCAGCTGTACAAGAGGCAGTCGGGGAGGGAGATGACACCCATGTGCATTTGGGTGGTGACGACTCTGCAACGGGACGTGATGATGAAATTAATTTAGATGAAGACCTCGTCATTGGGGGTGGAGACACATCGTATGCGTATGATGATACAGCATGGGAGCGATTGATCCAACCCCCATTAATTGAGCGTCAAGAGCCACCTCAGGTGAATTAATACATGAAAATCGAATCGCAAATTTCATTAGATAGCATAGTCATATATTTATGTATGATAGCAATATATTGCAGGTCGGTCCGACAAATGACAACATTGCGGGAGAACAGTGGTCTCGAGTTGCTGTACCGCGGCATTCAATATCTGCGGAACCAAGAAGGTTATCCACTTCAAGAGAGGCTAGGGGGAGTTCCTCATTTAAAGAGGTGAAATTATATTGTCATTTCTACATTTGTTAATATATAATTCATTGGTAATTGAATATATTCTTCTTTCAATTGTGTAGTCTTCGGGAGCATCGAAACAACCATCTCAGTCTGCTGCGCCCCGACGCTCAACATCTAAGACTAAGGCACCCAATCAGTCTTCTCAGGTATACGTACAGACTTACACAATAGAAAGTAAATTGAAAAATTATCTAAACAGGCTTCTGCTTCTCAGGCATCTATAGGGACACAACATGCAGCATGTAAGCCGCCCCCTGCTCCACAGAAGAAAAAATCATCATGGACCACATTATTCACCAGCAAGAAGGACAAGGGACCACCATTAAATCCGATAGATTTTGCAGACATGGAGACATTAGATCCCAATGCAGATGACGACACTACCGAGCCTTCTGTTGAGCCCCTCATTAGTGGGAGTCATGACTCCGATGCTGAGAGTACACCGACAGGGTCTTCATCCCATGGAGGTGGTGGTTCTCAAGGTGACCAACGGAGTCCTCGTGAGAATACGAGTGCTGGTGGCAGAGAGTACAGCAGTGGTCATAGTAGAGGTCGTGGGGGCCGTCAACATGGCGCATGGACAGAGGAGCAGCACTTCACACATGCCACGCAAGATGAGGACCACGGTGTTCCACTGCCAGGGACGAGACGGGCAGCTGATCATTGGGATCCCTACTATGGAAGTTCGGTTGCAGACAGTACCAGCTATCAAGGCATGTTGTCTGATTTTGAGAGGATGAGCACACATGACTCCCAGGGATCTGGAAGCTCGTATGGACGGTCATGGCCGCAGCAGCCGATGTATCATGGCGACTCAGATAACAGTAGTTCATTTTTCCCATCGTATCCATATCCTTATGCCGCAGCTACGTCAGTAGAGGTCGTGTACGCACAAGGTTCGCATGAGTATGAATACTACGTACGCATGTACTGGGAGAACTATTCAGGTTCAATGCGCTATGAAGACTATCTGTCCTATCTGCGGACCACATTTAATGTCAGATTGTTTGGAGATGGGCACTGGCCCAGTTTGGGTCCATAGGCTTTATTAGTATGTATCATTTGGTTACATTTAGAACTAACTAATAATTAATTGTACATTTCTTCATATATAGAGTTTTGTACTTGTCATCGAAATCACTAATGTAAACTTTTACATCATTTGCAGGTCATCATGGACGGACGGCGTCACCCTGCGTGGGAGCATGGATATTCTGTTGAGGGTGATGGACATGTGCACTGTAGATACTGCGAACATCGCGTCACCGGCATACACAGGTTTGCGGAGCACCTTGCGGGAGTGGGACGCGATGTTCGTGCATGCGACCGAGTTCCGGGAGATGTTCGACATTCCTTTCGGACACAGTTACATGATAGATACGGTTCTCGTAGCACACCGAGGACATCTTCTTCTACGTCCCGGGTACCTCCACCACGAGCACATGGCGAAGCAGGATCTTCCTCCACGTCCAGAGTTCGAGCAGCACCAGCACCAGCACCAGCACCAGTCGCACATGATAGAATTGAAGCTATAGATGTAGTGAGGACTTTTTTTACAGATTTTCATGTACCCTCCACCGCAGCACACGACCCATCATTTGTGCAGATGGTTACATATTTTCAGTCTCACCCATATGTACCTCCACCCACTAGGATAGAGTTAGATTATACGGGTGATCAGTCTCATGTATCTGATGATGAGTTTTGGGATTCGGGCTTCACTGATGATGAGGATTAGTGAGTTTTGGGTTTCGGATTACACACATGAGGAGGATGAGTGAGTTTTGGGATTCGGACTTCACAGATGGACACGGATTAGTGAGTTTTTGTATTTTATACTTCATGAATGAATGTCATTATTATGTCACTGTTTACTTTTACATATTTAGTAATTAAAATAAATTTTTATGTATTATATATAATAGGATGTTTAATTAAGCAGTGTAATATGTAATTTTTATATAATTTAATATGTATAATGTAGTATGGATCTATTATCATAAATAAATTATACATTCTAATATTTTTAAATATATATATACCATTTAATCTTTCAAAATAAATTTCTTAAAAATTTTAAAAAAAATTCCAAAAAATTCGCGTGGAGAGCCAAAGGGCGGACCGGGTCGCTTTGCGACCCGCCCGACCCGACCCGTCCCGCACCGAGACCGGGTCGGCCGGGTCGGGCGGGTCGGCAAACCCTGGGCTCTAATCAATGGGTAGTTGTCGATTTTTGATGATTGAGACCCAGTATTATCTGATGATCATCTAATGATATGTACGTATAGGCGTCTCCGTCAGTGGTGGAGTAGACACCCTCCTCTTTTATCAAGAGGGAGATCTCATATTCGATCTTGAGTTTCACTCTCCTCGTTAAAAAAAATATATATCGAAAAAAATACTATATGCTTATAGGTTTATTGTGTCGACCCAGGGCGACTTACTTTCCAGTACCTTTACGGTGTATAGTGATACATTAATAGGCAACTAAAACCGTCTGATCATATATTAATGTAGTGAGGTCTACGGTAAAGACTAATGGATAAGAATTCAAAGTTTAATTTTGATCAAGATTTATCGACTCGATCGTACCAACCGTCCTGGTTGTCTGTCGAGACGGTACGGTACCATCCCGCTCCAAATCGTAAGATGCAAAGAACCTTTATATGTTTAGTATACGTAAAATAATACAAGAAAACTTTTAACTTCGTTGGTTAGGCGATTTGTGCGTTTCGTCCAAGATGTCCCAGGATCGAAGTTTTTAAATTTTTTGATTAAAAATCTTAAAAAGAATGAAACAAATACATGCAACCAGTGTATTTTAAACCCGAACCGCCGCCAAATTAACAAAGATGATTAACCAACTTATTTATAAAATATTTTATATTTAAAATAAAATATCAAATACATAAAATGTCCCGATTGCGTCCCACAAATCGATCGTCCAGATCTATGACTGGAACGGGCCATCCCGTCCCGATTTGACAAACTCTGATTTTAATACACCTTAACATGTTTGGGTTAAGTTAGGTAACATTGAATGGACATGTACCAAGGTTAATTCCTGGAGGAAGTTTACTAGGGGGGACATTTGTGTGACACTAAATATAAATTCACATGTGAAGAGTATGCACGCAAATACAAATATAGGATGAATTCTCATGTACTTTTATTTTTGACCTGGGAAGAATGCAAAAAAAAACTCTTTTTCCATTTTTGAGTTTTTTTAAGTCTTTATCCCCTATAGTTTCTTAGTGTTGTAGTTGTGCTTGTTTCTTCTTTCTTTCGTCAACCAAACAAAAAAAATCAAGAGATTATCCCTCCCAACTTACATATTTATCTATAACTCCTCATAATCTTAACTTATTTAATAAACTCACAAAAATTATGAGGTTAAAAAAATCTTAAAAAGAGTCTTTATCACATAAATGCATAATTCTGAGAGGTTATAAATAAAGATCAGGATTAGATGTACTCTTCCCCAAAGTAAAACATTACAGGGATCCAAGACTAGAAATTCCCTTTGTTTGGCACATGCACTCCTTTTAACAATCTGTATAGAAACTACAAATGTACTCTAGATCATGTGTCTGTATTACCAAGAATTTTAACTCCAGATTAGTTTGTTGTTTTTTGATCGACCACAGTGATATTAATTCGGTCAGACCCCATTGAGCTCTAACCAATGTTATGGTTTTTGATGACTGATGTCTGTCTCAATTATCTGATCATCTAATGATATATATGCATATAGGTTGATTGTGTCGACGTAGTGAGACTTCCCTTTTTTGTTCCTTTACGACATAGAGTGACATATTAATAGGCAACTAAGACCGTATGATCACATCTTAATGTAGTGAGGTCTACGGTAAAAGACCAATGGACAAGAATCCAAAGGTTAATTTTGGTACTCCTTAACATGCTAGGGTTAGGCCCCTTTGAATAGACATGCACCAAGGCAAATTTTTTGTCATTTGGCTAGCTTGTCTAGAAATGATAAGACAAGAAACTAAGAATGATCAGTGGACAAATGGGTACATTTTGGTTCTTTGGTTCAAAAACACTCCATTATGTTAGGCTTCCCTCCATCATCAAATTTCCATCCAAGACAGATTGGTGGGGGGACTTGTTGAACAAGCCCAATGATGTGCCAATTTTAACTTCAGATAAAAAAGAAATTCAAATGGAGAAAAAAAATATTTATGCATATGATAGTGGTCTCTTTTCTGCGATTTTGATTGTGCACACTTCCATATCACCCTCTTTGCAGCACTTGGTGAATTCCACAGGGTGAAGCACAGAAACAGCTCTAGTTGGCAACGGAGGACTGTGATTTCACATCATGCCCACTGCCATTAACCAAACCTCTGTTGAATGGAGGATTATCTCACAAGAGGTGCTAAAAAGACCACCATAGCTTTTTGTTGCCCATACAAGAGGAAATGATAGGACTAATATATTTAGCGGTGGATTAGAAACCCAAATACATACTAGACAAGCTATAAAAAGATTTGAGACATTACAAGGGAAGATGAATGCCCAGTTCAGAAGATCCACGTTCAAATGGTGAAATATAGTCAAGAATCTTCTTACACTGTCAGAAAGGGTAGAAGGGATCTCAGGCATGGTCTAGATGCCTCTGTCGCAGGTGATAAAGTTCCTGACAGGTGAAACTCCAGCAGGCAGATCTTGAAGTTCAGCAAACAGATTACCAGATTTGCTGCTGATATCAGTTTGAGGTTAGCCTCAACAATTTGATGACAGTGGAAGGAACTCAAATTACCAGTGAAGAAAATACAAAATCAGACCTTTTCCTTCCTTTTTGATGGATCTTAGAATTAAAAAAAAATGTTGTATCAATCAACAACATAGTTTGGGGCAACAGCTAAGATCCTTCTCTCTCTGGAAGACATGGGCCTTGCTCCTCCTGCCTCTGTGGCAGTGGCTCCTGAATCACTTCCATCATCTATAACTATTAGATGGCCTTCTCTATGGATTAAGCTCTGCATGTTTTGTCATTGTTTCAAGTAAATACCTCATGGATTGAAAGAACTAAATCTGTGAGGTATCAGAAGTACTAAATCTGTGAAGAAGATTCTTTTAACCCTACTGAATTTACTGTAAGCTTTACCTCTATGATAGCCTTGATGCACTCGACCTCCCCTTTCACCTCCTCAATAGAACTGTATGCTCCCAAAGCATTTTGCTGCTCCACGTACCAAACAATCAGGTCACCTTGTCTCATACCAGCCAACCCAGTTCCTGCAAAAATTTTGAACGATAATCACGATTAGAGAAAGTAACCATCTATAAATTTTGGGCCAAAAACTACGAGGGCAAGAAGAATATCAGGTACCATCTCGCATTACTGTTTCCTCATGCTGACGCAAACGCATGACTAGAGCTCGTGTAACCCTCTGAAAATGTTCTTCTGTTGTTGTTATTTTCTTCTTTGGTCGACTGTCAGATCCTTCTGCACCATCTATAGAATACTTTTATCTGATGAGTCTGCTTTTCCTGGAGTATAAAAATAGCAAATCAATCATCAAGTGTTAACATTCATGGTTCACCTTGAGTTGCTGAAGCTGGCCCTGCATCAGCAGGAGTTGCTGGAGCATCAACTTGCTCAGGAGCCACGTCTCCATCTTCATCTTGGAAGTCAGAGAGATCAATCTCACTCGATTCGACACTGCACAATGAAAAGTTACAAGACGATTAGGCATGCATCTCAAATGCATGTGATAAAACGAAAGCACAAAGCGTACAAAGCAAGTGAGGAAGTCTCAGGGTCATCACCTAATTATGGACGTCTTTAACAGCCTCACTGCCAAGCGCACATGGCGTGGATGCACCTGTAAACATCAGAAATGTAAATTATTCCAGGGCAACAGAAATTGGGTCCATTGTCTTGTACATGCTTTGAGAAATGTGAAAGCTTTGAAGTGTATGTTGCAGAAAGATGAGCAAACTTGTTACAATTGGACAATGAAGTGATGCTTCAGATGCGTGGAGCGAGATAGAATCTATGGTTATCAGATTTGTAAATATAAGTGCATTAAGAGATTGAAAGATCAGGAGAGAAGTTTCAATGTCAGAACAAAACTCAAAGGTATTGAATCAGTTTTGAATTGAATATTAAAATATCCAGTGAAAATCAATAAGATGAGTTCACTGGATGACTAAATATGATGAGTGAGGTTTCTATCCTACGAGGGTAGATTAGTCCTTTGTAGATCGGTGCGGGATAATTTAACTATCTAGTATCTCTCAATGTTCCGCATCCCGAAGATGGTGATAAAGAAAATTGAAACTATTCAAAGAAGATTCTTTTGACACAGCAATGGGGGGAGGAGTAGGAGTTGGGGAAGGGTGGCTACTTCTAAGGAACAAGGGGGAATTGACATCAAGAATATGGGTGACTTCAATCTGGCTCTTCTTGAGGCTGGGAGTAGGGGATGAAGATTTTTTAGCACAACTCATCAGGCAGAAATACTTCGACAGGAGGAGAGTTTGGAACCTTATTTTTTTCCGCTCCAACCCAAACGTCTCCAATTTGGCGCGACATCTTCTCTTGCAGGGACATCATTTCCTCCGAGATCTAGGTCCATCTAAGGAAAGGCGACCATTGCCTTTTTCGGAAGGACAGATGGTGTGATGACTTCATGTTAGAAGGCTCTTTTCTTGGTCAATCTCGACAGATCCTCTAGAGACGGTTGACCAGAAATTTGACCCCCACATTTTTTAGGACACTTAGGCACCGACTTTTAGGAGGGACCTTACGAGTGCTGGGCTGGAGCAATTCCAAGACCTTCTATTCCTCCTCGACTTCACCCCACTCCCTCTCAGGGAGGATACATGGACTTAAAGGTGGGGAAGGGAGGGGATCTTCTATGTTAGGTCTACTTATATCATCATTTCAAATGGTGGGGATGCGACACGACTCTGCTCCCTTCATTTGGAGAACGAGGAGTCTGTTGAAGGTGAAGCTTCTGATCTGGAAGATTTGTCATGAGAGACTACCCACTAGAGACAGACTCCTGCGCTTCCTACTGAGGATCCAACCGATCTGTTGTTTGTGTGGTCTGGAGGACTAGTCCGTAGACCACCTCTTTGTAGACTGTCAACTCACAAGCTGTGTGGGAAGAGATGACTACGAGAGCCCAGTGTGCCCTCGGCCAACAGTCAGATGTGCAGTCCTTTATCAAGTCCTGGGGTAAGAGTTAGCCACTCAGGTGATCGTGTGGTTTGGTGACTTATACTACATGCTACTATGATTCATGTGATGTGAAAGGAACAACAAGATCTTCAGAAGGGAGATTAGAGTAGAGAACTCTCTTATTTCTTTCATTTGTACTAGAGTGAGAGAATGGACGGAGGTGCTTTGTAATGTGAATGCCCTCAACTTGTCTCTTTTTGTTTTGGTGGGAGGGTGAATGGTCCCACACTGCTTTGGTGCGACCTTTTGTACAGGATCTCTTTTTGAGAGTTTTTTGTTTATACTTGTACACCTTCCTTTTCATTTAATACACAAAGGTACTACCCACTTTCAAAAAAAGTTGTATGATGAGGTCCATGAACAAATGCCAAGATGTTTCTTATTGCTTGAAACTATGCTAATAACAATTTGATTGGAACGTGGGAATTCATTCACATTCACTCTTTGACTGATGGTTGGCTTGGAGAGGATCCCATATCCATACATCAAGCGTCCAATTTTTCCCCTCTTCATCTAGACTCTTTCAACCGAACCAGATAAATGTATCAATTTGTGCTGCTACTGATGAAGAATGTTTGCATGTGCTAATGGACAAATGTTATTCAGAAGCAAGCTTGAGGAAATGAGGCAGGTGGATAATTTACCACTTTGTCCAGGTGGCTTCGGGCAATAGCTTCTGATAACCTGATCAATGCTTCAAGCTGCCTAACGGTCATCCTGTAAGCAACTCTACTTCCAGGAGCAGTATCACCCCTCCTCAGAGTTACATATGATTCAACAAGAACTTTTCTAGCTTCAGGGCTTAGCTGCGCAGACATTTGCTTGTTAGCAGCAACTAGGGAAGCCAATTGTGCATTTTCTTCTGAAGGGAAAAGCTACAAGGAAGGAGTGGTAAACCTTTGGTTTTAGAGACTTGGCATATGCAATATAGCGTTTGAGTTCTGCTGTAGTGAAAGATGGAGCAAGTGCATCTTCGTGCTTCTGATGAACTCTCACAATGTGGTGTGCAATATGGTAGTCCGTGTTATCATCAGGCTCGTCGATCATAACGTACACAAGATCAAACCTTGAGAGAATGGCAGGAGGCAGAGCTACGTTGTACTGCATTAAGAAACCTTAGTCAAATTCATTTCTTACAAATTAGCTCCAGCAAGATGGTAACCCAACTTTTCTACTCTAAAGAAGTGGTAGCCAGCAATTACAGAGCATAAGCACGTCAGACAGATGGCATGTACGAAACAATGTGTGACCTTCTCAACTCTTGCAAGATGATGGTTTGAATTATCACACTGGAAAAACTCAGGTCGCTCTTCAAGAGATAATTACCTTGAGAGGCTTTGATTTGTCATATCGTCCCCCTGTTGGATTTGCTGCTGCCAAAATGGATGTCCTGGCATTCAGTGTGGCTTGTATTCCAGCTTTTGTGATGCTTATTGTTTGCTGCTCCATAGCCTCATGAATTGCAACCTTCAATTTTTCATGAATTTAGTCATTCTTCTAATTTCTCAATTGTACCAAACTTGCCGAGAACAAAAGATAAAAATTGATTACCTGGTCCCTTATATCCATTTTGTCAAATTCATCAATACAGCATACACCATTATCTGCGAGCATCAGCGCACCGGCCTGTAGATGATAGTAGAAAAAATTGAAATCTTAGCAATCAAATGTCTCTGAGATATAAGATAACATGAGATCCTGTATTAAGACAAATACTGCTCAATCCCTTTAAAATCAACTATGCCATTAGATCATTTCAGCAAGTCAAACTCAGGTGTGCAAAATCTGCCAAAATTACATGCCCACTAATGTACATATTAAAGTCGTTTAGAAACCGAAAAGAGAGATATTTTAGTTTGTTGCATTTGGTTGAGCAGGACTGAAACAATTCTAAGACTGCAGCTACCTCAATACAGAACTCTCCAGTTTCTGGCTCTTTGGCCACGGTTGCTGTCAATCCGGCAGCAGAAGAGGACTTTCCAGATGTGTAGACAGATCGGGGCACAAGGCCAGCAGTGTACCTATTGGAAGGAATTATGCCAGTTGCAGTCAAAATATGGATGCCTAAGAGCTCAAGCTTTGGGTTTGATTTACAACCAAAAGAGAATTACTTGAAAAGCAAACAGGGCACAACGTAAATGAGTTTAGAAGACAAACTAAAATGCATACTTGAGAAACTGGGATTTTGCGCAGCTGGGATCCCCAACAATGCAAACATTGATATCACCCCTAAGGTTGATGCCTTCATGGGTGAACTTGTGCACCCCGCCTAAGAGCATAAGAAGGATTGCTCTCTTGATTTCTTGGTGGCCAAAAACAGTTGGGCAGATGCTGTCAACTAACTTGTTGAAGAAATCAGGAGTGTTACTTATCCGGGCAACTTCATCTTCCTCTTCTTGCTGAAATGCACGAAGTGTAGACATGTTATACTTGCTATTTTCTTGGTCGCTAGAAGAAAGAAGAAGGCCACAAGATAGCATATCATCTCAATTAGCTGTATTGCGGCTAACAAGTAAATTACCGTAAACTCATGTGTATCATCATCATCGCCATCCCTCCTCCTGTCTCGCATATTAGCATCTCTTCTATCGCTGGATACCTACATGAGAGTAGAAGCAAAGTAAGAAAGAGGAGCCAAACATAAAAATCTTCTAAATTTGAAGTTATCCACACAACACTGGATCAACCGGACCTGCACCGAGTTTGCAACGAAAGCAAGACGGTATGAAAGGTCTCTAACTCCCAAGGCCCGGAGCCCTTTGACACCTTCATGTCCGGCGGCAGTGCCTTGCCGTTGCGCCGCTTCGCGCCGGCATTCTGCTCTTTCACCAGGTGAAGCCAGCGACATTATGTCCGGCACCACCACCAAAGTACCTGTGAAGATGACGCTGCATTTACCAAAATACTAGCTTCAATAACACCATTCCTGCAGATGGAATCAATAGACGAGCATTCTAATCAGGAAACCCGGAAAGGGCAAGAACAGATTACGTGTCTCCAGCCCTTGCATGCTCTACAATCTCGTGCCGGAGGATGATGTCCAAGGAGCGGGGAAGAGATCCAGCAGGTATCTCCTTTGAGGTCTCCTGCACCCTCACCCTTTGCCAATCTGCAAACTTGCTGTCTTGCCGGAGCAGCGCCCACCTGTTACGGTTTGAACATGTTGCATTCGTGCATATTATAGGCTGAAAGACCATGAAGGTAACAAATTTGTTACGGTTTGAACATCAAAACTAATTCTTGCAAGAAACCCACTGAAGAGACCACAATGACCAAGAGGAATGAATCGAAGTCACCTCGGTGTACTTGAATTGCTGCTCTACATTCTTGATGACGGCTCCACAGTCCAGGCACTTGAAAGTTCCTGTAAGGAGCTCCGGCCGCACCTCGCTCGTCCGCGTCACTACCCCCATCACTGAGATCAGTTTCCCGATCTCGGATGTTGTCAGTTCCCTCAACCTTCAGCAGAATCACATAATAAGAACAAGGTAAAAATGGTGGTCTCAAGAGTTGGTAGGCGGATGCAGGTGCTACCTCTTCAACAGTGGGATATTGTAGAAGGCCACATTGATGTCCTTGTTGGGATTATCATCCGAGAAAAAGATGGGCCTGTTCTCGGCCGGTTTATACTCCATCACAAACCTCTTGCAAGCGTTCCTCAAGTATGGCTCAAATCTATGGCAAAAGCAAGGATCTTTATGAGGAAATGGTATCGGTATTTTGATCCCCGCAACAGATCTCTCTTAACTTGGAGATGAAAACAATAGAGAGACGAGAAATGGGAGATGGGCACCTGAGATACTCCTCCGAGATGGCCTTCTGGAGCACGTCGTTGAAGCGCATGACATGTGAGAAGTCCAAGAACATGGTGGTGGACTCCTTGGACTTCATGGCCTCGATCTCCGACTCGTAGAACGGCTCGGGGGAGCTCTGATCAACCTTGAACCTGGCAGAACCACAAGAACCCCAACCATCAGAACCAGGATTCAACAGACGACACCCGCGATCGCCACACCATCAACAAAAAAACGAAGAAAACGAGTACCTCCGCAGGAACTCCAGGAAGATATTCTCCACCTGGACCGCCTTCTCGTCCACATAGAACCCTGCGAACGCGTCCATCCTCTCTCTCTCTCTCTCTCGGACTCTCCCCGGAGCTCTGCAGCGGCGACGGAATCTGGGAAGGGAAGGCTTGGAGCGGCCGCTGGCGGGAAAAACAATGGCGTGAATGCGCGGGAACCACCTATGTTTCGCGCCAAATACCGACCAGAGCGTACGCAAAAAGACCATCTTATCCTTAACTCAAGAATTCCAGTTCAAGGTGCCTTGCACCGAACCAATGGGAAAAGGCCACGTATCACAACACTGTGATGACCACTTGGTAGATGCCCAATACCTGGGGGTCCACATACTGGACGGCTGTGATCAGGGCATAGGATGGCCCCTTGCCAGATCAGATGGCCTTTACTCCCCGATCCTACAAGAATCACGGCCGTCCCTTGCTTCTCTCACGCCCAAAATATTATATCTATATATATCCCTAAAATTATATATATATATATTTATTTATTTATTACTTTTAGATTCTTTGTATTATCGTGGATATTCTCATTTCAAAAAAAAAATAATTTTTTTTTCACCACAAAGCATCTAGTAGGACGAAGGGAGAGTGCACCACTTTCTAAAGGAAAGAAATGTTCTCACTCCAAGAACTCACCACTAGATGTGATTTTATTGAATATTGGAATTGTAAATAGTACAAAAGGGGTTAGCATGCCCCTGAGATACAGAGAGAAAAGTAAAGATGGTACAATCTAAACTCGCCGAACACGAATGTTCGAAAATCGTGAGACATCAGTTTTAAGATAACCTCTGGCCAATATAGGCAGCTCTCTCCTTGACAAAAACTCAGAATTATATCCAATACTCGTAGCGTGCTTTGCCAATGAATCGGCTAACTGATTAGCTTCCCTGTAGATATGGACTAAAGGGCATTGGAATGAAGTAAAGAGATCTTGAAGATGCTTCCACCATGGGAGAAAAGACAACGGTGGGATTCTTTTGCCTTTAAATAGTTCAGCCAATGCCATGGAATCTGTATATATAATAGAAAGAGGAATGCTATGAAGACGAGCCAACCTAAGACCATCAAGCAGAGCTCTCCCCTCTGCCACCATGCTTGAGCCATAACCATAATAGTATGAGAAACCTAGCAACAGATTGCCTCGGGTGTCTCTAAAACAGCCACCACCTCCGAATAACCCAGGATTTCCCTTACTTGAACCGTCTACATTAAGAGAATAAGCCACAATAGGAGCCTGCCAGCATACTATGAATGCTTGAAGAGTTTTGTATTTGATGATTAAGCCCATGTCATGGATATTCTGCAATAGATATCAACTGGTCCCTGTTTAAAAGTAATCTGCCGAAGCACTTGCATGGCATCCTCTTGTATATGCAGAGCGATTCTAGCAGGATAGTCTTAATTCCCTCAAATCTGCTTCGGCATCTTTGCTTCCAGATTTCCCAAATAATAAGCATAGTCATTAATATGTTGATATAACCCTGCGGATTAGATATGGCAGATTCACTAATGATCAACTGTAATCTACTGTTGATGGAGGAAATATTCATGTAAGGACTGTCAACAAGTTTGCTAAACTTTGTCCACAAAAAGGAAGCTAGCTCACTGCTAATAAAAAGATGATCCATGCTTTCAATAGAGGAAGAGACCTGACAACAATTGCAGCAAGATGCTAATTGAATGCCACAGTTCTGTATTCTTTCATCAACAGAAATTGCATGATTGAGCAATTTCCAGTAAAACAGTGAGGCTCGAGGGGGGTAGCTTTGGTGCCAAAGCTTTGATGAATGAGCATTAACATGTTGCCCTTTAATATAGCTATATGTGGATTTGAAGTCAAATTTGCCCGATCTGGTAAATGACCATATAGGGATGTCTTCTCCTTCTTCAATCACATATTTGGATAACTCAGTTCTCAGATTGGAATCAATGATCCTCTGCCATATAGGGTGTTGGGGATTTGCCAAAGTTTCTTGAACTGAATAGTTTTCTGCTTGAGAAATTACCTGAAATTGAAAATTGTCTTACAGAGATATTCCCTTGTACCATGTGTCTTTAATGAAATTGGTGGTAGCACCATTGAAGACAATTTTCCTCATACCAGCCAAGAGGATCGATCCAGCTTTTTCAAAGTCTCTGATTTTAATTCCAGCAGGAAATTGAGACTTTCAATCTGAGATGTGCTGACCATGAATTTATTTCATCCTGATAAATCTAGCCCAAAGAGAGTTGCTATGAAGAGAATTCCATAATTGTTTGACTTGAGAGCATTGCTGAATATCCAATAGCCTTCGTATGCCCAGCTGTGGACACCAAAAATTGCACACCCGGATATCCTACTCGGCCTAGCACCAACGACGGCACCGAGTGAAGAAGTCCCGGAGGGACTGGTCATCCGGGCTCCCCAAATATGCACACTGCCGCGAAGCCACCCCCGGAGTCGCGACAGCGAAGGGAAACCAACCTGCCGGAAGTTCACAATCCACGGCCTCGAAGAAAATCAAACGGGCCACAACCCGCGCTCACAACGGGCTCAAAATTACCCATTTAGCCTCTCAACGGCACACCCCCCCCCTTTTGGGGTCTCCAGCGGCACGCCCATCCTGGGCTTCAAACGGCACACCCCTTGGGTGCCCCAGCGGCACACCCCAGGGGGGGGCTTCAGCGGTACACACCCCCCAGGGCTGCTCAGCGGCACACCCCCCCAGGGCTGCTCAGCGGCACGCCCCCACGGCTGCTCCCCGGCACCCCCCCACGGCTGCTCGGCGGCACACCCCCAGGGCTGCTCAGCGGCACACCCCCACGGCTGCTCCCCGGCACCCCCCCACGGCTGCTCGGCGGCACACCCCCAGGGCTGCTCAGCGGCACGCCCCAACGGGTCTTCGGCGGCACACCCCCATGGGGTTCAGCGGCACGCCCCAAGGGTCCTTCAGCGGCACGCCGCTTTAGGCCTCCCGCGGCACGCTTTAGCAACGTTCGGCGGTACGCCCTTTTAGGCCTCCTGCGGCACGCTTATTCAGCCCACCAGCGGCACAGCGTTAAGCCTTTTCAACGGCTGAACAACGTGGTGCCCATACCCTACGTGTCCTTGGCGCGTAGTGAGCTCCCTGAGGTGTCAACCAACTGTTGGGCCACCTGCCTACTCCTCCTGCCATCCAGGACAAGGGAGTCAACTCCCATTGAATGCTCGTCCGACGCTTCCCGCCCCCCGGACGCTTCCGCCGTGTGGGGTATAAAAAAACCCCTCTTCTTCGCTGCGAACAGAGGGGAGGCCAGTGGAGGGAGCCAGGACCGAGCTGCCAGAAAAGAGAAGAAGAAGAAGAAGAAGAAAAGAGAAGAGGAAAAAGGAGGGGGGGAGGCTCCGCCTCCTCCCGGCTGCTCCGTCTGCCGTCGTCCGTGCGAAGAGAAAGAGAAGAAGAAAAAGAGAAGAAGAGGGAGGCTCTCCGGCGACCACCGACGCGTGAGAGAGAGTAGAGAGAAAGAGATATGTAGGGGGAGTGGGGGGAGACCAGGGAGCCGTCGCCCCTGTTCGACCCTAACCTCCCCCATTTCTTCCCTTTTGTGCTTTTCTTTTTTCTTTCCCTTTCTCCACCCCCCCATTGGTGTATCTTCCACCCTGGTGTTTTGATGTACGCATGGCCGACTTTGGCCTTCTCGTTTTATGAATAAAAATCCCTTTTCTCTGGGCTTCTTGCCGTCTCCGTCCGTCTGGGGTATTTTACGTGCGTTTGATCGTGCTCTCTCCCTCCTCTTCTTCCCTCATCGGTTTGGCCTCCGGTGATGATCTTTCCTCCTTGGCCTTCCCCCTCTCTTCGTTTTCTCCCTTCGTTAGGGTTTACTCTTCACCGGGCGTTCTCGCCTTCGTTCACCCAGTCGGGCCTTCAACGGCATGCCCCGATTGTGCCTCCAACGGCACGCCCTGATTGTGCCTTCAACGGCACGCCCAGTCATGCCTTCAGCGGCACGCCCCTCCTTTGACCCTTCGCCGGTACGCTCTGCCGGGCCTTCGCCGGCACACCCTGCCCACCCTCAGCGGCACACTCTAGTTGGCCTCCGGCGGCACACTCCCTTGCGCCCTCAGCGGCACGCCTTCAGCCGCCCTCAGCGGCACGCCTTCAGCTGCCCTCAGCGGCACGCTTCTTGGTCCTCAGCGGCACACCTTCCACCCCTTCGCCGGCACGCTTCATTTGGCCCTCAGCGGCACACCTTCAGCCGCCTGTTCGCCGGCACACCCTAGCCAGGCCTTTCGCCGGTACACCACCCTTCCTTCTTGCCCGAGGCATTCCCCTCTCAGCCAGTCTTAGGAGTGTCTCCCGCTCGCCGTACCCTCCAAGTTTTCCGAGGTTTATAAAGGTGTTGCCGCTCTCGGGCGCCCACCTCCAGTTGTCGGGTTCCGCCACTCCTCGTGGGCGCGTTCCCTATATCTCCCTTACGCTCGGGTCAAGGGGAGATGCTGCCGAATTTTTGTTAGAAACGATAACATACTAAAAAGCTAAAAAGAAACAACTAACAAATGGAGCAATCACACGTTAAGAAGGACTAAAAGAAAGTAACAAGCAAATAAAAAGAACAACGGTAAAACGCTTTAACCGAGGCAAGGGAACCGTAATCAACTCAAAGAGAGCCGAATCAAATAACGACTAAGTAATTCAAACATCCGTCCTCGGGAGAGAAAGAATGGAAGATAATCAAGAGAAAGAGAGAAGAAACCCATGCAAACTTAATAAAAATCAGAACAGAAGAAAAGAAAAGCCTTAAAAGAAATGGAGGAGGAGTGGGCTCCCCATGCCCTTCGCCGGTACGCTCCTATTGTCTCCCTTAGCCGGCACACCTTTCTAGCCATCCTTCGCCGGCACATACCTCATGGCCCTTCGCCGGCACACCCGCTTAGCCCTTCAGCGGTACGCCTTCTACCCCCTTTCACCGACACACCCTTCAGCCCTTCAACGGCACGCTCCTGCTTCAGCCTTCAGCGGCACACTCACCCGTTTAACCCTCCAGCGGTACACCCCCTGGCCCTCAGCGGCACACTCCTTTGACCCTCCAGCGGTACACCCCTGGCCCTCAGCGGCACACCCTTTTAACCCTCCAGCGGTACACCCCCTGGCCCCCAGCGGCACACTCCCTTGGCCTTCAGCGGCACACTCCCTTAGCCCTCTAGCGGCACACTCCTTTGGCCCTCAGCGGCACACTCCCTTGGCCCTCCAGCGGCGCACTCCCATGACCCAGCGGTACACCTGAAATAATGATATTAATAAAGATAATAAGCTAAAAGAAAACATAATAAGTAAACAAACAATGATACAAAACTTAAATAATGATAATAATAACAAACTCAAAATAAAATAAAGAAATAATGGCAAACAATAATGTTAAATAACAATAATAAATAGTAATAAATTCAAAAAGGTGAATAAATAAATAAGAATGATAAAGAAATAAGTAATAATAATAATAAGGTTAAAAGAAATAATAATAACGATAAATGGACAAATAAATGATAACCAAAATAAATAAATAATAATAACAAACTTAACAAAAAATGACAAGCAAATGAATGATAATAAAACGAACAAAAATAATAACAAACCTAATAATAACAATAGTAAATGAATAAATCACAAGAAAAATGAATAAATAGTAATAAAGAATTCACTCAAAGATATATATACAAATTAACAAATGATAATGATAACATTTCTTAGATAATAATAAAACAATGGGTTCGCTTCGTAGCCCCGTCTCTCCCGTGACCCGGTGCCGAAGGAACAGCAATACCGCCCTTGCGAGTTGGGCCTGAGTCTAGGGAATTATCCCGAAATGGCCATGCCCTGACCTCGCTTCGGGCTGACATTCCGATTAAACCAGACTCATTTCTCCGGCCGGATCCCGTCCGAGCCGCTACTAAAATTGCCGCACGTTCGGCAGACATTTGAACGGATTCACCTCGATTCCCGCCGCGTTCTTATTACGGACCTACGTCCGAACATGAAAAGGCCCGTGAGCGACCTGCATAGCCGGTGGCTCCTACCCCGATATGGTTGTGAGCTTGCATTGCTCCGGGCCAATAGCTCATCAATTCCGACCCGTTCCCTATCGGGATTCGTTCCCTCCCTTTCATCGAAATTGCCGTAAACTCGGCATACATTTGTACGTGGTTGTTCCCGCCCGCGTCGCACTTTCAATATGGGCCCTTGCCCGAACATGAAAAGGTCGGCAAGTGACCGACGGAATCCGAATTAGAACGAGACGGCTCTCACCACCCCTGGACTCCTTCCATGGGAATATCAATAAGACCTTCGTGGGCCACACTCAGACCTCGGGCCTGTCCCGATCATGGTCATCGTCTGGCTCATATCCTCGGTCTACAGCCCGCTCCCTTTGAACACGTTTTCGGTTTTGGAATCTAGTCCCGGGACTCTTCCTCGCTGCCCTCCGGCACCGAGAACATTAATGATGCCCACGCAAGTCCCGTCTGGACCGCGGGAGGCGCCCCCGGTATGGTCCCGACTCGATCTCGCACCGGGCCAATAAACTCGCTGGTTTCCTACTACACGAACCGAGATTTAATCGAATGTTTTCAGTGTCTCGGAATGATATATATTTGTCGTAGCCTGGCATACATATGTTTCAGGTCCTCCCGCGACGATTACGATATTCCCAATACCGGACTCCCGTCCGAATATTAAACGGTCTCCCGAATGACCGACACGTTTCGAACGTCCGCTTCCCTAAACACAGGGCTTTTCAGCCGATTCAAGGGATATTCCCTCGTTGCCCCTTGGCACCGAAAATATTAATGACGCTCATGCAAGTCTTGTTTCGACCGCGGGGGCCCACCGCAGTATGGTCGCAGCTTGCTCTTGCACCGGGCCAACAGATTTACTGGCTTCCGACCGCTCTAACCAAGGTTTAGCCAAACGTTTTCCGTTCTTCTGAACAATAAATTGCCATATCCTGGCATACATATGCTCCGTTCTTCCCACGACGATCGCGCTTTCCCCGAGACGGACACTCGTCCGAACATCAAATGGTCAGCACATGACCGACATGACCTCGAATGGTTTTCTTCTCGCCCTCGCCTGAGGATCTCAATACCTCGTCTTAGACTTTTCATGCAATTAATCTCTTGGCCATGAGGCCCTGAATCTCGGCGATTAATCAAGGGTGTTCCCTCGTATGGGGGATGTAAATGACGCCGTGACCTTTACGGCATGGCGGGTTTTGGTCCCGACACGAACCACACAATCGTCTGACGAAGTCAGAACGAGCGCACCATGGGCTCTTCGGAGCCCGAATAAATTGTCACTCAGTGACTGGCACGCCCACGCACTCAATAAACGAATCAACCAACAAGAGAATAACATGTAAAAAAAAGTGCGTCCACAAGTCTGGCACGCCCGGTGGGACCGAAACCACCCTTCATCTCTTCGCCGGGATTCAGGGCCTCATGGCCCCTCCCTAATAAACGATGTTTGCCAGCTTTGATGAATTGCAGGTGCTATCTTCGCCAGCCCTATGGGGAGAAAATCCAGACTCGGCGCAGCTGCCTTCGCGGCCTCGAGGACGCTGCTTCGAAGCATATGCAGCTTCCAGGAATCATGGGGGGCTGTTATAAAAAAGGGGGAGAAGAGAAAGAGAAGAGAAGGGAGGGGAAATCAAGCCCCCCCGTTTCCCTCGAGAAGAAAGAGAAGAAAAGAAGAAAAGAAGAAAAGGAGAAGAGAAAAACAAGAGAGAGAGAAAACAAAGAAGCGAAAAAAGAAGAGAAAGAATTGGCAAGAGAGGGTTGTACGACCACGTCCGTCGAGACCCATGCTGAACAAAGATTACCACTGTGGGGTTGATGCGGTGGAGCGAACCACTCATCCCCTCCCTGAGGGGGTGAGCGCTCTCTTGCACCTCAACCCTGGTCGATCATACAAAAAAAGAGAAGATAAGAAGGGACAAAAAAAAGAAGAAAAGTCAGCCAGCATCGCCGACCAAAAAAGCAAGAAGAAACCCGGCATCCTGCCCGACTCTAGGAGGCTCCGAGTCCGTGGTGTAATGACCCGGCCCGTTCCTCCTCCCTGCTGCCTCCATCCGGCACAAAACGGCCCCCGAGTGGTTGTTAAAAGACCCAGCGAGCCACAATTGTAGCTTGGTGAATGGTTACTCGCTGTGGGGAATGCTTTATGGCAATGAGGCCAAGCACGGCCACCACTCCCGAAGAGAGCATGCACATACCCCGCCATGTGGGATGAGAAGAAGATATATACCCTGCTACAGGGGCATAGAAGGCAAAAAAAAGAGATACACCCCATTCCCAAGGGCACATGAAGAGAATCCGTCCCGATTGAGGGGCACACAAAGCAAAAGCTACACCCCGGCTTCGGGGCATTTGAAGAAGAATCCGCCCCGACCTGGGGACGTAAGAAGAAATAGAGCTGCACCCCGGCTTAGGGGCATTTGAAGGGGAAATACACCCCGATATGGGGGGGCCTGAAGCAAAAGACATACCCCGCCATGGGGGCATAAGAAGAAGAGAATTCACCCTGGCCTGGGGACACATAAAAAGAGAAACTCACCCTGGCTTAGGGGCATATGAAGAGGAAACGTACCCCGGCCTGGGGGCATAAGAAACAAAAGTACACCCCATGCTAGGGGCATATGGAGATGAATGCACCTCGCCCTGAGGGGCGCAAAAAGCATAAGAACACGCCCTAGTTTACGGGCATTTGAAGAAGCTACATCATGTCTTGGGAGTATAAGAAGAAAAGAGTCCACCCCATCTTAGGGGTATTTGAAGAAGAAACACACCCCGCTATGGGGGCATAGAAGCCGTAAAGAATACGCCCCGGCTTAGGGGTATTTGAAGAAGAAGGACACCCCGTCTCGGGGGACATTGTAAGCAGCGATACACCCTGCTTGGGTGCACAGGAAGCAAACCACACCTCACTCCTGGGGACACCTAAAGAGAGTACACCCCGCCATGGGGACACATGAAGAGAATCCACCCCGACTCAGGGGTACATGAAGCAACAAAGAATACACCCCGCCTTGGGGGAATCTGAAGAAGAAGCATACACCCCACCAACGGGGGCACACGAGCCGTCGAGAATCCACCCCACTTTGGGGGCACAAGAAGCAGACATTCCCCAGCGTGTCGGGGCAGAAGAAGAAGAATCCCCCCCTTGGGGGCATATAAAAAAAAAGAAAGCAAAAGATACACCCGGTGCCCGGCGCACATGAAGAGAAAGGCGCCTCCCCCTGGGGGCACAGCAAGCAACAAAGATATACCCCTTTCCCAGGGGCACATGAAGAGAAATACACCCCTGCTCCAGGGGCATATGAGATAAAACTGTACCCCGATTTAGGGGCATTTGAAGCAAAGACTTCACCCCGCCTCAAGGGGGGGCATAAGAAGCGAAAGATATACCCCACCCCGAGGGCACAAGAAGAAAACACACCCCACCTTGGGGGCGTAAGAAGCCAAGAGATATACCCCGCCACGGGGCAGTAAAGGCAAAATGCATCCCCCATTGGGGGCACATGAAGCAACATACCCCTCGCCTCGGCAGCATATGAGGCCAAGGAGCTACATCCCGGCTCGGGGGCATAAGAAACAAAAGATATACCCCACGTCCGGGGCATATGAAGCCAAGAAACACACTCCCGTCTCGGGGGCATTTGAAGAAGAAGCATACCTCGCCTCGAGGGCCTAGAAGCTATAAAAAATACGCCCCGACTCAGGGGCATATGAAGAGAAGTCCACCCCGGCCTAGGGGTATTTGAAGAAGAAGCATACCCCGCCAGGGGACATAGAAGTCATGAAGAATCCGCTCCTGTTTAGGGGTACTTGAAGAAGCTACATCCCGCCTTGGGAGCATGAGAAGAAAAGAGAATCCACCCCGGCTTAGGGACCTTTGAAGGAGCATACCCCAGGCTCGGAGTCCATGAAACAACATTAACCCCCCCGGGGGGGACATCTGAAGCAGAACAAACAACATCCCCCGGCTTTGGGAAGCATATGAAGAGAGGAATACACCCCGATATGGGGGGCACGTAAACAAAGAAGAAGAATTCACCCCGCCTCGGGTGCATAAAAAGCAAGAACTACACCCCGCATCAAAAGCGGCAATACACTCCACTCTGGGGGCACTAGAAGCGGAATACACCCCATGCCGGGGGCATATATAAAAAAGGGGATACCTCGCTCTGGGGCATCAGAAGCAGCAATGCGCCCCACCTTGGGGGCATCAAAAGCAACAAAGATACACCCCCCCTTGGGAGCACAAGAAGCAAACATCCCCCCCGGTGTGTCTGGGAAGAAGAAAAGAATTCACCCCGGCCTGGGGACACTTGAAGAAAGAAGCACATCCCGCCACGGGGGCACATGAAGAGAACCCCTCCCGCCTCGGGAGTATAAGAAAGAGAAGAATACACCCTGGCCTGGGGGCTTTTGAAGAAACAACACACCCCCTCCATGGGAGACAAAGCTGCACCCCGACCCGGGGACACATGCAGAGCGTCCATCCCGCTCAGGGGGCACCAAAAAATACACTTCGCCCTTGGCACATAAGAAGCAGAAGCACCTACCCCAGCCTGGGGGCAAAAAAATTACACTCCGCCCTTGGCGCATAAGAAACAGAAGCATCTACCCTGACCCGAGGCACAGAAACGAAGAGACATGCATCCTGATCTGGGAGCATAAGAAGAAAGATATACTCCGCCCAAGTGGCATTTGAAGAAACAACATACCCTGCCTGGGGGCACAGAAGCCGTAAAGAGATGCACCCCGGCCTCAAGGGGGCATAAGAAGCAAGAGATACACCCCCGTGCCGGGGACATATGAAGAGAAGCACTCCTCCGCCTTCAGGGGTAGAAAGAGAGCAGAATTCGCCCCCGCTATGGGGGGTATAAGAAACAAAAGACACACCCCGTACCAGGGGCATATGAAGAAGAAACATACCCCGCTTGGGGGCATAGAAGCCGTAAAGAGTATACCCCGGCTTAGGGGGGCATTTGAAGAGAGCTACACCCCGTACCAGGGGCATATGAAGAAGAAGCATACCTCGCCTCGAGGGCCTAGAAGCTATAAAGAACGCGCCCTGGCTCAGGGGCATATGAAGAGAAGTCCACCCTGGCTTAGGGGTATTTGAAGAAGAAACATACCCCACATGGGGGCATAGAAGCCGTGAAGAGTATACCCCACCATGGGGGCATTTGAAGAGAACTACACCCCGCCTCGGGGGCATAAAAAAAAACAAACACACCCTGGTCTGGGGACATAGAAGCCAAAAAAATACACCCCGCCTGGGGGCACAGAAGCAAAGAGGCAAAACACACCCCTCAGGGGGGGATGCACACCAAATGAAGCTACACCCCAACCCGGGGGCACATTAAGAGAAATACACTCCAGCGCGAAAGCATCAATGAGAAGAAAAGAGCATAATAAAGAAAGAAAAGACATGAGGCAGACGCGGCCCTCGAGCCCGCCTCACCACACAAAAAGAAAAGAAGAAAAGGAAGAAAAGACACACGAGGCAGACGTGGCCCTCGAGCCCGCCTCACCACACAAAAAGAAAAGAAGAAAAGGAAGAAAAGACATGAGGCAGACGCGGCCCTCGAGCCCGCCTCACCACACAAAAAGAAAAGAAGAAAAGGAAGAAAAGACACATGAGGCAGACGTGGTCCTCGAGCCCGCCTCACCACACAAAAAGAAAAGAAGAAAAGGAAGAAAAGACACATGAGGCAGACGTGGTCCTCGAGCCCGCCTCATCACACAAAAGAAGAGAAGAAAAGAAAAAAAAGAGACATGAGGCAGACGTGATCTTCGAGCCAGCCTCATCACGCAAAAGAAAAGAAGAAAAGGAAGAAAAGACACATGAGGCAAACGTGGTCCTCGAGCCCGCTTCGTCACACAAAAGAAGAGAAGAAAATGAAAAGAAGACACATGAGGCAAACGTGGTCCTCGAGCCCGTCTCGTCACACAAAAGAAGATAAGAAAAGGAAAAGAAGACACATGAGGCAAACGTGGTCCTCGAGCCCGCCTCATCACACAAAATAAGAGAAGAAAAGGAAAAGAAGACACATGAGGCAGACGTGGTCCTCGAGCCCGCCTCATTACATAAAAAAAGAAGAGAAGAAGAAAAAAGAGCAATTTTGAGGCGAATACGGTCTTTGCACCCGCCTCTCTACACAAAAGAAGAAGAGAAGAAAAGAAAGAAATGATCACGAGGCAAACATGGTCCTTGCACCTGCCTCTCCATAAAAGAAGAAGAGAAGAAGAGAAAGAACAGTCACGAGGCGAACATGGTCTTTGCACCTGCCTCTCCATAAAAAAGGAAGAGAAAAAAAAGAGAGACATGAGGCAAACATGGTCTTTGCACCTGCCTCCCTATAAAAGAAGAAGAGAAGAGAAAAAAAGAGACATGAGGCGAACATGGTCCTTGCACCTGCCTCTCCATAAAAGAAGAAGAGAAGAAGAGAAAGAACAGTCATGAGGCGAATGGTCTCTGCACCTGCCTCTCTACAAAAGAAGAAGAGAAGAGAAAAAGGAGACATGAGGCGAACATGGTCCTTGCACCTGCCTCTCCATGAAAGAAGAAGAGAGGAAGAGAAAGAACAGTCACGGGGTGAACAAGGTCCTTGAACCCGCCTCTTCACACAAAAGAAGAGAAGAAAATAAAGAAATGACCATGAGGCAAGCATGATCTTTGCACCGCCTCTCCATAACAGAAGAAGAGAAGAAGAGAAAGAAGAGTCACGAGACAGATAGGGTCTTTACACATGTCTCCCCACACAAAAGAAGAAGAAAAAAAAGAGACATGAGACAGACGTGGTCTTCGAACCTGTCGCTTCACAAACCCTTCTCATCGGCTCACGTATCCTACTACCCGACGCCCTGTGGCTCAGTCATTCCGGCCAAGGCTCACTGTCATGATTAATCCACCCGTCCCACCACGCTCTCCGATATCTTTTCGACTTTACAGCCTACTCTTAACATCTCTCGGCTTGTCAGCATGCTCCCAATATCCCTTGACTTTTTAGCCTACTTCCCAATATCTTTGGCTCTCGCAGCCTGCTTCCCAGAATTTGGCCTTCACGGCTCGCTTCCCATAATTTCGGCTTTTGTAGCCCGATTCCCAATATCTTTGGCTCTCGCAGCCTACTTCCCAGAATTCGGCCCTTGCGGCCTGCTTCCCAGAATTCGGCCTTCACGGCCCGCTTCCCAATTTCGGCTTCTGCAGCCCGCTTCCCAATATCTTTGGCTTTCGCAGCATGCTTCCCAGAATTCGGCCTTTACGGCCTGCTTCCCAAAATTCAGCCTTCACGGCCCGCTTCCCGTAACTTCGGCCCCTGCAGCTCGCTTCCCAACTTCGGCTCCTGCAGCATGCTTCCCATAATTTGGCTCTCGCAGCCCGCTCTCCTCGATTTTTGGCTATTGTGGCCTACTTCCAATATCAACTTCGGCCTTCACGGCCCGCTTCCCCAATGTCCTTTCAGCCGTTCGTGGTCTGCTTCCCTAATACCTTTACTACCACTACACTTTTACGTAACAGTAATATTTTCTTATGCAAAAATAAAAATAAAAAATAAAAAACAAACAAACAAACAAAAAAACAAAAGAAAACAAAACAAAAAGAAAACAACAAAACGAACACAAAAAAAAAGAAAGAGAAAAGAAAGAAGAGAATGCATGATTGCCCTGCTTGCCTGGTTGCTTAATATAGAATAATACACCTCCTTGAAATTTTCTAGGACCGTGTTTCCTTGCTAAATAATATCGCTCCGATTCCGGATGCACGCGCGTCACGGCGTACGCTCGAAGGGAACCCAATTATGGTAGGTGCACACGTCAAGGGGAAGAGTCATGGCTGAATCGCTAAGCCCAACTCACAAAATAAACCCGAGGCAACGCTCACACACTTAGCACTTAATGTGTTCAATAACCTTCGACTATAGGGATTGCCCGAATTTCTTCTTAGCACTCTACGGAGACTTGAATTCCTGCACTCCCGTGAAAGGTAATCGTGAGGAAAAAGTTGCCTACCCCCACTGTAAAAAAAAAGGGAGAGGAAAAAAAGTGATGTAAAAAAAAAGAGAGAGAGAGAAACGTGAATCCGAGTAGCCGGGAATCCCCACTGAAACAAATGAGGAGACTCGCGCGAAATGGTGAAGTGAATCACAATAAGGACGAACCCTAGTAGCCGGGAATCCCCATTGAGACACATGAGGAGACTCGCGTCGAACGGTGAAATCCGCTAGCAAAATAAACAGATGGGGGCTGTGTGAAGCTACCGGAAGTCGAAAGCCTGAAACCTATGTGTAGGCGCTAGAGTGATCCTCGAGTGTCACCAAGAAAACCTGCGTATCCCAATGGTTATGGCTCTTTGTTCACACATTTGCACTATCATGCCACAGAGAATTGCCTCGGGTGAAATGCGTGAATTTAGGCTATGCATGCAAGACATGCGATATCCTCTTGACGGGTGCACCACCCCTCAATTGTGCCTCGCGGCCCGCACCGCATCTACGAATTACAGGCGATGTCCCTATCCTATCCCCTATAAGGGGAGCTGCCTTACTTATATCTATGTTATGCCTGCTAATGAATGTTTGCATGCTTGAATAAAAAAATAGATATATAATAAATAATAATAATAAATAATAAAAATGTGCGTATGCAATAAACTCAATTCTGGCCATCGAAGCCTACGTTCCCAGCTACGGCTCGTAGAGCCCAATCTTGGCCCCCATGGCCTACATCCTGCCCTCACGGCTCGTTAATCTCCCAATTCCGGCTCTTGTAGCTTGCTTCCCAACTTCGGCTCTAGCAGCCTGCTTACCTTTGGCCTTCGCAGCCTGCTCCCCAATTCTGGCTCTTGCTTCCCAACTTCGGCTCTAGCAACCTGCTTACCTTTGGCCCTCGCAGCCTGCTCCCCAATTCCGGCTCTTGCAGCCTGCTTCCCAACTTCGGCTCTAGTAGCCTGCTTACCTCTAGCCTTCGCAGCCTGCTCCCCAATTCCGGCTCTCGCAGCCTGCTTCCCAATTCTGGCTCTCGTGGCTTGCTTCCCAATATCTTTGGCTCTTGCAGCCTGCTTACCTTTGGCCTTCACGGCCTGCTCCCCAATTCTGGCTCCCGTAGCCTGCTTCCCCGATTCGGCTCTTGCAGCCCGCTTCCCAACATCCCTGGCCCTTTACGGCCTGCTTCCCAGAATCTGGCCTGCACGGCCCGCTTCCGTAACGCCAACTTTGGCCCTCGCGGCCCACTTTCCCGAGTCCGGGTTTCATAACTGATATCCCCGGCACATTTTGAATCAACAAACTCTTCTCTCCGTCCCTTCGGACGATGAACATCTCAGTTGCTTCTGGCCTTGGCTGTTTCGGCCTCACTTATTGGCTCCCGTGCCAACAACTTTCAATTATCGGCCGCTGTGCCTACAACTCTTATATCATTGGCATCCATGCCAACAGCCACCTGGAGTTCTTCAAAAAAAAAAGAAAGAGAAAAAAAAAGAAGGGAAAGGAAGGGAAGAAGAGAAGAAACAAAAAAAAAATAACAACAAAAAGGGCAAAAAAAAGAGATGACAAAAGAGAAGAAAAGAAAAAAGAGAAGAAGAGAAAAGAGAGAAGAAAAGAAAGAGAAGATATGAAGAGACCAATATACAGCTTCAGTTCCCGGCATCCCGCCGGCGCTGATGAAGAGACAAAGAGAACAACAAACCAGGTCAGCTCCCGACACCCCGTCGGCACTGACGAAGAGACCAAGAGACCAACAAACCAAGTCAGCTCCCGGTGCCCTGTCGGCACTGACGAAGAGACCAAGAGATCAATAAACCAGGTCAGCTCCCGGCACCCTGTCGGCACTGGCGAAGAGACTAAGAGATCAACATACCATGTCAGCTCCCGGCACCCTGTCGGCACTGACGAAGAGACAAAGAGATCAACAAACCAGGTCAGCTCCCGACACCCTGTCGGCACTGACGAAGAGACAAAGAGATCAACAAACCAGGTCAGCTCCCGACACCATGTCGGCACTGGCGAAGAGACAAAGAGATCAACAAACCAGGTCAGCTCCCGACACCCTGTCGGCACTGACGAAGAGACAAAGAGATCAACAAACCAGGTCAGCTCCCGGCGCCTTGTCGGCACTGACGAAGAGACCAAGAGATCAATAAACCAGGTCAGCTCCCGGCACCCTGTCGGCACTGACGAAGAGACCAAGAGATCAACATACCATGTCAGCTCCCAGCACCCTGTCGGCACTGACGAAGAGACCAAGAGATCAATAAACCAGGTCAGCTCCTGGCACCCTGTCGGCACTGACGAAGAGACCAAGAGATCAACATACCATGTCAGCTCCCGGCACCCTGTCGGCACTGACGAAGAGACAAAGAGATCAACAAACCAGGTCAGCTCCCGACACCCTGTCGGCACTGACGAAGAGACAAAGAGATCAACAAACCAGGTCAGCTCCCGACACCATGTCGGCACTGACGAAGAGACAAAGAGATCAACAAACCAGGTCAGCTCTCGACACCCCGTCGGCACTGACGAAGAGACCAAGAGACAACAAACCACGTCAACTCCCGACACCCCGTCGGCATTGACAAAGAGACAAAGAGACAATAAGCCAGGTCAACTCCCGGCAACCTGTCGGCATTGACGAAGAGACAAAGAGGTCAATAAATTGGGCCCATGCCCGGCATCTCGCCAGCATTGGCAATAAGAAGAAGAGACGGACAAGTCACGTTGGCTCCCGACGCCCGACCGGCACCGACGAAGAGGAAAAAGAGACCAGTACACCCGCGGGCACCGCCCGGCTCATCCTTTACACGCGTTACCCGTGGGTGGGGGGCATTTGTGGACACCAAAAATTGCACACCCGGATATCCTACTCGGCCCAGCACCAACGACGGCACCGAGTGAAGAAGCCCCGGAGGGACTGGTCATCCGGGCTCCCCAAATATGCACACTGCCGCGAAGCCGCCCCCGGAGTCGCGACAGCGAAGGGAAACCAACCTGCCGGAAGTTCACAATCCACGGCCTCGAAGAAAATCAAACGGGCCACAACCCGCGCTCACAACGGGCTCAAAATTACCCATTTAGCCTCTCAACGGCACACCCCCCCCCCCTTTTGGGGTCTCCAGCGGCACGCCCATCCTGGGCTTCAAACGGCACACCCCCTGGGTGCCCCAGCGGCATACCCCAGGGGGGGGGGGGCTTCAGCGGTACACACCCCCCAGGGCTGCTGGGCGGCACGCCCCCCCAGGGCTGCTCAGCGGCACGCCCCCACGGCTGCTCCCCGGCACCCCCCCACGGCTGCTGGGCGGCACACCCCCAGGGCTGCTCAGCGGCACACCCCCACGGCTGCTCCCCAGCACCCCCCCACGGCTGCTCGGCGGCACACCCCCAGGGATGCTCAGCGGCACGCCCCAACGGGTCTTCGGCGGCACACCCCCATGGGGTTCAGCGGCACGCCCCAAGGGTCCTTCAGCGGCACGCCGCTTTAGGCCTCCCGCGGCACGCTTTAGCAACGTTCGGCGGTACGCCCTTTTAGGCCTCCTGCGGCACGCTTATTCAGCCCACCAGCGGCACAGCGTTAAGCCTTTTCAACGGCTGAACAACGTGGTGCCCATGCCCTACGCGTCCTTGGCGCGTAGTGAGCTCCCTGAGGTGTCAACCAACCGTTGGGCCACCTGCCTACTCCTCCTGCCATCCAAGACAAGGGAGTCAACTCCCATTGAATGCTCGTCCGACGCTTCCCGCCCCCCGGACGCTTCCGCCGTGTGGGGTATAAAAAAACCCCTCTTCTTCGCTGCGAACAGAGGGGAGGCCAGTGGAGGGAGCCAGGACCGAGCTGCCAGAAAAGAGAAGAAGAAGAAGAAAAAAAAAAGAGAAGAGGAAAAAGGAGGGGGGGAGGCTCCGCCTCCTCCCGGCTGCTCCGTCTGCCGTCGTCCGTGCGAAGAGAAAGAGAAGAAGAAAAAGAGAAGAAGAGGGAGGCTCTCCGGCGACCACCGACGCGTGAGAGAGAGTAGAGAGAAAGAGATATGTAGGGGGAGTGGGGGGAGACCAGGGAGCCGTCGCCCCTGTTCGACCCTAACCTCCCCCATTTCTTCCCTTTTGTGCTTTTCTTTTTTCTTTCCCCTTCTCCACCCCCCCATTGGTGTATCTTCCACCCTGGTGTTTTGATGTACGCATGGCCGACTTTGGCCTTCTCGTTTTATGAATAAAAATCCCTTTTCTCTGGGCTTCTTGCCGTCTCCGTCCGTCTGGGGTATTTTACGTGCGTTTGATCGTGCTCTCTCCCTCCTCTTCTTCCCTCATCGGTTTGGCCTCCGATGATGATCTTTCCTCCTTGGCCTTCCCCCTCTCTTCGTTAGGGTTTACTCTTCACCGGGCGTTCTCGCCTTCGTTCACCCAGTCGGGCCTTCAACGGCATGCCCCGATTGTGCCTCCAACGGCACGCCCTGATTGTGCCTTCAACGGCACGCCCAGTCATGCCTTCAGCGGCACGCCCCTCCTTTGACCCTTAGCCGGTACGCCCTGCCGGGCCTTCGCCGGCACACCCTGCCCGCCCTCAGCGGCACACTCTAGTTGGCCTCCGGCGGCACACTCCCTTGCGCCCTCAGCGGCACGCCTTCAGCCGCCCTCAGCGGCACGCCTTCAGCTGCCCTCAGCGGCACGCTCCTTGGTCCTCAGCGACACACTTTCCACCCCTTCGCCGGCACGCTTCATTTGGCCCTCAGCGGCACACCTTCAGCCGCTTGTTCGCCGACACACCCTAGCCAGGCCTTTCGCCGGTACACCACCCTTCCTTCTTGCCCGAGGCATTCCCCTCTCAGCCAGTCTTAGGAGTGTCTCCCGCTCGCCGTACCCTCCGAGTTTTCCGAGGTTTATAAAGGTGTTGCCGCTCTCGGGCGCCCACCTCCAGTTGTCGGGTTCCGCCACTCCTCGTGGGCGTGTTCCCTATATCTCCCTTACGCTCGGGTCAAGGGGAGATGTTGCCGAATTTTTGTTAGAAACGATAACATACTAAAAAGCTAAAAAGAAACAACTAACAAATGGAGCGATCGCACGTTAAGAATGACTAAAAGAAAGCAACAAGCAAATAAAAAAATAACGGTAAAACGCTTTAACCGAGGCAAGGGAACCGTAATCAACTCAAAGAGAGCTGAATCAAATAACGACTAAGTAACTCGAACATCCGTCCTCAGGAGAGAAAGAATGGAAGATAATCAAGAGAAAGGGAGAAGAAACCCATGCAAACTTAATAAAAATCAGAACAGAAGAAAAGAAAAGCCTAAAAAGAAACGGAGGAGGAGTGGGCTCCCCATGCCCTTCGCCGGTACGCTCCTATTGTCTCCCTTAGCCGGCACACCTTTCTAGCCATCCTTCGCCGGCACATACCTCATGGCCCTTCGCCGGCACACCCGCTTAGCCCTTCAGCGGTACGCCTTCTACCCCCTTTCGCCGACACACCCTTCAGCCCTTCAACGGCACGCTCCTGCTTCAGCCTTCAGCGGCACACTCACCCTTTTAACCCTCCAGCGGTACACCCCCTGGCCCTCAGCGGCACACTCCTTTGACCCTCCAGCGGTACACCCCTGGCCCTCAGCGGCACACCCTTTTAACCCTCTAGCGGTACACCCCCTGGCCCCCAGCGGCACACTCCCTTGGCCTTCAGCGGCACACTCCCTTAGCCCTCTAGCGGCACACTCCTTTGGCCCTCAGCGGCACACTCCCTTGGCCCTCCAGCGGCGCACTCCCATGACCCAGCGGTACACCTAAAATAATGATATTAATAAAGATAATAAGCTAAAAGAAAACATAATAAGTAAACAAATAATGATACAAAACTTAAATAATGATAATAATAACAAACTCAAAATAAAATAGAGAAATAATGGTAAACAATAATGTTAAATAACAATAATAAATAGTAATAAATTCAAAAAATGTGAATAAATAAATAAGAATGATAAAGAAATAAGAAATAATAATAATAAGGTTAAAAGAAATAATAATAACGATAAATGGACAAATAAATGATAACCAAAATAAATAAATAATAATAACAAACTTAACAAAAAATGACAAGCAAATGAATGATAATAAAACGAACAAAAATAATAACAAACCCAATAATAACAATAGTAAATGAATAAATCACAAGAAAAATGAATAAATATTAATAAAGAATTCACTCAAAGATATATATACAAATTAACAAATGATAATGATAACATTTCTTAGATAATAATAAAACAATGGGATCCGCTTCGTAGCCCCGTCTCTCCCGTGACCCGGTGCCGAAGGAACAGCAATACCGCCCTTGCGAGTTGGGCCTGAGTCTAGGGAATTATCCCGAAATGGCCATGCCCTGACCTCGCTTCGGGCTGACATTCCGATTAAACCAGACTCATTTCTCCGGCATGATCCCGTCCGAGCCGCTACTAAAATTGCCGCACGTTCGGCAGACATTTGAATGGATTCACCTCGATTCCCGCCGCGTTCTTATTACGGACCTACGTCCGAACATGAAAAGGCCCGTGAGCGACCTGCATAGCCGGTGGCTCCTACCCCGATATGGTTGTGAGCTGGCATTGCTCCGGGCCAATAGCTCATCAATTCCGACCCGTTCCCTATCGGGATTCGTTCCCGCCCTTTCATCGAAGTTGCCGTAAACTCGGCATACATTTGTACGGGGTTGTTCCTGCCCGCGTCGCACTTTCAATATGGGCCCTTGCCCGAACATGAAAAGGTCGGCAAGTGACCGACGGAATCCGAATTAGAACGAGACGGCTCTCGCCACCCCCGGACTCCTTCCATGGGAATATCAATAAGACCTCCGTGGGCCACACTCAGACCTCGGGCATGTCCCGATCATGGTCATCGTCTGGCTCATATCCTCGGTCTACAGCCCGCTCCCTTTGAACACGTTTTCGGTTTTGGAATCTAGTCCCGGGACTCTTCCTCGCTGCCCTCCGGCACCGAGAACATTAATGATGCCCACGCAAGCCCCGTCTGGACCGCGGGAGGCGCCCCCGGTATGGTCCCGACTCGATCTCGCACCGGGCCAATAAACTCGCTAGTTTCCTGCTACACGAACCGAGATTTAATCGAATGTTTTCAGTGTCTCGGAATGATATATATTTGTCGTATCCTGGCATACATGTTTCAGGTCCTCCCGCGACGATTACGATATTCCCAATACCGGACTCCCGTCCGAATATTAAACGGTCTCCCGAATGACCGACACGTTTCGAACGTCCACTTCCCTAGACACAAGGCTTTTCAGCCGATTCAAGGGATATTCCCTCGTTGCCCCTTGGCACCGAAAATATTAATGACGCTCATGCAAGTCTTGTTTCGACCGCGGGGGGCCCACCGCAGTATGGTCGCAACTTGCTCTTGCACCGGGCCAACAGATTTACTGGCTTCCGACCGCTCTAACCGAGGTTTAGCCAAACGTTTTCCGTTCTTCTGAACAGTAAATTGCCATATCCTGGCATACATATGCTCCGGTCTTCCCGCGACGATCGCGCTTTCCCCGAGACGGACACTCGTCCGAACATCAAATGGTCAGCACATGACCGACATGACCTCGAATGGTTTTCTTCTCGCCCTCGCCTGAGGATCTCAATACCTCGTAATAGACTTTTCATGCAATTAATCTCTTGGCCATGAGGCCCTGAATCTCGGCGATTAATCAACGGTGTTCCCTCGTATGGGGGATGTAAATGACGCCGTGACCTTTACGGCATGGCAGATTTTGGTCCCGACACGAACCACACAATCGTCTGACGAAGTCAGAACGAGCGCACCATGGGCTCTTCGGAGCCCGAATAAATTGTCACTCAGTGACTGGCACGCCCACGCACTCAATAAACGAATCAACCAACAAGAGAATAACAGGTAACGAAAAGTGCGTCCACACTAGCCCACCCTCTGGATGGGGGTAGCATACTTTATCCCAGGATACCCAATGTTTCCTGTGAGCCGACTCCAGACCTTGTCAGAGAAAATTAGCACAAATGCTTTCCACTTGCTTGATAATGGTATAAGGTATATTTGCATAGCTAGCAGTATATATAGGAATAGCCGACAAAACAGATTTAACAAGAGCAACTCTACCAGCTTGAGATAGAAATTTGCTCTGCCAACCGGCCAGCTTATTGTTGATTTTATCTAGCAAATATTTAAAATGAGGAATTTTAGTTCTACCTTTAAAAAGTGGGATGCCAGGGTAGATAATAGTACCAGTTTTATGTTGGAATCCTGTCACTTGGCTGATCCTTTCAATAGCCTGGCTTCTCATATGTTTAGAGACCATAAATGAGCTTTTGCGAGAATTGATCTGCTGTCCTGAAGATTCTTCATACTGTTTCAATAATCTCAACAAGGCCTTGATGGATGGAAGTCCACCATTCAAGAAAATAATGGAATCATCCGCAAAGAGAATATGGGAGATGGGCATGACATTACGAGATAAATGAAAATATTTGCATTGTCCTGACTGAAACAGCTGAATTAAGCCCCTACTCAGAACCTCTTCGGCCAATATGAAGAGAGCAAGAGCTAGGGGATCTCCTTGTCTCACCCCCCGAGTAGATTTAAAGTAGCCTTGAATTTGGCCATTGAATGAAATAGAGAACCAACAATTCATCAATAACTGAGCTATGAATGAAGTAAATCTGCTGGAGAAGCCAAATTTTCTCAGCATAAGAAGAATGAAATCCCATTCAATGCGGTCATATGCTTTGGCCATATCTAATTTAATAAGCATATTATGGCCTCTAACTGGTCTATCTATTTCCATGAATAGTTTTCTAGCCAACAAAAAATTATCAGTGATATCTCTACCACTCACAAATCCACTTTGATGTTCTGAAACAATCAAAGGCATAATACTCCTCAGCCGATTGCTAATAACTTTGGAAACCACCTTATAAGAAAAATTGCATAGACTAATCGGTCTGAAGTCGGCAAAGGTAGTGGGGTTTCTGACCTTAGGAATCAGGCATAAAATTGTTGAAGTAGTTCCTTTCGGAAGACCCCATCCATGAAAAAAACTCTGTACTACAGATATTACATCTTCTCCTATAATTTCCCAACAGTAGGTGTAGAAGTTACCTGTAAACCCATCAGGACCAGGGGAACTACTGCCATTTGAGGATAATACAATGTTTTTAATTTCCTCTTTCGATGGGATGGAGCAGAGATAGTGAGTCTGTTCTTCTGTAATTGTAGTAGGAATGCCAGAGATGAGCTGCTCATTGATAGTGTGGGGTTCAGTGGATAGAATATATTTAAAGAAGTTTATTGCTCCATTTAATAACTCTGTCTGATCTTCCACCCAGATGTCATTGATCTTCAACTTCTGGATATGATTTCGTTGTCTTCTGACTTTAGTATAGTGATGAAAAAATTTAGTATTACGATCACCACAATTAAGCCACTGAACTCTGGATTTCTGTAAACAAAATATTTTTTCTCTGTGTAAAACAAGTCTCAATTCAGCATTGGCTTTATTCAATATCTCCCGATTTTCTATAGAGGGACTTTCATCATAAGCATCTTGAATTGACAGAATATGTGTCTCAGCCGCCTCCTTAGCTAGCTGAATGTCACCAAAAGTCTCTTTGTTCCATTTTTTCAGAGCCTCTTTCAGATGTTTAAGCTTGTTCTGAAAGGAGAGAAAGGGATGACAAACATCATCTGACTTGCTCCATTGGGATTTAACCAAATCCAAAAACTCAGGGTGAGTCTGCCACATTTGATGATAAATGAATCTCCCAGGAAGAGCATAACTAGGACACATATTTAATAGCAGAGGGGCATGATCAGAAGGGCCTCTAATGAGGTGTTGAACAGATACATTGAAACTGGAATTTAGCCAGCTTTCATTATATAAGACCCTATCAAGTCTTGCCCGAATATGGTTAGCTCCAATTTGATTATTGGTCCAAGTATAAGATGATCCAGAAAATCCAGCATCAATTAATCATGTAGCAGTGATAAAACTTTGAAAGTCTAGCATTGCATTAGCTAAAGACATTAAACCTCCAAACTTTTCTTCTGGAGATATAATACAATTGAAATCCCCACCAATAAGCCAAGGGCCAGAAATCTCAGGGTTTAGAGCCATAAGAGCATCAAACAACTCCCTACGAGCATAAGCATTACAAGATGCATATACTGCAGTAAAATACATGCAGATTTTATTATCTTCCTTCAGTACCACAGTAATAAATTGAGGATGTTGCTCAGTAACCTCAATGCAAGCGTCAGTGGAATGAAACAGCCAAATATTGGAAGAAGATCCATTATTCCCACATACAGAGTGAAGGTTGATTTTACAGGCTATCTTTTTAGCACGACTAAAATCTATGCGAGGTTCTAGAATAGCAACCAAGCTATTTTTATGAGCTTTAATGATTTGACCAAGACTTCTAACAGTCGTCTTATTCCCTATACCTCTTGCATTCCATATTAGAGCTGAATCAATCATGTATTTATGTGAAGGAGTTTGTTGCCAGCACCTTGGCTTTGGCTATGGTGAGTCGAGCATCACTAAATAATTCCCCAGATATTGCAGATATTTCAGAAGAATCTTTGCTTTGAGGGATTTTAACTGGATGTTTGTTGCATTGGGTGATCATTTTAGAATGTTCAGACTCAGCTAAAACTGAAATTTCACCAGAATTAATGATAAGAGGATTTGTAGAATTCTGATCAGAATAATTTGCCAACTGCTTTGTTATCCTTGGCAAATGTGTATGATTTAAAAGTTGCTCCTCTGAAATACTACTCAACTTCGCTGCTCCTTGATCTGATAAAAAGACCTTGGCCATGACATCTCCTCCTGTTTTATGATCACCTGCCACAACAACAGAATTATTCTTGGACATTGGATCAAGGATTACAGGTAACTGTAAATTCCCTGTTGCCTCTCCGCAAGAATGCTTAGGTGAATGCTGAATATCTTGCTTATCCTCACTGCAGGACTCTAGAGAGATTTACTATAAAAAAAATAATTTACTATATCATTTATGTTCTAATTTCGTAATATTTTGTTGAACATATAAAATATAAGATTTCAAAATGATATATAAAATAATATGAAAAATTACAAGACTATGTGTTATTATTTTAATTATGTGAGAAAGTTAATTAAAAGTAATTTTAATCAGTTTCCTTTTTTACTTAATCTATCTAAAATTAAATTAAATAAATAACTTAGATAACAATTGGGCTAAAATCTAATGAAATGAAATAATCATGGAAGTACATACTTATATACGAGGCATACAGGAATGTAGAGTTGAATATAGAAAATTCCAGAGGTAAATACGTCATTTTCCCAAACCCTAACTAGACACGTGACGTGGGGGGTAGCCGCCGCGTTTTGGCCCGCCGCCATCGCCCTGGTCCTTCCCGCTGAGAGAGCTCTGCCTTTTCCCCGGGAGCCGGACCTCGCCTTCCTCCCGCCGCCGCAATGGTAATCTTACCGGATCACTGTGAGTTCTGTTGTTTCTTTCTTCCCTGGTCCTCCGTGAGATCTGCATCTAGGGCTCCGGCGTGATGTTTTTGCTGGGATGCTTAGTTCGCTCTCCCCTTGCAAGGCTCTGTAGCTTGGCTGGGGAAGGAATTGATCTTTCCGGTTTCTGTTGGTTGGTGCAAGGGCGGGTAGATCGTGTTAATGGGGGGAGAGATGAGATAAGCGTTTAATCCGGTCGGGAGGTTTTTTTTAAGATCTTTGCGTGTTTAGTTTGCTTTCAACTGGTAAATAAATTTGAAGAGAGGAACGCACCCATGCGGAGGTCGTAAAGGTTGATGTTTCTTGTCTTGGGCTGACATTTCTTGCTGTGTTGCCTCAGTTGAAAGACGGTAGGGTCCATAAGTCCTTGGAGATAACTTCATTGAGGTTCCTATATTTTACGAAATATGGTTATATGGTTGTTAGCCGAAGGAAATGCCGATCGCCCACTTCAAACTTCCCTCAGAATGGTGTTTATCATCTTGTAGTTTTGTTCTAGCTTGAGTACCTTGTAGGCTATTTACTTATCTTTGAGAAGCTGCAAGACACAGTATGAATCATGTAGATCTTGGTCAATCTGATGCACATTTGAAGAGCCATGGAAAGGAGTAATCATGATAGTTTGGTGTTCCACCTTGATAGTAGCCAGTGGACACATTCTTTCAATCTGTTACAATGAAGCAATGTAAGTAATTCTCCAAGCATTGATTGGGTGGCTTCAAGTCTCTGTCGTACTGCAAGTGATGTGCAGCGTCGAGTTTATCCTTGAGGGTTGGGGTTTAGAAGACACGGTACAAGTTCCTTATAGTTGTATATTGTAATGTCAAGTCAGAGCCTCTCGCCCTTGTTATTTCAGTGGATCTCCTCTCCTGTTCCAGTAGCACTGTGGGCAATTTTACTTCTGAATTACAGTAAATTAACAAAAAAAGGAGCTACTATTGATTTCCCGCCTGGCGGTGGAGACCGCTGCTGCATTTTTGCTTACAAATTTAACTGTTGCATTTTTGCTTGCAAATTTAACTAGGCTTAACTAGGTAGAAAACCACACGATGCCAGGACTTGTGGAAGGAAACCCAAGTGCATTTCTCCTTGCCTAATCTCATCTTGTCTATTTCTGATATTTGTCCCCGTCTGTGACAAAGGTTACAGGGAAAGGGGGGAGATTTTCCATTCCGATACATGCACCAGATGACTTCTTTTGTTCAAAGCTGCCTGCGGGATCTTGAGGGCTCACATGGGAAGGGAGAGAAACTGGTGTTATTGACTTAGTTGTGTTTTGATGGGGGCTTTTCTTATACTGGGGGGGAGGGGGAAGGGAGAGATGAATGCTGCCGGAGGTTAACACTATTTTGTTACAACCTTCTATTTGTATCTTCTAATAACCTTACCTCTTCTCCCTCTTATGCAGACGAAGCGGACAAAGAAGGCTGGAATTGTGGGGAAATATGGTGAGGATTCCATTTGGATTTGTATCTACCCACGCTATCCGTTAGTGTATAACTATCATTCATGTTGATAAATATTTTCTTTCGGTGACCCAGGTACCAGATATGGTGCCAGTTTGCGGAAGCAAATTAAGAAAATGGAAGTGTCTCAGCATGCCAAGTATTTCTGTGAATTCTGTGGCAAGGTACTCCCGCTCATATATAGTTTGATGGAATTAGGTGACTTGTTAATGTTTTATTTGTTTTGTAAGGTGGTGCCTTTAGCATGTCAAGTTTCTTGTATGAAGTTTGGTGGCATCAAATAATTACTCATAAGGAATGTTATCGTTTTCATTTTTTTTTCAAAATGTTCCTTTTGTCCCATCACATGGCTTATATATCTCTTTAACCTTTGACTGGCGATTTATTTAATGCTTGTTGTCATCATTGTTTCCATAAATAATTCTCGCTACGAGTGACACAAAATACAGTCACCTTATCCTTTATCGGCATTAAAGAGTGGTATTTAGAAAAGTAGTTGACCAGATTAATTATCAACCACGTGCACCTACACAGGCATGCGTGTGTGCTTATGCACACGCTTGTTCTTTCAATCTAATGTTCTTGACATCAAAGAAAACTATTACCACAAGTACCATAATTAAAAAGGAAAAGTAGAAGAGAAAACAAAGGAGAGTCTTCTTGGGCAGTCCTTTAAAATATATGATGATATCATTTTTAGCGGGCAAACAGTCACTGATAATGTCCCAGAAATTGGTTTCCTTTTGGTCATCAGGTGTTAGCTCAACAAAACTTGCATCTTCACAGTTCCCAGGCATATCTGGATCCAGTATGCAGTAGTCATACTTATTACTTAGATTGGGGCATTAAATTGCCGACTAACTGAATGTTCCTTTCCATCTCTGATGGGGCACAGTTTGCTGTCAAGAGAAAGGCAGTCGGGATTTGGGGCTGCAAGGACTGTGGAAAGGTTAAAGCCGGAGGAGCATACACCTTAAAGTGAGTAATTTGGTTCCTCTTCAACTACAAGTAGACTTTTTAACTAGTATTGTTACTTGGACTGCTTCTAATACCATCCCCACTTCTCTTCTTTATTTTTGTGTGTGTTACGTTCCCAGTACTGCCAGTGCAGTCACGGTGAGGAGCACCATCCGCAGGCTGAGGGAACAGGTAGAGGGATGAGCCAGCAGTTCCACCATCACGTTGTCAGCATATTTGAAAGGCTTTTTCTTTCGAAATCTTTCACTTTGAGAGCAACAATTTGGCCTCTTTTCGCCTTTGGATCCATCTCTCCGATGAGTATATTTTGCGTACCCTGTTGCCTTCGTTTCATCGTTAGAACGAATAAAAGGTTTGCCCACTCGGGGATCCGACTCGTATCTGATCCTCGCCGATCCGGTAAGAGTCAACCTAACGTGGGTCCCACTCGGTCTGGTCACATATTTGATGTTTTTGTTACTTTTTTTAAAAAATAAATTTTCTTACGATGTTTTATTTGTTTATGTCATCTTTTAAGTCGTAGAATTACTATTCGATCAAAATCTAAAATATGTGTATTGTTTGTTCTATTTTTATTTTTTACGATTTTAACACTATATCATTATTAGATAATCAATAAGCGAATAAATTGGACAATGGAGTTTAATGTTGTTCATCTATGAAATAAAAGATTTACAATTGATGTTATGTCAGTATATGATGATCTCATTTTTTAAAATTTTAAAAAAATAATTAAATTTTTAAGTATTATAATATTAATATAAATAATTTGTAACTACTTGTACGATCCGACTTAACGGATCAGGTGTTGGGGTTTGTCAAGATACGATCACTGATCTTATGTGAATTATGCCGTTTCTGATTGTTCTTTCGGAACAGCGAAAACTTCGTCCCACGGCGACTCGAAGCTTCAATTCAAGTGTAGCTCGCAGCCCCATGTCTCCTCTAGTGGATGACTGGCCAAGAAGAAAAATGCTAGGGTTTTTAATATCTTCTGTTTGAAAAGAAATTCACAGGGGATTTTCTGGTTTATCTCTATCCACTAAACTTTTGGATTAGACAATGTTTAGATTAGGAGTCCAACTATAAAAAAATTGACAAAAAACATGCAGGTATCAAGTTTTTGTGTGAAAGAAGAACGTAATGTGCAATATCAAGCGTGGTTGTAACTTCAATGTCGAAGTTTGTGATTTATAAAAATCTCCCGTAAAAGACAACATTTAGGGCCCTTTGTGACTTTTATTTATCATGTGGGGTGGGGTTCTCAACTCTGCAAATTTACAGCTATGAGAAAGAAGAAAATTGTGGAGAAAAAAAAAAGGAGCATAAGAGGATAGAAGCTTGCTAATGTGAAGAACTTGATTAGTTGCAATCTAGTATAATGTAAGATTCGTCAACTTGATGATCCATATTGGATCGGGATTATCTTGATCTGGTACAATGCGCTCGAGTCGCATGGGACTTGGGCTGACTCAATTTGAGTTCACCCCATCCTCCTCCCACCTTCACCTGGGCATCCTCTTTCCTCCCCCACTCTGGCGGTCCCTCTACTTGTATACCTACTCCCTCCCCAGTCTCCCAATCTCGGTAGCCATCTCCTCTATGTCGGTAGCCCCTTAGTCGGCTGACAATGTCACTCCCTAGCTCAAATCGGCCTTGAATTGTCTTGAATATAGTTAAACTCGTCTCCTCATGATTTTTCGACGATAGATCCACCTCTTTACTTTACAAACACGTTGGAAATCAACCTGATCTCCACCGGTCGGTTATTGCGGTGATGACTCGTCCCAACTCGATCGATCCAAGATAAATCTGGGACCGATTTTTCTCACATCCGATATAGTACGTCCGAGTCAATACGAGTCGCACCTAGTCAACGAACCATGATCTAACCATCGACTTGCTCGTTGTTATCCCTTAAATCTCATATATTTCATACAGGAAAATAACATAGGGGTGAATGAAGAGAACTATGAGCTATGGGACAATTTACAGATGTACAACAATGAAAATTAGGGGAATGAATTTTTTTTTTTAATATTGCAATCTAACCTCCTCCTCGGAGTCACAATTTCACGACAACGAAAATTAAGGGTGGCAATGAACCGAGCCAAGTTTTGATGTGCTCGGGTTAAGCTCACTCAGGTTAAATTGAGCTAGAGCTCAAGCCTGAGTATGGTGTAGATCGGGCTGATTTCATAGGCTCGTGTTTGGCTCGGTCAAAGATTCAATGGCTTGAGCTCGGGCTCAAGAAGTCCTAACTATTTGCCAATGGAGCGTTGTAAAGACATTGGGGCTCAGCTTATAGAGCTTTTAAAGGGACTTTTGAATCCCATATCAGAGGTTGAATGAATGTACACCCCATAAGCAATTCCCGCGGTCGGAAGGAACATGTACGTCACATTCAAAATTTGAATTTGTTAAATATAGAGAGCAAACTAAGACATGTAAAATAAATACTAAATATTTTTACTCGCGTTCGCTTGCGAGCTGATCGAGCCGAGCTTCACCAGGCTCTCTAGCTTGGCTCTTTTAATGAAATGCACTTGGTTGGACCTTGGGCTCGACTTTAAAGCCGAGCCGAGTCGAATTTGACACGAGCCACGCTAGAATAACTCGCGGGTGCCTCGAATCTGTAATTTTTTTTTTTACCAATTCACTAAAGCATAAATTGAACTCATAAAAACTTGAATGGTGTTTTATGTCCCATCTTGTTTCACATTGTTGAAGTAAAACATGAAATCCAGATCTTTCTTCGGTGTCTTACTTTGATGTTGTACTTTGTTATCCAACCAGTCACTTACGAGAGATGGGAAGAACATTGGGAGCATTCTGCCACTTTGTTTGAGATTATCCCAACAGAAAAGCAGGTGCATCATGACTTTGTTAAAGCTGATTTAAACGTAAAATAACAAGATGAGTTCGATCCAGAGTGATGGTGGGTATCTTCCTTTGGCCTCCCACTTTTAATGGAGCCGCAGAGACCATCCATGGAAGTATGCCCAGAATTTAAAAAACTTCTTTACACTTTGAAGAATATATTTGAACCATAAGGAAGGTTGCATGTGAGGGGGGGGGGGGGGGCACCAGCCACATCATGGATGCTCTCTTCTACAGCAAAAGATAGGAATGATCAAAGCCAGGTTGAGATTATTGGCCTCTTCAACAGTGGAAAGAGCATCCAAGGAGTAAGATACTCTTATTTCTTATTGTCTTGATGCCTCCTTTTGAAAAGGTCATCATACTCTTGTAATTTGATGACATGTTAAATATGTTACCTTGGGTGAATTTGAGTGATTTATTCTTTAAATTTTCTCTTTTTTGAGTGTTATAATTTAATTTTATTTTAGATTAACTCATTTCTTGTGAAAGAATCGAACGAGTTAATATCCGAACAAAGATTTTAACTCTAATCGATCTCAAGTTACTTAATGTTATTACTAAACTCAGTTAAGAACGAATAGATAGAATAACTCACCTTATTCTACTCTTATTCCGTTACCAAAAGTGGCCCCATATCACTTTCTAATATTTGACTCTCACGAGGATATGTTATGAACTACATATAGGCAACTTTTTTTTCTGTAGGTAATTTTTTTTCTTTTTTAAATGGGGAGGGAGAATAGAGTATCGAACCCAGGTGTCCACTCCGCCATTGACGAGAGACATATGTAGGCAACTTTCTCTTAGCTCGAGAGTAATGATGGTCAGATCAATTATGAGATGACTCTAGGTCAAGTGACAACTAATAAATTTGAGAATTTTTGCATATAAACTATCATTATAACAAAAATTATAGATTTATCAATATTATCTTTATATTTACACATATATTATTAAAATATTGATATTATGTAAAAAGATCACAAAATAATCTTTTTGCACTATTTCTAATGTGCAATAAATTTGAGAATTTTTACATATAAACTATCATTAGAACAAAATTTATAGATTTTTCACAATTATCTTTATATTTGCACATATATTATTAAAATATTGATATTATGCAAAAAGATCACACATTAATATTTTTGCACTATTTCTGTGCAAAAAATCACTTAAAATACTGCAAAAAGATCATTCCGTGGTCTTTTACACAATATTGATATTTTTATGGTATATATGCAAATGTAAATGCAAGAATGATAAATCTGTAATTTTTATTTTAACAATATTCTATATGTAAAAACCCCATAAATATAATCTTAATCCCACCTCGGCTCAATTTGATCTATACTTTTTGACATTAATCTGTCTTAACCCGTCCTAATCTGCATTGATCAAGTCAGAGTATAGGTTGAATTATAGTCAAACGATTCAAAGAAGGGAACAACCCAATCCTTTCCTTAGTTTAAACAAGGGAACAATCTAATAAGATATTTGGGAGCACAGTTTTTTTTAAAAATAGCTATTTCTACCTTAAAAAATTATGCTATGTTAGTTTTTGACTCAATTTTTAAATTTGATGAAAACTAGTACCTATATGTTTGGCAAAAGTGTGATAATTTTTAAAATACAATATTACAACTTGAAAGTCATTTATTTTAGTTTTTTGGTTTTCAACTGAAATTCTGCATAGATCCTTTTGAATTAAAATAAAGAATGAAATCTTCGGAAAAGATTTAGTTTACGTAATTATCAAAAAATCAGATACATCTTACAACTATTGATTTGCAATCGTTATTTTTCATGTTGAATTGAAGCAAAAGTCCAATTAGCTTCCAAATGAAATTTTTGCCTAATGCAGCTTTTACAAGTTGGAACAAATTAAGAAATCTAACTTTAAATCAAACAAATAAAATATGAAGGCATCCAATCCCACATATTTACCTTGCCCATCAACCAATCTGTCCATTACTTAACAAAGCTTGTAATATGAGTGGCATATGGGGTTCACAGAACTGATACTTCTTCACTTTGCTCCCCTATTTAAGGGGCAAGTCTGCTTGCACCTGGCCAGCACAGCAGACCAGAGACATCAGTGAGGGAATCAAGAACCCTAGAAAGGAGAAGGAAGAGAGAAGAGATGAGGACCATGAAAGGTGAAGTGCTGCTCAACATCCCTGCTGAGCGTGCATGGGAGATGTACAGAGACAACAACATCATAGGCCAGATCAACCCCAGCATGATATCTTCCTCAGAGTACCTACAGGGTGATGGAAGCCCCGGTAGCCTAAGGCTGTTCAAGATGGGTCCAGGTACTTCCTCCACTCTACTTCCCCTTCCTTCCATGTCCTTTCCACTCCCCCCATAACTCCTCTTCTTCATGCTTGTTCACCAAAATCAAATGGCAAAACAGAGCTGAATGCTTACGTGAAGGAGTCCATGGAGAAGATAGACAAGGTGGAAGAAGGCCGCTCGGTGACATATCACGCAGTGGGGGGCGAGCTGAAGAAGATGTACGACCCTTACCGCGTCACTCTCTCTTTCTATCCCCTCCCCGACGGCAAGCAGGCGAGGTGTGTCGCCGAGTGGAAGGCAGAGTTCGAGCCGCTTTCCCCGGCAGTGCCTCCGCCGGAGAAGGCGAAGGCGGCCGCCCTTGCCTTCTTGAAGTCGTTTGAGAAGTTCTAACTCTGATGACAACGATGGCGCTCTCTCTCTCTCTCTTACTCGCTCGTATGAAAAGCTTTGAAAATATTACTCGACGAATAACAATAGAAATATTAGTATTTGCTTTAAAGATTTGGAGTGCTACTTATATGACAAGAAATTCGGCATTGCTCCTGACTACAAACACCATGGTGCTCTAGCTCCTCCCTTGTGAATGTGTGACTACAAAGTCCACATGGAAAGTGATAACTACATCGTAGCTCCCGCTGTGAGTGTTATGTATAGTCTTGATTTGATGTCACGTTAACATCTTTAAGGTATGGTCATGCTGACTCTCATACACTCATGGAGGCTTTGACATTCTAGATGGGGTTATCTCAGACCTTTTCAGTTGACCCATAAACAACTTTGCAATGCGATATAGCCAGATCATGATGGTTTAAGAACAAAATGAAAGAATTACCCTGCAACACTGATGCAGTGAACCCAGCCCCATTGCGAGCTCATTAATCGAATGTTAACACAGAGAAAGAGACGAAGTGTATCCACAGCATGTCACAAATCTCCACATCGTAGTGATTTTTGCCAGACTGCCTCAAGCCTCTCTGCAGGCTGGCTTCTGAAGTTCCTTCCAAGCATGAAATCCTGATATGAGAAAATTGTATTGAGAAAATTGTATCAAAGTGCAGTTAATACTCGCATGCACCACTGGCTAGCGGGTGTTCTCCATGCTGCCACCATCAGGTGCAAACGGTTATCCACCAGATAACAGCCATCTTCTATGCTACCATGGCCAAATGCAAACGGATGTCTTGCATAGAACATGCGATCGGAGACACCTTTCATCTCTTGGCTGGGGGGAACAACGATATTTATTTGGAGGTTGAGCATGAGAGTTTCTCAATTTTCTTCTCCAATAGCCTTTCAAATTCACTTTCAGACAGAGACAAGACCTGGTTCATCACCAGCCTCAACCCACAATCCCTCACCCTTGCGAACCTTGGTTTTATCCTCTCCTCCAAACTGTAGCCAAAATAGTGCGGAAACTTGATAAGCTCTGACCTTGGGTAATCCATTGTCAGGAAAAACTCCCACTTCGGCTTCAAATTATCAGACAAGCTGAAAGTATACAAAGCTCCATATTTTGAAACCATAGTGGCAATCTCTTGCATAGTGTAACCCCTCCCCAAGAAAAACTCTGTAACTGGTTTCAAGTTATCCTCGATGCTTAAACCAAATGTCTGAGGGGATCGATGGATAAGTGAAGCAACATCAACACCCAGTGACCGGAAGTACTCGGAAGTGGGTCTAAGTTTATCGTCCACACTATAGCTTATAATGTGTGGACAGCGTGTCAGTATCTTTCCTATGTTCTCAGCAGAAACACCCAACTCACTTAGGTAATCTACAGTTGTCTTTACCTTCTGTCTGCTGTAGGTCAACAATGCAGGGAAACGATATATAACCTTTGCCCACTGGTTTTTGTCCACACCCAAGTTCTCTAGGTAAGTCATCATCGGTTTGAGGTTCTCAGAGAAGCTAATGCCACACAACTGAGGCCTTTTATATAGGATTGTAGCAACGTCCGGCTGTGAGACCCCAAGTTCAAGAAGGAACTCAACGACTGGTTTTATCTTGCGGTCCAAATTGTAGTAGGCGAAAGCCGGAAACCTGCGGGTTATGTCTTTGATTTGGTCGAGGTCCATGCCCAAGTCAATGAGGTACAAGACATGTGCTGGAAGGTGACCTTCAGAGCATCTCTCACTCACTCGTGCAATGGCTTTTCGCTTCTTGGTGGTAAGATCAGCATGCGCTGTCACAGATGTCGGGGCAGGTTTTCCCTTTCCTGCAGGATTAGGAAAGTTCTCCACGACATCTATCAAAAGATCACCATGCTCATCAAGAAGTGCTTCAAGGTAGGGAACAAGGGCATTTCTGATTTCAAGAGTTGTAAGTTCTCTACCTGCAATGAAACTGTGGCTTAGATTACTCGGAAGATGAATGATTGGACTATGCTGCCAAAACAGACTGCAGTTTCAAAATTCGAACCTACTAGGTATCGAGACTTGTGTACAGAATGAAGCTTTGATATAAGATGGTCAATGAATTGATCAGATTTGTTGATTGTCCTTGATGCAACTGCATTGCTCAATCCCTGTTTTCTCAAGAACAGTGATAGAACTGCTTTGGCCTCCTCTTTCTCTGCAGCCAACAAGCATGAAGGAACTGCTGCGAATCTTTCAAATCCAGATACTGCAGAATCATCTGCTAGTTGTCATCAGACAAAATAGTTCACTGGTTTATTTTATAGAGGTAGAAATGCAGACAAAACAAAAATAAAACAGCTTGTCTTCATTATTTACAAAGTTTACATACACCCAAAGATGTCATAAGAAGAGAGAGTTGTGCACCTGACTTTGCCTTGCAAACACAGAGCTGCTGGGAGATGTTCAGTTGGAGCCTGTAGAATAAAAGCACAATCAACTAACTCATGCAAGAAACATCTCAGCATTTTTTGGAGACTGACTGATCCATGCTTAAACTTTAGAGGGCAAGAAATCAACAATCTGGTCATTTCACCGTGTCCAACGCACATGCTATATTTTGGTAGAGTCAGTCTACCCGTTTTACACACATGGGTATCTGCATTTCAGCCACCTACACGATACTTCCCAAATATGACTAAATATTCATGTGAAAAAAACGAATAAATAGGATGAACCAAAACATAGCAACGGATGAATACATTGCAGCGAATAATAAAAAGCAACAAACTCTCATGAAACCCATCTACGGTGAAGGATCCATCTAAAGACGGTAGAACAAAAGGGTGGGGTTTGGTTACTTTGTGATAATTCAAAAACAGCTAGTCCATTGGCATCTTTGTATCCAATGGCGGACTCGGGCTCCTGGTGCAGCCAAAAACCCATCATGAGCAAGCAGGGTGGAGCAGCTTGCAAGGCCAATATGGTGTGGAGTGTCACCATTTTATGGGAATATCTCGTAAAGAGCCAGCCAAAGGCCCAAAAAAGAGAACCTTTTTTTGCAATTTATGACTGGCAACGCCTTCTTCGTTAATTGCTCAGTACATGTTTGAGAATTTGACGGACTTGTGCGCCATTAACCCATGAAGGGAAAAACCTACTAATCTACTTTCCAATTTCCATACGAGTACCGATCTGAACAACACCATCCGGTGCACTCAGAAGAATTTTCTAGACCCGTAAATAGAAGAAAGGAGGAGCCTTTAACCTGAACGCGGAGGTGGGCTTCGTGGAAGCCACCGGCTGCTTGCAGGCCTCGTGTGTCTGCCGGCGATTGAGCCACAGAGCTTGCTGCTGGAAGCCACCGCCGGATGGCACCCCCCGAACCCACATGCCGTCGAAGCTCCAGCGAGTGAGGCGTCCGCCGCGGCCGTGGACCGCCGCCGGGGGTGCAGAGGGGGAAGCGGCCATAATAGTGAGCTTGTGCAGGGCTGCGGGGCGTTGTTGGGATATGGCTACGGTGGTCGGTTTAGATGGCTTTCTTCGCTGTCCCACCGAATTAACCCCGAGTTTTCATTGGTTGTGGAGTTATATTTTTTCATCTAACGATAATCTATATGTAAAATTTTTTTAAAAATAATAAATCTTTTTGCATTTATACATATATCATTAAAAATAACAGTATTATGAAAAAAGCAAGAAATGATCTTTTTGCACTGCTTGTACGTGCAAAAAGATCAATTTAAATAGTGCAAAAAGACCATTCAGTGATCTTTTTGCACAATATTGACGTTTGTAATGATGTGTGTAAATATAAATATAAAAATTATATATATATATATATATATATATAAACAATGACTTGTACGCAAAAATCTCTCTATTTAATGTAAGAGACAGTGAATATGGTGCAACATTTGACGTACCGATTTAGCACATTACGTATCGAATCGTACCAGTGCGACCGTAATATGATACGTAACTCGTATAATACGTATATCTATTTAAATATTATATATTTTATTTTATGTTGAATTAACTTTGATAACTAAATTGGTTGGGAGTATTTTTTTGTAGCGGTTGATCTAGAGTTTGAAATAAAATAGGAGCACATTTTTTTAATTTCTATTTTTTCTTAAAAAAAGAGCTAAAAATAAACATTAGTTGTGAAATTCAAACCATGAATCTCACGTTGATACACATAACTTACTAACCACGTGTGGTAGTTACTTCTTTAATTTTTAGGAAAGAATTCACTCTATTAAAATCTCTCTCCAAATAAAAATAATTCGATAGTATTTTTTAAGGACGCTCGTCGCGACTCCCGCATCCCTTACGCACCGCATCCTGCATCATGTCTCCCTCACCCGGTGTTGTCTTCGTCACCTGAGGCATCGTCCTCTCGAGATCTCCCTCACCTCTGCCGGCATCGTTCAAAACCCACGAGATATGCATTTCCCGCAACCCCCACGGTCCCATGTACCCCTCCCCTCTCCGGCGTCGTTTCCCGGCCGCCCTCCCTCTCCTCTTTTGACACGTCGGCCCTACACCGCCCTCACTCTCCTCTGCCAACGCGTCTCCACTACCCCTCTCCCTTTCTTCTTCTGACGACGGCCCTGCACCGCCCTCCCTCTCCTCTTCCGCTTTCGGGTTCAAGGTTAGACTTCTACGGGATATTTTCTTTATGCTCTGTGACATCCGTGACGAGGAGACAAAGACAGCATCTGATCACTTCTCGAGCCTTCTTCTACCTCCCCTTCTTTCTCATCTGCTCTCCTAGAAAACGATACTCCGTTCTTCCCTCCCCCTCTCTATTTTCTCTATCTCTTGTTTTGTTTTTGTTGTTCGTCCATTTAACTGTAGAAGATTTGAGTTTGTGAATTTTTTTCCTATTGATCTAAACTCCTTTGTTAAATGTAATTTTGCCCATTAATTATTTTAATTTTTACATTGTTAAAAAAATGAAAAATGAAAAAAATGATGAACAGTGTCATTTTAAATGAACATTGTTTGAAATTGTTGGCTACGTTGAGCATTAAATGCTATGACCCATTAATATTTTTTGATTTGTTAATTACACGTATAGGCCTGTTCATCCGTTTGCATAGCATCTATTCCTCGTAACCCTGTTCATCCGTTTGATTGATATCTTAAGCATATTATCCTAGTCCTGTTTTGATTAGAGTTGATAGAGTCCTATCTTTGTAGCACTTAGATCAAGACTACAATAGTCTTTCTTGGATTGGGATCTAAGAAACATTCAGTATATTTTAAATGATCTACCTAATGGATATAGACGAATGAGTAGACAAGGCCAGTAACTAAAATACTTGGCTGGAATGGCTAAAAGAGTGTTTAACGCTCCTTCCAATTGAAAACATGTTCAGCTTCCACAAGTGCATCTAGTTAGTTTGAGAGAGAGAATACTTGACCCGGGAACTATTTATGTAATATTTTGGCTTCCAACGGGAACTCCAGGTTGGAGCTTCCCAGACTGGTCTTAGAGAGGATGGACACAAATTTACGGAGAATTATCTATCAAATAGGTCTACACAAATTTTAAAAATTATGACCATGATGTCAAATTGAAAGTGTCAACTTTCATCAATTTTAAAATTTAAGTCAAAAATTGATAAAACATAATTTTTTAGATAGAAATAACTTTTTAAAAAAAAAGTATTCCCAAACACCCTATTAGTTCCGTAATCTGAATTTGTTCAGTTGGAGAATCTAGTTAGAAGACCAACTCGCATGATACTTTTTAACACCCTCCTCTTAGAATTTTTCTTCCAAGATCATGTAACCAGATGCAGTCAACTCAAAATGATAGATAAAAGACCTGGGGGGTACCAAACTTACCTTCAGAGGGCCGAGACTCAAAAAATATATACCCAGACATATGACAATGCATGTTTATTTTGTTGTTGGCTTCTGGGCAGCAGCAGTAATCTGAATTTGTTCAGTTCGGAGAATCTAGTTAGAAGACCAACTCTCATGATACTTTTTAACACCCTCCTCTTTGAATTTTTCTTCCAAGATCATGTAACCAGATGCTGTCAACTCAAAATGATAGATAAAAGAGATGTAAATAAGACCTGGGGGTTACCAAACTTACCTTCAGAGGGCCGAGACTCAAAAAATATATACCCAGACATATGACAATGCATGTTTATTTTTTTGTTGGCTTCTGGGCAGCAGCAACAGTTAAAAATCTTGTCAAGGTTTGTTAGTCTCCTTGAACAGGCATACTTGCAGAAATGATGGGTGCCTGCAGAGCCTCTTGCCCGACTCTCTGAAGCTCATGGGTGTTTGCAGATATGAAAGAGCAGAGCCAGTAAATTCATGCCAAATAAGTTCAATTGTGGACTCAGCATTAGAGGAGTATACTTTATTGCAGCTCAATATTCCAATGTGATTCAGACATGATTCCATACATGAGCTGGATTCTTTATGCAACTTGACACAGTTCATGTTGGATTTGATCTTGTGCTTACTATTTAGGTGTTTGGATATAATGTTGGCCAATGGTTTAGCAACTTCCATAGGAGAAGCATGAGTATGGAGCCTTTCTTAGAAGTCCTGCATGGGTAACTCTGATAGAATAAAATGACAGATACCAAATTAGATTCTCACTTCTCCACTTTTCTCTTCTCACTTCATATTTTTAAAGGAAATGATCTATGTTTAACTGGAACAAATAAAAAAAGGGAAAGGAGCATCAACAAGTAATATCCAAGAAGTATTCATTCTTAGAAAGAAAGATATTGCTTCCCCAAATACGAAAATATTTACATTGAGACATAGAAACAAAGGAAGATCCTCAAATCGACAACTACAAAGTACACATAACTTTTAAGGATAAGTATACCCTCTCTTTTTTTTTCAGAAATTAGTGGATCGTACTACCAGTTTTATTGAAAATGGAGGTGATACATCATGCCACATCTCTTTTACTGTCCTGAAGATAAAAAATAACTTGAGCAGCCTGCTAAAGATACTCCAATCTCTTCTACTGTCCTGAAAATAAAAAAATAACTTGAGCAGCCTGCCAAAGATACTCCAAATTTGCTCAGTAGTGACACACATTGGAAGAACAGGTGATCAACTGATTCTGGAGAACTAGTTGCAGAGTACACCAGTCAAAACAGTTGAAGGGCCATCTCCTACGAGACAAAGTGGCAATATATATGTTGCCGAGGTAACACAGCCATATAAAGGCCATTGCTTTCAAGGTAGACTTAAACCTTCCACATTCTCCGAAACAGTGGGAAACTACTAGCTCGGTTTCCTTTTGAGGAGCTGATACGGGGATTTCACAGAAAAATTTCCACCATTCTTCCCCCCAAAACACAATCCTTTTGATCAGGCTGAATCTGGATGCTGTGTAATAAATAAATTAAGGAGAAGTATGAACTCAAACTCGTCATCCTTAAAGTCCCTGTAAACCACGGCGAACTAATAAACCTTTCCACCGTGAAACTAATTACAGTCGCTAACTTGTTGCCACTTAGAGGAGCTGAGGCTGAAGATTCTCAGAAATTTATCTTCAAAGGCAAAGTTTTCTTGCTCATTTCTCCCACCAGAATAAGGTATTGTGGCCATTCCCCTCTTTAACTCGCATGCCTTTGTCCACCCAAACAGCAGGCTTCAAAAATACCTCTCTAAAATAGGAGATGTGTAAATCTCATTATCATACCACAGCAAGAATTTAGAGATGGCCTTATAATGCTTGTACCGAACAGCTCATCTTCCACAGCCAAGTCATCAGAGCATAGATCCCACAGCCACTTACCAATCAAATCCATATTCATAATTTCCAGTTTTTTTATTTACTCCAAGGTTTGCAGGCAACAGTCCATTTAACCAAATGAAGAATCAGGACAAATGGTATATGAAAGCCAATAGGAACGATTCTCCCCAAGTTCTGGAAGAAATACCTGCCTCCTCCTCTTGAAAATCGCGTGATACTCAGATCATTTAATTCGTATCATTGATTTCTCATGAGGGATGGGGGACAATTGCTTGCCTCAATATCTGCAGAAAAATTCTACCCACCAGTGGGTCCAATACAACATTTTTGACATTCAATGGGAGACAAAAATAAGTCATTCTCTTCAGGAGAGGAGTGCTTGCACCTTGCTTCCCTATCATGGTTAAACCAGTTACTCAAAGATACACTTTAAATTGTATTTGGCATGATGTCTATTCACGGTAGAGAAAAACAGATATTGGATGATCACTTTTCTGCCAAGGTCATCATCCTGAGCTTGTTCTCTCCGACATTCTAATTAGAGTCAGAAAAGGAAAAAGTAAAACTTGAAAAATATCGATCAAGCAGCCTAATTAGAGTGTACATAATTAAGGTTGCGTGATTGCATGTCCCGATGAAGGTTTTACCTCAGTGCATAATGCAACTCAACTTCTTCAAAAGAAAATTACTCCCTTAAGAATGAATTTAACAGGGGACTCTTACATCAGAACAGCCTAGGCATTGTCTGTGCTGCACATCCCAGATCAGCATTGACTTTCTGTGAAAGAAACTCAGCACAATCAGCTCCTTTGAATGTAAACTCAGTCAAAAGATCTTCAAAGAGCCCTTTCAGTTGAATCTTGAATGAAGAGGATGAGCTCTTGTCACCCTCGTCCACATCCTGAACACCATCTCCATCAACGCAGCCAACCTGAGCACCATCCATGTAAGCTCTGCAAGCAACTAAAATAATGCGGCCACGCAATCTGAAATGTCCCTCAACAAAGTCCTCAAAATTCTACAGATGGTAGAGAAGACAAGAAAACGTCAGTGCAAGAGACCAGTATGACATGGATTCGACCGTTCAAGTATTCAAATTTTAACTGAAATCCTAGTGCATTTACCTTTGGTGGCTTTCGCAGTGAATACAACATTGTCTTGCAGGACAACAGAAAAGTTGTTTCATTATATGCCAATGATTGACTCTCCCCATGAGCTGTGTTTGCTGTAGCTGCAAACCCAGGCTCATTAAAATAGGGCTTCGCATTCAAAACTAAAGCTTGAATTGAGACCAAGACCTGGAGCATGGTTGACTCTCCTGGGCACCACTTCTCACATCCATGGCCGGTCCAAGTACCCAGAAGGCTAAGACAGACTTTCCCACAGGCATACAAGTTGGGATTCAAGCGAACGCCACCAGAATGGTAATACACCAGCTGTAAAGCATAGCCTTAAAGATGACCTCTTCCTGCCATTTTCTTCATAAATTGAACAATGAGAAAGAGGATAATGGATCACCTACCGGAGGAGTGTGGGGATAACTGGTAGGGAAAAAACAATCAAAAAAGAAGAGTCCATCATGGTAGGGTGTTCCAGCTGGACCAACAATTACTGCCCTAAGAAGGTCCATCCTTTCTTCATATACTCTAACAAATATGGTTTCTGCAGAAACGAGGAAAGAATTAAAGTTAGATGAAAACTGGTGAACAGCAGATTGGACCAGAAAGTCAAAGAAAATGATTAAACAAGCACTCCTATTTGAGAAAAGTGAAATTCAAACTTTCTATAAACATACGGTTCGTTTCAAACAAAAGGAAAAAAAAAAGAGAACTGCATTAAGCTGGTCATGTCAGAGCTCATTATTGACAATACATGTTCCAAGGATGATGTTTAATAGGGTGTTTGGGAGCATTTTTATTTTAAAGACTATTTCTCTCTAAAAAATTATGGTACGCTGATTTTTAAATTAACTTTTAAAACTGATGAAAATCAACTCTGACTGTTTGTCAAAAACATCACAATTTTTAAATTTTAGATAGCCCTGTTTGGAAGACAAAGTATAATCACCCTCGAAGGCTCTGCCTCATCGCAGGGTTCTGCTGGTGCCATCGACGGGTCGTCTCCCTCCTCCACCGAGTGGAATCTCACGTTCTCCTCGTCACCGTCTTCCTCGCGGGAGGTGAACAGGACGGGCCCAGTGAGCTCGAGGAGCAGGTGAAGATGGCGGAGGCGTACGGGTTCCCGGCGCCGGGGAGGGGAGGGGAGGGCGCAGGGGGCCGGAGCCGGAGGGGCTGCCGGGAAGGGGAGGGGAGGGCGCAGGGGGGAGCCCTGCGGGCGAGGGGAGGGGAGTGCTGCCGGGGAGGGGGGGGAGGGGGAGCCGGAGGGGGGGGAGGGGAGGGCTGCGGGGGTCACAGGAGGGGGAGCCGGAGCCGGAGGGGGAGAACCGGAGGGGAACCAAAGGGAGGGGGAGGGGGAGGGGGGGAGCCGGAGAGGGGGAGCCGGAGGGAGGGGAGGGGGCTGCGCAGCGGGAGGGGGCTGCGCAGGGGGATCCGGAGCCGGAGGGGGGGAAGGGGAGGGGGCTGCGGTCGCAGGGGGGAAGCCGGAGGGGGGGGAGGGGGCTGCCGGGGAGGGGAGGGGAGGGCGCAGGGGGCCGGAGCCGGAGGGGCTGCTGGGAAGGGGAGGGGAGGGCGCACGGGGGGGGGGGGGAGCCGGCGCCGGAGGGGGGAACCGGAGGGAGGGGGGGGCTGCGCACGGGGGGGGGGGGGGGAACCAGAGAGAGGGGGGGCCTGCGCACAGGGGGAGCCGGAGTCGGAGGGAGGGGAGGGGGGTGGGGGTCGCGAGTGGGAGAGAGGGAGGCGTGGTGAGTGTTTTTAAAAAAAAAATTGGTCCAGTGTTATTTTTTTTTTGAGGAAGATTTACATGGGAGTAGAGTATCTCCCTAAAAATTAAGAGAGACATACCAAACGGGGTTATAAGACCTCTTCCTCTTTTTTTAAAAATTGAGAGAAAAAAGAAGTAAAAAAGAGCAACCAAACACCCTATAAAATATTCAGTGTAAACTCTCACCAGGCAAGTCTTCCTCTAAGATTTTCCATTCATGCTGAATCTTCTTGGACCAACTTTTTGATGGCTGTAATAGACAAAACAATCAATCAGTGACCCCATCAATCCATCCTTAACAAATATTATGACACAAACTAAATAAAGTAAGAAAATGGTAAGATAAGCAATTATTCCAACTAACCTTCTTCGTCACAGAAGTAGAAAAGTGATGATCTGAGTAATCTTTAACGATATCAAATTGTTTAAATTCTTTATAGCTCCACTCCTTGTCAACAACATCATTGATGTAGTCACAGTCAGAGTCAGAGTCAGAATCAGAGTCTTTGCAATCACCAGCATAATCATGCAGAAAATCTGCAAATGTATTTTCCAGCATCTCCACAGGTTTTCCAGTTTCTAATCCATGATATGTGCCATAACCAAAAGGATCATCAACCATGAAACCCTGAGAAAGAGTATTAACATATCCAAGTTATTGAGACACATCCTGCATGCATGTAATTTCTTAATAATAAAATTCCAATACAATATGCTTGTCGTACCTCTAAATTTTTCTGCCAATCTTCAACATCCAATAAAGCTTGTTTATGTTTTTTATTGCTAGAACTTTCACCAGATATCATAACAGCTGAATCATCATCTTCATCAATTACAATTACATCATGAGGCACAACCTACATATAGAGCCAGATAAAACCTTTATATAATCACACAAGTATGAGGAGTGGCACAAAGTATGGTACTGCAGCATTTCACAACCAAGCCATATTTAGCAACAAGGCTACAACTCTTCCAAGTTATGTGAGTATCTTATTTGAGTGTACTGCAGGTCAAGCCTGGGGCCTCATTAATAATTGGCCTAGCAATTTGCACAAGTAAATATGGAATCAAAACTTGTAAAGTTCAAAAACTTATTTCAGTCATACAAGCCAGCACAAGCTCAGTTATGGCAAGTCCAGATTTAGATAAAATTGAAGAAATGGTACCACCCACTATCAAAAAAAGATAAAATTGAAGAAACATCTCACTGAGGTAACATAAGTTAGACAACTAACAATTCTCAGAATGCTTCACAAAGTTTCACAATGATGCAACATTAATTCTTAAACAAAAGATAAGCTTTTTTGGAAAGTGGATAGTACCACATATTCATTAACATAAGAAAAGGCGTACAATTGAAAAGGGGAAAAATTCCAAAGATGTTATCCTATGTGCAAAAGGCCACCACGTCCAAAAAACTCCCTCCTTGATATGAAAGCACACACCGATGAAGTGAGGGGTTCGCGAAATGCACAAGCTCAAAATGGAAGTATTTTGTTATTCCTTATTCCTCCACAGTCCCCACAAAAACCTAGCCAACACAAGAACATGATAACAAAATAAAGGTAACCACCCTCTGTTCCAATCAATCTACTCCACAACATTAGCAGAACAAAAGTAAACATTAAAAAAAATCACAAGGAAGTCTCACAAAGATGTAACAGCCATTACAGACAAAGCACAACAGTCAATCATCAGACTTCACAAGATTACAGTTGCAAGTAGTATGCTCAAGAGACATATGTTAAAAATATAACATGCAGAACTTTGTCCAATCTAAGGATGGCAGTTTTGGTTTCAGTTTCAGTTTCAGTTTCGGCTGGGTCCGAAACCGAAACAGCATCAGTTTCGGTTTCGGCCCGAAACCAAATAAAATACTGTTTTTTTGCAGGGAAGCTGGCGTCCGGTTTCGCCGGTTTCGGCCGGTTGGTTTCGGATCGTCCAAGGCCGAAACTGTCATCCTGAGTCCAATCAAGTATGAGTCTAATTTAGTTGACTCTTTCCTCTATACAGGTCATATCACAATAATTAAATATTTAGACTTCACACTGCACAGCTAACTATTCCCCAAGCATCCATTAAGTTCTTATGAAAATACCTGTTCTGTCTGGACTTCTGTTAATCTCTTTGAACCACTGGATCAGATTGGGATCCATATCAGTCACAGTTGGCCTTGAACAGTCGATCCTTGTTCTGCTCTCGGGATTTTCCTACTTTCCTATTTTCAGTCATAACAGGCTAGACAAAATGAAATTTACATGTTACACATTTTTAGTACTCCTACATTTTGAATCATTTCACAGAGGAGATGACATATACTGTTCACATGGCTGGCATGTGCACATCACCGGGGATGACAGCCTTAAGTGCTCCTCCCTCCTGCTGTCTACACAGTATAACCACATCCTCCTGTGCTCTCTCTCTCTCTCTCTCTCCCCCTTTCGCCATATATATAGTATGTATATGTATATATATTAGCCATAATCCATGTCACAAACTGTGACATGGGAATATATGTTCCATTAGCCATATATATTGGATTGTACCGCCAATATTATTGAAATAGAGGTATTTCAAGCAAGAATTCTCCAGTCTTCAACATTATCAACCATTTCATGTACCTAATCAAGGACCGGACGATACACTTAGACAGAAATTCATGCAATGAATCCCGGCTTCTTTTTGCTGCATAATTGGAAGGTCTTCCTTAGTTGTTGGGGTTTTCAGTCCAAGGCTCCATTTATCTACTACCTTAGTAGGGACAAAACAGCCTTGTCCTTTTGCAGAGGGTCCTTGGGATTTCTAGTATACTTCCTCTCCTTCTAATAATACAAGCTGTGACCGGGTCCATTCACCTTCCAAAAAAGTGACATCACCAGAAAAGAAAACAGTATAACATGCATCAACCATAAAGAAACCAAATTTATATGCAGATACCCAATATCAAATATGAGTAACCAAAATCAATCGTAACAATATCATAACACAATTTCCCTTCCTCTATCAGGAAAATTGCAAATTTTACAGATCAAATAATACACAATGACAGAATTTATACCTAGAGACTCTTGAAACATCCATCACAATAAAATGCACTTAAGACACATTCACGAGCAACTGAAAACTCAAAAACAAAGAGACAACAAAAGAGGAAAATAAGAAATAATGAAGAAAGTGAAACACCAGTGAACAATATGCAGAAGTTAAACTTCAACAGTGAGGATGATTGAAGCCACAATACTTGAATTCCCAATCATAGACCATCGCTGGACCTTCCAATACAAACAGAAGAAACGTCCAACTGCCATAGCACGGCCAGAACCCAGCCCTATTTCCTCACACACTCGCTTACCAAAACGACAACGCACAGCTCCAAACAAACAGTACCATCGAGAATCAGAAACACAGAGACCAATCCAAGAACAACAATATACCAATATAAAAAACAACATCTCCCCCGATTATATCAAATTCTTCACACGATCAAACTAAACAGACACCCCCAAAAAAAAGTAGAAGTCGTATTTTTTTCTTCTCTTTTCTGAAGTCGCGGTGAACAAGCACCTGGCTTCTCTTGTGCCTCTGCTTGTTGGGAACCCAAGGAGCCAGCGACGACGAGGACACCTCCACGACGTCCGGATCATGGTAGGAAGTGCTTCCCGGCCACAGCACTCTGTCAAACAGGATTAGAGGCGGGGTGGGGGGGGAGAAAGAAGGAAAAAAAGGCTCAAAGCCCGCGATGGGAAACTGAAGAAAGAAGAAGAAAAGGGAGACCTTTCCTTTCCCCCGTAGCATTCCTCCACAGAAATACGAAGAAAGGGACTCACTTGGCACCATGCGATGCTTGGTACCCGACGGCCGGCGGCGGCGGCGGCGGCTCCATGGGACCTGCTGGGCGACCAGCTGCGGGAGGGGAGGGACTGGTCGGCCTGCTCCACCGCCCGCGACAGTCAGAGACCCCGAGGGAGGAGGTGGGGAATTGCAAGCCGGAAGGGAGATGGGCATGGGGAGCCCCTTCGGGAGCAACCACTTTGGACGGGTCTCGCCCTTGTCAATTGGCGGAGAGAGACAAGTGTCATCGGTTGAGGGGAGAGAAGCAATTTCTTCATGGAATCATCCTCCTTGGGGCCGGTGAGCACCCTCACTTCTACACCTTCTGGCCAAATCCCCCCCCCCCCCCCACCACCACTCTGTGCTTGGCCTTGACGGTCCTTCTTGTGTACCGGTGGACCCTTTCCCGTGAAGAAAGAAAAGGGCGTTGTCAACAAGGGAAAGGCATCATATGCATTCAATTGAACCGGATAGGTACTAACTAGTAACTACTAAATGACCAATATCCCGTAAGTCTGTAAAATTGAGTTTTTTTGTATAGGCCCCTGCTAAAATGAATTTATGTGAAAAACTATCCTGTATTTATTTTCGTGTATATGCCCTCCTCTCCTTATGTGAATTAAATATCATGATCACATGTTCGCGGGGTTTAACAACTCGGTCGTACCGACTGTACCGATACTTTACTGGTACAGCATAATATGACCTTATATTATATTATACAGTAATTTGTCAACTATATAATAAATATTTATTATAGTAAATCATGTGCTAAAATCATTTAGGGAGACTTTGACATCGGAGCGGGATTAGCTTACTCAACCCCGGAGGGTCGAGCAAGCTAACTGGGGTCGGTTAGGAGATTTGTGCGTGAGAAGAGCGTGTGGGCCTCACTCTCCTCCTCTCTCATCGATTGCGATACCCGTCCGACAATTCCGCTATCAAAGCGGCCCGTGTAATTTAGTTGATTAGGGAGTGATGTACGTGAACATGAGTCTTGAGATTCAAAGTTTGAATCTCAAAAGCGACCTTTATTTTGACCCTTTCTTTAAAGAAAAAAATAAAAATTTAAAAATAAAACATGCAACAGTTACGATTCAAGCCTAGGTCAATAGAGACAAAAACATGTCCTCAACTAATTTAGCTATCAAAAATTATTGAACATAAAATAAAATATATAATATTAAAACAAATATAAGTACCGTACCGATTGCATACCACGCGTCCGCTATACTGGTCTATGGCTGGCACGATCCGATACGTGCGTATCGGATCGATATTACAAATCTTACATGTGCCCTTGTCATCACTTTTATTCTATGTTAAAAGATTGGTAAAATTTCTTCTAAGGAGTGTCGAAGAAAGTTACCGAATATTCTATATTTACTTTGACAAAAGTTTAACGAAAGAGTATGTCACGCCCCGACACGGAATATCGGGACCGACAGTAGAAAATGCTAGTAAAGATAACATGCTAAGCTAAGAATTAACATAATGTCATGAACAGAAATAACTCCAAATTTATTACAATAACCATCAAATCGACTGAAACATAACCAAGCATAACCTCCACTCGACTCCGTTACAATAACTAACACAAGTTCTAAGACATAGCTAGATGAAAACAACTAAACAAACTCAACATATCTACTAGCTGATACACTCCAAGTCATCACTCTCGCCTATTCCCATCAATCTGTGAATCTTCACCTGAGCTGCCTCGAAAGGGGGGAAAATAACTATATGAACGAACGCTCAGTACGTAACAACATGCAAGTGTAAGTGATTAACCAATTAATTACATGTTAATATGAAACGGAAAGAAAAGAAATAATGATCGAATGAAACAACGTAATAAAAGAAAGTGCTAAAGAATGGAATGGAATAACAATATGACATGATGATAAGATTACAAGAATTACAAGTTTATGAACAATATATATAACAGGAAATTATAGGAAATTGGCCAACAAGCAAGAATATAACCAAGTAGAACACGATTCAAGTAGGAGATAAGATATCATTATCATAGACATCACGCTAGCCATGCACTCGGTGCAATGCCTCATCAGGCGCTCTCCCCAGACCGGGCCCCTATGATGCGTTGACATTGATTTATTGGATCCAAGATCCCAAGTTCCGTCTAAACTTTAATCAAGTTAAATGGCCAATTACAATCAAGTACAAACTTATCTCGGAACATCCCAAGGCTAAGTTGAAGAGATACTATCCATAATTTCTGTCCAGGAGTTCAAATTATCAAGAACCATCATGTTCTTGGATTCAAACCATAAAACACGGAGAAAACTAGTCTCTAGATGTTATGCGGTCACTACTGGGCCGCTCAAGACTTGTGCGGTCGACACACTGGCCGCACTAACAGGAACTGGGCTTAGGTCTAGCCCTCGGGGGTCAAGGTTGAACGGCTGCTAAAGGGCCGCTCTTCTATATGAACGGTAAGTATTGGGCCGCACAAGGCCAAAAGGTTTCAAAATCGAAGATAGGATATATGGTCCTGACAGAGCCGCTCACTAGTTGAACGGTCCGTTCAGGGCCGCCTGTAAGATGTACGCGCTATTACTTGTCGCACAACACAGGGCCTAACAATGAGTTAGAATTTAGCCCAAGTGGGCTCCCGGGCTACCATAGGCAGGGTGGAACTGAACTAGAGTCCAGCCCACTGACTGCTGGTCGGCCTAGGGTCTACTGGACTGATCAAATCAGGATTTGGCCGAAGATGGATCAAGGATAATCGGCCAAGACAAATTGGCATCTGCCATGGATGAACGGTCTCCACTGGCCCGTTCATGGGTATATGCGGTCCACAAATGGCTGCTCAAGTCTCTGTTAGTCCAATTCGGACTAACTCAAATCACAGCGGTTCGATGGAGTCTAAATCAAATCTAGGGGGATACAAATGGTTCAAGATTAACGGTTATAACAAGTGTAAACCTAATAGCCATTTCAATTATAAAGGATTCATAGTTAAAATTGACATTCATTGGAAAGATGAATCAAGATCAAGCTCAAATTAAATAAATCAGCAAGAATTATTTACGGTCATGAATTACAGTTTATCAGGTGTGTTGCTAACAAGTCAATTACCACTAATATACTAACAGAACATATTGTAATGATAATTAATATGTTCTGTTATAGATGTGCGGTCGGTTCTGGACCTTACATCCCCATGAACGGTTACAGACTGGCCGCACACGTCCCCTCAGGTCCGAAGACCTGCTGGATATGGACGGTCGGTAGTGTGCCGCTGGGAAGGATGTGAGGTCTGGAACTGGCCGCAGGAAAGATATGCGGTTACGGTTCGGCCGCACGTTCTAGGGAAACGATCAGAGATAGAAACATATAAACGTTTAAAAGCTGGCCGCCTGTCTTGGATGTGCGGTCTATCGTGTGGCCGCACAAGTCCAGACAGGTCGCTGCCCCTTTCACCTTGACCGACTCTGGCAAGGTTTCTAAGGTCAGAACTAAAACATGGAATTCGCACGATATAAAGCATAGAATTTGGGACTTTTACTACCAAAAGAAAGAGTACGAAAAATTATACAAGATGCATGAATCATTTTTTTGTTTACAACTTGAAATTACCACTTAATCGAAAGGGAATAATTTTAACCCTAGATGTGACATGCTTCTACTAAAACCTAAAATTCTCGCAGAACACTTGATAGAATTTAGGGCTTTCTATATCAATGAAAAGCTGACACGATGATGCTTCCAACCATATATTATTTGTAGGGTTTGGCTTGCTATCACCTACCTGAATCGGACGAAGAAGGAAGGAGAAAGAAAACCCAAGACGCCGGTACACGCAGCCACTAATCGCTGGAGATCCAGCCGCCGCTGGTTCTAAACGATTCTAGGGTTAAAGAGCTTCATTTTAATAGGTCACACACCTTCTGGAGGGTTCTATGCGCGGAGTATTCGTTCACGCAAGTCGAGTCAATGTAAACGCCGCCGCAATTGTTGACGTGCCAAAACTCCACCGATTGCATCTCTTAGGGTTAGGGTTTCGAGAGATTAAGAGAGAGGAAATGATCCTCTCATCTTGGCCTTTCATTTGCCACCGATTTGGGCTCATTTGATGGAGTATTGGACTCGAATTTGGCGTTTCAAGATATGGTTGACTAAGTGTTCAATTTGGGCTTAATCCACTAATTCGGCCTACTTACAGATTTTATTTGGGTTGACCACAGAAGATAAGTTTGTTAAACGCGTTATCCTTTACAATAGTATAATTTTTTTTAGATTTTTATAAAATAGTTGAAATATAACTTATTCTATTTATTAAGGAATTATTCTAATTAATTTTTTAAAAAAATCGGGGTATTACACCATCCCCCACTTAAGAAATTTGGTCCTCCAAATTCAATGCACTTAATAATAAAAAGAGGGAGTTAGACATCTCACTTAGAATAAGTCAGGGTACTGCCTCCGCATAGTATCTTCTGACTCCCAAGTAGCTTCTTCAATTCCACACCGACTCCACTGCACTTTAACCATCGGTATGGAACGATTCCTGAGTTGTTGTTGCTTCCGATCCAAAATCTTGATCGATCTTTCTTCATAAATCATATTTTCCTTCAATTCGAAGTCCATATGCTGAATAATGTGAGTGAGATCATACACATATTTCCGTAACATAGACACATGGAAAATATTGTGTACTCCAGATAACTGAGGTGGTAGTGCCAAACGGTAAGCAACCTCCCCCACTCTTTCCAGAATCTCGAATGGACCAATATATCTTGGACTCAGTTTGCCCCGAATACCAAACCTTCGAATTCCTCCCATAGGAGAGACCTTTAAAAACACATGCTCACCAACCTGAAATTCCAATGCTGTCCTCCTGGTGTCGGCATAACTCTTCTGTCTTGATTGTGCTACTTGCAACCGATCTCTGATAATACGGATGTTCTTGGACGATTCGGAAATGATATCTGGTCCAAGCCATTGCTTCTCACCTACCTCGTCCCAGCATAACGGGGATCGACATCCTCTACCATACAAAGCTTCAAATGGAGCCATCTGAATGCTGGACTGGTAACTATTGTTGCAGGCGAATTCAACCAATGCCAAATGATCACTCCAACTACCTCCAAGGTCAATCATGCATGCTCTAAGCATATCTTCCACTATCTGGTTGGTCCTTTCAGTCTGTCCGTCTGTTTGTGGATGGAAAGCAGTACTGAAATTCAGACGAGTTCCCAAGGACTCTTACAATCCTTTCAAAAAATGAGAAGTGAACCTGGGGTCTATATCAGACACAATGCTGACTGGTATACCATATAGTCTTACCACATCCTTCATATATAAAGCAGCCAAAACATCAACTGTCCATTTAGACTTAATGGATAAGAAATGAGTTGATTATGTCAATCTGTCGACAATCACCCATATTGCGTCAAATCCACTACGAGTCCTAGGTAGACCCATAATGAAATCCATGCCAATGCTCTCCCACTTCTATTGGGGTATATCAAGGGGTTTCAATTTCCCTACTGGTCTGAAATGCTCAGTCTTGACTTGTTGACAAACCAAGCATCTACTTACGAAGTCCGCAACTTCCCTTTTCATATTCGGCCACTAAAAAGATCTTTTCAAATCCTTAAACATCTTAGTACCTCAGGATGAATGGTGTATCTGGATCTATGAGCTTCCTCGAGGATCTTTCTATTTATCTCAGCTACATCAGGTATACAAGTTCTTCCTTGAAATAACAATCTTCCATCATCATCCATCATGAAGTCAGGTCTGTTACTCAAGCTTCCCTTGATCTCTACCAACTCTGGGTCATCATCTTGCAGAGATTTGATTTCCATCAATAATTCGGGCTTAAGTTGAATCTGAGAAATCATAACCCGATCCTTGTCAACATTAAGATCCAAACTAGCTAACTGCTCCAACAATTTCCATTACTGTAACATGAGACTTGACAACTTAGCTATAGGCTTGCGGCTTAAGGCATCTGTCACAACATTACCTTTTCCAGGATAATACTCAATGGAGAAATCGAAATCCTTCAAACACTCCAGCCATCTTTGCTGTCTCATATTGAGTTCATTCTGAGAAAATAAGTATTTCAAACTCTTATGATCTGAAAACACCGTAAATGCCTCTCCATACAAGTAGTGCCTCCATATCTTTAAGGCGAACACCACTGCTGCTAGCTCCAAATCATGAACAGGATAATTCTCTTCATACTTCCTCAACTGCCTAGAAGAATAGGCTATCACTTTCCCGTGCTGCATGAGTACACACCCTAAACCAATACCTGAAGCATCAGTCTATACAACAAAACCTCCTTCACCAGAAGGTAAAGCCAAAACAGGTGCAATAGTCAAACATTCCTTCAAGGTCTGAAAGCTTCGCTCGTAATCTTCTGACCAATCAAATTTGATCTCCTTGCGGGTTAATCTTGTCAGAGGTATCGTAATCTTGGAGAAATCTTGAATAAACCTTCGGTAGTAACCTGCTAGGCCTAGGAAACTCCTCACTCCAGTCACATTAGTAGGCTTATTCTAATTCTTTACTGTCTCTACCTTCGAAGGATCAACAGAAATACCTTCTTTTGTGATGATATGTCATAGAAAAGACACCTCTAGCAGTCAGAAATCACATCTACTAAACTTGGCATATAACTGATGATCTCTCAACAGTTGCAATGCCATCCTCAAATGTTCAGCATGCTCCTCCTCACTCTTAGAATAAATCAAGATGTCATCAATGAACACCACGACCCATTGATCAAGATAGGGCCGAAACACATCGTTCATCAGCTGCATGAAAGCTGCAGGTGCATTCGTTAGCCCAAAAGGCATTACTACAAATTCGAAATATCCATACCTGCTGCGGAAGGTTGTTTTATAGATATCCTCTTCCTTAATTCGTAACTGATGATATCCAGATCGAAGGTCGATCTTAGAAAAATACCGAGCTCCTGCTATCTGATCAAATAACTCATCAATCCTTGGCAATGGATATTTGTTCTTGATAGTCAATTGGTTCAATTGTCGATAATTGATACACAACCTCATCGAACTAACCTTCTTCCGGACGAATAATACAGGGGCTCCCCACGGGGAAGTACTTGGACGAATGAACCCTTTCTCAAGCAATTCCATCAACTACTGCTTTAGTTCCCTTAGCTCCGCAGGAGACATACGATAAGGAGCTTTGGAAATAGGGGTCGCACCAGGAATCAGATCAACAGAAAAGATAACTTCCCTTTCAGGAGGAAGTCCTGGTAGTTTCTCAGGAAAGACACCTAGAAAATCTCATACAACAGAAAAGTCCTCAATCTCAATCTTCTGCTCAGGGGTCACAAAAACAAAGGTTAGAAAAGCCTTACATCCTCTCATCATCTGCTTATCAGCTCGAAGAGCCGAAATAAGTGGAACAGACTTATGGTGTATAATTCCTATAAAAGAAAGTCCATGGTGTCCAGTGAAAGACACAGAACTAGATCTACACTAAACATTGGCCTCATACTTAGTCAACCAATCTGCTCCTAGGATTACATCATAGTTCTTCATGTCCATACAAACTAAATCAGCTAGCAGGTTTTGTTCATTGATCAAGACCTTACTGGAAGGATATAAATACTTAATTGCTGATCCGGAACCAATAGGAGTTGAAATCTCTAACGGAGAATTCATCAAAACTGGCTTCACAGCTAAAGATTTCGCAAATCTCCGAGAAATAAAAGAATGAGTGGCACCAGTATCAAAAAGAACAAAAGCTGATTTATCATGTATAATAAGAGTACCTTCGACGAGTCCACCCTCCTCGGCGGGTCTTGTATCGTCTTCTTGTAGAGCCTGGAACTTGCCTTACTGCTTCTTGATTCATTGCGGTTTCACCGGGGTAGCTCGCTCAGATAAAAAGGGACACTCGGGAATACGGTGGTCCCTACTGCCACAACATAAATAGGCACCCAGCTTGCGCCAGCACTCCTCCATCTTGTGACCTGGACGGTCACAATACTTGCATACGCCCTTGAATGGAACAATAGGGCTAGGCTTCATGTCTTCAATCTTCGGCATCTTGCCCTTCCACGAACCAGACCCGCTAATGGGCCTCTTCCTGCCATGACCAGACTTGATACTCCCATAACGAGTATGGTGTTGTTCTATCTTAACACTCTTCCCACTGATTCTCTCCGTCATTTCTAAAGTATCTTCCAACACTTGAGCCTTTCTCACCATCTCGGAATAAGTTTGAATTTCCATCGGTGCCAACTGGTTGATGTACTGCAGCTTCAGCCCATTAAGAAAGTGCTTAGCCTTCATCTTCTCGGTAGATATCAAATGAGTAGCATAACGAGATAACCGAGAGAACTGAGCTTCATATTCAGCTACGGATAGATTTCGTTGCTTCAAAGCAGCAATCTCAGCCGCCCTCTTCTCTTGTACTTGATCAGAAAAATATTTACCATTGAAGAATTCCTCGAACTCCTCCCATGTGACTTGTCTATCACCAAGGGTAGCCTTCACTGCGTCCCACCATGTCCTCGCATCACGTTCAAGTTGAAAGGTCGACAAGAGGACACGTTCTTGATCGTTGCATTGTATCACTTCAAAAATCCTCCCTATCTCTTCAAGCCAGTGCTCGGCTTCATCAGGGTCAGTCAAGCCACCAAATCGCGGGGGATTCATCCCACGAAAGTTTCGATAAAGGTCGCCAGTGCCATGGTTTGCAGCTCCTCCTTGGGCCACTTGTTGCAAAGCCTGAGTAAGTCTTTGAACCGTACGATGCAAGTTCCTCCATTCTGCGCGTTCTCCTGCCATTGCAAAAGCCTACACGTGTAATAGGTTAAGTTAGGTTCAATTAAGAATGGATGATCGTGCAATGAGATTATTAACACAACCCCAGTCTTCTACCCAAATCTCACCAGGTTGGGTCCTTAGACTTATACCAAGGTTATATGTCCTACGGTATAACTTAGGATCCTATAACTTAGAGAACCTAGAAATATTAAAAAACCTAGGCTCTGATACCACCAAACTGTCACGTCCCGACGCGGAATATCGGGACCGGCAGTAGAAAACGCTAGTAAAGATAACATGCTAAGCTAAGAATTAACATAATGCCATGAACAGAAATAACTCCAAATCAATTGTAATAACCATCAAATCGACTGAAACATAACCAAGCATAACCTCCACTCGACTCCGTTACAATAACTAATACAAGTTCTAAGACATAGCTAGATGTAAACAACTAAACAAACTCAACATATCTACTAGCTGATACACTCCAAGTCATCACTCTCGCACATTCCCATCCATCTGTGAATCTTCACCTGAGCTGCCTGGAAAGGGGGGAAAATAACTATATGAGTGAACGCTCAGTAGGTAACAACATGCAAGTGTAAGTGATTAACCAATTAATTACATGTTGATATGAAACGGAAATAAAAGAAATAACGGTCGAATGAAACAACATAATAAAAGAAAGTGCTAAAGAATGAAATGGAATAACAGTATGACAGGATGATAAGATTACAAAAATTACAAGTTTATGAACAATATATATAACAGGAAATTATAGGAAATTGGCCAACAAGCAAGAATATAACCAAGTAGAACACGATTCAAGTAAGAGATAAGAGATCATTGTCGTAGACATCACGCTAGTCATGCACTCGATGCAATGCCTCACCATGTCATTACAAACTCTCATGGGCACAAGTACTTTTCGGACGCTCTCCCCAGGACCAGACCGGGCCCCTATGATGCGTTGGCATTGATTTATTGGATCCAAGATCCCAAGTTCCGTCTAAACTTTAATCAAGTTAAATGGCTAATTACAATCAAGTACAAACTTATCTCGGAACATCCCAAGGCTAAGTTGAAGATATATTGTCTAGAATTTCTGTCCAGGAGTTCAAATTATCAAGAACCATCATGTTATTGGATTCAAACCATAAAACACGGAGAAAACTAGTCTCTGGATGTTATGCGGTCACTACTAGGCCGCTCAAGACTTGTGCGGTCGACACACTGGCCGCACTAACAGGAACTGGGCTTAGGTCTAGCCCTCGGGGGTCAAGGTTGAACGGCTGCTAATGGGCCGCTCTTCTATATGAACGGTAAGTATTGGGCCGCACAAGGCCAAAAGGTTTCAAAATCGAAGATAGGATATATGGTCCTGACAGAGCCGCTCACTAGTTGAACGGTCCGTTCAGGGCCGCCTGTAAGATGTACGGGCTATTACTGGCCGCACAACACAGAGCCTAACCATGAGTTAGAATTTAGCCCAAGTGGGCTCCCGGGCTACCATAGGCAGGGTGGAACTGAACCAGAGTCCAACCCACTGTCTGTTGGTCGGCCTAGAGTCTACTGGACTGATCAAATCAGGATTTGGCCGAAGATGGATCAAAGATAATCGGCCAAGACAAATTGGCATCTGCCAGGGATGAACGGTCTCCACTGGCCCGTTCATGGGTATATACGGTCCACAAATGGCCGCTCAAGTCTATGTTAGTCCAATTCGGACTAACTCAAATCACAGCGGTTCGATGGAGTCTAAATCAAATCTAGGGGGATACAAATGGTTCAAGATTAACGGTTATAACAAGTGTAAACCTAATAGTCATTTCAATTAGAAAGGATTCACAATTAAAATTGACATTCATTGGAAAGTTGAATCAAGATCAAGCTCAAATTAAATAAATCAGCAAGAATTATTTACAGTCATGAATTACAGTTTATTAAGTGTGTTGTTAACAAGCCAATTATCACTAATCTACTAACATAACATAATGTAATGACAATTAATCGGTTTTGTTATAGATGTGCGGTCGGTTATGGACCTTACATCCCCATGAACGGTTACAGACTGGCCGCACATGTCCCCTCAGGTCCGAAGACCTGCTGGATATGGACGGTCGGTAGTGTGCCGCTGGGAAGGATGTGCGGTCTGGAACTGGCCGCAGGAAAGATATGCGGTTAGGGTTCGGCCGCACGTTCCAGGGAAACGATCAAAGATAGAAACATATAAACGATCAAAAGTTGGCCGCCTGTCTTGGATGTGCGGTCTATCGTGTGGCCGCACAAGTCCAGACAGGTCGCTGCCCCTTTCACCTTGACCGACTCCGGCGATGTTTCTTGGGTCAGAACTAAAACATGGAATTTGCACGATATAAAGTATAGAATTTGGGGCTTTTACTACCAAAAGAAAGAGCACGAAAAACTATACAAGATGTATGAATCAATTTTATGTTTACAGCATGAAATTACCACTTAATCGAAAGGGACCAATTTTAACCCTAGATGTGACATGCTTTTACTAAAATCTAATATTCTCGCAGAACACTTGATAGAATTTAGGTCTTTCTATATCAATGAAAAGTTGACACGATGATGCTTCCAACCATATATTATTTGTAGGGTTTGGCTTGCTATCACCTACCTGAATCGGACGAAAAAGGAAGGAGAACGAAAACCGAAGACGCCGGTATACGCAGCCACTAATCGTTGGAGATCTCCCTCGATCTAACTCCTCTACAGCCGCCGCTGGTTCTAAACGATTCTACAGTTAGAGAGCTTCATTTTAATGGGTCACACACCTTCTGGAGGGTTCAATGCGCGGAGTATTCGTCCACGCAAGTCGAGTCAATGTGAACGCCGCCGTAATTGTTGACGCGCCAAAACTCCGCCGATTGCATCTCCTAGGGTTAGGGTTTCGAGAGATTAAGAGAGGAGAAATGATCCTCTCATCCTGACCTTTCATTTACCACCGGTTTGGGCTCATTTGATGGAGTATTGGGCTCGAATTTGGCGTTTCAAGGTATGGTTAACTGAGTGTTCAATTTGGGCTTAATCAACTAATTCGGCCTACTTACAGATTTTATTTGGGTTGGCCACAGAAGACAAGTTTGTTAAACGCGTTATCTTTTACAAGAATATATATTTTTTGGATTTTTATAAAATAGTCGAAATATAACTTATTCTATTTATTAAGGAATTATTCTAATTAATTTATAATTGATTTTTGAAAAATCAAGATATTACAGAGTATATATGATATTAAATTTATGTAAGAATGATATATATGTAAATATAAATATATGATATTTTCATGCAAATTCATTTTTGAAACGGAGATGTAAATGTGAAAAATATTTAAAGTAATGTATTTGATCCAGCTCATGATAATCCACTTTGAGTTTAATTTGTAGACCCAAGCATGGTTTGATAAACCGAGATGGGATGGCCTGAATCGCCCGTCCCGTCCTGTCCCAGTCACAGATCGATCGATCTGTGGGACGCAACGGAGATGCTTTATATATTTGATATTTTATTTTAAATATAAAATATTTTATAGATAAGATGGTTAAGTGTCTTTATCGATTTAAGGGTGATTTGGGTTCGAAACTCACCAATTAAATCAAAATCTTAAGGACGTTTGCAAGATTCAAACCTAAGATATCTTGAATAGAGCGCACAAATCACTTACCCAACTAAGCAAATAATTTTGTTGTATTATTTTTAATATATTATATATAGTCTCTTTTATTTTGACATTTTACGGGACGGAGCGGGACGGTATCGTACCGTACCGTCTCGGTAGAAAATCGGGACTGTCGGTATGACCGAGCTGGCAAATCTTGTACCCAAGTGGAGTTGGATTCGGGATTGAGGTTGGCTGATATGAGTTTCACGCATTGAAGTTAGATAGATGTGGGTTGAATCAGGATTTGACATAGATTTGATGTACTGATTTTGGTACGTTACGTATCACACGTATTGAATTATATTAGTCGAAGATTAATACGGCCGGTCGGCGATATGCAATCAATATGTTACTTGTTTTTTAAAAAATATTTTATATATTATTTTATGATAAATATGAATTCATATGTGTAGAGGTAGAATTCTAGTTTCTACGTCACGTACTCCACTTCTCTATTTATTGTTTGGGGAAGATCGTCCGGCACCCGTGAAAGCCTACAAACATCAGAAGTAAAGGGCGTCAGAAGGAGCCCTAGGCGTTATCCCAGGGGACAACCCTCCGATGCTTAAGTCAGCAACGGTCGTGAATGAAGATCAGAGAAAAGTATGAGAGGAAGTGTAGAAGGAGGTCGCTGTAGAAGATATGAGAGACGCATAGGCCCTCGGGTCGAGTGCGCGCCAGTTCCAATAGTCACTCGGAAGAGTGCTCCCTAGGTGATGAGGTCGCACAGGAGGGGGTTCTCTCTCAAGATATGGGCTATCGAGACCTCTCTAGTAACAGGGCGCGTAGCTCTCTAGTTGGCTACTCTGTATGCAGTTTTTGGCAGAGAATCCACCGTGTTCTTCTCTCCTCTGTCAAGATCCCTTTTATAGGTGGTTGTCCTGGTGTCGAAGGTCAATCCCTTAGCAAGGAAGAGCGTGAGTAGTGGAGTAACGTTCCTCGCGAACGTGACGGGAGTTTCTCGTTGGGGGGCGATTACCCCGGAGTCGACCTATCCCTCGGCGAGTCTTACGGCGCTCGTGGGACGTACTCGCCCGTTACGGGATAGGAACCAACGTCGTGGAAGGTAACGGTCGGTCACCGGAGGGTCTTTCAGCGATCATTGTGCTTGGGCCGAAGCCTTTCCAACGCTGTCGAATCCGATGCCGAGTCGTATTGGGCCATGTTTACATGGGCCGCAGCTGTCGTACGCCGCTTAGGCGCGTTGTAGATCTTGAGTCGAATTGGGCTCGTCATTGTCGGGCCGATTCTGGGCCGAGCCAGATCTACCCTCCTCAATATGTAATTTGTTTAGAAGCGTTTCATTGAGTTACACATAATTTCTTATCATATTTTATTATAATATATATTTATTAAACAAGTCTTCGATATTGACACACGGCAGTATACCGATAAAGTTAAAATTGGACCGACAAACCTTTGGCTAAACTTGGGTGACATTAACCTAAGATAAACTAACTATTTTAAATGAATTGCGAACATACCCTTGTGAGAGTAGGGTTTCACAAACCGAGATGGGACGGACGCAACCGCGTCGCTTTATATATTAGATATTTTATTTTAAATATAAAATATTTAATAGGTAAGTTGGTTGAGTGCTTCCACTTGCGGTTTGAGTTCGAATCTTATCGATTACATTTATTTTTTAAGTTTTTTAAAAGATTTTTATTTAAAAAAACCAAAATTTTAAAGTAATTGCAAGATTCAAACGTGCGATCTCTTAGAGGAAGCACACACAAGCGACTTAACCAACTGAGCTATGAATTTTATTATATTATTATATATACATTATATGTATATATCTTACGGGATAGAGCGGGACGAAATAAGACAACGGCGTATCATACCGTCTCGGTAGAAAATCGGGACGGCCGGTACGACCGAGCCGACAAACCTTGTGTGAGGGTAAGAATATTACAAATTCATCGTGAAAAATTATATGTGCTCGTATATCCTTTCTAAGACTTTTTTACACACATATATATATATATATTTATATATCTTTTAAATTATTATTTGCACAAAAAATCATCTTTCATTGCATTTGCTACTATATCTTTGTTCAACTAATATCATTGTCGTAAAGAATCCCTGTCACAATAACAAGGTTCTATGTGACGATATATTTGTCTAACATTGATATAGAGTTAAATGTAAGTGAAAAATAAATTTTTATGTAATTAGTAATGTAAGACAGTATATATAAAAGAACCCTTCGTTTAATGGGGGCTTTAATGAACACCTACTTATGGAAACATTAGTCACAATGACAATTCACTGCTACATGGACGTTGTATGTATAAATATTTGTATCTAAATAGATACACTAGCAAATGTAAATATAGGATAAATTTTTACACAAATATAAATTTAATATTATATATATATATAAACTCAAAAAAATAATGTCATCTACACTATGTGGCATAGGAGATGGAGAGTTCTTTAAAGTAGGGTTTGACGTCCCAGTTCGAGACGTCTCGATTTGCACGTCCCGATCCGATATAGGCGGTGGACGGGACGCCCGAGTCGTAAGTCGCGACCGGGACTCTTTATCAATTTAATATTTTATTATATATATATTATATATATAAAGAATCTTTTTTTATTTTGTTATATTTTATATATATATTATATATATAAAAGATTCTTTATATATATTATATATATAAAGAGTCTTTTTTATTTTAAATGTTTACGAGATAGATCGAGACGGGATCAACTCGATCCGTCTTGGACCAAGATCGGGATGGGCGGATCAATCGAGACGATATCAAATGGAGATGAAGACTGCAATATTTATCAAATGGAGATGAAGACTGTAATATTTTTTATGTGACGAAGAATGTAATTTAGTTAACAAATCTGATATTCGCATCTGTTGAGGATTAAATATAAATTAAATATCTCAAAAGAAAGACTCTCTCTCTCTCTACAGATTTGATTGGAGATGGCGTGAGAGTACAATTTTACCGATGGGGTCATTAAAGTGATACTTCCAACCCTATTTAACCGTTGGAATCAAGTGCAACTGGCGCTGTAATATATTGTACCAATTTGATCATATATAAATAAATAAATAAATAAATAAATAAATAAATAAATAAATATATATATATATATATATATTAAGTAGACTCTTCCCTAAACTATCCACCAACGTTGTCTGAACTTAGATCGGATAACTAAAAAAATTCAAAAAATAAATAAATACTCTTTTTACTAGAAAATATACCGACCAAAATTGCCAAAATTGATTCATTAAGAGAGTCTATTATTTTTACTCTGCTCCTACTTACCTATTTAATGAAATTTGGCCTATTGACCACCTTCCAAAAAAAACTGTTTACTATTTTTTGTTATCTTTTGTACACCATGTTATATGAATAGATAGTTTGAAGGAGAGGATATCTAAAAAAACACTTTTAAGGAAGCATGCATATATATTTTTACTTATAAGTGACAATTTGTTTATTTATTTTACTTGCACTGTTGCAGCGGGTAAAATTTCGAATTTTACCCAAACTCCATCGTAAGTTCGTAACTCGCTTCTTTTGAGACTGCCACACGAAAAGGAAATGCGTGACTCCTGAACCGACCGGCCCGATCTGACGGACCCGTTTGGCTCAACGTAACCCCAACACCCGACAAACCATCTCAGGTTATCGGGCTCCGAGTAGGTTCGGGCCTTCGGGGGGATCCGGGAGTTGCCAACCCTGCTCTACCCGTATACCAGCCGCAGCCACGGGCAGGGCGGCGGTTCTTCTTGAGAGGAGATATAGAGAGAAGCAATAGAGCGAACGCGGCGGCAACCAGCCAGCAAGGCAGCAACACCCACCCCTTTCCCCGTTAAAGCCACGCGCGCGGCAGCTCCCCTTCGCCCCTGGGGGAGGGAGGATTCGATTCCATTCCCACCCGCGCCTTCGCGTGCCCTAGCCTCGTCTGCTTTCCTCCTGCTCCTCTCTAGGGTTTCGACACCGCCGCCGCCGCCCATCCTCCGCTGCTGCAAGTAGGATGGCGGATCGGCTCACTCGTATCGCCATCGTCAGCTCCGATCGGTGCAAGCCTAAGAAGTGCCGCCAGGAGTGCAAGAAGAGCTGCCCCGTCGTCAAGACCGGTAATCTCCCCCCCACCGCACCGCGGAGTTTTTAGAAAAGCAGGTTCATGGCGAATTCCGATTGTTGTTGCGGGAAATTTGATCCGCGTTGTGTCTGTCTTTCGGTCGGATTTGGTTTTTCCCTTTCCCAGTCTTAAGGCTTGGTTTTTGGCGACGGATGTTGTTAAAGCGAAGGGGTTGTCCCCGATCTAGTGGTTCTCTACTGCTTCTGTGGATGTGCTGCTTGAGACGGGGTGATTTTTCTCTAATCTCTGTCCGTTTTGGCAGGGAAACTGTGCATTGAGGTCAGCCCTGCGTCGAAGATTGCTTTTATCTCGGAGGAATTGTGCATCGGGTGTGGTATCTGTGTGAAGGTGCTGGACGTCACATATGGTTCCTCGCCTATTTTAATATCTGGTTCTCTTGTTTGCTAAATTTTTCCCTTGCGGATGCAGAAATGCCCTTTTGAAGCGATTCAAATTATCAACTTGCCCAAGGATTTGGATAAGGACACTACTCATCGTTACGGCCCGAATACCTTCAAGCTGCACAGGTTAGGAACTGGTTTGCTCTTTATGTGTATGGATAGGTTGCTTCACCTTTTATGTTTCAGAGAAGGTCACGTGTCAATCTTATGACAGGTTGCCAGTTCCACGACCTGGTCAGGTTCTGGGCCTGGTCGGAACAAACGGCATTGGGAAGTCGACTGCTCTGAAAGTGTTGGCTGGGAAGCTGAAACCAAACTTGGGTCGATTCAATGTAATGCTCGAAAGGAACTTGGTTTCTTTCCTTTTGCTAGAATTTTCTTTTTCTAAGACATATTTGTATTCACTTTCTTGCTGCAGAATCCCCCGGACTGGCAGGAAATATTAACATACTTTCGAGGATCTGAGCTTCAAAATTACTTTACACGGATTCTGGAGGACAATCTGAAGGTACTTTTGGGGTTTTGCTTTCAGAGTAATGCTTGCTGCAAGGTGTGCAGCAGGTGCACACACCCGTTTACCATTGGGCCACATGGCGGGTCAGGCCGGCCGTGATAGGATCACAACATAGTTGTCAAGGCGACCAAGGCGAGCTTGGGGTCCTTTGAGTGCCTAAGCGCTTAGGTGCCCGCCTAAGTGGTGCTTAGGCGTCAAGTTCATAAACAAATGTGATCATTAATATATATGCAATTTTCTATATAAAAGTTAATCATGATCATTACAAATATAGATAACAATAATAGTATGGACAAAAATAAAAACTAATAGAAATGACATTGCAATAAAATATCAAAATGAATTTTGAGATAAAATTAACAACAAAAGTTAGACTTGTAGAATGAAGAAAATAGTCAAATACTAACTTGATATTTGTCAATTTCTTCCAAAAATCTGCAAATCATATTTAAAACAGCATACAAGTAATATAATGCTTATACCAAAAGAAACAAACATCACCAATTATCACCGCATGGACAAGCATATAATAAAACAAACAAACGAGGAATTAAGGAAGTACCATAGACAATAGTAGACATAAAAGTCATACAATATCCAACAAAAAAATAAAAACATCTAAATTTTAAAACCAAACATTACATTTAAGTGCTCTCTCATTTGAAGCTTCATGATCCTCATCTTCATCTTTATCACCATCTTCATCATTTGACTCCCATGGTGCATCATCATCATCTCTCTCTTCTTCTTCATTCTCCCATTCATCTTGTTCATCATCACCCTCTTCCATAGAATGTGAAGTGCTTCCTCTTGAGAGTGTGTCTCTTCTAGCCCTTTGTTCTGATGTGCCCATTGCTATATCCACCATTTACCATGTAAGGTCATCTCCTTCGTGAACTACATCATCACCATCTTTAGTCATCCACTCACTTCCCCAATTTAACTCTCTTAAGTATATTGGATCATATCTCTCTGGATGTTTCTTCCTTTCTAAGAATCTTTCATGAAGGCGCCGATTGTATTGAACATAGACTAAATTACTAAGTCTTTTATGCTTTAATCTATTCCTCTTTTTTGTATGAATCTGGAAAAACACAGATAAAATTAATGACTTTAACACAAATAGATTTCTTACAAATTTATTTTAGAAGACTACTTACAAATTCAAGTATGCTCCAATTACGTTCACAACTAGAAGAATTGCAAGTCAATCCTAAAATCTTCAAAGCAATGTTCACGAGTTCTGGTGTATCTCCAATTCTCCATATTGTATCCACCAATTAGCTAGATTAATATTTAACAAGAAAAATATAATTAAAATCACACTTCCTCATGAAATAACAATACACAAAATAATAATATAATTAAATTACTCACTTCGCAATCTCCTATCACGAGCTCTGATTGACATTGAGGTTCCAAATGCACCTCTTCCCTTCATATATAATACCATTTGATCATTGATCTTGTCTTGTATATCAGTATTTGGTTTCATCCTTTCAACACATGTTAAGAAAGAATTTGAGAATTTTGTAACTGCAGTTGGACCATCCCTCGTACGGGCTTCATAGTGTAATTTAGGATTCAAGAAAAATCCTGCTTCATGTAGAGGACGATTCATTTGATTCTTCCAACGTCACTCTACAATTTTCAACACAGGTTGATACTTAGTTTCCTTAGAACCAAAGTTCTCAATTATTTGCTTCTTTGCATGTTCCATTGCAGCATAAATGTATCCCATTGCAGGTTTCTCATCTGCATCAATCAACCTCAAAACCTGCAAAATGGGTTGAGATGCTCTCAATATCTCTTCAATGGCATGCCAAAACTTCACTTGAAAAATAATTGAAGAAACATTTTTTCCCTTATTTGTCTTTGCATGCCATGCATCTGAAGTGAACAGTCTTCGCAAAACTTTCTTTATGGCATCATCATACAACCTTTCCAACGTGAGAAAGACTGTGGCAAATCTTGTCACTCCAAACCTTACAAGTTCTCTTCCTTTTGTCTCCTTCCTCATGTGGTCAAGCAAACGAGTGTGGGTGTATATTTATGTTGTCAACTTTTTAGCTTTTGAGATGGTACCTGCATAAGCTTTCAATTTGCCAATGTCTTCTAGCATGAGATCAAGACAATGGGTAGCACACGGCGTCCAAAATAATTTTTTCCTTTTCTCCATCAACATTCTACCTGCTGCAATGTTGTAAGATGCATTGTATGTCATAACTTGCACAACATTCCCCTCTCCAACCCTTTTAACCATCCTATCCAACAACCCTGCATCTTCTCTCTGATGAGAAACATTAAATGATTCCATAAAGTAAGTGCCTTCAGGATAATTTATCAAGAAATTGATTAACTTTCTTTGCCTTTTGTCTGTCCACCCATCACACATGATAGTGCACCCATAAGTCTTCCAATGTTGCATATATTCAACATGCAAACTTTTTGTATCCTCTACCATTTCTTTGAGGAGAGGCACTCTCAACTTATGGTAACTAACTGGCTTAAATCCTGGTCCAAATCGCCCTGCAAGTTCAAACATTATCTCAAAATTTCTTAATTTGGCCGCATTAAAAGGCACTCCACCTTCATAAAATCATGTAGTTATAGCTTTCCCAACAATCTTTTTTTCTTCTTTTTTCATTCTAGACTCCAACGTACCTTGCACTCTTTTCCCACTCCTCCTTGCATCTACAAAATCTTCAGCACTCATTCTTGCAAAAACATCCATTGAACCTTTGACAACCTTTTTATTTGAACTTGACAGTGGCACTGACACAATGGAATCCTTCTTTGATCTTTCAACTGTCTCATCCTCAAAAGAATCATCATCTACAGTTGTACTCTCACAACATGGCATCTTTCTTTTCTTATTTTTGTTTAGCCAACTCAGCATCTCATCGGCAATCTCCTTTGTAGTTTTTGGGCATTTCTTCACATCACTAAACCCTCCTATTAAATGCTCATTTTGTCTTTTGATTCCTCCATTTGTTATCAAACCACACAACTCACATTTTATTTTATTTTTATCATGCTCATCTGGCAAATTTGCGTACTTCCACCCAGGATCATTAGATTTGGCCTTCTTCTTCACTTCCGTACTTGCCGTTGAACCAGACTCTTTCATGATGACCACTGCAAAAAATAAAAAATAAAAAAACAGAACATACAGAACTTAGCTACAGCCTATAAATTATTGTGTGACTATTGACTAATGTGTGTGTGTGAGAAGAGAGAGAGAGAGAGTAGGGGCGGGGGAGACTATTTTGTGACTATTGGGGCCCCTCTATTTTTTTTAGAGTGAAAAAAAATTGAAAGTTGAGGGGGGCTCAGAGAGAGAGGGGGGGAGACAGGGAGGTCGAGAGGACTGAGTAGGGGGGCCTCTATTTTTTTTTAAGTGAAAAAAAGTGGAGGGGAGTTCGGGAGTGGGGACCATATGGGAGATAGAGAGTGGGGACCGTATGGGAGAGAGGGGAAGGTCCGGCGGAGAGGATTGAGAGAGAGAGACAGTGAGAGAGAGTGGGGACCGTATGGGAGAGAGGGCAAGGTCCGACGGAGAGGACTGAGAGAATGAGAGAGAGAGAGTGGGGACCGTATGGGAGACAGGTCGGTTGAGAGGACTGAGAGATTGGGAGAGAGAGAGTGAGAGAGAGAGAGGGACGTACTAGAGAATCAAAGATGGTGGACCGTGGATGCTGGGAGCGGAGATGACGGCTCGACGACGGTGGATGTGGCACAGTGGCAGTCGCGGGCCGCGGCAGACGTTGATTCTCCGACGGCGCAAGACAGCGACGATGACGGTGATCGACGGTGGAGGGTGACCGATGGCGTCGGAGGATGGTGATCGACGACGGCGATGGCGTCCGAGGACGGCGGAGGAGGGTTACCACTGCAAACCCTAACGTCGGAAGTGGGGGGGGGGGGAAGGGGAATCGCAGGGGTGAACTGGTGAAGTCGAACGACGATAAGGCTCGGGCTCGGGGGGTACACAGTCAACTTAAAGAGGGGATCCGCGAAAATAAAAGTCGGGCTTCGGATCCGTTAACGGGTTTCGATCACCCGATCGAACCGGGCGTCGCGCCTAGCATTGTTTTCAAGGCGTCGCCAAGTCGGGCTTCGGATCCGTTAACGGGTTTCGATCACCCGATCGAACCGGGTGTCGCTCCTAGCATTGTTTTCAAGGCGTCGCCTAGGCGTCGCCTAGGCGACGCCTAGGTGACAAGGCGCTCCAAGGCTCCCAAGGCGACCAGGCGCCTAGGTGAGCTGCCCACCTCCAGGATAGGGAGGTTGGCAGATGACTTCTCCCAAGGCGACCAGGCGCGCGGTTTGGGCCGCTCAGGCAACGTCTGGGCTCGCTTTTTGGCCGCCCAACAAGGTGAACATGCGCCTTTCCCTTGGGAAAATGCCTTCCCGCCTAGGCGCCGCTTAAGCGGCGCCTAAGCGGTCGCCTTAACAACTATGGACCACAACTGCATGGAATGCGGTTTCAGTGCAATCACGTGTCTGGTCAACCACGTGGAATGCGGTTTCGATCCCATCATGGGTCTTGTCTGCCACGTGGACCAATGGCATGCTGGATGTGCAACACGTGTTGCACGCCCAGTGTGCAGCAAGCACTGCTCTTGCTTTCATGGTTATAATAGGCCGTGCAAGTGTGCAACACGTGTTGCACACCCGTTGTGCAGCAAGTGTTGCACCCCCGCTGTGCAGCAAGCACTCCTCTTGCTTTCATGGTTATAATAGGCACTTGTAGGTCTGGAAACCTTTGACTTAGTCTTTCCGAGTCTCCACTTGCTTCACATTTAATCTTTACTCTTTAGCTTATTATTTCTAAATAAGTTGAAAACTATAGGCAGGTCTCGAGTGGGTGGAAGTTGAGAAATGTTTCTTTCATTTGTCACCTACCCCATTTTAATTTAACTTTACCTTGCTTTAGAAACCAAAAGTGATGCTGCCATCATTGTTGTCAAAGTGTTAAGGTGACACAAGGTGAGTGCCTAAGCACTTAGGCGCCCACCTAGGCATAAACTTCGTGGCCATGTTCTCTGTGTGTGTGTGTGTGTGAGAGAGAGAGAGAGAGAGAGAGAGTTGTTAAACACTTGTTGGAAACCTCTAGTTGGTTTGGGTGACGAGAGAAAGACATGGCAGATGCAGTAAGAGAGAGAGCATGAGAGAAGGGGCGTCAATGACGGTGACAGAGAGGCTACCTCTGTAGTTCCCCGTTCTTGGTTCCTGTAACCAGGTCCGGGGACGGCCACACTATTAGTTCCGAATGTTGTGAGTTTGGAATTTCCATGAGATGCTAAATGCCACACCATCTATAAGTCCAAAAGCACGACCATACCTTTTCCATAACACAAACACACATAATACACATCAGAACAGAATTGTATATCTCAAATCTTGAAAGTCATTTACATTCATAATACGGTGGGGTACAACATTCTCTGCTCAAGTTCACAATTACACCGCAACTTAAAAGTTCAGTTATAGTTACAAGAGAAAGCTAAACCCATTCGTCCTCGAGTAGCGGAATCGAAAATCTCCCCAAGATCTCCCTCTGGCCTACTACTTGCCGAAGCCAATCCACACTCACTAGTTTCCTGAAAATTGGTTAAATTATAGGTGTGAGTCCTAAGATTCAGTAGTCATCCAAACCAATAGCATGTTTAACATATGATTAAGTTGGCGAAACTCAAGTAATAATTACTAAGCTTAACATGCATTTCCACACATTCTAAACATATAACGTAGACCAAGGAACCATAAGTAGCAGAGCTGTATAACAATTGCACGCAGACCTATTTCCTTCACACTTCATCATTTCAATGGGTTATCACATATTCTAGATTACAGGATAGCCTGCATAACGTATCAAGGCAGTGCCACATGGCCCAACATAACAGATCACAAGGGTAGGCTTCACAAAGTGTTATCAAACTTATATGTAATTTCTATTCACGTAGTCTAATTTAACTGAGATGGTTAACCCATATTATTGTAATTTAGTTCCTTAAATCGGATATGTGTCTAAACCACAACATAAGGAACAACACATTTGGCCGTAGCGTCTAGACGAAAGGCACTGTTTGGCTGTTGACAATAGTCCGTTGTCTTCGGACATATCAGTGGTTGATCTGCAGTAGATGCTTGCTGATCGGGTCGCCTAGGGATTATGTCATCCTACCTCCGCTTCCCTTAAGGTGGCACTGTCCATGGCGTCGTCTCTTGGTAATCTCTTTTTATCTGAATTACCTTTAATTAACAGAATGAACTATTGATGATATGACATTTATGGGTTATGACCGAGAAGAGGAATCGATCATGCATAGCCAGATGAGATACATATACGGGTATGCTACTCCAATCAGGCAGACTTCAGTCTCTAATCATGCATGCAACCCGTTCGCATCCATGCAAGGTTGAGCTTTCGAATATCAAAATACGGTAAAATAGAAGGAATAAGTACTAACATGTTCTCGATTTATTACATGTCTACCTTAACTGTGTGGTTCCCAGTAACTTGTAAGATTCCTTCTTAGTTCTCTAATCAATCTAGGACACTCCGTGACGTTCCCACTTGTTGGGGGCTTCTAAGCATCATAAGGAAATTCGCAGGTCCTTACCCAATGACAACTAAACAATCCAGAACTTACCGTTCTCCTTCTCACGTTCTTCTCGTACCATTCTTTTCCCTCCTCTCCTGCTCCTATTGCTTCCCTCTCGCTGACACGAGTTTCTGATGGTTGGAAAGAAGTAACAGAAGAGATCAAGAATAGGAAGGGAAGTTTAAATAGGAATATAGGATTTTCACTCCCATACCAATGCCATGATCCCTGCGTGTTGGACTAAACTTGCCACCTGCTAAACACCCTCTCCACATGTCGGACACTTGTCACCCATCTTCCTTCACCTGTGGTACCTTATAAACATCTTCATGCAATTGTCGAGTCCTCTCCATACCTTCTGCCTGCCGGAAATCCCATTGAACAACCGTACAGATGGTATCTTTCTTATCACTGACAACTCCTTTTGACAAGTCACCTACGTCTTGTCACAACACCTGAAGCTCAATCACATCACTTAAATATTCTGAAGATATTGCACAATCTAATCTTTGTATTATTTATGTCCATTGTCCAAATTCCCAAGGCCTTAAATCTGTTTTAATCGTTCATCGTCTAAATCTGTAAGCCGCTAAGCCCTAAATCCGGTGTCCGTTTCTATACCATCTATATTTATTGTCTACTCCAGCATCATCTACCTCTATCGTTTAATTATCTACTGTTTATCAACTTTCCGCTGCGTCTACTGATCAGCGTCTAAGTTTCCAAGCGATCAATCTATCATCCACTTCTGCACCATCTAAGTTTTGTGTATTGTCCATGTCTCTGCATCGTCTAAGTCTTTCATCCAATTATGCGTTGTCTAATTTTCTTCATTTAGGCATTGCATTGTCTACTTTCTATCATCTGCTTTCATTTCATCTATTTTTGGATCGCCTAAGTTCTATCGTTTACCCTCTATCGTCCAACTCTCATCGTCTATCATCCAACTTTATTGTCCCCGTAATCGTCTATCTTCTTCTGTCTAGCTCCAGTGCATCATCCACCTTTCGCGCATCGTCTATCGTCTAACTTTCTTGCCTACATTATCGTCCAATTTCTTTCGTCTAACTCCAGTACATCGTCCACCTTTTACGCATCGTCTAACTTCTTCTGTCTAACTCCAGCGCAATGGCCACCTTTCGCACATCGTTTAACTTTCCTGCTCACGTTATCGTCTAATTTCTTTCATCTGATTCCAGTGCGTCGTCCACCTTTTGCACATCGTCTACTTCCATCTCTCCCATCTAATTCTCCATCGTCTAATTTTCACGCCTTCTGTCTAAGTCTGCCTTCGTCTAAGTCTATCGCTAAGGTGTATTCCGTTTAAGTTTTCATCATCTACTTTCTGATCATCTAACTTCCATCCAACCCTGTATTCGATTATTTAACATTTTTGGTCTTACCATGTTTGACATAGAATTTGTAGATTATTTAATTGTCTTTTCAATGATCCTAATCTCGCCTCATTAAGATATTTCTATACGGAATTATGCTGTAAGTGGTGAACTTCTTAAATAAATTACCTTTCAATGTCAAAAGGACCCATCTCACTAGCTGTCGGCCCATTGGCCCTAAACAAGAAATCTAATAGGATCCGAATTCTGAGAATTGGGGTGTTACTGCTTCCCCTACTGGAGAGAGAGGGAGAGAGAGAGAGAGAGAGAGAGTAAAGTGGGGAAAGAGGTTTTAATAGGATTCATTTTAAAACAGATCCTCCTGTGGTTTTTGGCTCTTGGCGGACACCTTGCTCACCTTTCTGGGCTACAACAAGGCAGGTTGGTTCCTTGGGTGCATGAGAGAGAGAGAGAGTAAAGTGGGGGAAGGGGTTTTAATAGGATTCATTTTAAAACAGATCCTCTCGTGGTTTTTGGCTCTTGGCGGACACCTTGCTCACCTTTTTGGGGTACAACAAGGCAGGCTGGTTCCTTGGGTGCATAAAAGCACTGGGTTGCCTAGGTGGCTACCTTGACAACTATGTATGCTATTGGTTCTTAATGTTTTAGAGTCATTTCATTATCAGCATGTTGCCTAGCTTATTAAGGTGCCTTTCATTGCTTAAAGGTGGGTCTGGGAGTAGATGACTTCTATGTAACTCACCTACTTCCCTCGACTTCTAGACTTCCTAGTTTGGTTGCTTGATGATTTTAAAAATGTTGGAATTCACCTGCCCACAAGAGTTTAAAAAGAGCCAAAGTGGGTTGACATCCAATTTCGTTGGATAAATATTTGTATATTTCATTATTTCGGCATATTTGTTAATTCCGCACTTTTGGGTTTATCAGACGATCTAGAGTTCGTGTACTTTCTCCTACCGACCGGAGTCGGTGTTAATTTACATCGGTACAAGTTCGAACACCTTTGATTAACTGCCAAAGAACGTCTTTTGCCTCTATCTGTTGTGACATTAATGATCTGGATGATCGCCTATGACGGGTTCATACTCTTGCAAGGAAATTTGGAATCTTTGTTTCTTTGAACTTATATAATTTGAATTACAATCGTTCTTCAGGATTACATCTGGTTACAACCAGAGCCTTCGAATTTACTTCAATCTGCATTTAGACCTTTGAATTTGCTTTTGTCCTTATCGGGTCATTGAATTTACTTTTGTCGCTTAATCGGACGGTTGAATTTGAATTCCATCACGAGGACCGTTGGGTCGCCAAGATGATCATTGTCGGTATCTCAGAGTTGCTTCATGGTCATAATCACTCTCTTGATTGTGATTGGACTCTTAAGTTGCTTTGGTGTCTATAAATGACATTCCTACCTGAGACGGGGTATATTTGTAATTTTCCTCCATCAGGATATTTTCGTAGTTTTTCCAAACATTGGGATGTTCTTGGAATTTCTGACTCTTTCTGAGTATTTCCATCATTTTTCAGAAATAGCTCTGTCACTTCCTGACTTCTTGGGTATTCTCATTACTTTTGCTTTTCGGAACATATTTGACATTTCTTGACTTCTTGGAGATTGCCCCGTCGTTTGACTTCTCGGGCGTTCCTGACTTAACTTCTCGACTTAACGGAATATATTTGACATTTCTTGACTTCTTGGAGATCGCCCCGTCGTTTGACTTCCTGGGCGTTCCTGATTTCATTTCTTGACTTCTCGGAAATAGTCATGTCATTTGACTTCCTGGATATTCTTCATCTTCATTTCTTGACTTCTCGGAAATAATCCCGTCATTCGACTTATTGGGTATTCCTTGTCTTAATTTCTTGACTTCTCGGAAATAACCCCGTCATTCGACTTCTTGGGTATTCTTTGTCTTAATTTCTTGACTTCTCAGAAATAACCCCGTCATTTGACTTGTTAGGTATTCCTCATATTCATTTTTTGACTTCTCGGGGCTCCATGAAAAGATACGTTGATTTAGATGGTTGGCCATAAGTCGAACCTAGGAGAGCACACACCGCTTCAAGGGGTGTGGTCCCGTTCCACTGAGTCGTGCAAATGGCGTAAAGTAGAGCGAGGGTATTTTGATAATTTTGAGACCCCACAAATGGGGGTATTTTTTTACAAATTTTCCACAATTAGAGGTATTTCTGTAATTTTTCTACCATGGGGGGGCATATATGTAATTGTCCTGCCATGGTGGGGTTTTTGTAATTTTTCCGTCATTGGGGACATTTCTGTAATTTTCTCGCGATGGGGGGGGGGTTTCTGTAATTTTCCTACTATGGGGGCATTTTAGAAATTTTCCTGCCATCAGGGGCATTTCAGAAAATTTTCCGCTATCGAGGGGTATTTCTGTAATTTTTTCGCTATGGGGGGGGTGCATTTCTGTAATTTTCACACAACTGGGGTTATTTCTGCAATATTCTAGATAGTAGAAGGTATTTTTGCAATTTTCCCAAGAGTGGAGTTATTTCTGCAATTTTCTGGATAACAGAAGGTATTTTTGCATTTTCTGGGCATTATTGGGTTCTTTCCATGATTCTCAAGTTTCTTCATGGACTTTGGCTATTTATAAAATTTGCATGATTCCATCTTCATTCCAACAACTTTGATGATCAAAAGACCGTATCCCAAGCAACCAAATATCTTGAAATTTTCAAGCCACCAAGAGTTTTAGGAGATAACAAAACATCTTGGAGTTGAAAGCTTCTAGGTGCTCCTGTGCGGTTCCTCCAAATTCTTGCGTCGTCCTCCCTTTTTTCATCCCCTCCCGAGTGTAGCCAACCTCCACCTTTTATAGTGGTAGGAGGATGTCAAGTGGGGGTGCATCCCTCAGTGGATTGTGGTGGGGGTGAGTTCTTTGACCCTTCATCTTCTCTCCTTCTTTTTTTTTTCATGCACATGAGGGTCAAGGGGGATCACCCCTGGTGGGAAGAGAGGGAGAGGGGGGGGCCACCCCCGGCAGGAAGGACCGGGGGTGCTCCTCCCCTGGTTGAGCAGTGGCAGCAACATGGGGGGGGGGGGAGGCACCTCCGGTTGAGCTACTGGCGCAGCAAGGAGAGGAGGGGGGGGGTTGCCACCCCCAGTTGGCAGCAGGCGGGGGGAGGCACCCCCGGTGGAGGTGACCCAGGGTGCTCCTCCCCCCAATTGAGCATGAGCAGCCCCCCAGTTGGTCTGACCGGGGGATGCGCCCCTCTTGCCCCTTCCCCCTTTTTTCTTTCTTTTTTTTCCTATCTTCTTCTTGTCATAAAGACAAGAAGGGTGAGCACTTGCTTAGGCTCACCATTGGCTAGGAAGGTGACCAAAACTCTCGGGGGAGAGGGTTAGAAGGTGGTGACCACACCCTTCTTCTTATTTCCCTTCTTCAATTAAACAGGGCCTGCCTTACCGGAACAACACTCCCCCGGTGGCAGCAGCAGACCGGGGGGGGGGGTCCCCACGTGGGTGCAGGAGGGGGGCTCCCTCCTGTGGGAGCAGGCCCGGGGGGACCTCCCCTCTCCAGTGGGTTCCTTGGCCTGAGAGAAGAGGGAGAGGGCGGTCCCCCCTTTTTGTGCAGTCCAATCAATGCCTATAAAAGGCCATAGTTCTGGATTTTTTTTTATCATTTTCTGCCTTTTTTCGCAGCAAAGCGCACGTGGAGGGTTTTGTTTATTTATTGCTCGTCTCTAGACACCATCTTGCTACCCGTTGATTTTGGGGTAACGGGGAAATTATATTTCAATGCCACGGGGATACACGACGGCACTAAAAAAACTTAATTTTGTATAGACTTTATCCCGTGAGCGTGTAATTTCATGCCACTCACGAGGTGCTCAGTAGAATGCGCACTTGTCATAAAGAGCTAAAAGTTTGACTTGACGTGGGCCTTTGTTGAGTAGTTGCATGGTCACGCGTCGCCTGCCAGATTTTTGATAAAATGTCCACCGGTGCTTTAGAAGTTGAAAGCTTAATTTTGTTGAGTGAGTGTGCATAACTTTGTATCGCTCAGAAGGTGTTTGATGAAATGCCTAAGTGTCTTAAGGGTTAAACACTTGACTTTTTTTGTGGTCCGTACAGGTGGCCTACACAATTCTGGTCGCCCACTATCTACTTGGCAAAATGTCCATGGGGCTTCAAATGCTAAAAGCTTAATTTCATCAAGCGAGTGTGCATGACTTTGTGCCCCTCTTCTTATGTTCGATGAAATGCCTACGAGTATCTTTACGACGGTGATGGTCGAGCATCTTAATTTTTTAAATTTACTGTAATTATCAGAAATTATGAATTTTGTGGGGTTCAACAATTCCCATGGAAAAGTTAGAGACATTTTCAAGTAGCTGACCTCCCTCCACTCAATCTCAACACCTCCCTTCCTCTACATAGATTTGCTTAAACCAAGCGGCAACCCTGATTGTGTTCTCTTCCTGCCACAACACCATCTTTTCTTCAATTTCCAATTTGTTTGGCCGTTGATGTTCACCAATACCATAGAAGCCCTGCACTCTGAAAGAGAGTAAAGAAAGGAGATGCCGCCTTCCATTGCTATCGATGATGAATGCCATGATGTGACTGGAGAACATCAAAAGTTAGATGGTCATAGTTGGCAATATTTGTTTAATTACTCTCTTCATCATGAATATCCAAAGTTATGTAGGTATTAAAATTTTCACCTACTATTGCTGGTCCTTTATTAGTGACCTTAGAGATCAAACTATACAGTGATGTCAGGATTCCGTATCCAAGATTGATTTCCTGGAAATCAGTAGCGGACTTCTAAATAATAAAACTGACTTCCTGAAGGGGATTTACCGGCAACTAGATTGTGATACTTGTAGCTCACTTAAAGGTGTGGCTCACTTTCCCGAGTTCATGTCCTCCAAGTGCGCCTACTTATGTCTAACCAAAGGCACCGTAAGTACCATAAACTGGATAATTTTCCCATGATACCTGCCATCAGTTTACTGTATCATTCCCTATCGGCACCCTAAGCCTGGGATACTGTCTTTGATGTGAGTGGTGAATACGTGGAAATTCTACATTGTTGTTGGCCAAGTATTATAAAAGATGATGTGAGACAGCACAAGATATGGTTTTCCCTCTTGTATGAATTCCTTTCTGCACGTTTATATTCATAAAAATAGCATATTACTTGGACTTTCACTTGTTAGTGAGATCCAGGATGGGTTCAACCTATGTTATACCTGCATCTTCAAAGGGCAGGGAGTACGTACGGCAGATCTGCACTTGATGTTGTACTAGAGAAGATATGATCCCACACTCTAGCTCAAATATCTCCAAAACATGAAGCGTGGCCTCATTCAATCCGCACTGGAGATGTTTCTTCGGTACTCAGGATATGTAGGATCCATCTGCATCAAAACCTGCAACAGGTTGGAGAGATCTGATTTTTTTTGAAAGTGGATTGTACCACCAATTATATAAAGAAAAAATATAAGAATATACAAGTACGGAGGGAGTGCTTCCACAAAACTCCCAAGTACAAAAAGCCGGCAGAAGACCCTCTGCCTTGGGAGCAAAAGAAAGAAAGAAAAACAATACACCTCTCCACCAGAAACTGCCCCCCAACCATACTCTGATTATTGCAGTCGTTTCTCTTTTTGGCGGGAAACCATGTTTCAATGAAAGTCACTGTAGCTGACTGGCAAAAGCACTACATGATTTTACCCTTACATGTAGCTTCTAGTAGCCTGCAGCAGAATTTTGCCCATTAGTGTAGCTAAGATGTGATTTTGCAATGCCTTTTCCTGATTCAATGCATTTGTTTTCTTTTTTCCATTTCTCCTTGGTAGTTTTGTTATCTTTTCTTTCTATTAATGACTTTATTTGACGTTTGCAGGCACTCATTAAGCCTCAGTATGTTGACCACATTCCAAAAGCAGTTCAAGGGAATGTTGGTCAAGTGCTTGACCAGAAAGATGAGAGAGGACTAAAGGGCATGCTCTGTGATGACCTTGAGCTGAATCAGGTCATTGATCGTAATGTGGGCGATTTGTCTGGTGGTGAACTGCAGAGGTTTGCAATTGCTGTTGTTGCTATACAGAATGCAGAAATCTATATGTTTGATGAACCATCAAGTTATCTTGATGTAAAACAGAGGCTCAAAGCTGCACAAGTTGTCCGATCTTTGCTCCGGCCAGACAGGTGCCAGTGGTTTTATTTACATATGTTCACTTTCTTCATTGCATTTCCACAATGTATTGAAACAATCTGTCCATGACCTTTTGCAGCTATGTAATTGTTGTGGAGCATGACCTTAGTGTTCTTGATTACCTATCAGACTTCATTTGCTGTTTATATGGGAAACCAGGAGCATATGGAGTTGTTACTCTACCTTTTTCTGTTAGAGAAGGGATCAACATCTTTTTGGCTGGTTTTGTGCCTACTGAAAACCTACGATTTCGAGATGAATCACTTACCTTTAAGGTAAAGTTGACACATGACTGTGATTGCTGAATGCCTTCAATCTCCTACCAGTTCTGTCCATTTGTTATAACTCTGTTACCTGGTTTTTCAGGTTGCTGAGACTCCTCAGGAAAGTGCTGAGGAGGTTCAGACATATGCACGATATAGATACCCAACCATGTCCAAAACCCAGGGTAACTTCAAACTTTCAGTTATGGAGGGCGAATTCACCGATTCTCAGATTATTGTGATGCTGGGCGAAAATGGAACAGGGAAGACAACTTTTATCCGCATGCTGGTATTTATCTCGTGCTCAATCCATTATCTGGATTAGCTATTCTATGTGGAAACTGCAAATTGTCTTTTGTTGTTCTTTTCAAAAAAATTGTCTTTTGCTCTAGGTTCTTTTTTAAAAGTTAAATAGAATAAGTACTGCTGTTTCGAGAGCTGTCTGCCTACACTCCTAGGTAGCCGGCTTTAGAAGCCTTTGACAGTTGGCTACGTCGAAGGTTTCTGCCTCAGCCTCTTCTTAATACTTTTGTATGGTTGTTTTCTGTCATCATGTAATTACCTAGATGCCTTAAAAATACATCTCATGGCATGAACCCATATTTCTAGATGTTGGATTGTACCAGAAAACCTGATAAGAAAATGAAGATTCTTCAATGAATATCAAACTTGGAATCTTGTTGCATGTTTACTATTAATCAGGGAAAATAGAAGTCAAATTGCAGGGGGATCTTCATCCCTTTTTTAGTTTCTTGTATTTTATCCAGTTTACTAACCATCTACATTTTTTCCCTTTGCATTCTTATTTCTTTTTTGCTAGGTGCTCTTTTTTTTTGTTTAACGGGGAGGGGGAACTTAGGATCAAACCCGGGACCTCATCCAAAGGGGCTGCAAACACATGAAATCTTTAATGCCACAATAGAAGCCCAAGTTATTGGGATTGCAGCAATTTTAATGATGGCCTGACTATGTTTATTTAATATATAGTTCGCTATCTGGAAATTTTTTGTTATACAGTTATCAGGTACTTTATATTCTTCTATAGTTTTGAAAAGTGGAAATGTATCTTTGATGTTCTTTCTTTATGACAAAAGTATAGTGAGACTTTAAATACCTATGACAATAATAGTATATTTAGTTGGAATAAAGCATGAAATATTTTTTGGATTTTCTAGGTCAAACTCACCTTGGCTTCCCACTAACTTGACCCCCACTCTAGCCGCAACCATGTGCGGTCTGAGTTGTGGAGTGCCGAAGGGAGCTCCAAGGTCAAACCCACCTTGGGGAAAAGTATTCAAATGACAAAGCATAACTTCCATATTCATGAGGTGTCTGACTCATTGCTTAGGTGGCCTTCCTATGTGGTAAACGGTTCTACCACCATGGTACAACCAAAATTGGAGGATTTCCTCCACAATACTCTCATTACATGGTCAATCCTTCAAGAGGGGGGGGGGGGAACTGAAATGATCTATGTTTTCACAGTCAACATCATTTTTCATTTTTCTTCTTCAATGTTTGCAGGCTGGTTTGTTGAAGCCTGATGTGGTTGAGGATTCAGATACTGACATTCCTGAATTTAATGTGTCATACAAGCCCCAGAAAATCAGTCCTAAATTTGAGCATACCGTTCGGCTTTTGCTGCATCAGAAAATTCGAGATTCATATATGCATCCTCAGTTTGTGTCAGATGTTATGAAGCCTTTACAGATTGAGCAATTGATGGACCAGGAAGTGAAGAATCTTTCTGGCGGAGAACTGCAGAGAGTTGCACTTTGTCTGTGTCTGGGAAAGGTATGAGTTCTTGTATATCTTCATTCATTGATAGTTATGTGAGATCAAAGAAATTGGACAAGTAATGGTTCATTTGAAACTCATTTCTTGTTCAACTATGAAACGTGTAATTTCTTTTGTAGCATAGCTTGATGATTGTGGATGGGGTTTATTGTCCATCCCCTCGTACGTAATCCTTCTTGAAACTCAGTTTTGCTTTAGCCTCCTAAATTTCGTACCAATGATCAATATTCCAAAGCGTCCGAGCGTTTCCATGTGCTTAATAGTAATTTCACATTTATGAATCTGGGGTATGTCCAGAAAAGCTTTTGTTAAGGACATACTGGCATGTATCAGTGTTCATAAGTCTTAAGACAAAAATCTATTGTTTTGTTATCTATTGTGGATTCCGTCAACTGACTGTTGTTCATGCACTTAGTTGGGCAAATGTAAAAGAAAGAGTAGTGTGCACTTCATAAGAAAAAGAACCAGAAAAAGAACCCTTGGATTTAGAAATACATAGCTGTCAAGAACTGATATAATTACCATGATGCTTATAAGCAGCTAAGGGTGTGCAGAGTATTGCGACTAACAGGTTCTTGCAAATTTTTGGAGTCAGATTGGGATCCCGGAGGAGCATTTTATGAGATGCGGGACGTACAAGTATAGGGTCTTTGTTGGGGAGTTGAATAAAGTTGATCAAAGATCAGGATATGGAGGTTAGAATAGATGGCCACTAGATCATATCATTTATTCTTTTGTCCAATGTAATGTATAGAAATGACTTCCAGGTAGTTTAAAAGATGTGGCAAAGTGAATAGTGGGTATACAGCATCTCTGAATAAGATGTCTTCTCTTTACGAGCTTGTGGCTTTTTACCCAAGAAAGCATCTGAAGATGGAAAATTTTCTCATTTTCTTTTTGCACTTCCTGGAACATGAATGTTCTTAGTTTTGTCTCAGTGTTGGGTTGTGTGTGTGTGTATATACATATACATATACTTGGGGTGGGGGGTTGGGGGGCTGCATGACGAGGTATGTGGAATTGGATTGCAAACCAGGATCAGCAGGTCCCGGTCCACTTCAGATTGGGATTGGATTTGCTGAAATCTGCTGATCTAGAGGAAGAGGGGTTGGCCTTTTCTTTAAAAAAACCAAAAAATAAAGATGAAGATCACACAATAATATCTAAATCCAATGGCATAAATCGATTGTAGACTTACAGTGCTCAATAAAGATCTAATGCATACTAGTTGAACAAATGATAAAGTTTTAATGACACTAACATGGTATAACATTCTTTAGTACCTTTGGTGGTTTTCCACAAGCCCAAGAGTTGGCATTACTCTTCTTTTTATTTTTCTTCTTTCTTTTTTCTGGAGGGGGGATGGTATGACTGGGAACTCCCTCAATTCAAAGGCTGTATTGTCCTGTATCACGGTTTGCCAGATTGGTGTGTACTGCACTGTACCGGTCGTGCCGGATCATACCTGGGCAAAACCGGCATGCCGGCACGTCTGCACCTGTGCGATCCGGCAAACCTGTCGCCGACGGCGGCGACGTTAGCGGCGGTGGCCGATGGGGAGGGGTTCGTCGGCAAGGGGATCTTCTGCTGGAAGCGGTGGCGTGATGGCAGCGGCGCGGGGTTTGTCGGTGAGGTGGATGGCAGTGGAACTGTGAGGTGGCTGGCGGCAGAAGCGGGTGTTCGGGCGGGCGGCTGTTCACAGCGGAAGTGATCGGCAATGGCGGAGCGGAGGGTGACCGATCTCAGCTCAGAGAAAAATGAATGATTGGTAATCGGCAACGGTGAGCAGCGGAGTGGAGGGCGGGGGGGGGGAGGCGGTTAGGGTTAACATTCGAAGAGAGGGATCGTGGATGGGAAGAAGAGATGGGTTTGTGTATTTTATGAAGTAATGCCTGTAAAAACCAGTTTCTTTTCATTTGGGGCTCAATTTTTTTTCTCGATCTGGTATGGCATCGTATTGCATCGGATTGTATCTCAGAAAAACCGGCACGGCCGGTACAAACGATCCAGCAAACCTTGGCCTGTATTGAGGCTGAATTGTCCCATTTTTTCATCTTGCTTGTTTGGAACTTTTGTTTTTTGATGAGATTCTCTCCACAAGCCCACTAGTTGGTATTAACTACATTAATGCCCTTGACAAGGTGCAGCACAGTGAAGTACGTGAATGCTTAACAAGGTGCTGTACAGTTACGTACGGTGTAGTATAATAAACAAAGAAAGAAGACAAAAGAAGATTTATGCAGACCTTTAATGGGGGTGCAGCACAGTGAAGTACGTAGATGTGGCATGCAGAGGGCATGGGCGGTAGTTGTGGTTTGGAGCATATATCTATGTGGATTGTGGGCATAAGTTCTGTTTAGAGCTTAGGACTTGGGAACATTTTAACCATTTGGCTTTTAATGATGTTGGACATGAACCATTATTGGTGTCTTTAACAGTGGGTTATCCTTTATGAGCATAGAATGTATCCATGGTGGGGAGGCCATCTGCCATGATATATGGGTCCATCATTAGGCGTACTTAACAGTGGTCTTGATTTTCTATTAATGGTAGCTTATGGAAGTTATAGTTTATGAAATTTAACAGTGGATTATGCAAGCTAATGGTAGCTTATGGGGGTCAATGGTATGTTGTGGCAGTTAGCAGTAGGTTGTGAGAGTTAAAGGTGGTGGGTCATGGGAGTTACCGGTAGGCTGGTGGTTATGTTGATGGTGGTAGTGAAAGATTGGCTATAGCCTCATGTAGTAATGAGCTATGTGGTGACAGTAGGCTAACCCCATGCTAGCTATCAGACTGAGTGAATGGTGGGCTACCCATGGTAGGCTACTGGGCAATAGGGTTTCTTGTGAATGAAACATAGTTGAACGCTCAGTGGTAGGCTAGTTTAAATGGTAACCAATCAGTTTATAGTTAGATCGTAGGTTGCGGATAGTAGGCAACCAAGTCAATGCCAGGCTATGAAATTGGGACTTAATGGTAGGCTATGAAGTGAATTGTAGCATATGAGTATGGAGTTAGTGGTAGGCCACCAAGTGAATGGTAGTGTATCGGTAATGAAGAATATACCTTCTTCATAGAATTTCTGTTGATGCCATAAGCTCATGACAACATTTGGCCCATATTATCTGTTAATGCTGGGCTTTACCGTGGCGTGGTATAATTAATGTTCAGTGGGTTATCCTATGCAGAACGCTAGATATTTCATGGAGGAGTCCTAAATATCTGCATGAGCTCTTGAGATGGTGGGATACTGCTTGAGTAGGGAAGCCAGTTAGTGATGAATGGTTGATTTTGCTTTCAGCAATGCTGTGGGCTATATGGCATGGATGAAAGTTGAGGAAATTCAGACAAGACTTTAACAGATCCCTTGATTTCCTAAGAAGAGCTATTAAGTGGATGGAAGATTGGCCCTTGGCAGGGGGTATTTTTCCTACGGATGGATCTCTTATCCATAGACTCAAACTTTAGAGGAATCCATCTCTTGTTGGATGGACCACTTTTCTATTTTTTCAATAGAGTCGAATGTTTTCTCTCCTCTGTTTCTGATTATTTTTCATGTTGGGGGTGATGACTGCTCTGCTCTTCTAGGTGGGCTTGGAGTGTCTATTTGAGCCCACTAGTGCTGTACTATTCCATTTTTAATGAATTGTGCCCTTTTAGGCTACCTTCCAAAAAAATTGCTGGGCTTTACTAATTGGGAGACCATCAATTTGAAACATTCTCGAGCAAACTGGAGGTATTTTCTCTACATAATAACCAGCTGTTTGGAATCTTTGGATGATGTGGGCTAATTAGCTAATGACATGTCATCACAGAGGACATTAAGTAACCCTTTTGGATGTGTCATCCGAAGGTTATTTGGAGGCGCCAAATGAGAATGAATGAAATATAAACTGTTTTGTTTACATCAATGTAAGATCATTAAGAGGTGCTGAATTTGGATGGTTGAAGTTAGTTCCTTGGAAGTTGGGGTCAGATGGCGGAGAAACTAACCAATGAGATTGTGTGAACATCTTTAAAAATCACTAGGTAGTGCTTGATGTGTTGTTGACAGGTGGTTGAGAGATGCCTGGTGAGGTGAGAATGCGTGAAATATTCAGTTTTGACAGTGATAGTTTTCTTTGATAGGTGGGGTGACCTATCTGAATCTGAAAATTTGAGAATTGTTGGCAACTACAATGACTAATCTTTGAAAGAGGCTGCTGGAACCTGTGGACCCATGCCATTATAGATGACAAACTAATTACATAGTGAATTTCGCATTATGTATTATACTGTTTTTCACCTCCTTGGAAAGGTAGGAAGAGCTTCTTTTCTTCTGTCCCAGCAATTCTTATGTATTATACTGTTCATCCATCGTATATTCGTATTCCAACACTATATCCATCAAACTGTATTCCACCTGCTTATGTTTATCTGATTTTATAATTTATGGTTTGTTATGCAGCCTGCAGATATATATCTGATAGATGAGCCGAGTGCTTATCTTGATTCAGAACAACGTATTGTTGCTTCGAAAGTCATTAAGAGGTTTATTCTTCATGCAAAGAAGACTGCCTTTGTTGTGGAGCATGATTTTATCATGGCAACCTATCTTGCTGACAAAGTTATTGTGTACGAGGGGAAACCATCTATTGATTGCATAGCCAATGCTCCTCAATCATTAGTATCTGGAATGAACCGGTTCTTATCTGTAAGTTCCAACTCTTTATTTGCATTTCTTTATGTTTCCTTTAGAGAGAATCTAAAGTTTATGAAATCTTACACTGATATTTACGTTATTTTATCTGCTAAAAATTTCTTGTTCATGGTCCACACTGGTGTGTGTGTGTGTACAAGTCAATTATCATGTAAACATGTACTTTTTTTCATTGTTAATGGTGGATAATGAATGACCCATGGATAAGAATAATGCCAAGCTATCCATGAGTGAAACAGTAACAAGAAGAAAGCGGGAACAAAGAAAGAAAGGGTAGCAGTTATTGTACGGTTGTTAATTTTATTAATATACTACGATGATGATGATGATGATGATGATGCAGGACAAAAAAGGAAGATAATGAGAGAAATAATGGACCCAGTACCTAATTGGAGAATTTACCCAATTTTTGGAGCTACCAAAATTGATGGGTGTTGCAGATATTGATTGTCATTAATGTTATTTCTGCACTGCTGTTGCTGTTGCTACCATCATTATCATCATGATTATGATTATAATGATGAAGCATCCATTCTAGAGGACACTATAGATGCATTTCATGGGGATGGGTCGGTGCACAGTAATGGGAGCCACAAAGGGGGTCGGTGATTTGGTTGAGGCGAAGTCTGAGAGACTATAGTGACCCCACAATAGCTTTAGTCAACAATAAACATGGCATACTGGGGGTGGGGGGATGGGTTAGCGGTTGACTAGATGCCTGCATGCATATTCTTTCCTTTCAATGCAATTGTGGTATCTGCTTGTTTCTACAAAGATGGTGAGGATTTAAGGTGTAATCTTAGGGCCTCGTGGAATAGACCACAATTTTGTATGAAACTTTAGAAGCCCTCCCCCACCCAGCTCCCCTCTCCATACTTCAGAATTTCACATATTTTGAAGAAATCATGGATCCTGTGGTCGACAACCTTGTAAGAGAAGTGACAAAACTAAAGGTGGACTTACGTCTACACACTCGAAGAAGGGCGGATACCTCTATTAATATGATGGTTCATATTATATATTTGATGCATGATACTATCATTTTGGAGGATTTTTCTTTTTTTGGTTTGCCTTAAGAAGTCTAGTTCTTTGTAAATTACAACATTTGTGTTCCTTTCTCAAGTTCCTAGATGCACTACTTACTTATTTAAGGTAGAAAACTGTTTAGTTATTATAAGATGCCAAAAATAACTGGAGATGGGACAAGCGGTGGTATATCCCCCTGCCATTTCCTCTCTCTCTCTCTCTCTCTCTCTATTGAGGGTTGTAGTTCACCATTTTTCAGGTCCTGATGCATTTCCTATGTAGATGAGATGCATTTTTTTTTCCAAAGAGAAACTAGGATTGAGTGTTATCATCACCGATAATTATTGCAGTATAGTATTGAACACGACGATTGCTTGATGCAGCATCTTGACATTACCTTTAGACGAGATCCAACTAACTACAGACCGCGGATTAACAAATTAGAGTCATTGAAGGACAGGGAGCAGAAAGCTGCAGGCTCCTACTACTACCTTGATGATTAATTAATGGAGCCTCTCCATCTGGTATGCCGCTCTGTGGCACGTCCATATTGCTACCCCCCACAAAGGGAGAAAAAATCATCAAATCCTGTCTAAACCATCAGCCTTTCCTGCCATTGTTCTTCAGGTACTTTGTTGCATACAAGATGGATGAGAATTTCTTCCCTAACACTCTCAGCAATATCGTGGAGTCTCCTGCTTCCACGTTAAGTTCCGCGTGCTGTTGCTAGAGGTTTGAGCTGTTTGGCCTCGGGAGTTCATCTTTGTTGACATCAGAAGACATGGTCGCCGGCTGGCTTGGATGGGACATGTTTTGCTACCTGTTCCTTGCATGAGGATCGTATTTGCATACTGGAAAAGAGCAGATCTACCCTCAATAGAGCAAATTATCGAGGTTCAAATCCCCCCCTCCTCTTTGGCCCCCCCCCCCCCTTCTTTTTGGCTCTTTCCCCCTATTTTGAGTTGGTGGACTGTTAACGGTAGCAAAGTGCAGATCTGATCATATGTATTTTTTTTCCTTCTTGGGAGGTGTATTATTGCAAACAATGCCTTGGATGATTAAGTATTAAGCGAGTTTGTATCTTTGCGACGCGAAAGTGGTTGCGAGCTTATCATGTTTACTTGTTTTTTTCCAATCATCTCAGAGCTTCGACGTTCTGCTTTTGCACCGGTCGGCCCGGTTTTAGTTAGGAAACACTGGTAAACGAAATTTGTTAAGGATTATTGTTTGTTTTTGCGAAAACCAAATGTTTTTTTGTTAATCTGCCGAAACATAGACAGGGATCATTTGATTACATGATTCTTGCCAGGGGCAGAGCCAGAGCTTGTCGCAAGGGTGGGGGGGGGGGGGGAGAAGAGAGAATTGAAAAATAAAATTTAGAAATTCTAAAAAAACATTGACGAAGGTTGTCATATTTTTTTTTAAATTTACTTTTCATTGGGGTTTGTCGACCCGGTGCGGGTCGTCCTAACTTGCATGACTCGATGTGACTCAGAGGGCTGGAAGCTCGGGTCGTGATTGTCATTGGGTTGTCTTATTAATTTAAGATTATATTATAATATATATATAAAGTATTTTTTATTTTATTATATATATATATAATTTTTTTTTATTTTAACATAGAATCAGATAGATCGAGACGGATTGAGTCGGGATCGACTCGACCTGTGATCGGGACGGACGGGTCGATCTAGACGATAAACCCTATTTTTCACATTCTAAAGTTAGACAAAGATGTGTGATATTTTCAACTAAAAGGTTATTTGATTTGAGGTAAGATACAAAGATATGTCATAAAACACTGCATGCCGTGTCATGCACTTCCTAGCATTTACAGTGATTTACAGCATTTTCTGTCAGTGTGTGTGCCAGAGGGGAAGAGACTGTCACTGTGTTCGTGCATCGTTGGACTCTTCAACTATCTCTTTTAGATAGTGAGAAGATTACTAAGGGATGGTTGCATTCTTAAAAATTCCTTTGGAAAATATTTTCCTAACTATTTTATGTATAGTTTGCAAACACAAAAAAAAAGTTAGTTGTCAAGATATTTCTCAGATTCCTAGAATATATATTTCCTATTTCTTTGTGATTTATTTCCCCACCACTCATCTTGGAGAAATAGCTCCCCAGAAAAATTTCCCACCCATGTTCTCTCTCTCTCTCTCTCTCTCTCTCTCCACCCGTTCTATTATTTATAAGGAGGATCTTATCATATTGCCCCATGTACATGTAAGTAATTACATAGCATGCGGATTTTTTCAGATGGAAATTCAAACATGTGTTTTCATCCTTATTTATTTTATCATAAAAATTTTGTATCATTTTTCTTCTCGACAAAAAACATTTTTATAATTTTTAATTTTCACTAAAAATTCTGGAAAATGCAAACACCCCCCAAAATTTTCAACTTCTGAATGCACACATGGGGTCCTAATTGAAGTTGTGAGGGAACTTCAACATATCATATGGTCGATAAATGAGCTTCTAAGTGAATCCAAGTCTCGCATAATTAATCTTTCCGGGGAAGCGACCTCGAAAGCTAGCTGTTTGGTCCTGTGACTCTCTGTCCATGAAGATAAAATTCCAATACTTTTTGCTGCCAGTTGCAATCCCACACACGAGCAGACAAGCCTAGCCATGACAAGAACATTAATGAAAACAACAACACTGTCCTGACGACAGACAGCTCCAACCCAGCACTGGCCACGGAATCTCATCGTCCAAGAAGCACTGCTGCAGCTTCCCAATAAAAACTCGAATTGGATGTGATAAGCTCACCCATTGGCACCATGGATGGCAGGCATCACACAAGGAGGAGTTGGATAAGAAGAGAAGCCAAGCACGGATCGGTGGCTCCTTTGAAAAGGGTAGATGTGATGGTTCACCACTGGGACAAGCAAATATCGCGCCTTCCGAAAGAAAAAGACAGGTCTATGTATATATAGGTATATATATCTGCATCATATGTATGGCGTATATATGATGTTTGTACGTACGTACACCACCGGTGAAAGTTATACGGTATGCTAAAAGAATAAATTAATAAGAGTTGATTTGCCAACTTGCATCTAAATTGCATGTGAAATCCCACAAACAGGTATGTGAATCAATTTGCTGTACTCAAGCAGCTATGGATTACTTCTTTGGTGTAGATTAATAAAAAACTAAGGAGGAAATAATTAATTAAGCTCAACTTATCGAAACTTGAAAGCGGGGCTTCATCATTTGTTACAACAGGATACCTGATTAATTAAAGGGTTTTTGCTAACATGGGTCCCCTCATAAGAGTACACGCGCTAATCCTTATTAATTTAGAGAGGCCATGTTAATCAGGAGGTTTTTTAGTGCTTAATGAGTGATTAATGGCGACAGTTTTGATGTTTAAAAACGTCTTAAGATGAAGTAGCTAGGCTGAGCGAGTGGTTTTGCCGAAATCATCTTTGCATAATTACTCAAGACTCGTCGCCGGAACTCTTCGTTGTGAACTAGCTGTGTGTTTGGTGAACATAAATAAATAAAGAACATTGAACAATTGTCTAATTTCTTTAATAAACGGATCAGATTTGAACGTAAATGTGATTAACTCATTTATAGTACTTACATACAAGTTCAATTACGTTGGTGGAACATATATGAGGTCAATCAATCAAATGCTTACGTAATGATTCGTTTAAGATTTATTTCACATTTTGTTTCATAGTTATTTGATTAACGTGTAGAAATGAAGGGGGGAAATTAAAACAAATCTTCGAGTCGATTGTTAAATAAAAATATAACAAGTATAGCTGAAGATCGATCACAGATCTCCCTCGACGACCATCCAAACAACAAGAGCCATGCATCACACTCCTATAAACGAGTGCCATACATCATATATACGACTTATATAATTGAGAAAATTCGAGATGCATTAATCTACGACAACTAATACATATTATATATCTATATATAATATGTAGAGAGAGAGAGAGAGCTACAAGTTTCCCAAACAACATCCCTTTCAAAGAAGACGTCAATTCTACATGTAGCTGGCCTTGGGCACTGCATCGTCAAATACGTACACCAGTTGCGTGCGCGACTGCTACTGTTAAAGATGGCTCTACCTCTCGATATTTGATCTCCATAACAAGAGAGAGAGAGAGAGAGAGAGAGAGAGAGAGAGAGAGAGAGAGAGAGAGAGAGAGAGAGAGAGAGAGAGAGAGAAGAAGAAGAAGAAGAAGAAGAAGAAGAAGAAGAGATAAGAGATAATACACAAGTATGCATATAGGAGGAAGAAGTTTCCAACTCAAAGATTAAAACCTTATTTTGATGATGGACAAAGAATTTGACCGACCAATACTCATTACTCTGGTATAAGTCACTGATCAGCGAGTCCTATCAACTGCACCACATCGTCGACTTCAAAGATTAAGAACAATATTACTTTATAAACACAGTACTAGTACCTAGGGTTAATTAAATTATAGAAGGCAACGGAAAGACATCTTCATGATGTGCGTCTAAATCTCCATCATCTATTCAGTTAGTGTTAGAATAGTTCCATATTGAAAATAGGTTAAAACATATTGTGTTTATGTTGATGTATCTTTCACTCAATATCTTAAAGTTTTGAATGAGATGATCCAATTCAATAAATTTTAATATGATAATAGAGTCCATGATCATGATCTGGGTCGCACACCAGAGTTAGACTAATTATGTATTGAAAGCGGGATAAAATATAATGTCATCTTCAATTAATATCTTAAGAATTTGAGTTAGAATATCATAATAAAATAAGTTTGGATAATTAGAAAGTCTTTTGTAATAAAAAGAAAGGATGAGAGAGGGGAGGAGAAAGATATCGACGCGAGGGGTGGAGAGGCAGCGGCTCTTGCGCTCCATAATTGAGATTCCTTTGGAGGCTTGCAGGCAGTGGCGTGTGCCCGTCACAGGAGCCCGGCCGCGTGCCGTGCGCAAGCCCCCTTTCCTCCCCCACCCGGATGCCTATAAATATCGGCGAGGGGCAGATCGCCATGGCCATACCTACAGCTTGTGTTATTGAGAGCTTCCTCTCTTTGGTTAGAAATTAAGTTTTGCAAGTTGCTCTTTGCCTTCTCCAGCCTCCTCCCCATCCACCATGTCGACCTGCGGCAACTGCGACTGCGCTGACAAGACCCAGTGCGTGTAAGTATAAGTAGCCAGCTGCGGCCAGCTGATTAGTCTCACCTAATTGCATGTATAGTTAATTTATTTCTTTCAATTCAGGTCTCCAAATATATATATATATATATATATATATATATATATATATATATATATGTTGTGGTGGTCACTCTGCATGTAATATGCTTTAGAAGTCTTTAGTCTAATGGTTATGTATGGGTCTACTCTGTGTCACCTTAAACATTAAGGTTGAAGAGTTTGATATATCAACGTGACAGGGAGAGTGCATGGTTATATAAATATGTGTGTGTGTGTGTGTTTGTGGAGCAGACTGCCATGCTTGTTAATATTGTCTATGTGATGAGTCTTAAGTAAATTACCATGCAAGAAGATACCTACGCTCAGAAACGTCTCCTCCATTAGAGACAAGACTAAAAAACACGAGTTTAGAACACCTCACTGCAGCTGGGTTTGGAGTTTTGGGTTGGAGAGTCAGATTTGGACGTTTGGCATCCTGCAGGGTACGTACGGAGTAATTAATACTCGAAGACTGTAATATTGTCTCTCTCCATGGGTTTGCCTGGACACTTCTGCTAGTTCTTCTGCAAGATCGACCTGCTCCATGGGTTTTCTTAATTTACCATGGTGCTTCTGCTGTTCTTGTATTCAAGTTCGGCGAGGGGGCAGCTAGCCGTGGAAGTATAAACTAATTACCTGTGTGTTCTGGTGGTCGCAGGAAGAAGGGAAACAGCTTCGGCGTGGAGATCGTGGAGACTGAGAAGAGGTAATGGATGGCAAAGGAAATTGGGTTCTCTTAAGCAACTAATTAATTCGTCCTCATGAATTGAAGAGATTAATCAAAGAGACACATCTTTGTGCCATCAAGTTCTCATCTGCATGCTTCCTGCCGATTATCTCGTGATTCTTCCCTGCTCAGCTACTAGTTTTCTGAAAGATTCAGGTTTTTTTTACATATATATACTACTGATTTACATGAACTGTCAAAAATACTCTTGAATGATCCAAATACTTGCCGTGATATTCTCTCACCACAACCTGAGTGCAGTTTAAATTATTACTAAGATGATGAACCCACCCTTAAGTGAATGATTTTAGGGGTTTGATGAGATCACATATATAGTCCTAAGGGTATTTTTGGATTTTTACATTTATTAATAGTTTTGGTAGTATATATATATAAGAACATTCCTTCAAAGTAAACGGCGTAAGGATCTGAAGTGTGTGTATGAATACAATCATTTGTATATATTCAAGAGTATTTTTGACAATTTATGTAAATCAAGGGTATGAATTCAAAAACTCAAGACTATGTATGGGCCGGGGTATGTGTATATATACATATAAACCCTTGGATTTATGTCATCCACATATATACACAGTCAATAGGTTTTCTTTTACTTACCACATTTAAAAATGTAAAATAACATATTTAAATTTTTAAAGAAAAATGTTACACTTCTGATGTTTAACATTGAAGGCCTCATGAGACTGCAGAAACCAGCTAGTAATCACATACAGCGGAAAGAACGAAACTGCATGTATATATCCATGGATAAAATAAATTAATACGAATTAATCTGTTTCATACCCTCAGATCTACCTTCTGCCTTGACAACTATATATATACTGGGATGAGATTAGATACATGCGAATACATAAGCATGCATGTCTGATCGAGCTAAATTAATTATTTACAAGAAAAGGAATTACTTACGAGGAATATATATATATAAATAAAGGGTTGCAAATGAAAGATCAGCTTTCGATAAGCATGCACAACACATATATAGTAAACATATAAGTAAAATATATTTTCAAAAGAAGTGCATACATATATGGACAAGAACACCATGCATGCATGCATGGTCTCGAGCCTAGCTCCATTTACGTACCAAAATCTATATGTCTTCTTGGATTTTGAAAAAGCACCCTCTCTCTCTCTCTATATATATATATATATATGTGAGCCACATATATAACTCGATCAATATATTTCGGATTCTATATAATATTAATTAATCCTTTTCATGTATGCATGGGTTGCTCAATATATTGTTGTCACTGCATGCGCGCAGCTACTACGACGGGGTGGGCATGGCCGGTGGTGAGAACGACCCCAAGTGCAAGTGCGGCCCCAACTGCTCTTGCACCTCCTGCACCTGCGGCCACTGATCGAGCACCTGCTGCGTGCCTCGCCATCATCGTCATATCTCATTATCGATTATCTCATTATCGATCGTCACCATATAACGATCGAAATGTAGCCTAGCTGTGTGCTGTGTGTCTGCTGGTCTAATAAAATGCATGTGTCTGTCTGTGATGTCTGGTTATGTATTTGCAAGCAGCTGCTGGTCGCCATAATAGATTACCCAGATCTATGGCCTCCCCCAGCCAGCTTTTATGACCGTCTGTACTGTTTGATCTGCTGTTTGATATAATATAAGAACTTGTTGTTAGTTTAATGACTGTCTTGCATTATATATATACATATATATATATATATATATATATATATATATATATATATTTATACTTGGGAGTCATCGCCCAGATTCACACCTCTAATTAATTAAAGAGGTCGCTAATATTGGGAATTGGCTCTCTCTCTCTCTCTCTCTCTCTCTATCGATCTATATATATATATATATATATATATATATATATATATATATATATATATATATATATGTAGCAATATTGTTTTGAGAATATTGATCAGATGGGATGTTGGGGAAACTTTTTGATGTTTCTGTTCAGGTGACATAATACACAAGTGCTTATATATAATTTCTTCTCAATGGAGGGGGGGAGGTGTGGGCGAGTTCTGAGTACTACTGTTCGCATGAGTAAGGATTTTCTGCAGCAGGTGATCACATGCTCTTTCCTTCAACCAGCTGCAGCCTTCAAACAAAATACATATTCTTTTATATTATCTTGTATATTTAAATTTCATATGTTCAAATAAATATTATGTTAACTTCACCGGTGTTAGCTAGAGTATGAGGAGTACAGTCGAAACAACATTCCTTAACATGGGAGTATACACCATAATATCGATCGGGAGTATAGGGGCATAGTGTAGAATATATATATATATATATATATATATATATATAAGATTCTAGAGGTACATATATATATATGTAATAATCTCAATCGGATTTACAGGGAACTGATAAAAAAAAAGGGATACCACGTTAAAGTTAGGATGCCCCGGCAAGGTTACAATACGGAGGAGGTGGTTTTTGATATTTTTCAAACATGTGTTAGGTAGATGTCATGAGAAATGGTGCTATAAATTAACCATTTTGTTGTTTCTTCCACGTAAGAGTTCCACCAATCAAGTGGAAAAATCACCCACTTCTAACACTGTTCTTCCCAAGCATAACGTATGATTTCAGGCTTTCTATGGATCGTTTCCCAATTGAAAGAAATAATGGGCCCATGATCCACGAGAAAAGTCCCATATCAATGTGTCCTTTCTGCGCCCATTTCATGCATGAGTCACTGTCGTTGCAATAAAGTGGACTCTCTCTCTCTCTCTCTCTCTCACACACACACACACACACACACACACACACACACACACACACACACACACACACACACACACACACACACGATGAGCTAATAATAGAAAGTTCTCTCTCTCTCTCTCTCTCACACACACGCACACGCACACGCACACGCACACGCACACGATGAGATAATAATAGAAAATTTTCTCTCTCTCTCTCTCTCTCACACACACACGCGGGATAAGCTAATAATAGAAAGTTAATATATATATTTTGATGACGAGGAACCAAGAATAGTGCTATTTGACTCTACACAGAGTGTGAGTGACTTGAGTTCAAATCTAACGACGTCTAACTCACGCCCATCTCTTTTTCTCAAGGTTAACAAACCTCGGGCTCACATCCCTCGAGGATTAAATATGAGTCAAATAAACATCCCCTTCTCCGGGAGTCGAACTTGAGGCTTCCCTATATGTCATGAGACAAGGTTCTTACTAGCCGACCCGCTTTTGATCCTCGGAAGTTGAAATATATAGCTAGAAGTAGATTGTTTACAAGTGATAGAAGGGATAATATAACACAACAAATCAACGCCTGGTGCTGCCTTATCTCTTTCTGTTTCCTACCCAGGATCGTTTTAGTCATTGTTGGTTGAGTCTGGATGGCCCAAATTCATTATTCATTGACCACTTATCTAAGTTATGATGAACCACCTTGACCTAAATTCATGATGTAAACTCTCTAGAATATAATATTTTGACGTGTATGTATAGCCATTAGCCTTTAGAATACGCTCATATAATTAACAGAGATCCCACATCTATTAGACTCCTTACTTTTTTCCACAAGTGTCATCCTAATCTTCCTTCAAATGATAAAAGGGTCAGACTTTATTTAATTAAGACAGAGATCTCGCGAATTAAAAGAAGTATATATCTCTCTTAACTTTGCCTCCTCTCCCTTCATAACTAATAGCCCTAGCTCCACCACCGAGTTGGCCCTGTCCACTTCACCACAGCCAAGGGTTCAGTCTTCCTTTGGAGAGCTGTCAACAAGGGGTGGCCCTTTTCATTGCATGGCAGCTCAAGCATCAGCATGTGGGGGGGGCATCTTAATGCATGGTTGGTGCCAACCTGCAGGGCCGTCGATTGCTGATAGCGCAAGATGATGGCGATATATACTTCTGAGAGGCCACAAGTTTTGAGTGGATCGATCCAACTGGATCAAGAGATTTAAAATCGAATTGTGTTGGTCCCAACTCGTCGTCTATTATTTTTAGGCCGCATTTGGAAGGGATTGTGGGGTGTGATTTATTTTCTTTCAAAATTCACGGGAGCGCGCCGAGAGAGAAGAAACAACTTTGGGGTAGCTTTTGTAGATTTTGGGTTCTCGCATTTTTTTCTTCCCGTCTCTTACTGCCCACTAAAATCTCTCTTCTCCAAAATCCGACGGGACTTGGTTGCATTTGAAAATAATTTATGGGGGATGGGGATTCCAATGCCATAATCCTTCCCCCAAAGTCTTTCCAAATGCAGACTTAGTTAAAGTTGCATATGTGCTTCTTCATCCATTAATGAGCACCCTTATTCTCCCCAAGGTCAGGTTAACTTGACCTCTGAAGACTTAAAGCAACCCTGTTATGAACCCTGAACATCCTTTGTAAAAATTATATGTTGTTTCTTTAAATTGCTCAGACTTGTCCTGGCTTGTGCTAGGAAAGATGCATCATGTACCCACAAAAGGTAGATTGATAGATCAAATAGATAGAAGAATATTCGGAACAACGAAACTCACTGGCCACTTTGATAAAAGGGTCAATCGGTTTAGGGTGAATTATCTGAGGTGAGATAACTTAATTTTGATTTGACTATTTTTATCTTAATCAAGATCGGTTAGAGATAAATTTGAATTTTTTCACTCTCATCAAAAAGATGGAATAAATCACCCGAGATAGATCACCCTGGATGACTTACCCTCCCCTAACTTACCCCTTTATCAAAGTGATCCTAAAAATCTGTCTGACTGACTACAGGGGATTCTTTAGCTGCATTTGACCCGTCGGTAGGTGTTTGGAGCACCTTTCATTTTTGTTGCTCTTAGATCACATTGTTTTGTTTTGTCTGCACAACTCTGACATATCTGTTATTTGATGTGATACCCCGAAACCATCACATTTACTTTTCATATTTTTACCTGCATATATATATATATATATATATATATATATATATATATATATATATATATATATATATATATATATATATATATATATATATATATATATATATATATATACCTTCCCTAACTGCAGCGCAGCTGGGTTAATGTCATAAAACGGTGCCTATGCCACCCAAAAATAGAGAGGAAGAGAGAAAAAGAGAAGAAAATGGAAGCTTCCCTTTTACAACTTCTCTTCAAAGGAGGAAGTTTTTATTATCATTCAATTACTGGTGTTAGATAATATCTTTAGAATGTTCTCACAGTACTGCACCAGAAAGATGTGACTATATATTCTATTAAGACCCATTTTGATATTAGAATAAGATATCTAATCTCACGAGAGATAAATGTGGGCCCCACGTTCACATCTCACGCACAAGGCTAGTACCCGACCCCGGGTAAAATATTCGAGCCCCTACCCTCGTCTACCTTACTCTACCCGTTTTTCAAAATGGGCCGAGTTTCATATATAGGTACACCAACTAGCTAGTAGGATGGTACAACATCAATTAAGAACGTAAGATTTCAAAGGTAGTGTAAGCAAAGAATGCTATCACATAAGCATAATCGAACAACTTCACCATATATCACATTAATTGATTCCAAAACTCATCGATCCAAGCAAAATCCGACCAGAACATAAACAAATTCTTTCCACTTTCAAAAAAAAATTAGTTTTATGGGGAAAAAAAGGAAAAAGAAATAAGAAAACCCTAGTGTTTACATCAATCCAAACGAGGCCTGAAATATCTTGCTCTGCTCAGTGTCCACCCAACGCAGGGTTTTCTAGTGGCCTTCACCGGGAGAAGTGGCGGTTTGATGCCCACAGTTTTCAAAAGGGATGATGAGGTGGTTGATGATCACTGAACAGGTAGCCAGGTGTCCTTCCGCAGACTGAAAGAGTCTACATATCCCTGTGTATGACCCTTTTAAGTTTTCATGTACATAGAAATCATGACACACATGAAAGTATTGGCATTTAATTGACCAATTATAGTGAATAATATACGAATCAATTGGTTAACTAAGTTGGTTCTTCATCTCATGGGGAACCATGAGATCTTCAGTTCAAACCTTGACTCCCTTATTATTTAGGAGAGTGCCATACCTTGAATTTTTCGGGTCCCATAATTAGATGACCCGACAAAAAAAATAGTATGAATAATAATATACATTCTATGAAGTATAAAGTTTGATTAACTGACCTCACTGGCTGCCTACCAAACCATGGTTCTCAATTCTCAAAATCATGAGAGTGTAGCTCTACCCAATCAACAGAAGTTGGCAGCCAACAAAGCTCCTTCAAATTGTAAGGTAATTCAAACTTTACAAGATGCTTTTCACATGTACACACGTTGGAGTTGTGTGGAGAAAGCCCTTCCCAATTAAGGGGCTTGTAGTCCAGGCATGGGTGCCTCTCCCAAAACAGAGGTTTAGGATTTACATCTCTTCTACAATGAGTAAGCCGGGTATGTACCTTTTCGACTCGATCATGAGAACTTATGTTGTTGGGCTCCCTAGTCCCTACAAAGACGGGTTCTGTGGTGTTGTCTCTCCACTGTAGGACTATGGTATCCGACATAGTTATTCATATGGGCTAATTTGTTGCAGTATTATGTGGGCAAATAAATTATCAAAGGGAAACTATTGAGTAAATTCTGACAAACAGGATATGTAAATACTTTACTACTGTATTACCCAACAAGAAAAAACATGAAAAAGGACAAGTAGCAAACTGCTGGCACAGGTTTTACCTCTACATCTACCCTCTTTGATAATATGTTAGAATAAGTTACCCGGGGTGGATCGGGATGGGTTATTCCTTGAGGACCGCTTTGATAATAGAATAAGACGTGTTAGGATGAGTTATTCGCGGGCGGATGAGTTATTTAAGTTTGAGAGTCGGAATACATCACTCGGGGTCGGATTAAAACTCTTAACCCGGGGTTAAGTCATTCTATTTCTCTCACATGAATACACTACCTGACCACGGGTAGAGTAGATACTAAACTAAAAATAAGAAAACTCATAAATAGTCGACCCTAGATCGACTCAGATTAACTTATCCTAACCTATTATCAAAGTAGTCTTGAAATTTTTAGATTTTTGGTTTCGTAACCTACCCTAACTAGGTCAGAGATGACATTCCATGTGAAAGAGTAGAATGAGTTAACCTCATAATAAGGGGCTTAACCCTAATTGACCTCGGGTACAATAATCTTACTATCAAACTCGGTTTAAGGCAGGTAAGCAGAATAACTCACCTTAAACTACCCTTATTATGTTATCAAAGTTGTCCGAATGTAGAATGCCCAACTAGGTATACTGTTAGGTATGTCCACTCAAGTGATAGTGACCAACTACTTGTAGGGGAAGATTTTTTTATTGGACCATGGGAGGGCCACACCATTTTTTCTTTGTTATCAATTAGATGGAGCTGTGGACCCCTAGATCGAGCATGTGTCACGCTTACAATCCTTTAGGCAAGCCCAAGGGGTGATATATTTTGGTCCATGAGTCACCTGGTCCACAGAGCAACAGGTGGAGTCCTGAGGGCTAGCTTATCCCTCAGCTTTGCATGCACCACGCACACATCTTCATCTGGTTGGATGCTGCTTTTCCATCAGATGGGAAGAAATAAATCTTAGCAAAATCAGAAAACTGGGGTTGGGCGACTATATATATATATATATATATATATATATATATATATATATATATATATATATATATATATATATATATATATATATATATATATATCTGATGGGCTCTTTTTTGTTTTTTTGTTTGGTCAAGATTGCTTTTGAGAGAGATCTGAAGAGATACATGGTTCATTTCAATATACATTGAAACACTATAGCTAGTTTCAATCTAGAGCATTAATTGTTATGAAACATTTCTAACGTGAGTAATACTTCCTGTACACCCATCGTAATTATATACAGACCTCGAATGTGGAGTGATTTTTTTTATTTTTTTATAAAATATATATAGTCCTTTTTCAACAAGTGGAATATTGCATGGCTGGGATAGAGGTACGTGCTTCCAAGACTTAAACGACAAAATTAAGGTGGGTACTACGCATGCAATCACGATATGTGGGGCTTAAACATTCAGTCAAATGGAAGAGATAATAATTAAGTGGGAACTTCTATTTTTGAGATCTTCCTTGATAGAAGACAAAGAGATACATAGATATTCTTTTGAGATCTTCCTTGATGGAAGACAAAGAGATATATAGAAATCAACTAAAAAGTTGACAAAAGATGGGACATCAACCCATACATAATTGAACACCCTTTCCTACATTTCATCCAGTTCTGAATGGAAGCACAGAATGAACTATTCCCATTATATATTGTATCCAAGAATTTTTCCTACTCAAAATAAAAAAAAAGATGTCTTAATACTGACATAGTATATATGCACTCTCTATATATTTCATTTTTCTATGATAGGGAAACAAAAATGCTTCCCTCTGAAAGAGGGTAAGGGCAGGGAGAGGATTATCACAGGGTGGCTTAATTTAGAGCCCCTCAACCCTGTGCTCTCTCTCCCATAAACTCACATGTTACTCAAATTTACAGTGGAAATAAACTAAGGCAAACACACAGACACACAGACACACACACATCTCTCTCTCTCTGAGACAGCCATGGCATCAGGCACTCATCGCCCCTCAAACTACTTCCACAGCAGTGCAGTGCAGGCTGGGCAGCTTCTCCAGCAGGTCGAAGGTCAACATAGATGCCCGCGGCCTCTGCTGCCGGCTGGGGAAGTTCCCCCCGGGTGGCGCTGGCTGGGGTGGCGCCGGCTGTGCCGCCACCCGCTCGCAGGGGGCGAGCCACTTGGCCTGCATGTACTTGTGCTTCCGCCACGGAGCCATATGCATCCTGTTCTCCTTCATGCACCGCTTGGCGGCGGCGCAAACGACCTTGAGCACGCCCCGCAGCCGCTCGGTCTTCCCCACGAACACCTCCGGCAGGTGGCGCAGCAGCACGTTGTAGTCCTCGCTGGCCCTCGCCACCTCGAACTCCGACCGGAATCTCAGCTCGATCACCACTCTGCAGGAGGCGGCAGCCCCCTTCTTCCCGCGCCCCGCGTCCGCAACCACGTCGATGTAGCTGTGCTCCCCTGCAACAGAGAGAAGAATCACCACCATTACATCTAATTAAAACGGGAGAAATTTGGAGTAGCACAGCAGCATTACACACACACACACAGATGGGCTGTGACTGTGATCTGTGATGATGAGGAATACCTTTGGGGATGTCCGCCGAGCTCCTCCACTTGGACCTGCACAGGGCGCTGTTGTACCCCGCCTTTCGCAGCCGCTCCGACACCCCTCTCAGCAAACACTCTCGGCATTCTCCGCCGGCGTTCCGCGAGCAGGAACAGAGGCCGCTCTCCGACCGCAGCTGCGCCAGCGCCGCCTCCGTCTCCCGGCGGACCCGCGACTCCAGGGAGCTACTCCTCGACAGCGCCGCCTGCAACAAACACGGTCATCATCTTCCACTACGAACATATCTTGCCAAGAACAGCAAAATGGGGGTTGACTGGGGACCTGAGCAAGCCCCGGGGGATTTACCTGTAGGAGCTGGTGCTGCGACTCCCAGAAGGCCCTGCGCTCCTCGGCGCCGCCGCGGCACCCTTCGTCGTCGCTGCTGCTGCTGCCGTCCTCGGTGTCCCCGGCGTCTGCGCCGCCGTCGGAGACCCTCTCCTCCTCGAAGAACCCCAGGACCATGTCGGAGAGGCTCCTCACCCTCTGTAGTGCGCCCTCCTCCTCCTCCTCCCCCGTTGGCCCGGCCATCTCCACAACCCCGCTCAAACACACGCACACACAAGATTTCTGGGTTGTCGGGGAGGCTTCGGACAAGAAGCCCCTTCCCCTCCGGCGCCGGAGGCTCGCCGCCGCTCACAGGTGAGACCCTGCGGCCACAGGCTTCGCGAACACTTTTACTTATAAGAACCCAGGTGAGGACAGCGAGGTGACATGGGGCGGCGGGCCGCCGCGGGCAAGAGAGGGTGAGAGGGTCGACGACACGTGTCCAGACTGGTTGGTGACGCGGGATTAGTTCGGGATGAGGGCGACGAGGATCCACGTCAGAACGTTGGCGTACGTGTCAGTTTCGGGGTAATCATTCCGACATATTGCAGTCCTTTTTTTAATATATATTTGAAACAAATAATTACAATTCTTTTTTTATAATTAGAATTCTTATCTAGAGCTATATTGTTCTGTTCTAACTTTTACATACATGCTAAGTACTGTTATAAGTTTTTGATAATAAAGTATTAAGATATTAAAAAAATATTTATATACTTTAAAACTTATATCTACATATAGACAATATCGCATCTCACCCACTGGAATTTAACATGAAAGTGTTATCTCTTGATAAGGTGAATTATGACGAGGGGTGAAAACCAAGAGACCCTAATTAATTATCTCTCTCTCTATATATTTTAAAAGAACTCCATGTCTCCCCGTGTGACCTTCAAATATTTGGTTGGGCAATTATTATTTATTGGATCTCTATGTTCGAGGAAATCATCCGAGTAGTCTTAAAATTGTCGACACCACTTTGATAGCTGATTAGTTAACTCAAGGTTGATCTATCCCGACTAAAATATTTCTAAGTTTTTTTTTACTTCGAGAGTAGGGGGGGATAACTCGTCGGGTTAATTAGGTGACTAGGAGTTATAATTTGATAAAAGTTTGGATTAGCCCAACTATTTTAGTGTAAAATTATCAAAAATACACATACTTACTGTTCACATCAATAGTGAAAATGAGAATGAATAATAACTTTTCACATTAACAGTGAGAAGAATGAACAATAAAAACATGGCAACAACAGGTTGGAATGAACAGTAAAATACGAGGAGAGAGAGAGAGAGAGAGAGAGAGAGAGAGAGAGAGAGAGAGAGAGAGAGAGAGAGAGTCACCAAAGCATCAAGCGTGCTAACGGGCAAGAGGGAGCATATATGTCGACAGACAATATCTACGGTGATTAACGATGAGGGGATCTACTTTACCTTAGACCAATTCTAGGACGTGTCTAGCACTTGGACCAATTCCAAGACGCGTCTAAAATTTGGCACTGTCGAACATAGCTAGTCGCCATCAAGTTGTCGGTGCTGCTACTAGCTACGATCATTGTTGCCGGTAGTACCGCCCCTATTGCTATGGCCAAAAGACTACGCTCTCTCTGTCATTTTGTAATAGTGGTTGGGGGCAAGGAAGGCGAGGGCCTTCGACGAAACTCTTCGGGCATGTTGGAATAGGGCCTCCTGTGTCACCATGAACGGCTTCACTAACTCCCCCGCCGACAGTGGGTTGAGGGAGGACGTAACGATCTTGGCCTACTTCTGACAGAGGTGAAATAAGTAAAGACTAGATGGGGGATGGGAGGTGGGCGATAGCCATGGCGATAACGGCGAGGACGACTGGACGAGGGTGAAAAGGGGAGAAGAGGAGTGGGTTAACTTATTCCACTTTGACTGCCAAGTTAGAAAACCGAGAGTTAACCCTCCCCTACCCCACCTTTAACTAGGTTAGCAAATCCGGTTCTACCAAAGTAATGGATGGGTTAACCCATGGTTAAAATTGGGCTAACTCACTACTAAAGTGGGGTTCAAAGTTTTGTTAATTCCATTACCTTATTCGAACGGACGTGGTTAAGGGAGAGAGAGAGAAAAAAAATAAGTCCTAAAGAACACATGTTACTATCTTTGCAATAATCTTTAATGAGAAAAGAAAAGAAAAAATTAAAAACTTCGTATCTCAAAGAATAAATCATCTTATCATGTGTATCCCTCCTCTCTCCAATTTCGTAAAAGAAAGAAAGAAAGAAAAAGGGAAATTCCCACACTTAGAACCACAAAATGTTACCGATCAAATTGCGATCTGCCACACAAACTTCAGCCCACATTGCATCGAAGCATGTTCTACCTCCGTTCTTATCAAAAACAGTGGACACGAAGGACAGCTAACATCCCCCACATAAAAACCTTTTAAAGCACACTTCTTCGATTCTTATCTCCATCGTCTACCTGCCCCCTCCCCATAGGTGCACCGGGGGACCACTCTGTGTGTGGGACCCTCGCTGAGTTGGCCGCGTTAGGTATGACGTGGCCCTCGTGCCGCTCGCGGCCTCATCCGGTCGGAGAACCGGACAGGCCTCCGCGTCTCACGATGGGCCGTGGGCCCATATCATCAGTGGAATGATTGGCTGATGGGGCATCGGGACGGGCCCAGCGAGTCCACGTGCCGGATTCCTCCCCTGCCCTCCAAACTTGAAAACGATCCGGTTTGAGGCCTCTTCTTTTATATATATATATATATATATAGGAGAGTGGGACAGCCCAATAATTGAGTAAGGTTGGGCATGTGATTGATTTGTTTGCGGTTGTGTATTTTATTATTATTATTATTATGCATCATTGTCTGATTAAAAAAAGGTGTCAGCGAGAAGAAGCATCTTTAACGAGGAGCCTCTGATCAGACAATCGAAGAAATGTCTCACCTGCGTCGGATCCTCAAGTCCAGGTACTGATATCTGATCTGAATTCGTCGGCACTAAGTGATGTGGCCTGCTAGAGGCAGGGGTGTCATGTCTGGCGTGTTGCAAAAGCACAAGTTATTTCTGGTAGTTACCGTAAAAACAAAGACTTTACCAACCCATCTCTTCTCTGACTTTGCGTTCAGATGCACTTGGAGGAGGTGGCGGAGGGAAATTGTTATGAATTAAATCACGAGGAGTAATCTCAACAGAATTGAGTCTCTGAATCCAATCTTATCTCAACTATTTAAGGTCGACTACATGAATCATATATCGTCAAAGATTTCTATCAAGTCTCTGAACCCAATGTGACTAAAATTAAGACATTTGACCCAACATTGATTAGGTGGGGTTGTGGATTAGTTTTACATCGCAATGTCACGTATAATTTTGTCAGCCATATATATGAACCATACAATTTTTTGATTACGGAGAATCTAGTGTAATGATATTAGAATCTACGTAAAGTGTGAGAGAATTAGATTCAAATCCAATAGATGTTCAACTCACGCAAATCTCTCTTTCTCGATACTAACATGTTAGGAACACGGCCCTCCCTCGCGACCCTCGAGATCGAGAAACAATAAGAAATTGAAGAGAAAAAAAAGAACAATCACACGAGAGCACACATAATTTTTATGTGGCTTCGAGGCAAAAGCCTTCCTCTATCCAAGGTTGCATATGATTTTCACCGTGTTCCAAGCTTACAATTGCAAGAGAGATTAACCCCTTTTCATCGAAGAGATTAGCGTGTGCACCGAAAGTCGATATGAGTACAATACCCCCGCAATTTTTTTTTGGAGACAAGGGGCTCTGCCCTCCTAACAACCTCCCTATGATCTAACTGTATAAGTCAATTAGCGATGGAAGATCAGATCGTCGGTAGATCAAACTCCACACATTTCTCTAACTTAGCAAACTCCAGATTCACGTCACTTGAAGATTAAATATAAGTCAAGTAAATTCTCCTCCCCTCCCCTCCTCCCAAAGAGTCGAAATCGAGACCTCTCTAGAACTTATGTTTAAGTTGGATAAGTCGGATTAGAATAGGCAAACTAATGCGGTGAGAAGGAGAGCAAAAGAACCAGCCCAGCTACAGTTTAGAACCCAGGGGGGGGGAGGAAAACAAATTGGGGTGGGTCACACCACGGTAAAGGGAAAGCTCGTTTCAGAATCCACGGTACACCATGCGCCGGAAAGAGTTGATGGGTTAGTTTACTTTGACAACGATGAACAGTAATCTGAACCCGTAACAATGTCGTTTTTGACTTTTACATTTTAATTAGTGAGATGATTGATGCTATCCATAAAAAAAAACTATTTCCATGGTATATTCAATTTATAGAATATAATAAAACTATTTAAAAATCAAATTAAAATAATTTTTAAAAGATGAATTTTGGCGGATGGCTTACCCGAGTTAGCCCACCCCACCCCTAATCTTAACCTGAGTGAATTAACTCATTCCACCTATTTTCTAAGAATGATTTAATCCACTTTAACCCTATCCGACCCGGGTTAAAAAAAAAATTATCAAACAAGAAGTAACCCACCCGACCCCAATTAACTCACCCTAACCCAACTTAACCCGTTATCAAAGTGACCCTTATAAACTAAAAATGAGTTAACTCCGAACTACTTCAATTAACCCACCCTTAACCTACCTCCGTATCAAAGCCAGCCCGACGGCTCATCTTGCGGTGACAAGATTTGATAAATTTGCAGATAACACGTGATGATTCCCTACCACCCTCACGCATATCTTCTTGTATCCATGCAACATTCTTTATCTTTGTAATTATCTTACTAATAATGGAGGAGATGGGTTCCCAAACGTGTCCCACGATTCCAATTTTTTGCCATACTGCTTCACGGAATCACAGTCACAGAGTCTCCAGCTTGACAGATGCCCTCTCATCTAATTCAAACAGGGAACCTTTCTAAACACAGCACACCACGACGGACTAAACTCAAATCATCTTCGCTTCCCCGGTCATACTTTCATGATTATCGTTTTTTTTTCATTTAAGATCCGTTTATGTCCCGTTTTAACCATCCGACGAGCATGCCAATACAAAAGGCAAATACCTCTCTTCATGGGGTCTTCATCCACTTGGGAGTGCGACAAACAAGTGGATAAACATCAAATGAGCAAAGATTACTAATGTTCCAGATAAAACAAACGAGTCTTCATTATATTCAATAATTAAATGAGCTAAACCCAAACCTAATATTCTGATACTTGAAACAAAATAAAACTCGACTCAACTCAGATTAAGCGACCGACACAGCTTCATGCACATGATGAACAAAAATCTCGCATAATAAAGCACGATGGCAATCAAACTGGCACGACAAACTTTGGTGCCAAGCATGCAACTCATCACATAAAGTTGGAATGCTCTCCGACTTTCCAAGACACATCTAAGGGGAGCACATGAATTCAGGATGGCGTAATGTATCGATAGTCTGATCAAAGTGAGTCTTAAAAGAGCATGTTCGTAGAAACGAAGACCCAAGTCAGAGGTTATATGACTTTCGGAACAACCTACAGAAATCCACAGAAACAGTTAAACTTGCTGCAAGTGGAAAGCATTTTTCCCACAACTCCCACCCCCCTCCCCCGAAAAAAAAAAAACAAAAGAAAGAGAGCATTCTCCACCTTAACCCATTAGTTTCTTTACCTGCTATCAAAACAATCAATAAGAAGATTCACTTAGTAATCAAAGCAATAGCGTGTAGCATCCATCCTGCCCAAATGCGGTACACCAATTTAAAAGCCAAACACTGGCATGTTTAAAATCTGTGGAAGAAGTGGTACACTGAGAAATGGAAGGATTAACTCCTCTGAGCCAATCCGAGCTAATTCAGTATTTGATATGAAACACAAAACACACAAAAAAGAATAAGCAGCAAAAAAGAGGAGAAACAACAGACAAATCTACTTACAATAAAGATATCCCTGCTCTATCAATTTAGATAAATTAATTTCTCTTTGTTTTCATGTTCTATTTTACATTACAATTGGTTAACGACGCCTCTTTCGAAGTAGTAGCGGTGGGAGTGGAATCTTCACCGCCACGCTGAGAAGTCAGCAACAAGAAAGATGAAAAAAGAAAGGGGCTTAACCTCAATATATTTACCAGTGCGACCCTGAACCACCTTTTCCGGTGGCAGGCAATTCATCAACACTTAATATAAGCACCTCTAAACCATCTCCAGAAGCTTTATGTTTCCATTCGAATTGGCAGCAACCAGCGTGGAGGACTGCCCACGCCAGCAAACACAGGAAATAAACTGCATGCCATTGTCGACTTCGCGACCAGATAAAGGGTCAGCATCGTTGAATTTGAATGACAAAACAGGCATTGGGAAAGCCTTGTGATAGACAAAAACCTGCTCAATTAAACAAAAGGGTTACTCAGTTAGTAACGTCACACAGTGAACCACAAACATAGACAAGACATTAGCTTTTGTCGAGTATTCCAGTGTTGGATGAAAAAACCGGAATTTGCTGTACCAGACTGGTTTTATTATACGTTTGCATCGTGGAGTCAACCACAGATAAATTTTCAATTTTTGCCGGGTATTCCACAGTAATCTAGTCTTCGAAGAACAAAGAGAAATGAATTTGCCATACGAGATTTGGTTCATTATACAGTTGCAGCACGGAGATGCCTGAGAGGTCTTTCCAGTTACTCGAGAAACAGTTTCAGAAAGTGCCGAACCTGTTTCACAGCATGTCTTACCATGCTTTTTCATATGCGGATGCTTGAATTGAAACCTTCAACTTATATAAAGGCACATCCATGCTATTCTTGACTACTGTTGCTCGCACTCTTCTTTTCTCCCCCTCTGGGCAAGTAAATGAGCACCTGGGATACAAAAGAATAACTCCTTAATTCCCTAGGTGCTCCATGTGATATTAAGATTGATCCTCAAGCGACCCCTTTGATTAACTTGTAAAAGGAAAAACAATCCTGTAGTTTTCAAAAATATTCACCGCTGAGGTGACAATACATTAGCCAGTCGAGCCAGTAAAGCTCGTAGCTGCAGGTAACCAAGACAAGCCTCCAAGAAATATTGAAGAAAGATTGTCCTATGCCCCACCCAAGATGAGAATGTAAGGTCAGACACGAGGTCAAGGTCTCTAGGAAAACCCTTCAATGCTTAAGTTGGCATAGGCGAAATAAGAAGGCACAGGAAGGTCGCAAGCGCAAGATCATAGAGGGAGTACTTACCTTTTCAAAGAACTTTCCTTCCTGCTCATATCACCTAGGGTCAGATTGGCTTCTTTGAGGTTACCAACATGGGACGTTCCCTAGGAAGTGATGAGGGATAGCCATATGTCGAGATGATGTGGACCATTTGGCCTTGCAGCTGTTGGGCCAATCCTTGGTCTGTGAGCTAAGCGAAGTTCCTCAAGTCGATCTGAGCCCTCTGGTGCCCATCCATTGAGTTAGTCTTGGTCGGCTCTACGTTTTGGCACCTTTTTTTTCTTCTGAATACCAAGAATAAACCCACCCGCCCGGGATAGAGCCTAAATCATCGATAGCTGGAGCCATGGGTAGGCCAAATGTCTCTTGTACAGTGGACCTCCCCTTCGCCTGCCAAAGTCCATGAGGTCGGAACCATGTGAACCTGGGTTGGTACCCACCCTGCAATTTGTCCACCACTGGGAGTAGATAGTGCAACCTCGCTGTTGCTTGTGAAGTGTGTATCCAATTCGAGTTCGGCTTGCTGCACACCCAAGTGTGCTGCACACCCTGGGTGTGCAGCGCCTTTAATTTTTTAAAAAAATTTCTTGAAGTGGCCCCCAAGGTATCCTAACTTGGGATGCAAGCCAAGTCACAATCTAATTATCCAAATAAAAATAAAAATAAAAAGGGCTGATTTTTAAAAGAATAGGCCCAACACTATTCATTCAATCTGGTTTCTTTTTTTATTTCTTTTTGAGTAATTCAATGGTGACATGACTTGCACCCCAAGTCAGAGTACCTTGGGGGCAACTTCAAGAAATTTTTTTTAAAAAAAATTAAAGGCACTGCAGGCACTGCATACCCAGGGTGTGCAATGAGCCTTTCTCATCCAATTCTCCTACCCTCAAGGGACACACTTTGGCCCATTTTGACTTTGGTCTGCCCAGCCCTGATCTGCATCATCTATAAATACTTCTTGCACCCATATATAATTTTATCCCAAAATACCCACAATGTTGAAGTTATAATCGATGACAGAATGTGTTATTAATATGGGTATATTCTATCACCACCATTATCTCCCACTCATTATGATAGTTCACAATGCCACCTCTCATGTAATAGGCCAACTTCCAGGCTATGAAATCCATTGCTGATAGACAAAATACGGGAATCATGGGAAAACAAAAATAAAATAGAGACCTTATATTGGATTGACAAGGGACGAACATAAATAAACTAGTAGCAAGATACAGGGATATTCAGTCTGAAATTTTCCATTTGACAAGGTTTCTATAGACCCCGCAATAGCATGGTAATAAGTTATAACATTATTTAGCCCTTTAAAAATTTCTTCCTTGTGATCCACCATGGAGGGTGTTAGATATTGAAATATATTTTGCTCCCCAGCAGGTACAAGCAAAACGAGTTTCAGATCTCATAAGCATGAGAGGGCGTTCATAACATACTCCTCTTCCCCCAACCTGCACACAGTTCATGTCAACACACAAAGTTTCCCATTGTAGAGTTCCTGACCATATAAACATCAGCGCCAATTTATGAACCCACCAGCACATTTCTGCTCAGTCGATTAGTCAACCGATTTTTCTTCCAGTGGAAGGGATCAGATTGCGGGAAACTCACCAGGGACGCATGACACAATTAAACCAAGACCATGTGATTCAACCAATGAATGGCATTTCGATCCAGATATGCCTTACCTAATCAAACCACTCCAACCCCCCCCCCTTCCGACCCCCAAAAAAGGGAGGATTCTTGCACATGGGTCACAGTGCCCATACTGGCCTCTGTTCATGAACACGGGAGAATGATCCACCACAACAATCAATATAACTGTCTCCTATCCTCACTAATGTGCTGTAGCCGAGGTTGTATGGGTAGAGGATTAGGAAGGGAACCACCTAGGTTCGAACCTGGGTGGGCTGAGTTTTATGGGTTTATGTGAATTGCCTCTGCCACACTGGCAGAGGCGGCAAGCATTTTTTGTAAATCTCAAGAGTGGCCCTAATCCTGTCTGCAACTGAACAGTGGTCAATTAACTGGTAATCAACTTGCAGTTTATAGAAAACCTATCCGGTTCAGATGCATGATCTGAGGATCATACGTGAGACTTTGAACCAAGTAGAAATCAAGGTCACCTGCAATAACTTAAGGGGAGACAAAGGAGAAAAAGGGAGAACTTAGGCAGGAGGTGGTGATTCAGAAGTTCTCTAACAAAAGGCAAAAATAAACTAGATATAGAGGAATAATATAGAGCAATGCTTTGGTAATAATGTTCTCTCCTTAAACAGAAATTCTCAGTCAGGACCATCCCAAACATCAAAGAGAAATCAGTGCCACGAATTCCAGGATAGATATGCAAATTGGCAAATCCCGTTTGGGAGACCATATAATATAGGACACAGAATAATCCATCCCATAAAGACAAAATCTGATAAATTAGATTGTTTGAGAAGTAGTCTATGAGCTGGTTAAGAGAGCACTCTGATACATTGTTTTCAGTACCGCCCGGTATGTATCTGTTGGAAGCAAATTTTGCGCCAAAAAAAAAAAAAAAAAACCACCCGGGGTAAATCACCCCCGGGCGGGTTCCCCCGCGGCCGCGCGCGGGCGGGGCAGACCCGCCCGGGGTCTGCCTACCCCGGGCGGACCTGCCCGGGGCCTGCACACGCCTGCCGCGCACCGGGGCGGACCTGCCCGGGGCCTGCACACCCCGGGCGGACCCGCCCGGGGTCCCGCGCCCCCGGGCGGACCCGCCCTGGGCAGGGCAGGCCCGCGTCCTGTCCACGTCAAAAAAAAAAGAAAAAAAAAGAAAGAGAAGAAAAGGGAGAGTGACCTGCCCGGGGTGGTCTTAACCCGCCCGGGTCCGACCTACCCCGGGCCGGTCCCCTACCTTCTATAAATAGCCCCTATGGGGTCCCATTTTGGAGGGGGGAGGAGGATGCTTCTTGAAGAGACTTAGAGTCCGTGGCAAGGAGAAATATCTTGTTCGTTGTCTTGGCCTATTTGGGGATGTGACACCCCGGGCTTTGTCATTATGCCCCTACGTGGGCGTTGTTGTTGTGCCCCTACGTGGGTTTTGTCATTATGCCCCTACGTGGGCTTTGTCATTATGCCCCTACGTGGCCGTTGTTGTTGTGCCCCTACGTGGGTCTTGTATTTATGTCCCTACGTGGGTTTTGTCGTTATGCCCCTACGTGGGCGTGGTTATTAAGGACCCTTTGGAGAATGCAACGAAGAAGGAGAGAGAGAAGACACAAGTGACAACCTACGGAAGACACTTGAAGCCTTTGTTCGTTTGTATCGGCCCGCGTGGGGTAAGTCCCCGGGCCTTGTACTTATGCCCCTACGGGATATATTTACGTTTATGTCCCTCAGCAGGCTTTGTCTGTAATTACGCCCCTCAGCGGGTCATGTTTGTAAGTCTTTACGTCCCGGGACGACTAAGTCTTGTATTTCTGCCCCTATAATGGCGAAATTATAAAAATATCCTTCCCGGGACTGTAAAAGACCGAAGTCCTGTAATTTACAGTTATACCCTGTAATCTTTTGTAATTGGGACTACGTCCCTATCTCCCACTCCAAAGTGGACATTTGTACAGTCGACAATCCGCCGACAACTTTTGTACTCATATGGAATTATAAAAGCACTCAACATGCTCCATGTGTATCCTCGAGGAAAAATTACATGGAAACCCTTGACTTTCCAAATTTACATATATACCCTTCCTTCAGCCAAATTGACAGAGGCATACTTTCTTTGAAACCCTTTGTCATTCTTTTGGTCCAGAAATGTCGTCAGCTCAGTCTCACATTCGGGTATTACCTATAACCCAGGTACAGGGTATGGTAAAATTACCAAAATATCCCTGTAACCTAGAAATGGCCTAGTAGCCTCCCAAAACCCTCCAAAAATAGCCTCAACGCCTTGCGGAGTTAGGGATCCAGTTTTACTTCCACTTCAGCCTAGATGTTTCATAAATATCCCTGGCCTGGAAAATTACCAAAATACCCCTGGGTTGGTAAAATTACCAAAATACTCTCGGGGTCCAGAAAACTTCCCTTTATTTCAAAAATGCCTATGGCTTCTGCATATTTGTGTTCCCATTCTTGAATCCTAGGGTTTGGCTCAGACCTAGCCCTGATTCAGTCGTTTCGGCTGGTTGGTGGTGAGTGAGTGGACATCACGAGCTCTTCAAGAGAGTTTGCCCTCAATATCAGAACCTTGTAAAGGATCTTGGAGATTTCTTTGACAGTCAAACAAAGGTGTTCGGACGTTAGGCCGATAATCAACACTGACTACGGTCAGTGGGGAGAGGTCCAACACTCGAACCCAAATCGTCTGATACTATGCGCACACACGGAACCCTCTCTACGCAGAGGAGTGTTTCTTTTCAAAAAGAACGAAAATTTACCTTTTATCTACGATAAGAGTCGATTTAGATTTTTTCCGTGTCCAACAGACTGGCACGCCCGGTGGGACTTTTCCTGCCTTTCTTCTCTCTTTCAGAGTCGTTCCCCAAAATCCTCTTTGAGGTTCTGACGTCCTCCTCTTCCTTTTAAAGGACGGGAAGAGGAGGGCATACTTTTCACCGCTCGTCTGAGAGCTCCTCGTGCATCTGCACGCCACTCCTTTCGTGCTACGCACCACCACCACCAACACCAGCAACAGCGATGGCCGCCGTTACTTACGGCCCCGAGATCGTCGCCAACCATGCCAGGCTTGGATTCCTGGCGACCCCACTGGTCTTCGGCGACTTCCCACCTGTCGTCGGCTCGCCCTTCTTCTTGGGCGTGGTACCAGTGGCTGAAGCTAGTTCAGCCAGGCCTGCAACAACTGTCAGGGGCGTCAGGCCCTCAGCCCCTTCAACTGGCCGGGTCCACCCGGTCAAGAAGACAACTATCGGAGGCGTCAGGCCTTCGACTCCAGCAACTGGCCGGGTCAGTCCGGTCAACGAGGTCGCTACTGGGGGCGTCAAGCCCTCGGCTTCATTAACTGGCCGGGTTTGCTCGGCCAAGAGGACTTCTGAGGGCGCCAGGTCTTCTGCTTCAGTTGGTCGGGTTCGCCCGATCAACAAGATAACTGTCGGGGGCGTCAGGCCCTCGGCCCCATTAGTTGGCCGGATCAGTTCGGCCCACAAGCCAACTATTGAGGGCGGCAAGCCCTCCGCAACAACCGGCTGGGTTCGCCCGGTCAACAAGCCAGTCGTCAGAGGTGTTAGACCCTCGGCTTCAATAATTGGTCGAGTATGTTCGGCCAGCAAACCAACTTCTGAGGGTGCCAGACCCTCTGTTGCAGCAGCCGGCCGGCTTCGTCCGGTCAACTTTTCACAGACCAAGGGTGTCAGACCCTCTGCTGCAGCAACTGGTCGGATCCCTCTGGCCAATTCTCCAACTGTTAAGGGTGTCAAGCCGTTCATCCCGACAACCAGTCCAGTCAGCTCGACTGCTACGTTAATGGCTGAAGGTGTCAGACCTTCTGCCCCAACTATTGGTCGAGTCTTCTCGGTCAATCAAATCACTGCCGGCGCCGCCCCTGCTCAACGGGGGCAACGCCGCCGCCGCAACGGCGCCAAACCTACTGCGGCTACCCTCAGAGGTGCTGTCCCTGCTCAACGGGGGCAACGCAGCCGTCGTCAGGATGACGCCATGCCTATGGCGGGTGCCACCACTGCCGCCCCTGCCCAATGGGGGCAACGTCGTAGCCGCAAGGGTGCAAGGCCCGAAGCGGCTGTCTCGCGCTCCGGCAAGACGGTAATTGTCGGAGATATTCGCATCCGGCTCGATGGAGGCGAGCCAATTCTGCCACGGGATCGTCACGTCTCGACTATTTCTACTTCCAATCGCTTCGAGTCCCTCCGACAAGTCCGGGAGAAAGGAGCGAAGAAGGAGAAGTCTGCCGTACCAGCGGCAACCCAGGGCCTTCTGCAACGGCCCAAGCCACGAGCTCCCCGTCCAAGGACAGGGGGCAACCCAATTGAGGAGCATCAGCTCCATTTGAAGAAGATCTGGGTCACCAAGGAGGAGACCCGAATTATAAGACGAGCCAGGGCGGAGGAGCCTTTTCGCATGTCAGATCTTCGACGAATGCGGAGTCCGACAAGCACTGAGGCCTCGATCTCTCCGCAATTTACCAATCAGTCCCTACGAGGGCAGAAGCGCCGTGGAGCTGGCAAGAAGGTGCGGCCGACTTCCCCGTGGGCCAGTTCCACACACACGGAGGAGGATTGCTCACCTCAAGCAGCCACATCCCGAGTGTCCGTCTTTGACAGACTTGGGAGGCCGCCCAGGCCGGACCCACAACCGCCCAAGAAAAAGCGGGTGGTCCAGGTGACCGATGACACCGTCAAAGTGTTCACCTGTTACGCCACTTCCGGCGAAAAACAGCCCGAAGGCACCTCGGGGGAACTCAATCAGCCTCTTCAATACTCGAGGAGGTCGAGGTCTGGGTCCCACGGCCTGGCACAAACACAACAAGCGCCGGCCGCCGGTACATCTCAACCCGAGCCGGCACGGCAAGAAGAGCCCTAGGAGGACGTCCACAGTATTGATGGGGACAGTCACTCCCGACATGCAGAAGAGCTGGGGGAGGAACCACGGGCCCCCACATTGGACGAGCTTCAACGGGAAAACCATGAGCTCAAGAATCTCTTACAGTCGCTTTTGCGCGAAAAGGAGGTTCCTTCCCCGCCTCAGGCGGCACCGGCTGGAGTAGATCAACATCCTTCTCCCATTCCAGCAGCAGCCAATGCCTCTGTCACCGCTGCAAGACTCCCACTGGCGGTGGACTTCGAAGTCCCGCCGCATGAAGCCCATGCGCGGTCATCTGCTACTCCTGCCGCAGAAAGCCTCATGGCGCAGAAGCAGATGATCGAGCGCATCGTGGAAGCGAAGTTCGCTCAACATGGCGAGGGTGTGGCTACCGTTGATTTGTACAGCGTGCCATATCCCCTCCATCATCAATTCAAGAAGCTTCCACCGGATTGCCCGAAGGCCCCGAAACTTCAGAAGTTCAACGGGCAGGGTTCTCCGCATGAACACCTGGCCTATTACATGACGGCCATGGGTGAATTAGCCCTGGAAGAGGCATACTTGCTGCGGTATTTCACCACGTCTTTGACTGGCACCGCCTTTCAGTGGTATTCAAGGTTAAAGCCCAATTCAGTATCTGATTGGGCTGATATGCAAAAGAAGTTTGTCGACCACTTCCAAATGGTCGAACGCAAAGTCTCCCTAGCAGAGCTTTGTTCCCTTCGACAGAAGAAGGGTGAAACAACATTAGACTTCATCAAGCGATGGAGGGACGTCAGCATGCGCTGCGATAACCCTCCGACGCCTGAAGATGCAATCACCATCTACCGCAGAGGTCTCTCGGCGGAAGTCAGTGAAAAGCTTCTGGGCTCCAACATCAGAAGTTTTGACCAGCTCAACACGGTCGTGTCGGAGATTGAAATGTTCTTCGCCGACCACCCTACACAAGCTTCTGCCAAGGGCAAATCCTCCAAAGGCCGTCTGGCTAGCGGTAAGGAGGTAAATGCCGTGGACTTCTCCCCGACGAATGGAGATAAAGGGGAAGGAAAGTCCAAAGGAAAAGGCAAGAAGTCTGGTGATAAGACAAATGCGTCTTTCTTAGCGGAGAACATGAAGACGCCTTATTCCTTCATAAAGGAGCATACTAAGATGCTCTTTGATCTATGTATGAAGCAGCAGCTCGTTACTCTGCCGGATCCGCGGAAGCCCGCGGAGGTGGATAAGACAGATGATCCAACCTATTGTGTGTATCACCGGAGGTTGGGTCACACTGTCGGGGATTGCTATATTTTCAAGAATATAGCAGAAGAGCTCATTCAAAAGGGCCTGGTAAATATGCTGGGCCATGCAGTCGACCCACCCCAGCCTCATCCGTGGAGCCGATCGAACCGGTCAGCCAACGTGGTCCATATGGTGGCGATGGCTTCAAGCTCCTATGCCTCCGAAGTCGGGCCCTCGAGTCGACAGCCCAATGGTGGTCCCAGAGCCACTCCTCCTCCATTCCCAGAATGTTTGGCGCTGCGGAGAACCATCCGGAAGATCCGAGGGGAAGTCCGGCAGCTGCGACGAGAACAAAGGCGCCTGCTGCAGTTCCTGGAAAGCATTGATCAGCAGTTGTCCACCTTTCCTTTTGGCCCATTTGCCAGGGGGTTAGCTCCAGCCCACATACGGGAGGCGGGTGTATCACCCACGGGTCGGGCCCCGTTCAGGGGTTGGCTCTCTGAAGAGTCTTCGGATTCATCTAAAGACGAGGAGGACTCACCGGAAGACGTGGAGGCTCCACTTCAAGTCGAGCTCCCAGAGAAGTTATACTCCTTCCCTTTGGAGAAAACTCCCAATATCTTCTTTGCATGTCAGCGGGCAGGGTTGATTAGCCCGTCACCTCTGGAGCAGACACCAGGTGCTGCTTTTCATCAGGGCTATTGCCCATATCATGAAATTGTTGGCCATGTTATCCACAACTGTGAGCCGTTTAAGGACCTCGCCGAAGACTTAATCAGGAGAGGGAAGGTCAACATGGGTGAATTCCTAGTCGACCCACCGCAGCCACATGCACAAAGGAGTCTTCACTTCTCTGTCAACGTCATTCACGCTGCAGCAGCCTTCCAGTTCCCCGAGCCGCAGGAGGAGGGAGCCAGTTCCCAATCGCCAAAGTCCACGCTCTGGTATCCAGGGTGGCGACCCTCTCACCAGTGTTCTTTCCCCAAGGAGGACACTGAGAAGATTTTTTGACAAGCTTCTGGAAGATGGCTGGGTGCTGACACATGACCCGCCGTCTTATTACAATGAGACGGCCAAGAGTCACCCCCGCTATTACAAGTATCATGCAAGGGTGTCTCACCCCACTCGGCAATGCCCAGAGGTTCAAGACTTCATTGAAGCCCTCATCCAGAGAGGGGTTGTCGATACTTAGGGGAACTCCATGACGAGGTTGCATCTTGCAGAGGCCGCCAGAGAGACTCTCCAACAGGTTCGGCGAGAAACTGAGGCTTTCTCCCGATTAGCCCGGCCAAGTGAGCCCGCGGAAAATGATGAATTTCCATTACTCACTAAAGGCAAGGTCACCTATAAAAGGCCTAAAGTACAGAACCCAGGAAGCCAAGCCGCGGGAGAGAGTTCCAAGGCCCGTCCCACGTCGAGTCAGCTTGGCATCGTCATAAGAGAGAACTCTCGGCCCGATAACAAAGGCAAAGCCAAGGTGTCAGAACCTTCAGCCAAAGCTCCTGCCCAGTCAGCAAGGCCGTTAGTCATGGAAAGAACTCAACTTCTTAAGCCCGCGAAGACCCCAATTAAGGCCTCTGTCACCCCAGCGAGGCCGCTATTTGTAGAACGGCCTCAGCAGCTCAAGCAAGCCAACCCACCAGACCAAGCAAAGTCGGTGGAACTACAAAGCTCCCAGAGGCCCTACTGTGGACTAGCAGAGTTCCAGGAGTTGCCTCCTGAAATAATTGCTCAGGCAATCAATGCCACCTTCCAAGCTCAGCCGGAGGAGGCCAATTGGACCAAGATTGCCCCCAGAAAAAGCCGTGGCACTAAGGCTCCTAAGGAACCAGCTCGGAGCAAAAAGCAAAATTCTGGGGGCAAGCGAGTCCCACTACCGAAGCAAACTCCTCTCTCTTCTCAAGAGGTAGCACGCCAAAAGAAGCAAGAGAAGAACCGTAGGAAGAATTTAAAGAGGAGGTTAAAGAAGCAAGCCGAGCAAGCCGCTGCTATGGAGGCTCCTAAGGAGCCAACTCCTCTACAAAGACTTCAAAAGCTCATAAGCTCATAGATGAGCTGGAGGAGTACACTCCCTCTCATCCCACCAGGGTCGTCACTCTAGACGAATATATTCCCTGGGACAAGCTTGGGCGCAAAGCCCGTCTTCTGCAATGGCTCCGGGAAATGGCCCACCGCCTTGAAAAGGGTGAAGACTTCCCAATTCCAGAGGAGCTCTCCTTATTATATAAAGATGAGGAGCTCATTGTCGAGATGCTCGAGGAAATGCTGCAAGAGCTCTCCTGCAACACGGTGGCGATTCCGCCGCCTGACGACATTTACTGTCCCACGGCTGATAGCACTGGAGGCAAGGCTCCTATGGTGACATATCAGCGTCGCTCGGCAAGAAATGGCCGAGGACGTGGCCGAGGTCGTGGACGTGAAGGTCCCCTAGCTCCTGATCGGGTCATAATATTCAGAGGGGAGAAGCCGGGTCCTGTCCCGGAAACTCAAGTTCGGGGGATCCCTTTCATCCTCGGCCCCTCAGAGGGTTCATGCCCCATCTCAACGGCTAAGCCGGGTGGCGTCCCTTTTACAATCACATCCTCTGATGAAGAAGAGGAGTCAGCCAAGTCGCTAGTGCGCAAGGAGGCGTCAGAGCAAGCCGGCCCCTCCAACAGGGTCGAGACTACAAGCCCGGCAAGTCCTTCTAATGAAGACCAGCATGATGGGCCTTTGCCACCTCCAGAGGAATCTTTGGCCCCGTTGTTCCAAGAAGATGCGGAAGGTCAGAATACGGAGGAGTGCCCTTTTAAGCGGGAGAAGCCCCGCCAGGCGCCGAAGACCCTGGCAGAGATCATCCCGCCATTTGACAAGACCCGTGCTCGGGCGGACCGCAAAATCATTCATCATATGAAGCGGTTCCCAACAAATGTCACCATTTGGGAAGCCATTGCCTGGAGCAAAGACCTCAGAGAAGCTCTTGTCAAGATACCCCAAGGCCCGGAGGCATATGAAGCCCATGTTGCAGAGTTGCAAGCCCCGGCATATGAAGCACTCACAGCCAACATCTCCTTCACGGACAAAGACATATTGATGTCCTCTCCGTGTCATAATCGCCCCTTATATATGAGGGGGACGATCAATGGACATAATGTGAATCGCATCCTGGGGGACGCCGGAGCAGCCGTCAACATCATGCCTCTGAAGACTTTCAAGTCTCTATACTTGGCACCTTATTTGCAAAAGGTGACCGACGTCAAGATCTCGGGATTCAATCAGGGTTCCGAGGAAACGCTTGGTCGGGTTGTAGTCAAGCTAGCTTTGGGCGATTTCGTCACTCAGGCGACATTTTATATCATCAACTCCGACACATCTTACAAGATGCTGCTTGGAAGACCCTGGCTTCATGAGAACTGGGTTGTTCCTTCAACTCTGCATCAGTGCATTAAATATGCCAAGGAAGGGGAACAACATACGGTCTTCGCAGACCAGGCCCCGTTCCATCCTAATGAGTGCCATCTGGCCGATGCTTCACTATATTTTGGGAAGCCTACTTTAACAATCCCCGAGCCTTTAAAAGACAGAGGGAAGCAAAAGGTGGACCCTGAAGTTGAAGAAGGGCAGCTCTTCACTGTCAACCAAGACATGGTAAAGCTGCACAAGCTGAGCCTCAGTGCCGCCTCCAAGCCAACTCAACCAGAAAGGCGAAGTGTTGACTTTGAAGCCAACCTCATCAGTCGGGTCGTTGACGGGAGTATCTCCTTACCGCCTAAGTGCCTTCAACTCTTGTCCCAATGGGAAGAACAAGAGGTGGAACAGTTGAAGACCTTTACAGTCTCCTATCAACGGAGAAGGAGACGCAACAAAGGCAAGAGGGACAAGCCGATCATCTTTTACAAAGGTGATTTAGTCCCACCGTGCCCTCCTGAAGATCATTTCGGCTGGGATACTCCCGCCGATGTGGTGCCAGAGCCAGTCCAGGAAATAGACGATATGCCAGAGTACATCAAGGAAATGTGTAAAAAGCAGCACATCCCGCAAACTCTGGACCCCGCGCGAGCGGCATACTTCCATCAACTATGGAACCCTCCGCAGGTCCGCGGGCAGCCTCCCTTCTCCCGCCAAGATACAAGGGGCCTTGGCTATGACCAGGAGACGGACTTTGAGGTCCACTTTGCAGTCAACACCATAGGACTGCTACCTCTCCATCACAGGCAAGCGGAAGCTGAGCCTAAGATTGATGACTCTGTAAGGGAGTCCGTTGATGTGTCTACCACATTATCACCTTCATCAGGAGTCAATAACGACCACCCCTCAGAGGGAGGAGCAGCCCAGCCTGCTAACCATCAGCAGGACAAAGTAAGCCCTTTGACTTCAAGCCATGAGCAAGAGTGCTTCGAAGAATTTGAAGTCTACGAAGCCAACACTGATGATAAGGGAGACTTCGTCGACCTCCAACTAGCTCCACCGGAGCTTGAAGACGGTGGCTAAGCAACTGTGGATGAATTGATCGAGTTTAATCTCGAAAGCAAAAGTGACCACCGTCCCACCTTCATAAGTGCTCTCCTCAGTGAGAAAGAAAAGTAGTCGTATCGACAGCTCCTAGAAGAGTTCAGGGATTGTTTCGCCTGGACTTACAAAGAAATGCCCGGACTTGATCCTTCTGTGGCTGAACATGAGCTGGCAATACTTTCAACAGTCAAGCCAGTCAAGCAAGCTCAATGGCGTATGCGCCACGAGCTGGAGCTGAAGGTCAATGCTGAGATTGACAAAATGCTCAATGTGGACTTCATAGAGCCTTGCATGTATCCCGTGTGGCTCGCCAATATAGTCCCTGTCAAGAAGAAGAACGGCCAAGTCCGAGTCTGCATCGACTTCAGGGATTTGAATAAGGCATGCCCAAAGGACGACTTTCCTGTCCCAATCACTGAGACAATGGTTGATATGACCACTGGTCACGAAGCTTTGTCTTTTATGGACGGGTCGTCGGACTATAATCAAATCCGCATGGCCATCAAAGATAAAGACCATACGACTTTCCGGTCTCCTAAGGGGATCTTCAACTATAAAAGGATGCCGTTCGGTCTGAAAAACGCTGACGCAACCTATCAAAGGCCAATGACCAAGATCTTCGACGAGATGCTACATGACCTTGTCGAATGCTATGTTGATGATCTGGTCGTCAAGACAAAGAGGCGAGAAGATCACTTAGCTGACTTGCGTCGAGTCTTTGAAAGGCTTCGACAATTTCAACTCAAGATGAACCCGATGAAGTGCGCCTTCGGCGTCTCCAGCGGCAAGTTCCTCGGCTTCATTGTCAGGTACCGGGGCATAGAAATCGACCCTGACAAAATAAAGGCTATAAGAGGACTACCTCCGCCCAAGAACTTGACAGAGCTCATATCTCTTCAGGGGATACTCGCCTATATTAGGCGGTTTATTTCTAACCTCTCAGGGAGATGCCTACCTTTCGGCAGACTGATGAAGAAAGGAGCACCCTTCATATGGGATGAAGACTGTCAGAAGGCCTTCGAGCAAATCAAGGAGTATCTGTTGACTCCTCCTGTCTTAGGGGCACCTGTCAGAGGGAAGCCCATTATCTTGTATATTGCTGCCATGGATGCCTCTTTGGGGGCTCTCCTAGCCCAGATCAATGAAGAGGGCAAGGAGCAGCCACTGTACTACCTCAGCCGAAAACTGATCGGGCCTGAGCATCGGTACGCTCCCATGGAAAAGATGTGCCTAGCTCTGGTGTTTGCTGTCAAGAAGCTAAGACACTATCTCCTAGCCCATCGGGTGAAGCTCATCTCAAAATGTGACCCACTCAAGTTTCTGCTCAGCCAGCCTGTCCTCTCTGGTAGGTTTGGTAAATGGGCACTTATCCTTATGGAGTTCGACATCACCTTCGTCCCACGCAAGGCGATCAAGGGACAAGGAATGGCGGAGTTCTTAGCAGTGCACCCTGTGCCGGAAGATTCGCCACTCAACTTCGAGCTACCCGACGAAGAGGTGTTAGTGCCTTCCCAAGAAATCGGGGAGTCTTTGAAAAAGTCCCACCACAGATGGAGCCGGGTGTCCTCACCCTTGATCTCCCACATTGGGAGTTATACTTTGATGGTGCCTCTCGGACAATCAAAAGGGCCGGTGGCCTTACGAACTATGTCTCGGGTGCGAGGGTAGTCTTTGTGTCTCCACAAGGCGGTATCCTCCACAACTCTTGCGCTCTCATGAAGTCATTGACTAATAATGAGGCAGAGTATGAAGCGTTGATTATTAGGCTTCAACTGGCACTAGAGATGGACATCAAGTGCATCAAAGTGTACGGGGATTCTCAGCTCGTTATCCGACAAGTACTGGACGTCTATCACGTCCGGAAGAAGGAACTCGTCCCCTACCATGCAGCCGTCATGAGGCTCAAAGAAAAATTTTACCTATTTGAAATAGGCCATGTCCCCAGAGGCAGCAGCTCCCAGGCTGATGCTCTTGCAAAGTTGGCAACAGCCCTAAAGCTCCCGCCTGAGGGAGAATTGAATATTACAGTCAGACACCGGAGGCTCATGCCAAGTGTGCTCGACGAAGAATCTGGCCTCACTGTGTATGAGGTCGACAACATTCAAGAGGAGATTGTTCCCGAAGAAGAAGATTGGCGTGAGCCGATCATAAAGATAAAGAACGGCTGGCTCCCTCCTGATCGGGCACAGAGGGTGCAACTGCTACGCAGGGCGACATCCTACCAGCTGATTGACGGTATGCTCTTCAGGCTCGTCCATGAAAAGGACCGATCAGTCCTCCTACGGTGTCTTTCACCTAAGGAAGCGAAGACTGTCATACATGAGGTTCACTCCGGATTGTGTGGAGCTCACCAGGCAGGAGCTAAGATGAAAAATAACATCAAGCTCAAAGGGTTCTACTGGCCCACCATGTACGAAGATTGCAATCAATACGCTCGTACATGCCATCAATGCCAAGCATTTGGCCCGATCCCTCGGCGGCCACCTAACCCGCTCCATCCAACAGCGCCTACTTGGCCATTTGCAGAGTGGGGTATGGATATTGTGGGACCATTCCCACCATCGTCCCAGGGGCACAAGTTCATACTTGCTGCCACTGATTACTTCTCCAGGTGGGCGGAAGCCATTCCGCTACGGGAAATTACGGGGGAGGTAGTTGCTCGTTTTGTGTGGCACTACATTATAAACAGAGTCGGCACCCCAGTCGGATTATATCCGATAACGGCACGCCGTTCAAGAACAGAACTATTTACGCTTTGGCGGCCAAATTCCATATTGACTGGAGGACGTCATCAATATACAATCCCCAAGCCAACGGATTGGCCGAAGCTTTCAACAAAACCCTCTGCAAGCTGCTGTCCAAGATAGTAGGTGGCCGTAAGCGAGATTGGAGTGAGAAGGTCCACGAAGCCCTATGGGCCTATCGGACTATTTACAAAACCCCCACGGGTTGCTCCCCATTCTCTTTGGTCTATGGAGCTGAAGCAGTGATCCCTGTGGAGATCGAGCTAGCATCTTACCGCGTTGCTGTGCACGCCGGATTGCCAGGTCAAGACCAATCTGAAATTGAAAGAAGGCTCGAGGAATTGTCCAACCTTGAAGGTCAAAGGCTCAAAGCCTACAAACACTTACAAGTGTATCAAGCCCGCATGACACGTGCCTATGATAAGTTGGTCAAGCAACGGGCGTTCAAGAAAGGTGACCTCGTCATGGTCAAAGGAAAGGAGGTTCTCGCGGGAAGATCCAGCGGCAAACTCCAGCCCAATTGTCGTGGGCCTTACGTCATCCAGAAGGTCTACGAAGGAGGGGCCTATACGGTCCTTGACCACAAGGGATACAATCCCTTCCCTCCTCTCAATGGCAAGCATATGAAGCTCTACCATGCGCCACCGCAAGAGTTTCTGCAGCAGTCCTCACACGACAATACCTCTCCTCAGTGAAGGTTTCAAAAAAAAAAATGGGGTTAAAAACGTTGATGCCCCGGCGGACTTAGTTGACTTTCGAAGGTCGACTGAGGGCAAAAAGGCCACAAACCCGGCTGAGGTGAAAACCCGAAAGGGCTCCTGAGGCAAAAATGGGTAACCCCTCAGTGTGAAAACCCGCAAGGGCGCACCGGAAAAAGCTAAAGGGGGCCAGCCTCGGCGAAAACCCGAAAGGGCGGTGAGGTTGGTAATGTAAAAAAAAAAATTCTCTCCTTATCTATTCTAAGGGTGGCTCTAAGTCAATGACTCCACCCCGTCTCGACCAAAACATCATAGTGATGCCATGGCTACGCCTTACATGTCGTCCTATGACACCTAGTCCCACTGGCATTCTGACGGTGTCATACTTTGTCCCATCGGGCTCGGCCTATGCATGCCTCTTCCGGGCTGCTGACCCATTCCGCCTATCGGCTTCCGGGTTCACCTCACATGTCTCTTCTGAGCAGTTAAACCCGTTTACTCTCTTGTCCCACTGGGACTGGCCTCAGTATGCTCTCTCGGGCTGCCAACTTTTTATGCCTTTCGGCTCATCTTATCTTCTTGGGATTGGTCTCAGTATGCTCTCTCGGACTGCCAACCCATCATGCCTTTTGGCTCACTTTTCCTTCTGAGATTGGCCTCAGTATGCTCTCTCGGGTTGCCAACCCACTATGCCTTCGGCTTACCTTTCTTTTTAGAATTGGCCTCAGTATGCTCTCTCGGGTTGCCAATCCATCATGCCTTCTGGCACATGTCCCACTAGGTCTTGCCTCAGCATGTCCTCTCGGGCTGCCAACCCACCTACTCGCCTATCGGCTTTCGGGTTTGACTTTCACGTCCCACTAGGGCTGTCAAACCTATCTTTGTCCCATCGGGAATGGCCTCAGTATGCCCTCTCGAGCTGTCAACCTATCTCGCCTATCGGCTCTCGGATTTGACTCTCACGTCCCACTAGGGCTGTCAAATCCACCCTTTTTCTTCTTCTGGGTTTGGCCTCTGCATGTCCCTTTCGGGCTGTCAACCCATCTCGCCTCTTGGCTTTAGACTTGACTCATATATCCCATCGGGATCGTCAAGTTTACTCCTTTGTCCCTACGGGCTTGGCCTCGACATGCCCTCGTCAGACTGCCAACCCTATTTGCCTATCGGCTTATGGATTTGACTTATACATCCCACCCGGGCTGTCGAATCCCTTCCTGTCATCGCTTCGGGTCTGGCCTATGTATGCCCTCTCGGGCTGCCAACCCATCCCGCCTATCGGCCTCCAGGTTTAACCCTCATGTCCCTTTCGGATTGTTAAACCAACTCCTTTTTTGTTCCAACCGGGCTTGGCATATGCACACCTTTTTCGGGTTGCTAATCCGGTCAACTTTCGGTTTTGGATTTGGCTAATTGCGTCCCACTGGGACAGTCGAATCCACCCATCTTGTCACACCGGGCTTGGCCTCAGTATGCTCTCTCGGGCTGCCAACCCATTACGCCCTTTGGCTCGTTTCTATCCTCTTGGGTTGGGTTTCAGTACGCCCTCTCAGGCTACCAACCCTTTTCGCCTTTCGGCTCACAGATTTGATTCATTCGTCCCACCCGGACAATCAAGTCTACCCACTTGTCCTACCTCTGCGGCACACACGTCCCTACGGGAGTGCCACCTTTTCCTCGCCTTTTGGCATTATAGGATCAAAAAAAAAAAACGGGGTTAAAAATATTGAGGCCCCAGCGGACTTGGTTGTTTCTGTTAGAAGAGCAATCAAGGGCAAAAAGGCTTTGACCCGGCTAAGGTGAAAACCCGAAAGGGCGCCTTAGGCAAAAATGGATACCCCTCGGTGTGAAAACCCGAAAGGGCGCACTGGAAAAAGCTAAAGGGGGCTAGTCCTGGCGAAAACCCGAAAGGGCGATAGGGCTGGTAAAGTGAAAAAAAAAAAGAAGAAGAAGAAAAGGCTTATCAAACACTAGACTCGCTCCTCCTCAGCTCGGCAAGGCGAGTCTTACTCTGAAGAGCTTCCTCATGAAGCCCCTCAAGCCTACGGTAGAGGATCTACATCAACACGCGCAAGACTGCGCTCTTTCTCGGTCCCATGGACCCCTCACAAAAATTCCTCCACTATGTGGGAGGCCACCTGCTCGCGCTCGTAAGCGGCTTCGACCAGGGCGCCCACCTCGGCCTGGGCCGCCCGAAGTTTGCAAAGCTGTTGTTGCTCCTGCTGAATCATCAACCGAGTCCTCCTCCTCCGTTCTTGAATAGCGTGAAGGCAGGCGAACTCCTCCCATAAAGACGTAAGCTCAGTCATCCAGGCGTCCCAAGGGAGACCCAAATGCATGCATCTGGCAATGCTACACCAAGTTGAGGACCATTCGGCCACTCCATCCCAAGGGTCAGAAAACTCTGAAGCAGCTTTGAAGCCTCACTAGCTGAAGCTAAAGCAAAGAAAGGAGTTGCCTCAGCCCATGTACGGCCAACATCTACCCAGACCAACATGCCCTAAGGGCTGGTCTACATCAATCTTGGCTATCACAAGTCAGCAAGTAGCCAACTTCAACATTCGGCGACATGCCTCAGCGGTCAGCCGACACATCAACATGTTCGGCTACACCTCAGATGTTAGCCGGCACATCTTTGGCGACACCTCAGCAGTTAGCCCGCTTTAATTTGCGGCTACACACCTCAGCGATGAGCCGACAAGTCTTCAGTGGCATCTCAGTGGTCAGCCAGCACCACGACTTTCGGTCAACGCACCCCTAAGGGTCGGCCAATGTTGATTTCCAGCTATCACAGCTCAATAGTCAATCAACGACGACTCAAATGGATGCGCCTCTTCGAGACAGGCCCCCATCAACTCTAGGCCAACAAGGCTCTCAGAAGCAGGCCTGCATCAACGTCGGACCAACAAGACTCGTCGAGGCAAGCCCCCATCGACTCTAGGCCAACAAGTCTCTCAGAAGCAGGCCTACATCAACTCGGGCCAACAAGTCTCTCAGAAGCAGGCCCCCATCAACTTCGGGCTAACAAGTCTCTCAGAAGCAAGCCCTCATCAACTCTAAGCCAACAAGTCTCTCAGAAGCAGGCCTACGTCAACTCCGGGACAACAAGCCTCTCCGAGGCAAGCCCGCATCAACCCTCAGCTTTCTGGAAAGCAATGAAGCAGTAAGGTGCAGCTCTACAGAGGGCACGGACCGTCCGCCTCCGCCCCGGCTTTGACGAACGTTCCGTGGGGGGCATTTGTTGGAAGCAAATTTTGCGCCAAAAAAAAAAAAAAAAAACCACCCGGGGAGAGGGAACCCCGCCCGGGGTAAATCACCCCCGGGCGGGTTCCCCCGCGGCCGCGCGCGGGCAGGGCAGACCCGCCCGGGGTCTGCCTACCCCGGGCGGACCTGCCCGGGGCCTGCACATCCCGGGCGGACCCGCTCGGGGTCCCGCGCCCCCGGGCGGACCCGCCCGGGGTCTCGCGCCCCCGGGCGGACCCGCCTGGGGTCCCGCGCCCCCGGGCGGACCCGCCCGGGGTGCTGCGCACCCAGACGGACCCGCCCGGGGTCCCGCGCCCCCGGGCGGACCCGCCCGGGGTGCCGCACACCGGGGCGGACCCGCCCGGGGTCTCGCGCCCCCGGGCGGACCCGCCCGGGGCAGGGCAGGCCCACGGCCTGTCCACGTCAAAAAAAAAAAAGAAAAAAAAAGAAAGAGAAGAAAAGGGAGAGTGACCTGCCCGGGGTGGTCTTAACCCGCCCGGGTCCGACCTACCACGGGCCGGTCCCCTACCTTCTATAAATAGCCCCTATGGGGTCCCATTTTGGAGGGGGGAGGAGGATGCTTCTTGAAGAGACTTAGAGTCCGTGGCAAGGAGAAATCTCTTGTTCGTTGTCTTGGCCTATTTGGGGATGTGACACCCCGGGCTTTGTCATTATGCCCCTACGTGGGCGTTGTTGCCTACGTGGGTCTTGTATTTATATCCCTACGTGGGTTTTGTCATTATGCCCCTACGTGGGCTTTGTCATTATGCCCCTACGTGGCCGTTGTTGTTGTGCCCCTACGTGGGTCTTGTATTTATGTCCCTACGTGGGTTTTGTCGTTATGCCCCTACGTGGGCGTGGTTGTTAAGGACCCTTTGGAGAAGGCAACGAAGGAGAGAGAGAAGACACAAGTGACAACCTACGGAAGATACTTGAAGCCTTTGTTCGTTTGTTTCGGCCCGCGTGGGGTAAGTCCCCGGGCCTTGTACTTATGCCCCTACGGGGTATATTTACGTTTATGCCCCTCAGCAGGCTTTGTCTGTAATTACGTCCCTCAGCGCATGGATGGCAGTATCGGCCGAAACCGATACGTTTCGGCCGAAACGTATCGGTTTCGGTCGATACCGAAACTGAAACGGGCCTTGTCACTGTAGCAAGTCCGAAACCGGACCGAAACTGTCTGGTTTCGGCCGAAACTAGACCTGCTCAATACATTTTTTGCCTTTTCTGACTGTTTTGAACCGGTACCGGCCGAAACCGATACCGAAACCGATACTACCATCCTTGCCTCAGCGGGTCATGTTTGTAAGTCTTTACGTCCCGGGACAACTAAGTCTTGTATTTCTGCCCCTATAATGGCGAAATTATAAAAATATCCTTCCTGGGACTGTAAAAGACCGAAGTCCTGTAATTTACAGTTATACCCTGTAATCTTTTGTAATTGGGACTACGTCCCTATCTCCCACTCCAAAGTGGACATTTGTACAGTCGACAATCCGCCGACAACTTTTGTACTCATATGGAATTATAAAAGCACTCAGCATGCTCCATGTGTATCCTCGAGGAAAAATTACATGAAAACCCTTGGCTTTCCAAATTTGCATATATACCCTTCCTTCAGCCAAATTGACAGAGGCATACTTTCTTTGAAACCCTTTGTCATTCTTTTGGTACAGAAATGTCGTCAGGTCAGTCTCACATTCGGGTATTACCTATAACCCAGGTACAGGGTATGGTAAAATTACCAAAATACCCCTGTAACCTAGAAATGGCCTAGTAGCCTCCCAAAACCCTCCAAAAATAGCCTCAACGCCTTGGGGAGTTAGGGATCCAGTTTTACTTCCACTCCAGCCTAGAAGTTTCATAAATATCCCTGGCCTGGAAAATTACCAAAATACCCCTGGGTTGGTAAAATTACCAAAATACCCTCGGGGTCCAGAAAACTTCCCTTTATTTCAAAAATGCCTATGGCTTCTGCATATTTGCGTTCCCATTCTTGAATCCTAGGGTTTGGCTCAGACCTAACCCTGATTCAGTCGTTTCGGCTGGTTGGTGGTGAGTGAGTGGACATCACGAGCTCTTCAAGAGAGTTTGCCCTCAATATCAGAACCTTGTAAAGGATCTTGGGGATTTCTTTGACAGTCAAACAAAGGTGTTCGGACGTTAGGCCGATGTAAATCAACACTGACTACGGTCAGTGGGGAGAGGTCCAGCACTCGAACCCAAATCGTCTGATACTATGCGCACACACGGAACCCTCTCTACGCAGAGGAGTGTTTCTTTTCAAAAAGAACGAAAATCTACCTTTTATGTACGATAAGAGTCGATTTAGATTTTTTCCGTGTCCAACAGTATCGTACCAGGCCGGTGCGTACCGGTACCGGCCTTGGCCGGTTCGGTTCAATTTCTTCATGTATCGGGCAGTACATGCTGGTACCGCACGGTATGTACCGGTACTGGGCTTGTCCGGTTCCGAAACCGGTACCGGGTTTGAAGACCTTGCTCTGATATCAGCTTAATGGCTAACATAAGCTGGCTAAACATAAGCCATTTATTAGATTGTCAAATGCCAGAAATAATGTTTCAAAATCAAGCCAGACCAGACAGGCAACACCCCTGGTTAGATAGTTGTTGAACCCGTTATTTTCTCCCTCAAATGGGGCTTTGGGACCAGATAAACCCCAAATGGGACTTTAGGACCGGATAAACCCTCAAATGAGGGTTTGGGATCGGATAAACCCTCAAATGAGGGTTTGGGACCGGATAAACCCCTCAAAGGGGCCATTGGGACCAGATAAACCCTAAAGGGGGGCTTTGGGACCGGATAAACCCCTCAAAGGGGGCATTTGGACTGGATAAACCCCCAAATGAGGCTTTGGGACCAGATAAACCCCAAATGAGGCTTTGGGACCGGATAAACTCTCAAATGAGGGTTTGGGACCAGATAAACCCCTCAAAGGGGCCATTGGGGCCGGATAAACCCTCAAGGGAGGCTTTGGGACCGGATAAACCCCTCAAAGGGGCCATTGGGACCGGATAAACCCTCAAATGGGGGTTAGGGACAGGATAAACCCCTCAAAGGGGGCTTTAGGACTGGATAAACCCCCAGAAGGGGACTTTGGGACCAGATAAACCCCTCAAAGGGGTCATTTGGACCGGATAAACCCCAAAGGTGGCATCTGGACAGGATAAAACCCCTAAATGGGATATCTGGACCGGATAAAAACCCTCAATAGGGCTTTCCGGACCGGATAAACCCCTTAGAAGTCTTGATAAAACCGCCCAGGGTTTATCCGGGACCGGTAGCTCCCATTAAGGACCTATCCGGTCCCGAATGGGTCTTTCAAGGACCAATCCAGCCCCGGATGGGCCTCTTAAGGTCTAACCGCCCCCCCAAGTTCTATAAATACCCCCCTAGGAGTCCTCATTTGGGGGGGAGAGGATCGAAATCTATGGAAGCGGGAGGAGAAGAAGCAATCTCTTAGTGCTTTGTTTTGTGTGCCTCCACCAATGAGGGTGAACGCCCAATAGGGATTGCACATGTGCCCTCATGGTTTGCAAATATATCCCTGTGATTGTGCCTTATATATAATTCCTTGATTCGCATATATGCTCTCGTGATGTGGCTATACCTTGTGTAATTCCTTGGGGGGATGATAATATAATTTTATGAAATAATAAAAAATTATACAAAAACTCTTGTTCAGTCCAGATATTATAAAAATACCCTCGGTCCGTCCAAAATTATACCAAAAATCTTGTTTAATCCGGATATTGCAAAATATCCCCGGTCTGTCCAAAATTACAAAAAAATCTCCGTTCAGTCCAAAAATTATAAAAATATCATGATTTGTCCAAAAATTATCAAAATGCCTCTGAAGTGTGAAAATTATCAAAATACCCCTCGAACCTTCTAGGAATCACCAAAACGCCCCTGGAGTTCAAAAATTATCAAAAATACCCCTGAAGTTCAAAAATTACCAAAATACCCCCAAGCTTCTTAGAATTTGCAAACAAACTCTGCCCCGTCTAGAAATTGCATAAAAATCCTAAACTTTACAAAAATTGCACAAAACATCTATTCTACCCCGAAGTTCCCAAAATACCCTTGTCTAAGATCACGCCTCCGATACAACTCAGTGGAACGGGACCATGACACTTCCATGAAGTGGTGTGCGCTCTCTTGGGCTGTGCTTAAGGCTGACCATCTGAGTACATGTGTCTTTTCAGGGCCAAGAATCATCATATCCAAAAAACATAAAAATGCCAAAAATTGCAAATATACTCAAAAAGGCGATGAAATTGCAGATAAACTAGAAAGGATATGAAATTACAACAATACCCACAAAGGGTCAAGAATTGTAAATATACCCTGAAAAGTCAAGAAATGACAAAGATGGCCAAGAAAATCTAAAAATTACAGAGATACACAGGGTCAAAAAATTACAAATAAACCTTAAAAAGTTAAGAAATGATTGATAAGTCCAGGAGAGCCAACAAATTGCATGGGGAATTCAACAAATGACAAAAATACTCAAAATGACAAAAATGTCTTGAAAATTCAAAAAATGACAGAAAGATCTAGAGAAGACGGGAAATTAAAAAAATATCCTGGGGAGTCAACAAATGACTAAAATGCCTAGGAATGTTAAGGAACAATAGAAATGTCTTGGAGAGTCATAAAATGACAGAATTACTCCTGATAGTCAAGAAATGACAATGATGTCTAAGAAATCAAAAAATTACATACATATCCTGAAAAGTCAAGAAATGACAGATAAATCTAATAGAATCAGAAAACTACAGAGATACCAAGAAAGGATTAAATTTGTAAAAATACCCAAAAAGGGTCAAAAGACTCAAAACTACATAAATATCCAAAAATGGTCAAAAGTGTAAAAATACCCAGGAAGGGTAAAAAACAACAGAAATGCCCAGAAGGGGTCAAAAATTACAGATTTATCCAAGAATGGTCTAATTATGATAAAACTCAAATTCAATGGCCAGATCTTGACTAGAAATAAATTCAACGGTCCGATCTTGGTCGAGAGTAAATCCAGCCATCCAATTGAGAACAAAGGCAAATTCAATAGTCCGCTAAAGACCAGGAGCAAATCTAATAGTCTGATGGTGAGCATAAGCAAATTCAACAGTCTAATCGTCGACGGAAGCAATCCAAAGATTCAAGTGTGAGCAGAGGCCTACTCAATGGTCAAATGGCGACCATATGTAAACCCGAAGACCCGATTACATAATCAGGGCTAAATGTAAAGGTCTCAAGAGACCAATTGTAATCCAAATTCCATATATTCAAATAATGGAAATCTTTCGAGTTTCCTGCAATAGTATGTTTCTAATGAATGATCATCAAAGATCATATCTATTAGACAAAACCCATAATATCACAACAAATATTATAGAGACTAAAGACGTTCTTTAACAATTAATCAAGGGTATTCGGACTTTATGCCGATATAAATAAACATTGAGTGCGGGCGGTGGGAAAATGTCCAGTACCCGAATCTTAAATCATCTGATAAACCAAATTCGCGGAATTAAAAAAGTGCATGCTATTCAAATAGTTAACAAATGTGCATTGATATTCAACAAATGAACATCCTTCAAATTTTCTGTGTTCAACAATAGTCTAATTATTTTTTGTGCTACTTTTGACCATTTCTTAGCTGGTTTCTTTTAAAAGTTTTAGCTAGTTTCAACTATTGGACCAGAGGAAAGCGGAACCAGAGGCTTACCATCTGGCTGACCAATTTTCAAAACATTGGTTAGAATTTTAGATCCATGGGCAAGTTAAAAATTTGGATTTTAAGAACCATGCCAGCATAGATAGTTTTGAACTATAAGAATGCAATATCGAGATAATTGATTCAAATGATCTATAACTCCAAACTTTAAAAGGCCATTTAAGTCTACAACTTGATGCATTAACATATATTTTTTTTTCGAGTCAAGCTTGGTGCCCGTCCCGGACGGGTAACCACACGGGGGCGGGTGCTCATTACCGTCGGGACGGGTATTAAGGCTTTTCCCATTTTTTTTCTATTGGTCAAGCAGCTGCCAAAGAGGGAAAATAAATGAGAAATATAAATGAAATGAATAGGTAAAAGAGATACCTCATTTGTTTCAGATCCGGTAGCAATATATCCATCAGATATTGATAGGCCAACAAAATTCTGAAAACAAGAGAACATATCAAGAAGGGAAAAGAAAAAAAAGAAAAGGGGGCATGCTACCAGATCTTCCCCATTGAAAAAATTAATGCGTAGATGAAGCAAGCCAAAAAAGTGGAAAAATCAAATAAAAACCGTGATAAAATCATAAAACTGCCAAAAAATAGTGTCATATCCAGTGTCCACGATCAACAGGCACAAACTGTACAATTTAACTTAAAGCTTAATGAACTATGCAGTGAGACATTTGGTTGTAACAAGCGTTGATCGTACTAGGATACTAATCTCATATTCAACCTACGGAGACTACAAATAGTCAAGTTTTTTTGAAGGTGGTTTTTTTTTAAAGGTGGACTACATATAGTCAAAGTTGAAATAGTAAATAACAAAACGAAGTGTAACTTTGTCCTTACAGTCAACTAGGATATGACAAGGTATACCTCCAAAACACTAAGAAGCGACGAAGTTAACATAGTTAGGGAATTCACCTTTACGTTCGTGTGCCCTGTAAATGTCTGAACAGGACTGTCAAGCATCCTCGAATTGGTCATGGACAAATCCCAAAGCTTCAGGGAATTGTCGGTAGATGCCGACACAAGGCTTGATGAATCCACAAATTTCACATAGCTCACAGTCTTACTATGACCGGCCAACGTACACCAAGGTACTCTCAGGTTACGGAGATCATACAAGTAAATCCTATGATCTGCTGAACCAATAGCAAGTGACCGACCAGAGTCTGGAGGAAACTGAACAGAGCAAACATTTGCTTTCGTTTTGATAGTCCCAATGCTCCCATTCTGCCAAAAAAATAAGCTAGCTTATTATACGTTTACATTTCATCATAATGCCAATTAGATGACTGCAGCATATTTAGTTTCAAAGCTGACATACACCAAGTGCAAAAGTGGAATTGCCTGATTGATATTCCACAGCTTTACAGTACCGTCATCACTTCCACTGGCCAATTTTGTGGGATCCGCAGGTGAAAAGTCAACTGACCAAACACGCCTCTCGTGCTCCCTCATTTCCACAAAAACTTGGCTCCTCGTAACATCCCACACCTGGAGAAGTGAACCAATCAATGGTAGAGAATAATAAAAAAATAATAAAAGAACAAATAAACTGAGGAAGAAAATTTAAACAAACCTGCACAACACCTTCAAAATCACTGGAAGCAATCTGACTCTTAATATAGCTATTCCAACAAACACTGCTGAGTTTTGACCTGCTGGCCATCTCCACCACAGGGTAATGAATATCACGATCTTCATTTAGAACCATATCACATTCAAAAATTTTGATTTTCCGATTTACACCAGCAGTAGCAAACAACTCTTTGTCTCGATCAAAGCCCAAAGAGCACACTAGGTTGGATGAATTTAACAAGTCCCCTTGTTTGAGGTTCGCTCTAACTCTTAACTTGCTGAAATTCAGATACTTGCATAAACCTTCGAGAAACGGACTTATCCATTCACTCTGTCTTCCTTCACTCAGCACTTCCTTGTAGGGCAAATTGTCAACTGAACTCCCTTCAGTCTTAGCCACTGATCCCCTCCCAAAACTTCCAATGGCCAAGTTTCTGTTTACAAGTCTGCTTGCTGGCTTGATCACCCTACATCTTGTTGAAAAATAAGCAGCTTCCAACTTCTTAAAGTTCATCATCAATCGGGAACTTTTAGACACAATAACTTCCTGATTCTTCTGTTGTGATTCTGACCTCACACCTTCACTCAGAGGCTCAGTCATCTCATCTTCATGATAATTCTGAAGCCTTGGACGGACACGTTTTCGAGACCCTGAGCTAAACGAGTCCTCAACTCTTTCAGGACAAAGCAATGGCTGATCCGCCTTTTCCACAGCAGAATGTTCTTCATTTTCAATTTCTGAATAAAAGTTGCCTTTCTTCTTGAGGACTGCTAACTGTTTTAAGACTTCCTCGATGTCAGAGGAAAGGCAACATATCATGTCATGCAATTTATCAGCAGTTTCTTGTTTACATTGTTGCAACTGCAAAAGGAATTCCAGTAGTAATTCCTGATCTTCTATCTCCTCTCGCAACTTGATTGCAGCTTCACGTTCTTCCAAACTGTCTCTTGGTTCATTGAGGAATTCACTTTGTAACACTTCACTGCAAGCATTTTGCCCAGAGATACAAGTGTCAACCAATAATTATGTAGTATGAATAGGTGCACCATACATATATAACAACCTTTTAATTTTCCACTTTAAGTGCTTTAATCATTACTTCTCAAACTCTTACCAACTATAAAGACATAAAAGCTCTGCATAAATTTAAAAACAAAGAGGTGGTAAAAAGTATTGCCAGACAGACGAGCAGGACAGAACAATTTCTCATGATGATCACAAATCATAGGTTCACCCATAGAATGCAGTTGATGATGATGATAGAAATATAATTTAAACAAATTTTGTAAATTGCATGGATTCATTGTGAATGAGACAAAAGAAAGTCCAAAATCGATCAAAGAGAAGGTCTAAAAATTTGAAAATAGGTCAAAATCATTGCAATATCCAATTCGGTTTACAAAAGTACCAAAAATATAAGATACCACATGCCATGCCTCCAATAGAAAGTAAATTAGTTCATGAACAAATCATTTTTTAAACTCAATCCTGGCATCGTTAATATGGACGGCGAATAGGCAGAAACAGAACAGAAAGGTCTTCGGTTCATGACCTAATGCTTTTGACATAGTTTGTGATTCGGCTCATGAAACAAAGAAAGGATGACACAACAGCTAATATGTCAAGAGAGCTCTCCATCCCTGCAACTCCTTGAAAATTTTGGTACTGTCCAGCTTCAATCTGTGGTTGCCTATGCTTCAATCTTGGGGCAGCTTAGCTGCCCACTGAAGGACATCAGTAGTGGGATCTTCTGCTTTGAACCTTCTGCAATTGCACTCCCTCCAACTGGCCCAGAGAAATACAAGTTATTGCTTTCCATATCATCTTATCCTCTATTCACAGGTAATATGAATTCCATGCCAATACTATGATTAAGCAGTCCTCGGGACTCCACCAGGTGAACTTCAGTGACTTTAAAAGAACTTTCTGGACTACATGACTATTCCACATGTGGTAAGCTTATGGCTCATGCTTTCAGGTTCTAAACAACAGAAGACATATATCATATATATTTTTGGTAGCTTCAGGAAAAATCAATCTATCATCTATATTTGGCCTCCACTTTTCCACTCTATCACATGTCTGAAGTCTTAGGCGGCATTTGGTAACCATTTTGGTTATTGGGATTTTTTTTCAAAATCCCTTCCACCGTACCAATCTTTTAAGGATTTTTGCATGAAAACCATTGTTAGAGGTGAATTTGTAAAAAAACAATTTCTAGAAATGCATTAACAGACATATCACTGGGTTAATTCAAATAGTGCATAAATGCCATTTAAGCGTGATTTTTTTGCAAATTTTTGACAAAAAGAAGTGATATGCCTACAAATAAATATGACATTTTTGCACAATTCAGATTTACACAGTGATATGCCTGCAAAAGTATTTTTAGGAATGATTTTTTTTGCAAATTCACCTCTGACAATAGTTTTCATGCAAAAAACCCTTGTTTAAAGAAATCAAAAACAAAAAATCACATGTCTCCTGTTGGCTTGAATCCCGCCCCGGCCATGGTGCTGGAAGTTAATGACCCTTTTACCCATTGTGAACGTTGTGAATAGTGATTGGAATTTTTTCCAGATCACTGTTACACACTGTTCATTTTTTCGCATTACCGTAGCTGCCACAGTGCTCCCTGTTCCGCCGGAGGAGGAGAAGAAGAGCATGCCGCTGTGGCCGGTGAGGGCGACAAAGGGGGTGGCGACGGCGGTGTTGGGTGGAGCTGAGCGCGGGGCTACGGGCAGCAGAGCTGGCAGACCAAACCTGTGCAGCGGAGTTGCGAGCCCTTCAGAGGAGAACACCATGGCCGGAGAAGAGTGCGACCAACGCAGCGGCGGACCGGCTTGGCGCAGCTGCGATGTCAAAGGAAGTTGGAGAAGGGGAAGAAGAAGGGTAAAAAGGATTTTTTCCACCCAAAATCCCTCAAAGTGTTCCTGGAAGCTCCCCTGGGCGTGCGGATTTTCAAAAATGCGTTGGGTTGTGTCTGCCTTCTCTAACCTCCAGAATCCGAGAGATGCAAGCAAGACGGAGCACTGAGCTTCATTTGGAAACGGTTGTGGGGTTGTCATGGATTCCAATGATTGGAATCTTCATTGGAATCCCTCCCCACTGTGTTTCCAACCTCCCCACCGCGTTTCCAAACGCAGCCTTAGCAGAGCAAATTTCCAAAAGAATATACCTAGTTTCAAGGGGATAATAACGGATCAAACCCACTTACATCATGGCACTTTGATCCCACACTCAGAGGTAAAGGGATGACTTGACAGAGCGTACACCCTTATTTTCCCACTTCTATCTTTGATCTCCCTCATTTGGAAACAAAACCATTTGACGGAGAAAAGTCATAAGGTTAAGAGAATTCCTGAAACTTTTTGATCTGTTAGATTCCTCCTGAAGTGAAGGTTCAACATGGCTTCCCATTAGAGGAATCACAATGGAAACAAACTGGTTTAAATTGGCTACAAGAGAAGAGAGAGAGATTTGGAAGGCAATATTAAGTGGCCTCTGGCCAAACCAAAGTTACCAAACATCTTCCCAAATTTTCACTTTTCTTCCATTCTACCTCACGTGTGCTGGAGGACACCACAATGTCCTTATTAGCTAAGATATCCTTCCACACTTTCGATAGTTGTTGTGCATTCCTAGGATGAAGGTCCCACATTTGCAACTCAGTTTTGATTATCCTTAGTAACCATCTTGTTTGGATATTAAGGATGAAAATGAGCACAGATAAGATCCTTTGCATGCGTAATTCAGATTTCTTGGTATAAAAGAAAGATAAGTACTTGTAAAATCAGGCAGCAGTTATTCATGAAGATCTGAGACATAGAAAGAGTGCTTACATAGTGAACTACCAGCTCATGTACAAATTTGTGTCTGTTAAGAAATTACTTAAATGTCCTGTTGATAAACATTCTTCTAACAACTTGGAGAGGAATGTTATTGTGGCCAAACAATGAGATTTTAAGTAACGAGGTACCATTTCAACAAAAGTAAACACGAAGTGACTGCAGGAATTAGATGATCTTTGACCATGTTGGTGTTGGAAAAAGCTGTGTAGTCCCAAACTGGGTATTCATGAGCCGTCCTGTGCCTATATCAGTTCTAGGCCTCATGTTGTCAATGAGAAGTGCTTGCCATATGACTTTAGCTTGTTCATCACAGGGGTTGATAGCAAAAGCCATTTAGGCCATACTGGGTTTTCATTCGATGCTTGTATGAGCTTTGGGCCTCTCCACTCACTAACTTGAGTTTTCATCAGCGATTCATCAACAGACCATGTTCATTCCAAAAGCATTCAAGTAGTTATTTCGCAATGTCTACATAAGTATACTGAAGTGAGTTCATACTCTTAATTAATATGAACAAGAAACTCAATAGAAACATCTAAGCCCTTCAACTAGAAACCTATAGCCCACCTGCACTTTGGCTTGGTAACCAAGACATTAGAATATAAACCGATGTTAAAAGAAAGTATAAAGTTTACAGGAAAAATAAAAAAATCAACAAATCAAGTGGGCCAATTGAGCTCCTAGTTTTGCTAATGTAACTACCCCATATTGCTCAAAGCTTGTAGATCTAAACAACAGGACCAACATTACAGCAACTAAATAATCATGTTTTCTGCAGTTTGTTTTCTTACTTTACAGTCCACTCATGGCAGTTGAGAAACATCTATCATCATTCATACAACAAAGATAAGACAATGTTGACATTTCAAATCGAGAATTCCAATTCAATTCTTTTATTATTGTGCAACACACTTAACTATATCAAGCTTTAGTTTAGGCATCTAATGTCCAGTTACTGAAAGCACAGGTAGTCAAGGTATTAATTAGTAAAAGTGCTGATGAGCGGGCAAATCTCAGCTGGCAGGAAAACAAATCCATTTGATACGTTCATCTACATATGTACTTTAATCATACGACACAGCATGCAGTATACGCTTTCACATGTCTCTTAAATTAAACATATATATATATATATATATATATATATATATATATACTGCACAGTATGTGACAAAGATGAAGTTTTGTCAACCTCAACTTGGGCCGAGTGCTGGGCTGAGGGTGCAACAGCCACAAGCAAAATGAAGCTTCCTTAGGCCACTTGAGCAGTAGAGGAGGAGGTAGGACGCGATGTCTCAGGTTGGACATGGTTCGCAGCTTCTCGTCAAGGGAGCTGAAGGAGCAGAACAGCTGTTGCCACAGAAAAGGAGCCAATTTAAACCTTGAAACCCCAACATCAGCAGTAATGAAAGAGGGGAAAAAGAAGTATACGTCGGGATTAAAATAATGACCTCAAACAGGAGGACACCCAGTCGGTAAATGTCAGATGCAAAGGAGCCCGAGCTGCCCGCGGCTTCCTCAGGACTTGTATACCAGTTATACTCCATAAGAAGTATCTGCTTCAACGGGAAAGTCCTCTTCCTGTATACTGCTTCTCTCGTCTCCCTCCCGCTGTCTTGCTCCTTCCTTCTCTCCATTCCTTCGAGGGATGATAGGTGTGTAACGTGAACTGAGCACGAACGCAAGCTGCTTGTCTCCGACGCCCGCTCGAACGCGCCCTCCGGAGCCGTTTCTGTGGGCTGGGATGGGGAGGCGGAGAATGGATCGCCGCCCACATCCTTCCGATCCGACCCTCCGGCATTCTCGCACTCGTCAGAGCCGGAGCTCGAGCAGGAGGTGGACTCGATGAAGGAGACGCGGTTGAAGGTGGACATGACAAAGCAGGAGGGGCGGACATTGTTGACCACAACGCCCTGGGAGTGGGCGAGGCTCACCATCTCCACGACCTGCCGGAATATGTGCAGGCACTCCAGCAGGTCCACCGACCGCTCCGGCCTGTCCAGCCACTCCCGCAGGCTGACCTCTCCACCCTCCTCCACCCCGGCGCCGTCCTTGCCGCCCCCGCCGCTTCCACGATGGTGCCGGTGCTGGTTGCCGCCGGCGCCGGCGCCGCGCTGACCAGCCGAGAACCCCCCGCGCCGCCCTCCCAAGTCCTCGGTGCAGGACAGCAGGCCCCCGTGATCCACCTCCTCCGCCTCCGCCGCCCCCTTCACCCTCCTGTCGGAGGCGACGTCCCTCGAAGACCCGCCGCCCGGGTCCCCCCGCGACAGCACCCCGAGGCTGCCGCTGGACAGGCCGCAGGCGGGGGTGAGCCCCCTAGAGGTGGACGACCTCTCCCACCCGGACTCCTCCTCCGACCCGTCCATCGCCCCCACCCATCAGCCGCGGGCCACGACGCTACAATCGGAACCGCCACACCGAATCGATCCACCACATCCCAAACCCCAAAATTCGAACAACCAACCACACACACACACACACACACACACACACACACACAGAGAGAGAGAGAGAGAGAGACTTCTCTTTTCTACAGCTACAGGAGTGGTTCCAGGCTGCAGCGGATCATGCCTCCGCCACAGCAGCAGGAGCACGGGGGGCCATTTCCCCTAACCGCCATTACGCGGCAGCCACAACCGAGCAGCAAGCGGCGCTCGATCCTCACCAGTCAACCATTCCCCCAAAACAGCTCCGACCACCAAAAAAAGAGAGACCGGAGGGAGGATGGCGCCACGAGTGCATGGAGCGGTGGCAGCACCGCCCGGGATCACGCCCTCCTAGGCTAGCCGCAGGAGCCCGCATGCATGACCAAACCCTACCCCCATCATGCACCCCCAAGCAGCAGCAGCAGCAGCAGAAGAAGAAGAACACGGAGATAAAGAGAGAAAGAGAGAGAGAGAGAGAGAGAGAAGGGGTGAGAGATAAGGGGATCTGCTGCCCTAACCTGAACACGGGGCCATAACCACACATTCGGACTTTAATTGCGCCTGGCTTTTTCTGACATCGCTTCCCTTCCCCCTTCACATTCGTGGCACCTCCTCCGCCACAAAAACATGTCCCCCGCCCCGACGAACACCTGTTCCTCCCACCACTTTTCCTTTTCTTATCCCCCCGCCCCACCAAAAATGAGAATTCCGATAACGTGCGCCGTGGCACACTGCGCCTACAACCTCTATGGTCCGAGCCTAGGCATAGGGTCCAAGCTCCGCATTAGGCCACGGGGCAGCCAACTGGAGACGGTGCCGGGGAAAGCCGATAGGCGGAGTGCGGGGGCGGCGCCGCTTGCGGAGGACAGGGGGTAAGCGGCAACGACGGGTGATCGTACCTCCAAACTGTGATTAAACAATTAACCACTGTGTTTAGTGTGGCCTTAACGGGAAGTCCCCCCGTGCATGACACTGGTTGTGGTGCATGGATGGTGCGATACGTACCACGTCGGGGGTCGGAAGGGTGTAACGGTTGGGGGTCCTTGCTTGAGCGAGGTGGGAGAGGTTTTCTGCTGAAAAGGTTGGGCTAAAGATTTTTGGGTTTTTTTGAAATTTTTTTCATCTTTTGTGAACATTATTGTTCGCATGTCTTATCGACAACTCATGATAGATCAAAAACTAACGTAAAAGAGCTAATGTCTTATCGACGACTTCGGAAGCCCACTGCTCTCTTGTCAACGAACAATGTAATAAAACTAATTTCAGAACCCTCTTTTTAAGTCAACACAAATGTTACATCGTAAAGTTAATATATAATGAGAGATTAAAAAGTTGAGAGACGATCGGTTAGAATAAGCAGGTTAAAACAAGGGCAGGTAAATATTCTTAGACTTTTACCTTTCTATAGTTTGATAAAAAAAATTTTACCTTGCCCTGTTCAACTTAATTTAGGATCGTTGGAAATGGTTACTTCTTATTTTGATTCACAGTATCAGTACGGACGAATAAAGTAGGTGGTACCTTGTGTTCATAGGTTAATTTCGACGAGGGGATCATCGGAGATGAAACGTTTTTGAGGGAAAATTATCTATATACTCTTAAAATTTCAAATATTATCTTTATATATCTATATCTTTATTTTCATAGAATTTACTCTAATATCTCTATAATTTCTTAATCTGAGTTACCATGCCCTTGATATTACGTCTCGTCACGTGACTTTACATTTTTATCCTTAGATGATTCATCCTCTCTCCTCCCTCCTCCTCCTCTCTCTCTTCTGCTCGTGGAGGCACCTACAGTGAGCTCTCGCGACAATGACAAGAGGAGTGATGGGAAGGAGGGCCCATGTGACGATCCGGATTCTGGATACCGGATATATCCGATAGGACTACCGAGTAGACTCGATACCACTTGAAACCCGTGAAACCTCCCAAGAACTGTAAAGCTCCGAAGGGATAAAGGATTGTCGTGTAGTACATTGAAGTCGCAGATATAACAGTAAGCAATTAAATTTCATTAGATCGGTTTGCTAAAGTAGCAGAAATAAAATTACTTTTTAATTAACAGTTCAAATTAACAATTATACCAGAGTTCAGCCCAAAGGAAAGATAAGTACAGTCCAACATAAAAGAAGAACGTACACTGAAGTCGGGGGAAGCCCGACATAGATACTGCTGTCAACTACGAGCACGCCGCACCAGGAACCGCAGGGAAGCAGAGACGACCACACCTGAAAAGTAGGGGTGAGCCTCGTGTTACTGGCTCAGTAGGGGTCACGCAAATCCCCACTGAAAAATAACGCAGTAACACGGAACAACAACTAAAACAGCAGTAGTAGTAAAGCAGGAAAGGAAGCAGGAAAAATTACTACTAGAAAGCTATAAAAGAAAGCTGGGAGAGCAGGAGTAGAACGGCTAAAAGAAAAGGGAAAAGCAAAGCCGTAAGGAACGAGAACACGGCTAGCGAGCAAAGTACGGCTCCCTAAGCTACTCCAAACAGCAACAGAAGGGCGAGCCTTGATCTCACAAAGTCAAGAGTTACCGATCTGTCAGCCAACCATTAGCCCAAAGGCTAAAGCCTACGAAACCAGGCAAAAGCCCTAGAAAAGACCTAGACAGACAACAGACACTGACGCACACAACTAGAGCGTCGTGTACGCGACACAGAGCTATCCTCGGCAACGCCGAGAACAGACCAACTCGGAAGGGGAAGTTGAACTTGGACGGAGCCAAGAACAGACTAACTCGGAAGGGGAACACAGACTCCGAGAAACACGAGAGTCATGCGCCAGGTGACGGAAGCACATCCTCACTAGAAGAACAGCCAGATGCGTCCACTGACGTCTTACACTGCGCCACATGTATCTCGCTACGGACGCTGAGAACGACGGAGACTGAGATACTCACAGAACCAGAACAGGAACTACAGTAACGAGTGACTAGTCAAGGTCACGCCCGTCGGCATTCGTCCAAAACGCCCATGACCACGTGTGCACACACAAGCTCAATGTCTTGAGGCAAGCCTCTAGCTAGTTTTCTCCCCCAGCAGGATGCTACTGCAAGGCAAGGGAGCCCACGGAAACTAGCCTACAAACCGTCTGAGTCGGGAACTGCTCTTACCACCACTCTCGGGTGGGCCGACACTCGAGGTCGTCAAGCTACGACTAGTGGAGGCTCACTAGACACCGAGACTCTGAAACACGAGTGCTGGAGTACAGACAGGCTAATAATGCACTATCGCACGCGTACTACGAGGCACCCAGACACATGGCGGTATATCAACTGCCACAGACTCAGGATAGGACAACTAGACCTGCTGACACAACGATCCTTGAGTCTCATGACTCGGAGTCAAGATCGTCGCACAACGGCGGTGACAAGCCGCCAATCACCCTAATCCTAAGCCACATGAAACGACAATGGATCATCGGATCCACAAACCCGTATAAAACGACACACGGAGACCTGAGGGTTCACCAAGACCCTCAACACATCTGGACACGTAGATCGGGATAAGATAGTATCTCTAGGTGTCCAGCACCATGTCTCGATCCATATCGGATCACCGAGACACTCATAAGTCACATGTCAACCACTGGATTATACCGGGTTGACTAGAAACCAATGAAGACTCAGAAACAGTACGGAACACTGCTCGATAACAGCACCCCTCGGCCGCCCCACAACATGATCATCACCCTCATAGGACATCCAAGATGTCCACGGGACTACGGGCAACTCACACGGCAAGGCCAAGGCAAACGGAGGCCAAAACAATAGAAAGGTGGATCTCTGAGGAGAATGGTCACCAACCTGACCGCTAGGTGAACCAAACGGTCAGCAAAAGGGCCACTACCCACACAGAGACTACAGGTACTGAACGGTCATAGAACGGGCCGTACAAACTAATACACGGTCCATACCTAGGCCGCTCCACGGAGTAAACGGTCAAGGGCATGGCCGTTTACACCTAGAAGACTCAAACACATAAAACCAATAAATATAGGGGTACACGGTCTATCAGGAGGCCGCGTAATGACTAGAGCGGTCATGGACCGGACCGCTTAAAACCAATACACGGTTTAGCTCAAGCCATGCAAAAGTATGGACGGTCACCAAAAGGGCCGTCCTATACAATGAACGGTCTGAGCTAGGCCGCTCAATCGAACCGACATAAAACGTTGACTAAGACTCGATCGAATATACACGGTCTGCCAAGGGCCACTTAGGCCACAGGGCGGTCTGTCGTAGGACCGCGCAACCCTGAACCGACCTACTATTCCAAACGCATGAACGGTTGACATGGAACCACTCAGGACATGGAAACGGTCTCCTGATGGACCGCTCCAAACGTAAAACGGTCACTACTGGACCGCTAAAGCATGAAAATGGTTATTGTAGAACCGTTTAGGCGTCACGGCGAACAAAATAGGGGATCGGCCGATCTCGGCCATTCCACGCCCTATTCGCGTGTAAACGAAGGGGAAACAATCCTAATGACCAAATAAACCTTCCACAGACCGGAAGGGGTCCAAACGACATCAAAATCGCAAGAAACGGGCAATTCTATCGAATTGACCCAAATCGAGTCACGTGGGTTCCCGGGCTTCCACCGGTCCCAAATGACCACCGATCGTGACGAAACTTGCGGGAATGGGAAGCTAACATACCAGGGGTTAAAATGAAACAAATTTGACACGAAATCATCGCCGTTTCCCGGCGAACCCGTCGCACACCCCTGAAGCATGCTTTGCCCGAAACTTAACGAAACCCGCTCAAACTCTCACCGATCGACATTAAATTGCAAGGAAACGCAGAAGAGAAGCAGGGCTTCCATCTCCCTACCTCCACCGAAAATTCCGTGCATCGAAGTGACTAAACCACGCTGAAATAGCCACGACGATCAAACCACGCCGGCTTTGAATCCACCGATCAGGATCGCACCAACCACGCTCCATTCCTCGCACCATCACGCGCCACAGTAGCTCCACGCCGTCGCCACCTCACCCACGGGCCTCCTCTGTCTGTAGCCGGAGCAGAGAGGGCGAGAAGGGAGAGAACGGGAGAGAGAGGGTGCTCCGTGCGAATGAAGGAAAGGAGAGAGGAAAAGAAAAGAAAAAGGAAAGGAAAATAGGAATTTTCCTAATTTTCATAAATTCTGATTTTTGGCCCGAAAATAGACTAATTCAAAAAAATACGGAAAAATAGTCAAAACGATCCTCGGAAAGAATGCAACGCAACTGTATCGTCCGTGAGTCGATGCAGTGAATAATAAACTCACCACGGGGTTCTGTAACTAGTACGAGAGAAAAACCCACGCGGATCGTAAAACACAACTCAGGACCTACAAAAGTGATCTGAAACTCTCCGATAAGGATCCGAAAGATCCGATAAGAATCCATGGTATTATAGCCTCCCCTCCTTCACGAAATTTCATCCTCAAAATTTAAGGAACTACCAAGGAGAAGTAGGGAAGAACAAACCCCAAGACACAACTTGAAACAGCACGAATCTCGAAAATTATAATTCAGAGGGACACCGCCAGACCATCATCACAAGCACACGCTCTGGATCTCGAGGCAAATCGATCCACAGAACAAGCATGGCACACCAGTGAACACAAGTCTGACACCTCCGAAGCAAGGCAACGTCGCTTACGTCTCACAGGGAAAAGAGACACGACCCATGCCACGAAAATAGTTATCGACAACACGCTTGAAAAACACAACAAACATCAACTTAAACAAGGGAACATAGTCCTCTCAGCTGATAGCTCGACAACATCGGCTTCCGCGCCAAAGGCAACCACGAAACCTGGCACACAGGACGCCAACGACAGTGCTGGACCACAAACACAATCAAGTCAATCCTCACTCAGATATTACATCTGATCGAGTTGCATGCTAACTCCACCAGGAAAGAAGAGTACATCACAACTAACTGACAAGACTTCGGTCCACACAATGTCAAGATAGATTCACATGGAAACAACAACAAAATGACAACAACGACAGCAGCAGCACTTGCAGGATCCCGGCTCCGTACTGAACACAGAACCACGGAACACAACCGCAAGCTGGGTCACATCAAGGCACGATAACAGCTGAACACACGACTACAAAGGACTAGCCATGCATCGAGTAGCTTACCAAGAAAAGACCCACGACAACAAGGACAACAATCTCGAGAAAACGCATCTCAAGGACCACGATCACGTCCCGAGAACACAACACTCAAGAAAAAGATACAGAGGAGCATAGGGTTATCAGCCCACACGCTTCCACTGCGCACTCATACAACGCACACAGGCATCGAAAATACCTCGGCATCCGCATCTCAGTACACACTCGGCGCCATCGTAATTCACAGAACTGCAATATAACACGCCACGAGTACTGATCCTGCGAGCAACCGATCACAAGTCGCCTAAGTGCACATCAAGAAGAGTACCAGCTTTAGCACAAAGCACAAAGAAAACTGCTAATCTCAGCTTACCCTTACATCCTGAAACAATTATTGAACCTTCACAGCACGTCAGCCGCCAGACACGGCACGACGAACACGGTATACAACGGCTCTTAACACAAGAATAGGTCCAAAGCCAAGCAACCGTCGAACAAGGAGTAGATCAGGCTCAGAATAAATATTGTCCACACTTAAGCAGACACATGACAAATGTCTCACTAAGACAGCAATTCCAAGGCTTACCTCAAAAAAGACTCCACCAAACAGGATGAGCGAAGCATCAAGCTCACTAACAATAGCTCACTAGGAAGGAAAACCCTAGGTTCGCTTGAGCATCTTCTCAATTGAGGCAATAAAGTAACCACTTCAACAGAAGCGAAACACCTCAAGAGCTGAACAGACTTAAGCTGGGATGACCAAAACAACGTAAGAACGTGTACGTCCATCACACCAACTCGAAAAGTCACCAGCCATCTGAACAAACCACGGAGAAAACTCGAACAATGTACTGCAGATTCAAGCCTACCGGCGAACTCTGCCAAGTACAGCACGATCGAGACAAACACCACAATGAAAAGGAACATCCCGTCATATCCTGACGAGAGCAAAACCATCTTGCATAGTGCTGACACAGCACACACAAGACCACTTACGGAAAACAAAGCAACAAGGAATCACGAAACCTAAGCTAGCGAAAGACTGTACTGGACTTTCAGGACTCTGAAGACTGTAATATCTCGGATTCCCATGTACGTTCACACAACAATGCTCTGATACCAACTGTGACAACCTGGATTCCGGATACCGGATATACCCGATAGGACTACCGAGTAGACTCGATACCACTTGGAACCCGTGAAGCCTCCCAAGAGCTGTAAAGCTCCGAAGGGATAAAGGATTGTCGTGTAGTACATTGAAGTCGCAGATATAACAGTAAGCAATTAAATTTCATTAGATCGGTTTGCTAAAGTAGCAGAAATAAAATTACTTTTTAATTAACAGTTCAAATTAACAATTATACCAGAGTCTAGCCCAAAGGAAAGACAAGTACAGTCCAACAGGAAAGAAGAACGTACACTAAAGTCGGGGGAAGCCCGACGCAAGTACTGCTGGCAACTACGAGCACGCCACATCAGGAACCGCAAGGAAGCAGAGACGACCACACCTGAAAAGTAGGGGTGAGCCTCGTGTCACTGGCTTAGTAGGGGTCACGCGGATCCCCACTAAAAAATAATGCAGTAACACGGAACAACAACTAAAACATCATTAGTAGTAAAGCAGGAAAGGAAGCAGGAAAAATTACTACTAGAAAGCTGTAAAAGAAAGCTGGGAGAGCAGGAGTAGAACGGCTAAAAGAAAAGGGAAAAGCAAAGTTGGTGGGGACACCGGGCGCCCACTACCGGACGCCGCACCCCCGCACCGAGCTTGTGGCTCAGAGATTCGGTTGCCTGAAGACTCGACGTCACGTATTTATGTATTGCGTGTGTATTGTGTGTAAAATACATGTATTAGTACATGTATTTCTTTCTTTTGTCTTATTAGGCTAGTCATAGTCAATAAACATGTGTGTTTTGTGTATTTTATTTTCTTAAAACCCAAGAGTCAAAAGTTAGGTAGGTAAGCTTGTTTTATTAGGCTAAGGACATATGTGCTATCTGTAAAAGATTGTGGGTGTGGTTGCTATAGCCTCCTCCTATATAAAGGAGGCACATGTAATGGTTTAGACATGATGAAATTGATTGAAAGAGTGTCTTACGTGAGAGCCATTCTCACTTGTTCCTTCCCTTCTCTCTTTTCTCTTTTGCGAGAATTGAGCGTCGCCCGGTGTGAGATCGTCCGGCGTGAGGCCGAGCTGCGTGAGGTAGCAAGTTATCCGTCCTGTTCGTGATTCCGGAGTTACCGTCGATCTATTTTCACGTGGCCGCCGCGTCAGATTTGGTATCAGAGCCCAACAAACGGCGTCTCCGTCGACCCCGACGTTTCCGTCGTCTCCCCCCTCTCTCTCGATTGTTAGAAGTGAAAAAAAAATAAAAAAAAGAAGAGTAGCAGAAAAAGATCTTAGTTTAGAGGAGTTTTTTTAAAAAGAAGGGAGAGAAAAAAAATTGGAAAAAACTATCTCTGTTAATCTCTCTCTCGGTTAATCTCTCTCTGTTAATCGTCTTCTCTCTCTGTTAATCTCTTTCTCTCTATCTCTCTTATTCTCTGTCACGTCCCGAGCGCGGAAGCTTACCCGCGGCGCGAGAGTTCTTTATAGAGAACCAAAGCGAGCTAGGGAAGTAAAAGGACTTTTCCTCCTTTACAATTACAGAGTGCGCAAATATCTAAAATTTAACACAGTTGGATTTGAACTAAAATTAATACAACCACTGAGGGTCAAACATGTATCCTTTATTTGATTAAAATATGAAATTAAGACTTAACATTCTATTACAACAATACTTTATTCATAAGGATTACATCCACATAATGACTAACTACTCTCATCACTCAACCTCATCCCCTCCTGAATCCTGGTCGGTCTCCAATTCACCTGAAATTGTTAGGAACAACTAGATGAGCGAATCGCTCAGTAGGATTTACATCTCAAATTTTAACAGGCTATAAGTAATTACAAGTTCATTTAATGCAGTAACCTATGCATGCAGACAGGTAGATATCAAGGAGTTCAAAAATCGACAAAAAGCTGAATTCAACTTCAATAATAGAATTACGTGATATCAAGCAAATGATAACTGGAAATCAAGCAATTGATAACTGGTAAAATTAAGCAACAATAACCAAGGTAAAATTTCAAGCATGTGGAATAAGAATTGGCTATTTATCAATTCATTTCAAATGAAATTCAAATCAAGTATTACCCATTCGGGCCACGCAAGTCAAGCAAGTCAAGTAGAGAGGGTGGAATGTCTCAATCATCAAGTATTACCCATTCGGGCCACGCAAGTCAAGCAAGTCAAGTAGAGAGGGTGGAATGTCTCAATCATCAAGTATCCCGGCGTAATGCTAGACGTCGGCAAGCAAGAGATCTTTCCCATGGGTTTCGGGTGCTCCTCCCAGGACCAGATCGGGCCCTTTTGCCAGCATTAGGTCATGTTTTTGACATCCACTCTCATTCATCATTTTATAGCCAATATAGAATTTCAAGGGTTGACCAGTAGGAAATATAAGGTGGATCGGGTTGGAATCCAAGGTGTATTTATACGTAGGAAAACGCGGAGAACCGTGCGAGACGGGTATATAGTAAGACAATTGGGGCACTATCTAGCTTCTGGACTACAGTAATATTTACAGGAGGTTTGTGGTTTCCATGTATGGAGTTTCTGGACTTGCAAGTGTAATAGTTAACTATTACATATAACTAAACACACTATAATTATTACAGTTAACTATCATACGTTTTAAATGTATGATTAACTAACAGTTATCCCGGATCTGTGATTTACTCATATAGTATCTTAATCTGTAAAACTGTGAACAGTTAACTTGTTAAATATTAAGACGGTTACGTTTTAGCGTAAATTTTTAAGTAACCATCTTTGAAGATTTTTATCTTTTTTTTTATTTGAAATGATCCTGGAGTGAAATTTTAGAGTATACATTTTTCATTTTTATCATGTTTTTCGTATAATTATTTTTATAAAATTATTTTTAGAAAATAGCACTCTGTTGGAAATGTCGACCCAGGGTCGACATTTGGTTATGGTCCTTGATCGATGTCGACATTAGTTCATAATTAACTTGTTAACAGTCATAGTCATTATGATATACATGTTAGTAACATTATATATACAATGTGAGTAACAGTTAACTATAACAAACAGGTAACTAACATTGGTGTCGACATTATATAGATAGTGTTAGTTATAGTAACATTATATATACCACAGTCTTTAGCTGTTACTATTGATGTATTACATTGCTAACAGTTAACATATATGCTACTAAACATAACTAATAGTTAACATATATGTTACTAACGGTTTAAATGCTAGGAAGTGTCGACATTAACTAACAGTCATTCATTATATGCTACTAACAGTTAACCATATTTGCTACTAACAGTTTTTTTAACTTACATTTGTTAACCTGTTATTTTAACAGTTAACATAGATACACTGTAACAATTTTAACAGCTAGGTGTCGACACCCAGCACTGTTAACACGTTTGTTATTATTTAACCGTCTCAATTTGTTAACATATTTACTGTTATTATTTTTAACAATTTCAAAAATTTGGTTAACAGGTTTAACTTAATTCGGTTTAACAGGTTTAACTTAAGTCGGTTAACAGTTTTAATAGTTATCAGTCAACTATTACTAACTAGCTAGGTGTAGTTTAACAGCTAACCATATATTGTATATATAACTATTGTATATATTGTAAGTGTCGACATTACTAACTTCCACTATATATATATATATATGCTAGGTGTCGACACTTTATTATATACACTGTATAGTTAAAAGTTGCTTAGTGTTAACATATAACTAGTACTATATATATATTGGTAACAGTTAATAGTTTGCCGGGTGTAACAGTTAACTATACGTACATTATATAGTTAGCTTGGTAGGTGTAGTTAATATATGTTTTAACAGTTTCAATAGTACAGTTAACATACGCTAATTATAACTATTACTATATATGAACAATATATAACGTGTTAACGTGATGGGTGTACTGGACATATGAAATGTCGACGTTTATTAACATTTATTAACTATACTTTAACTCTATATGTACTTAACTATATATATATATATATACTTTACGGTTTACCGTTTAACGGTTAAGTTAACAGTTGACATAAACTTGCTGGGTGTCCTAGGTGTGTAAACAGTCATACAGTTAACTATCATTTAACTACATTTAACTATTTTAACAATTAACTAACTATTCACCGGTATTAGCTAATACTGTAATCTAACTAACATTTAACTATAGTAACAATTTTTTTAACAACATTAACAATTTATTAACAACATTATAGTAACAATTTCATATTAAACCATATTTACTAGATTGACAATTTGTTCTAACAACATTAACAATTAATAGTAGCAACATTTTACTAGATTAACACATTTAACCATCTTGACAATTATCAGGTAGATTTATATTGCAGGGTTACACGTGAAACCATCGCATGGAGGTGAACTATCCTAAACCATGCATACTACATTAAATATTTAGTCAAAGTTTGAGAACACCTACCTTAAATGCTCTCTGCAACTCTGAAGACTCCCTCTGAACACATCTGCACCCTTGTCTCCACGCACAGCAACCATCACCAGCTAACGTAGCTGGGTCTTGGTTATAAGGTATGAGGTCGTGGGATTAGAATTATTAAGTGGGGGGGGATTAGAATGATTTAAGTGGACACTAGGGGGTGCAAGATCCGCAGAACGGGTCGGTGGAGTGCGCAGCTGGCCA